>JACGCM010000003.1:0-1223002 GCA_014058105.1 Kingdonia uniflora
TATTGTCGAATTAATGCGATTCAAAAATTTTGGCAACGAACTGTTACTTCATACTACACTGGCGATGCAAAAAAATAGCAATAAATGCTACTGTCGTAACAGATGGCAATGCAAAACATTTAGCTACAAATATATAGTTACAATACGATAGCGATACAAAATTATAGCGACGGGAAACGTACGATAACAAGAATGCGCGACGGAAAGAATTAGCAGATGAAAATTACGTTACATTGCTGGTGTGAAAAAAATGAACGACTAAGTGAACTTCGTAACGAACGAACAAAGAGTCGGCATTAAAATAGTTGTCGCGGGTATTTTGCTTTTTGGCAGGGGGCCGGGTTGTCGGATGTCATCTTTTGATGACCACACCATCAACAACAAAGATTGCACAGTAAAAATCTGTAAAGGCTTTATACAACAGGTAAGAACCATCGCAAAAAAAGCATTTTTTTTGTAAGTGTCGATACATGTTCTTTATAAGTAGTGGTCTAGTGGCAATGCGGTTCTGTCACATGTGAATATGTGTGAGTATGAAATTGAGATCATTTAAATTAGGTTAGTCGCGGGATGGTTCCTACAAAATTCACCCTTGGCCACTAAAGGCTATGAGTGGCTTTGGTTGAGAAAGAAACCTGTGAATTGTGGTGTTTTTTTTTTTTTTTTGGGGGGGGGGGGTTGGGGGGGGGGGGGGGGGGGGGGTGGGGGGGGAAAAAGGTTTGGGGAAAAAAAATTATATATTAATGGTGATTTGACTGTTGTGTACTAAGAATGTTATGTGAGGATGTAATCTGGCATTTATGACGATGGAGAGGATTGAATGTATTTGAATCTGGGCGGTTCCAAGACCGTGGTATGCTTTGAATGAATGATAGCTGTGGAAAGCACCTACGTATTAAATGAGTTTCATATACGTAATACCGGTACGGAGTTGGAAAAGAAAGTACGATGTGTTGTAACATTCTTTGTAATTCCTGAGGATAATGGTGAAGACCAAGGCGACATGGTGTATGAAGAGAGAGGTTCTGCCGAATATAAAGGTTTAAAGTGTGATATTTGGGGATAAATCTACGGTGATTCCCACCCCAATTCGGTACTACAAAATATTATGGTGTCTCAGACGGACGAAGCGGATGATGAAGCTGAGGAGATTTTTATATATGGAGAGATTTTTAATAAGGTGTCGTAATAGGCGAGCAAATTGGAGGTACTTCGCATCCTTACGGAGGACAAAGGTAAGGAGAAGATGTTGGGGCCAAACGTGTCTGGTGAGACAGTATCGCCGGTATCAGTGATGAAAGATAAATTCTAAGGTTGAACTCCTTTTTTCTACATCAACTCTCTGTTGGGGGTTTTTGAGGCGGAGACGATGATGGGGGGGGGGGAGAAAGAAAAATATGAAAGTCTTACTCTACACAATCAGGTCTCTTTGGAATGCAAGAAGGACTTCTATTTGAAGAGTTGGTCCAAGCAACTAACCCCCTTTGCTTCCTCTCAATTTTGGGTAGAAGTGACGAGTGTGAAGGAATATATCCTCTGATGAATTCGTTCCAACTTTACTTCAGAAGATTCTCGGAGTGAAACATCTACTCAAAAAAAAAAACCGATATGATTTTGTGACTGCTGTAACAGTATCTTGAACGACTTGGGATCGTAAAGTACATGAAAGAGTTGTGGTATCGGAAGTAATCTAAAATAATATTTTGAGATATTGAAAAGTTGGTGTAATTCAGTGTTTGATAGATAAAATTAATTTGCTGACTGAAATGAGCTAAAAGAGTTTAGAGGATGAAAAAGGAAGATTGGCCAGTCGAACTAAAAAAAGGGATTTATATGTTGTTGAACTGTTGGAAAAATGATGTGAAATATGTAAAAAATGTGTGTAGAAGAATGCATCGAATTGAACAAGTTATGAGTCATGCGGGAAGAAGATCTTTCTAGATATAGAATATGTAGAAGTTGAAAAGTTTAAGCTGTTGGATTTGTTTGTTTGGGAACTGTGATTAGGCGGAGAGCTTGTAAAGAATAGGTCGAAATTGAATGACGAATCTTAAGTGGTCAATTTGTCAGATAAGTTCAAATAACGTTATATCGTGATCCTGGTAAGGTTTCATTTATAGGACAAATAGATTATACTAGATATAGAAGTGGGGGATTCAGAAGTTATCTTAAAATTGTATAAATATAGGGGGGGGGGAAATATGTATTAAAGAGGATGGAAGACAAAAAAGACCATGGTGAGGACTCGTTTGAGAGCAGTTCATGTCATGTGAGAGGGTGTTTGGCAATGATTGCAGATGTGAGGAGAGAGGATGTTGTTGTTTTAGATATGATGTGACCTGCCCGAGTATGAATTGCAGTTC
This sequence comes from Kingdonia uniflora, assembly GCA_014058105.1. NCBI lineage: Eukaryota > Viridiplantae > Streptophyta > Magnoliopsida > Ranunculales > Circaeasteraceae > Kingdonia > Kingdonia uniflora. The sequence continues at coordinate 2,364 of JACGCM010000003.1, forward strand.
GAAGGAATGGATGTAAGGGGAGAGGGAACTGAGATCGGGCGCCATTTTTACTCAGAGATTTTTTCAGGTTAAAGGATTCTGATGCCTGAGCATCCCGACAAGAGGCAGTGAGTAAATTACTGTTTTACGGAAAGAGCATCGAGGAGGAAGGAAGATGTATGGATTGCTGGGCGAACTGATTTGTATGGTTCATGAATATATGGGAAAATTTTATGTGTATATATATGAGAGAGTGAATTGAATGAGGTCAAATAACTATAAATTGAAGGTAGTTAGGACGATTGTTTTGAGTCCATTTCTTTGTTAAAATGTGTTTTTGACTGTTGGAACAACATAGAAGATTTGACCTTTTAAAAAGGTGGTAGCTTTGGGAATGACGTCAGCAGTTCTATTAAATAGCAGAAGAGGAATAGAAAACGTAGTTAGGCTTGGATTTTTGTCTCTGGTGTAATTGTAGTAAAAGTTTATTTACATTTGTGAGTTGTTGAGTATCATGAATGTGAGGAGTAAGGAGGAGATTGGGGAAGAGATATGAAATATTATTAAAAATATAGACCCGTGGCAATGATAGGAAGGGTGTTTTCACGGAAAAGGTACAAACTCTCTGAAATTTATTTATAAGGGAGGCCACAGTTCAAAAATCGAGGGGTGGGCTCGTGGGGAGGCCCAAAATGCCAGCAGTTAGAAGATAAAATATAAATAATGCATCATAATCTTCAAACAAAAGTTTAGCAATCTTCTAAAAAACGGAAGACCAGTGGGAGAGAAGTATAAAAAATTGCTGAGTTTAGTAAGAGATTAGATTAGAGTGATCAAACCAATAAGTACGAAAAAGTTGTTGAACAGGATCATGACGAGGTTGTACAGTTGCATTTGAAGGCAGGATTTGGCGCTTCATAATATTCGTATCATACGTTGAAGGTTAGTAACGATTTCGGATTTGTGAAGTTTTTTTTTTAAAAGAGTATTGTGATTTTCAAATTTCACAAAAATTGCATGTTATAGTACTCTTGTAAAGATTGCTTGACTCTTGTAAAACAGATATATAGCCTAATAGACGTATATGCATGATTGTTGAGGGTATAGTGGCATGGATGTGTATTAGATAAAGGATAATGATAGAATACTAGACCGTATGTAGGTCGCGCGTAAGTAATATTTGTTATTATATAGAACAAATCTCATCCTAAGTTATCATTGGATGGAGACTCTTTAAATGAATGGAGACGTTCACCCCTTGCCCGTACCAGGTGGAATCTGTTAATGTAGAATCTAAGGGGAAAGATGAAGTAGGACCTATTCAATTTCTAGGATTTCCTGATAAATTGGTATTGTACCTATGAGAAACTGAGATATTTAAGAGGTTCTGTTAATTCTGAAGATCTTTGTAGGTATAATATGGGGCGGCAAACGTTTGTAAAACAGGCATGGTAGGAAGTCAGAGGTGGTACTGTATCAACCGGGGAAGTGTTTTCTTTTTGTTGCCTGAACTTAGAAAGAAAAGAAAGAAATTGGATAGGGAGGAATGAGTCGATCTCCCTTGAGTTATTTAGACTTGAATATCAAGGCGAACCTGGACGAGGATTTTTCTGGGTACGTCTTTGTGTGTAGGATTAATTTTACCCTGTTAGCAATATTACAAAAGGTGATAATGATATTATCGGGGCTTGTCCTACCTAATGAATGGGAACATGGGGGGAGGTGATCATGTTTGGAGAGTTTGAAAATTGTGGGAGGAGAAGAGGTAGAAGAGAATATCCCCTGAAGATGTTTTAAAAGTATATGGGGTAAGAAATTATTCTATAACCTGGAGGTGCATCTTCTTTTCGAGTTCATCTCCCCCTGCAGCTTTCTTTCGATCTGAATTCAGCAGGTCGAATGTTAGAATAATAATGTGATTGGGTGAGAGGTGGTTGCCTTCAGAGAAAAGATAATGACTTAATGGAACTTTGTATAGAATGTGAAGAAATATAAGTAATAGTGGAGAATATCGAACTGTGTAATTGAAGTTGTTTGTGTTAATTTGATCTGTTTGGTGTTTGTTGTCCGGTCCCAGTCCAAGGTGACAAAGAAGGACGTCCAGTTAGATACTGCGACTCGAGAGGGTGCGCTTCAGATAGTTCTGAAGGAGCCAGTAATAACATTAAATAAAAAGAGCCTAACAGCAGGTCTGAGGAAAGTATAACGTTTCAGGCGAAAAAGTACAAATGACGGGGGATAGAGCTCGCAAAAGGAGAGGGGTGATGTGGGAAAGGTCGACGATTGCTGACGGCTACAATTTAAATTTTGTGGATATGCGAAGCTACCGCGTCGGGGCAAGGATTACTCTGAAATTCCCAAAGAAGAAAATTCGGAAGTGTGGCTCGGCATAGGAAAACTGCGGTTTGGGGAGAGTGGTGTGGTAGAGGGGAATACCAAAAAATTAAAGGGTAGAGCATCATGCTAAAGGGATTGGGGTGAAGGTCGTGGAGAGCAACTATTGAGGAGGAAGATAGTGTAAGCTATTGAGGACAAGGTGAGGCTTGACAGATCTTAGGTAGTAAGAAAATGAGTTCCTTACAACAGGTGGAGTTAGGAACATGGTAAGTTTTAGTGATGTTTATGTCTACAAATTACATTTAATATTGCTGAAAATATGTTTTTATTGTGATTATTATGGAGGTTACTAGTTTGTTGAGGAATGCTCGGATCGAGGCAGACAAGCTAAGCTCGGAATGAAAGTTGAGCTCGAGAAGACGGTGGCTCGTTGAAGTCTGACCTAGTTCTAGAGGGGAAGCGATGGAGATGTGTTAAGGATGTGTAGGAGGTGATATTAGCGAGCTGACAGGGAGGCGCAAAAGAACTTGATGTGTGATAGTTCAGGGTGACAAACTTGGTGCCAACTCCTTTCAAAACAAACCGGGGGGTGGGTACTTATAAAGTAAGGTTAAAGCCAGTAGGGAGGGGACAGACGTCGAGGACGGATGTGGTGGAAGCGGATTTCATGGTGTGGTTAGGAGGTGGATGGTATCTCTCCCAGGACTAAATTAGAGAACTAGGGGGAAGATAATGTAAAGGGAGAGTAAAGTTGCGAATTTTTGGCTGTATGTTTATGTGGGGGTAGAAATGTAGTGTAGGAATATTATTCTGTTAGGATAACGGAATAGGATAAGAGATGTTTGCAAAGGTTTGTAAGTACTTAAGGATTATGCGCCTCAGAATTGAGGAAAGTAATTAGAATGGCTTGCTAAGCGGAAAAATGCCCAGGTCCCTGTTGACTTTGCAAATGAGCTACAGGTTAAAAAAGAGCAGAAAATGGGTGACTTGTAGCGCATACTGGAAGAGCTAAGAAAGATTAGAGAAATATCTAAAAATAGATCGCAAATGGGTAGACTTTTTAGGGGCATGGTAATCAAATGTGTCAGATAATACCAACGTGTTGAGAACTTAGGACATAGAAAATGTTGTTGCCTTGCAAACTGGGATGTAGGTTTAATGTAAATCGAGAGGAAATAGACTTCGCCTTACGTTTAGAAGGTAGTTCTAAAAATAAAATGCTAGAAAATAAAATATCGTCTTAGACTTTCAAAAATCTTGTATTATGATTGAAATGTATTTCCGGGTATGCTTTGAATCGAAATTGATGTTGATTGTATCAGTGATATAGTCAAATTGGTAGCTACTCGCCTTGAGTGAACCACAAGAAACGCTCCAATATACCAAGATATGCGGCGGAGTTGATAGGATAGAGAGGCAACTACAATAGGGAAGGATCTTCAACACATCAAAGTCATTTCAAGTTGGCGAAAGTGAGGGACATACCGTTGATTGACCCTGACTCAGAAGATGAGAGAAAAGATGATGCGATATTGAAAATGGCAAAAAGGGCTGCGTAGGCGAAAGAGGAGACAACGAAGCTCAAAGCCAGGAATATGAAAGAATGTAAAAAAATAAGGAGGAGCCATGGATCGATGCCATATCACGCGTTAGATGAGAAGAGAACGAAGTACGGGGTTTTTGTGGCCAGTCTGAAGGGCCAATGATAGACAAAAACAATGAGCAAAAGCAGGACTCGAGCTGTTGATCTAGTGAGTTCCAAAAAGCAAAAGGAGCAGATTATTTAAAAGAGTATAAAATGACTAGGGAAAGATAGCGGGCTAGGGACAACTTGAGAAGGTAAAATAGCCAAATTTGAAATTAGGCTAATCCTTTGAGTGAGGCTTTTCCTCGGCTAAAGATATAGATGTCCGATGGTTTAAAAAATGGTTGTGATAAATTAAATGAATGGAGGATGGCAACGACCAATTGAGGTGGTCGGTCAAGAAAGACAAGGCGGAAAGTGGTCAAAGAAGAAAAAAAAAGTCATGGCGGGGGGTTCCCATTGTAAAAGGGAGGTAGTGAACTATCAGCTCGAATTTGAGAGCTGGAGGAGATGTAGATCATATTTAAATCACGGTTAAAAAGAGGGATATTAACGTTAAGGAGAGCTAAGGTAAGTTGGGACATAGCTTTTGTTAGAGAACATGAGTTAGAGAGGGTGATAAATGGTAAGGATCAATTGTAAGGAAAAAATATGAATTGTTAAAGAGGTCACTGCTGGGGCGTTGTACAGGGAAAAATACGGAGTTTTGAGGGACTTCGCTGCTCATTTGACAAATTGACGGAGACGAGGACAGACAAGAGTCAGATAAAGCCAGCAGAGAAGGCGAAGGAGCTTAATCGAGATTATGTCTGCTTAGTAGACACATGGAGTGGCAAGCTGGATGGGTTATAAAACTTGCAAGAAAATTATCAGAGGATGAGAGAAAGATTTTCCAGGCAGTTATGCGCGAAGCCCCAGCGCACTCACAGGTATTAATGGTGTTTAGGGCATATTTGTGAGAAGTGAGAAGACTTGTGTTTTTGAGAAGTGATACTTTAGGATTGTCTGTCGGGGAGATGATTGTATTTGACAGCCAATAGATCGTGAAACGTATGAAGACCATAAAATAGAGCTAGGGTTCTCGACCCCGTTGAATTGGTAAAGCAGGGCAGGATTACTATAACTGCTCAATAGACCTAGATTTTATGGCTAACACCTCCATTATAGGAGAGGCATAGCTTGACATCTATCAGAGATATGAACCCTTATGAAGTGGCTGACAGAGTTAAACCTGCAAGAAGTATAGTAGAGCAGACATTATGGATAGGAAAGTAGTTTTACCTTGTTTATGTTATGTTGTTAGAGATCTTTGATTGAAAGGAGTATTACTTTTGGTTTTTCAAAGATATGTATGCTGGGCGTTTAACAACTATTTTAACCTTTATTTAGGCTGTATTAGATGCGATTGAATAGTAGTAGACCCTTTGCTATAACAGTTTAGGTGGGCGATGAAAGCTAGTATTACCTTGCTTTAATATACCCCTTGTATAGATATCTATTTAAAGTAGTATTATGTCTTTAATCTATGTATAGATGCGATGAAAGCTGGTTGTACCTTTGCTTCTAATCTGTTTAGATGGGGCGATTTTAAAAGCTAGTATTACCTTAGCTTTAATCTATGTAAGGTAGTAGAAGTCTGTTAAGTCGAGAGTAATGTGGAATAAACGTAGAAGTTTCTTAAGTAGAATAAAATGTACACTGTTTGGAGATGGAATATATAACTTTTGAATGGACAAGAACCGAGAATATTGAAATGGTGTTGGTGAAAATGTCGGGAATTAAGATAGTAATTTCAGGCCTAGGTTACATTGGACTTTGGGATATTCGAATCTCTTGCTTTGTCTGGAGATAATATGGGATCCGAGACGGTTTGATCAAGTATTAGGAATGGACCATTCCCAATTAATACTTACTTCCCAGTCAGTCTCTTCTTTTGTGTTGTTGCGTATTAGTTTTTGAGGTGAGTATCCATCAATTGGAAACTCACGGCGTCGAAGATTTTCTCCCCTCCTGTGTGTAACGAGTTGGTCAGTAAATGGTGATATCGACCTAGGTTGGACATAGTGTGTTCTGTTCTCTTCAATCTAATCGTCATATTGCGGGCTAACTAGAACTCGCATTTTCTTCGTTGCTGTAAGTTACGTGATCTCTGATAGGATGGTGGTTTTTTTAGTAAATAGGGCGGCTTCCGTGCCCTAGTCGGGGAGAAGGTGGTGTACAACCGGTTGACTTAGTACATAAGGGTACGGTAGGCCATAAGAAAAGAGGAAGTTCTAGTATCTAATTCTCTTTTTTGCTGTGATTGAGCCCATTATCGTGCGTCAATCACTATGGGTTTTGGTTGGTGATTTTGGCTTGCCATTTCCTAGAGGGTGTAAGATTGGATGGTGAGTGGATAATTTTGTGTTTGTTGAGAAGGCTCGATATTTTCACCAAATGAATGACCCGTTATCATCCAAATTAGGTGGGGGCATCCCAAACCGTGCTGATGATGTTCCCAGATTAAAAAAGATGACCTTTTCTCTCCTAGTTCACAGAGTAGAACTTGTTCCACCCAGTTGTTAAATAATTGTTGATATATAAGGACAATCGTCAAGTTACCCTGGAGTATCCGGAAATTCCAGATCCCACAGATACGCAGCGCCTGTACCGTTTTTGGCTGGCCAAAGACACCTTGCCTGCATGCAGACAAAGGGTGAGGGTACGATCTGTGTCATATTTGCATATGTCATTTTTATGTGTTATTTGATTACTTTACTTTTTCCCTTTGCGACTCCTTGGCCAGAATATTCCCGTGCATTTCTCTATTACGAGTGATCGACCTAACGGCATAGAGACTACAAGTCACTTCATACAAATCTTTGGAGCATGTTATCCGCGTCTTCTTCGAGAGGCACTTAGATAGGCCTGCGATCAATCAACGAGCTATAAATGACACATGTCTGACTGGTGTACACTCGAGTTCGCGACAACTGTCGGCTGCTCTTAAGATTCGTGGGAGGGGAGCACCTTTACATTGTTATCTGGGCGAGATTAGGTAAATGGTGCTTTTTGCCATCGTTTGTCCTCCTCTTATCCCCCTAGGTTAATGCATGCAGTATCAGAAATGGAAGATCATAACGGGGTGATATCACTTCAATCTATTAATACTGGCTTTTGTATCCAAGTAATCCTGTCCTAGAAAGTTAAGGAACGGCGTCATCGATGTTAACCGCGAGATGTAGTCTCGAGAGTGTGTTGAGCAAATCGTGCTCTCCTAATTGGTAAGTAGAGCTGCATTTTCAATCATTGCCAGTTCTTCAGTATCTGATGTGAGTAATGGTAGATATGCGTAGAGATCTGTGTAAACAGTAGAGTTACTGGGATGCCCAGTTTGAGTGCGCAGGTCGGTCCAGTGGATTAGAGCTTCATATTCTAGACCATTGTTGGTAGGCTTTAAAATCCCGGCGGATTAATTCTCAATTCTGGTGTGGGAAGGTGGTAATCCATACGTGCCACATTCCCTTACCCGTGGGTCTTGCTGACCATCTGTAAGAAGTCTTCACATTTCCTTGTAATCCATGCACCTCGCCTCGTCAATGTTTTTTGTGGTCAGTGATCGTGCTCCCCTAACGGGGTCTATTATACTGGAAATCGGCACAACGGGCCAGACCTTATTTGAAGTTGTGTTCGAACTTGTAATATGTTCTCCCAAAATTACCGACCGTTGCTGCAGTCTTCTAGACTTTTCTATTTTGTGTATAAACTCTTTTTACAGTGGGTGTAGTTTGTTTGAGTTTGACTGAATGATGTTGGAAGTGATGATTAAGTTTTTGTAAAGTTAAACAAGAAGTTAGAAAGATTTCTCATTTTAGACATTACTCATCTTGGTTGTGAGTTGAGGGAACTGATACAAATAGATTGGCTTTTTTGATCTCCCCCTAAGAGAATGATAACTGAGCTAATAGAAGTGTCTGTCAACTGCCAGGTAGATGACAGTTTCCTATTATTCTGGGGTGGCTCATGATTGAGAGGCCTGCCCCAATAGGATTGTGTTCCTGAAAAGTTGTACATTTTGATGTCCAATTGGATCTCTACGTTCAGCTAACATTTTCCTCATTTGGTACAACCTCGGAGTAATAGGAACAACCACCACCGATAGTGATCTGACGATTTAGAAATGAATCAATTGATAGCGGCGATCTGACGGTTAGTTTTGTACGCCCTTAATTATTCTTGGAGATGGCATGTTGAGGAAGAAACTCGAATTTGATCTGGGTCGGCCCTCAATCCCCTATTTACTGATGAGATGGCAAGGAATCGGCCTGAATGTACTCCGAATTGACAACTTATCAGGATTGAGTACATCATGTAAGATCGCAGAATGTTGAAATTGTGGTTAGCATCAATGATTGTGGGGAAATGGTAAAATAGAAACAATTGCCAGGAAAACTTCAAAAATAATTTTTGGAGTGTTAGCTCTTCTGTTACATTGTGTGAGAAAAATTCCTTGAAGTATAGTCGTATTATAGACGTAATTTAGTAACCGGGTATAAAAATTAAATATTTTTTAGTAAAAATATGTAGACCTTAATGGTGAGAACGACCCACTCCAATCATAATAAGTTGCAATATACCTTGATAAGACCAATAATTTCTATTCAACTTACAAATATATATCTTTGAACATGTTTTATTGAGATTCTTGAATATACTCTTAAAATCAAATATTGTTGAGGTGTGCATTATCCAAGATGAACGAAAAAAGTTCGGTCCAAGCACGTCCTCGGTTCTTAAGCGCCTCTCTAATTTGCCATATGTCTTGAACTTACTGCTAACAAAAGTTAGTTAGGGCGTTAAGTGTTTTTATTCTAATTGTTTACCTTTAATTCAGGGAAGAATATCAATCACCAAATATGTTGGTAATAGTAGTTTTTTTGGACAATTTCCACATTTTATCAATTGGCAAGGTAGTTCCCACAAAAACTTTATAAGCTCCGAGTTCCATCTATACGCAAAAAGGAGGTACCAATGTATAAATGATAATTTCATATTAATTTCATGTGTAGAAAAATATTGGTCAAGAATCCTAGGTGTTGAGTGCATTTGTGCTATTTTTTGGCCCCTTCCGCCTGAGCAAACTGCTTGGATATAGGGCCAACTGAGCGGCGATTGCATCAGTGTAGGTGCCTACTAGGCGGAGGTAGAACAGGAGGGTGGGGGTATTGGAGGTTGGCTATATTAGGAAAGTAGTTAGAGAAAAAGGGAGGGTATAATACAAATGAGGCAAAATGTAGGGGCCTAATCTCACAGGGGGGAGGCCGAGTCTTATTACCGGGGTTTTGGCTCGACTAGGGTTTTAGCAAATATCTGAATAGAAATAAGAGAGTATTCTATACAATATAATTGCGTAGAGTCTTTGATAGGTATTTCTCAATAACTCTAGCGAGGATTTGAAAGAGATAAAATATATTATATATAAATGGATTTTAAATTTTGAGCAAGAGGGGAAAAATATCAAGCTCTAGGAGTGCTTCGAAGGTTTTCTTGAACATTTTAGGGTGCGTGTGGGCTAAGTTTTTCTAACCCTTTCATGGTAGCTCTCCCCCCCCACCCCCCCCATTTTAGGGTAGGAAGGGTGAGCCACAACAAAAAGGTAAGTTACATGTACATCTTTTGCCAGTTGCCTACGAAAGTTGGCTCTGCCAAAGTTCGACTGAATTATCTCGCTAAGTTTTGTTTGCCTTCGACTATATGTGACCTGGACCAAACATGGTCAAAGCCTGGTTGGACGCAAATGGCGGTATTACGGGTTTTGGTTGATTTGCAAATAATTAGGCTTCGAGTCTCATGGTAGGCTTGATGTAGCCTTGCGAATGTTCGACTCGTCTTGGAAGGCTGCAATGGCTCCTTCTTTGGAAAATTGTGGTGGATTATAAGTTAACTATAGATTTTGATGTTGCCATTCGAATGCTCGGCTTGTCTTGGAAGGTTGTGAGTAGGCTAATACAACTCTAGTTTAAGATTTTTTCACACTGGCCATGTAAAACTTCCTAGTAGAGTTGACACTAGCATAGCAAAGTTGTGCGACCTGAAGTTCTATGATGTGGTGTTACAAGGTTCGATGTGGGGTGTTCATATAGGATGTAGGAAATAAGGATATTGTAAGTGAGACTATATAAATTAGACTCATATTATGAGGAATCTTACCCCCTGTGACTGAGCAATAATATTCTTTAAGTACCTAGATTGCCAATCATTATCTTGTGTAACTCGACTAATTGTCAGTCCTGATTAGATTAGACATGGTGTCAAATAGATGTAGCTGCATTGCAATTGCACATTTTATGGGAGAGATATAACATCTATAAGGAATTCCTTAGAGGATTGCAGAGTATGGTTGCTACTAGTTTTTCTAGCAACCCTATAAGGGTTGGGTCATTTAAAGTTCGAGTGTAACGCCCTTCAAGAACCATGTCTCAGTCATGTTAATCAGGTCATGCATTTTTCGTTTATGGTCGTGAACTTCAGGTAGAACATAATATGGTCATCGGGACTGTCGACCTTTGGGTGTGGCTTCCTGCATTCGGGTCTTTCTTGCAAGGACAGAAGGTTCGTTCTGGTGTGTGATATTAAGTTCCCTGGGAGTGTATTATTCCTAACACTCGATTTTGACTTACCTTCTAGAGAGGGGGGTGGGGTCAACTTTGCCCCAAGGATCGTTGTTTACTCTCCCTTTTGTTCATCCCATCATTCTACATTGCTGTCAGGCATATTTCTGGAGGTGTATGCATTCTGGACACGTTACTGGTAATGGGACAGAGGCGATACTGAGAAGAACAGCTATATCAGAGGCATATGCCTATTATCACTCCACGTTCTGGTACTTTTGTACTTTCGTATAGATTTTCTAGTGTCTCTGGACTTTATATACAAGCTTCATGTAACTTTGAACCAGTAAGTATATGCCCATGTATGTCAAGCAGATTATCTGGAGATCCACTCTTCAATGAGTATAGCTGTTCTTAAACCTTTTCAGGAAGGAATAGATGGTTACTACGGCCTTTTTTTAGGGAAAATAACCCTGCTAGTTGCTTCTTTGATTGCTGGTGTGCAAGTATTTTCCATAAACGCCAGAGAGAGCTACTCGCAGGTGGATATCGAGTTAGATCAAGGCTTGAAACTAGGCGAGGGCTCTATTTTATGGTCAAGGGAATAAACAGCACATCTGCTTGTGTCTGGTGTTGAAGTTCATACTATACTGTAACTTCGAGATGTGTGGCCTTGGTCTTGGCTTCCTATGAAGGCCTCTATTTTTGGTCTAGAATAGTTCTACCGCGTTACAAATTTATGATTTCCGTGAATGGGAGCTATGTACCCTGTAAAGAGTCTCCTTCTGTTAACCACTTGGTCGGGTCATTGTTTTAATTTTTTATCAACGCCTTGACAGAGGTGCCATTAAGGGTAGGTGGCCACTTTTTTCCTTCATCCCTCTTAGGCCTCGTCTCCCCGGATTGACGACTCATTGAAGTAGTTGTCTTCATAGACTCGTATGGTTGGAAAAATTGTGGCATTCATTGGTACCATTCGTTAAAGTTGTCATTATAGGTGGGGTTTCTTTCCCGATATTGCCATGAGTAGTGTACCCAGGTGGGTAGGAGGGGGTCTCAGGGCTGCATTGTTGATGCTACTGAGGGGGATTTCTCATAATAATTATTGATAGACACGTAATATTTATATGTGCAACTCCCAAATTTATATCTGACTTGTCATTTCATATTTAAATGTGATACAATAGTACTTTTTCTTGCTTTTACAGGATTGGTCGCATGATGAATAAGTTGTACATTTTTGTAGTTTTCAGCAAAGAAGAATATCTTGTACACTCTAGCAGTCATTCTCATAGCTATTTTTAACTAAGAGTCCAATGAGGAGCATTAAGAGGCATTGATAAGATCATCAATAACTTTATGCAGGGCCAAGATCATAGAGTATGAGTTTTGAAGTTTTTATATTTTATGTATAAGAAGGTATTGTTTAGGGGATTTATATTTTTTAATTATTTATACCCCTCTTATACCTATAAATAGGATGGGGATCCCACCCATGAGGGATATTTCGAGAGTGTAATCAAAAGTACAAAATAAATTTATGTTTTCTCTTCTTCTTATAGTTACTTTTATGTAGTAATAGTATATGGCAATGATCAAAGGGTTGAGTAACAAAACCTCTTAACCAAGGTGGGAGAAAACTCATCCAATGTAGGCTTAGTATAGATTGTGTAGTTTAGTTAGAGTAATTATATTTTCTTTTTTCTGGCATGATGCATATTCGTATCCTTCATCCTATGCTGACCCTAGCTAGGATTAGGAGGAATAATAAATCTAAGTAACCATCTTGTTTGACCATAACAAGATAGGTTAGGAACATGGAGAAGAAACATAATCCATGCTTATCAACCAGACCATGGTTTAAGTAAGTTGGTTATAGGTAGTTCCTAATCACTAATTATCTTATCTCATGATGTGTGAATATACTTCTCAAGGATGTGTGATAAGGGAATTCGTGATATACTCTAACTGGGTGCAATATTTCAAGGTTATAATGGATGGAGGGAATCACGCCTTGTGTTCCTCTCCAATCCTATCAATACATTCTCTAGTTTGTACTTATTTTAATTATCACTTATAAAACCTAAAACTCATTCTTATTAGATAAATTAGTACTCGAAGTATATTCGCACCACAAGTCTCTTAGGTACGACTCCGCTTTCCCTGTACTCAAGGTACACCATAACTGCGAGTCTTAAAGACATTGATTTATAATCGATATCAAGTTTTTGGCGTTGCCGGGATTGGAAAGATGTGTTTCGTATTTAATATTTTCTTAAAACAAATGTTCTTCTTTTGATTATTTTTTGTTTCTTTTTGTTTTCGGGGATTTAGTTGCACTTGAAACTTGGTACAAATATAGTATTTTTTGTTTGCGTCTTAAGTGGTGGAGAGTTCTACATTACAGTGTTCTACCAAAGTTAAATGTTGTGGTTTTGTCTTGACCCAAATCTCTCCCTTTTTCTTACTGGTGTGTTAGTTGCTGCATGTGCTCTGTGCTTAAAGTAAAGTATTATAACTAGGGTTTTGAAGTCACCGGTTCTGTTGGTTTACTGACGTGAGCAAGTTTCTTTTTTTTCAAACGTTAGCCATAGTTTCAAATTGTATTAGTCAACACTAAAATTTTCACTTAAGCGTTTGGGTATTTGGGGTTTGATTCATCTCATAAACAGCAACTACACAACGTTACCGTGATACATGTGTTACTTTTTAAGAGGCATGACTACTAGGTTGTTATTGTTTTGACTATTACCTTACATAGATTTTTATTTTAACCCTACTGACCACAAAAGTCAAGGAGGGGTTTTATTTGAAAAATGAGGGAAATTGATTTGAATTAATTTGTCAACAACACCTTTATTTTGCTTGATCTTTTGCATGTGCCCACTTGTTTTTATAACAGTCTTACCGACCACTTGAAGTTTAATGTGCTTGAGTAGTTGCTTTTGCAATTTTTACTTGAAATGTGATAAGGGACAGTAAGTTTGCTAATCTCGATTAACCACTCTCCATATCAATTAATACGCCCGACCGAACTTTGGTAATTTTGGCATTGGTAACACGTCAAAATAACATGAAAAGTGGGGAAGACAATATACGCAAAGGTTAAAGCCGGAATCTCTTACAAAATCCCTCTTGTGCTGTAAGTGAAGGGGCATTTCTTCTCTAGCCCCCTAAGTGAGGGGCGCCCACAGCTTCACCGGAAACACTTCATATAGGTTAGTATTTTCTAAACTTAACATATAGAAGGGATCTTATCCCGCCGCCCCGGCATTAGGAGCATAAAGCCGGGTGGAATGTGCAATAAACCGCTGCTCTAATAAAAAAAAGTATTGTGGTTGGATTGACCTATTGTTGGTTTAAATATTTTCATTCCAACTTTAGAAAGTAAAACAACAAGTGGACCACACATTAGGGATACAGATTTTTGTATGACACGTAAATTGAACTCTTGGACCTCATAATTGATAACAAAATAGAGTAGCAAGTTTTCCTGCTAGATTCATTACCCAACGAATAGGTGTACCGGACCGGGTACAAACACTAGTTCTAGGATAACGCCAACCTAGCACGCACAATACTAGCTGTAGGTTTGCGAGTCACCTTCTGAGTGTGACGTACAAAGGTGACTCACTCGGGCATGAGGAACCAAACATCTACTTAAGCTGGTTCTAACATAATGACGCAGGGGGTGGAGGAACCAAAGCCTTTTGTCATCCTACCCATTTTGAGCTAAAAGAATATATGGGAGACGTAATTATTACTTCTATAGAACTTAATGTGCTAAGTCTAGGTTTGAGTTGTTGATTATTGCATTGGGTTGTTGCCTTTATTTCAAATGTCATACAGTAAGAATTTGTAATTTATACGGCTCACATTCGACCTCCCGTAACAACCTTAAAATCATTTTCAATCATGGATCACCAAAATCTTAATACATGAACCTTTCCAACCTCATTCCTATAGCAATCTCAACAATCATTTCAGTCATCCAAATAGTTCTTGTTAGGAATACGGCTCAAAAACTGGGAATGTCGTTCGAGCGACAGAGTTTCCGCTGAAGTCGTTCGAACGACTTCTGAGGTCGTTCGAACGAAAATAGCTCTTGGGCCAAAATTCTAGAGGATTGTCTAATGGCCGTTCGAATGAAATTGGCTATGTTTGGTTGTTTTTAAGTTCGTTTTAAATGAGATTTGATCCAAAGCGATAGATTATCTCGTGATACGTATTTCGGAGATGGCCTAATGAAAAGCCTTTAAATAGAAAGTGTATGTTAAAGGCCTCTGTACAGGAGAAAAGAGTTAGAGAGAGAAAATGGAGAAATCTAGGGTTTAGCTCTGGAGAGGTTTCTTAGGTTTTCTTTCTAGGGTTTCTTGCTGGGATTATCTTTAAGGGTAGAGGTGAGGTTTGAGTGATCTCTGAAACTTATTGTAACCCTTAGTGTGATAATATATTCGTCGTGCTTATCGGGGGTGGTTTTGATCCTGTTTAGGGTTTCCACCTAATTTAAACCTTGTGTATGTATTTTATTGCCTGTGCTCGAATTCTCTTTGGCTAGAGTTAGCTCTTCGAGTTCTTGTTAATCGTATTGTGCTTCTGAGTTATAATTTCCCCCCTCAGTTTCCCAACAATTGGTATTAGAGCGAGGTTTGGGGCAAGTAAAGTACTAAGATGGAAAGATCTAAGTATTCTAACGTGATTAAGCTTGCAGTGGAGAAGTTCGATGGGAAGATTAATTTTGGATTGTGGCAAATACAAGTTCAAGATATCTTGACTCAAGGCGGGTTATGCAAGGCGCTGAAAGGAAAGCCTATACTTAAAACTCCGGTTGAAGGTATAGCGGCCCAAAAGCGGACGACAATGAAGAATAGGACTGGGAAGATATGAATTCAAGGTCTGCGAGTGGGATATACCTTTGTCTTGCTAAGAACGTTTTGGCAAACGTGGTTGGAGAGAAGATCGCAAAGGGTCTTTGGGAAAAGCATAAAAGTTTGTACTAAATAAAGAGTCTTTTGAATCTCTTATACCTCAAGGAACAGCTTCATACACTCAAGACGAATGAGGGTACGAGCGTTAGTGATCACCTAGGTTCTTTGAAAGGGATCGTTTCGGAATTGGAATCGATCGGAGTTAAACTTGATGATGAAGATTTGGTACTTCAACTGTTATGGTCTTTTCCGTCTACCTTCAAACATCTTCAACCTTCGTTGATGTATGGGAGGGAAACTTTAATTTTTGAGTAGGTTACAAGTACGTGTCTTTCTGAGGAGAGAAGGCTTAAGGATAACGAATCCTTGGGGGAAAAATCTACAATGGTGGTTAGTGGGAAGAGAAGCTTTAATAGGTTCAGAAAAGGAACTTGTTGGAGTTGTGGTCAATCGGGTCATTATAGATCAGATTGCAAAGTGGGGAAAGGTAATGGAGCAAGTTCGGCAAGAGTCTCTGAAAGTGAAACTAACAAACTGGCAATGGTTACTAGTAATGATGGTGACGAGGTGCTCCTCATGGTGGTCGTTGATGGTTCTCACCACGATAGAGGATGGGTATTTTATAGTGGGGCTACAACGCATGTATGCGCACACAAGGCATGGTTCGACAATTATATAAGGTGTGAGGGTATCAAGTTTGTGTTGACGAGCGATGGCTCTCGAAGGCCGATTTCAGGAATGGTCGATATTCGCATGAGGATGTTCGATGAACGCATCATAGTTCTTCATGATGTTCAACATGTGTCGAGTATGACTCATAATCTAATTTCACTTTCCAAGTTAGATAATGAGGGTTACAATTACTCTTGGAGAGGTAGAGTAATAGAAGTTTATCAGAAATCTTCTTTGATCATGAAGGGAGTTCAAAGCGGGAACTTGTATGTATTGGTTGGTAAATCAATGGGTGGAGTTATGAAGGTTGAGAGTACCAAGGGAGCTATGGAGATTTCTCGAAAGGAAAATTTAGCTCAAGGAGGAGCAATGGCACGGTCTACAAAGATGATCAGAAAGTGGGTTCCGATTGGTGGGTCTAAGAAAAGCCTAGACTAGGGTAATTCTCTTAAGAGAAGCGATAAAGATACACGATGAATGCAATAGAAGAAATAGTTTTATCGCTGAGGTGGAGATTGTTGGAATACGGCTTAAAAACTGGGAAAGTCATTCTAACGAGTGGGGATGTTGTTCGAATGACAGAGTTTCTGTTAAAGTTGCTCGAACAAAAATAACTCTTGGGCCAAAATTCCAGAGATTGTCTAATGGTCGTTCGAACGACTTAATGACCCGTTTGAATAAAATTGGCTATGTTTGGTTATTTCTAAGTTTATTTTAAAAGGGATTTGATACAGAATGATGGATTATCTGGTGATGCGTATTTTAGAGATGACTTAATGGAAAGCCTATAAATAGAGAGTGTATGTTAAAGACCTCTATACAGGAGAAAAGAGTTAGAGAGAGAAAATGGAAAAATCTAGGGTTTAGCTGTGGAGAGGTTTCTTGGGTTTTCCTTTTAGGGTTTCTTGCTAGGATTATCTATAAGGGTAGAGGTAAGGTTTGAGTAATCTCTGGAACTTCTTGTAACCCTTAGTATGATAATATATTTGTCGTGCTTTTCGGGGGTGGTTTTGATCATGTTTAGGGTTTCCACCTAATTTATACCTTGTTGTAGGGACTTATCCCCCGATCTCATTCAAAGTCGAGCTCCCCAGCTTGAATTACCTCCATCTCAGGCTCATACATTTTTAGTACTCCAGTCAACATTCCAGCCAACCCCACGAACTACTCAAAAACGTGGATCGAGCTAAGCCCGAAAGACATTATCCAATCAAAGACACCTGTCTCCCACGAAGTCGTCAGTTATTCAGTCAACCACCACTGACCATATTATTTGGAAGACGTACTCTAGCACGATGAAGAGCAGTGGGAAAAGCCTATATAAAGGAAAAGTTCCAGAAGAGACAAGGACCAGAAAATTACACAAACTTCTTATTTACAGGATTAAAAGCATTTCTATATTTAGAGATCACTTGAAATAAATATATCCACCTCAAGCAATAAAGATACTATCACAAAAATCCTCCATACGAGGTTATGGTTTTTTACCTGTTCAGAGGTTTTCCATGCTAAAAACATCTGTTTTCATTTCTTTCTTTCCATTAGAGTATTGTTACAGGTTCATTGGTGTAATAGCTAATTCCTAATCATTTCGAGCTTACAGAATTTGGCCATTGCATTTGGCACCGTCTGTGGGAAGGATTGCATTTCCACGATACCCTAAGGCAGTCTTTCACTATAATTTTCAATTATGGTTTCTTCCAGATGACCGGCAGCAAGAACTCAGCTCGAAATTTCTATGGATCCGGGACAGCTCACAGAGTTACGAGAAACGTGCTGAACTCGAATTTTAGTTAACAAAGGATTGCGAGCTCTGAGAAAAAAGGCACGATACAGAACGACAAGCTTCTTTGACAGCGCTCAAATTGCACGAAGATCAGATGACGATGATGCTGACTGTATTCGAGGCTCTGCAAAATACTCAGAAAGCTTCTCCAGCCAGGGGTCGCGATCAACTTCCAGAGACCACCCGCATTTTAGTAAGGGAAAGATTAGGACCTCGGGGAGTCGCTAGTAAAACCATTTCCAAAAATCTACAACACGGACTGCAGCCCTCCATCCATTTTGGGGGAGAAGTTCAATCAGATGTCAGTCAAGGTCACCAGATTTCCATCCATTAGGAGGAAGACTAGCGACCTCTATATCAAGTTCTAGTACGAGATCGCTTGAGTGAAGGTATGGGAACTAATTATCCCCAGGCAGCACGTCCTGCAATTTGACCAACACGTCATTTCGTCATAAAAAAACATATGGACCAACGGATTAAGGAGTTGATCGAGGCACAAGTTTTGGGTACCCTCGGAAAAGTGGTCCGCAAAACAGACCCATCCTCCCAAAGATGAATGCCAGAATCTCCGTAATTTTTCCACTACTATTGAAGAACCCACTCTACCGCGTCTCTCAGCCACTAGAGCTCATAGAGAATCAACCATTCTGCCTACATCATAAGGTAAATCATCATACTACTGACAATTGTTATGCTCTATAGTGGTTGCTCGACTATATTTTCATGGAGGGACAAATGCTCGAATACATTATTGGCCTGAAGTCATACCAAGATGGCAATTATAAGAAGCAGCTTGAAGTTGTTCAGGTCAATGATAAAGCCTTGGAGAAGCATCACTACTATATGTACCACTGCAACAAAATAGAAATCAATCAGATATCCAATTCCAACTAATCAAAACGCCGAAGACTTTCAAAATGCTATGATCTTACACCTCAAGATAAAAAAGCCAAGCTTCTTCCCCAGTCGAGTAATCGCCGACTCAGAATTTCCTTCAAAGATTGTGATACTTGCCACGTCAAATTTCCACATCATGATCCGTTAGTCATAATGCTCAAGATAAAACAGTTTGTCATGCACACAATGATGATCGATACTGGGAGCTATATTAAAATTCTTTTTCAGAGTACGATCGACCAGATGGGTTTGGCTGACCAAGTTATTAAGAGCGACACCAACATCAGTGGATTCAATGGCTCCAAGGAGGAACGAGTAGGCATGATCATCTTACCTATTACTGCAGGACCAGCCACTATCGACATCATTTTCTATTTCATCAATGCCAAATCTCATTATCTTGGGATTATGGGCCCCTGCTAGATACACAATATGGAAGCAATCGCTTCCACCTTCATCAAGCACTCTGATTCAAGCATGATAACGGTATTTATGAGATCAGAGGTAGTCAGAAACTCTCTCGAACTTGTGAAAATATTGTCTCTACCAACCTAGATACTTCAGACAGATTGGCTACATAGCAATTACAGAAAGTTGATCACCTCAATGATCAACCATCCACAGAGGAGCCCACGGAATCTGTCAATATTGATGGACCTAGCAGAGGTACGTTTATCGGAGCCAAGCTGGTTCAGTAGGAGAAAGATGCTCTCATTCAGTTCTTACAACTCAATCGAGACATTTTTGCATGGTCTTTCAAAGAAATGCCTGGAGTCGATTCGGCCATGGCTTGCCACAAGTTAGCCATCAAGATCAACGCCATAGCGGTCAAACAAAAACAGCGACGACTTTTACCTCGTCTCCGAGATGAAGTAAATACCAAGATCAAGAAATTGATCAAAGTAGGATTCATTCGAGAAGCCAAGTATTCGGACTGGATATCCAACATTGTCGCTGTCCCAAAGAAAAGTGGAAAAGTTTGAGTTTGCGTAGATTTCACTGATCGGAACAAACATACACCAAAGGATAGTTTCCCTCTTCCCAACATTCATCAGATCCTCAATTTCACAGCAGGCCATGATCTTCTATCTATGATAGACGTTGCTTCTGGGTACAATCAAATTCTACTTTTGGAAGAAGATCAAGTGAAGACAACGTTCATCACCGAAAAAGGCCTTTATTGTTACAAAGTCATGCCCTTCGGGTTCAAGAACGCAAGTGCCACATATCAGCGATGATGACTGCCATGTTCAAAGCATACCAAGGAAAAATCATTGAAGTCTACATCGATAATCTCTTGTGCAAAAGCGTACAATTAAATGATCACATCCCAGATCTCAACACTATATTCAACATCCTTCGATCTTATAGAATACGCCTCAACACTAATAAATGTTAATTCGGGGTACATTCTGGCAGCTTTCTAGGCCACCTCATCAGCAAGAAAGGGATTGAGGATGATCCAGATCAAATTCGGGCTCTCCTTGTCATGCCTTCTCCAAAGACAACAAAAGACGTTCAAAAACTCACCGGAAAGATTACCGCGATCAGCCGTTTCGTCTTTAAATCTTCTGACCGCTGCCATTGGTTATTCCTATTACCCCACGAATGTAAAAAATGAGGAAAGGTTCAGCCAACCACATAAGTCGCATGGACACTAGAAAACGAAGCAACTTTTTAGGATCTCAAAATCTATTTGGGGAAGTCTCCCATAATGAGCACCTCAGTAGGTAATGAGGAACTGATAATCTACGTAGCAGTCACATATACTTCTCTCAGCTCAGTTCTCATTCGTCTGGAAGGGAAAAATAAAGAAACCTGTCTTCTTCATCAGTAAAATCCTCACACCAGCGGAAACAAGGTACTCAAAAATTGAGAAACTTCTTCCCACCCTTGTTTACACTTAACAGAAACTCAAGTACTATTTCCAAGCATATTCCATCAAAGTTATGACGAACTACCCACTTCGGGAAGTTCTATCCAAAAAATAGAATTCAAGAAGAGTGCAACAGTGGTTAGTCAGTTAGGGAGAACATGATATCAAGTTTGAGCAATGTCATTCCGAAAAAGGTCCGGCCGTTGCCTATTTTCTTGTGGATTTTCCAGTGGAGGATCCCGAGTGGGAGGAGCACAACCCAGACCATACCGAAGACACATCAGAGAATCCACCCCCTAAGCCATTCGATGAACGAGCCGATTGGATCACTACGTCAGGGTACAGACTTCACACAGATGGATCAGTAGGACCCACAGGATCAGGAATCGAGATTGTTTTAATTACCCCTTCTAATGACAGAATTGAGAAATCAATCCGCTTAGATTTTGAGGCCTCAAATAATGTCACCGAGTATGAAGCTCTCATTCACGGACTCGACCTAGCACTTGAGCTCGATGTCCTCGAACTCTCAGTTTACACAGATTCATTACTCATCGTTCACCACTATTTCGAGCAATACCAGAAGAGCGGGAAAATGATCGAATATGCAGCCCTCGTTGCAGATAAGATGAGTAAGTTCATGAAAGTAACTCATAAATATCTTTCTCGAGGTAAAAACAGACACGCCGATTCCTTGGCATATCTAGCCTGGGTCCTGGGTACAGAAGCTCGATATCAATAGATCAAAATCATTTTAACCCCAAATATTGATTGCATATCTGTATGCACGATCAACACTGGGGGCGATAAAGGGGGAGACGGTGATTGGCGAAAGCCTTTCTTAGCCTACCTCGGTGTCGACAATAATTACAACGGACCACTCCCAGCAGATTCAAAAGAGCTCCAACAGCTTATCAACAACTCAAAACCTTAAATTACTCAAAATGATATGCTTTACCGCCTTTCTATTATAGGGCCTTACTTCTAGTGCCTCTCCAAGTCATGAGTAGACAAACTACTCCGCGAATTAGATGATGGAACTTATGGCTCCCACACCGCAGGTAGTGCAGGGGCCTAATTTCGTGCAGAGGGGAAGTCGGCTCTTACACCACGGGATTAATCCTTGACCAAAAGGGTTTAAGTATATAATTTATGGTGCAATTACTCAGCTCACAATATACTTGTGTGGAGGCCTAGAATGTGACGCTCCACGACCGCTGATGAGGATTATTAAAAGTGTTTATATTATTATCGAGTAGTCGAAGGTTCGAGTACTGGGTTTTACAAGGTGATCGAAGGTAAACTGTAAGGGCTCAGGGGAGAGATTTTTATAACCCCTCCTTGGTTCCCCATTTCTCCTATTTATAGAATCATAGGAAGTACTGATTCATCAAGGTTAGGTCATATTACAAGGGTACCATCTGGATATCGAGCGGGTATCTCGGAGTTGGTATTGAAGCCAGAAATGTTGGAGTTGTCACTGCAACAGTTGTTGGGTCTATTTCTATACTCTGACATTGTAGTAGGTGTTGGGTCTGTCACTGCAGCTGTAAGGACCAACAACGCCGCCGCCTTGTCTAATGAGCTGGTTGTCTGTCTTGTAGCACTTCGACCATGTACGGATATGGTCAAAGTGCTTCAGATTTTGATGTAGATTTTGTCTTCGAGGCTTTGTTCAGAATCGAAGCTTCGTATTCTGATCATCTTTGGGAGGCTTGTTTATGGGTTGAGTGGGCATCGAAATGTTCGAGTAGGCGTCATGGCAACCTTCGAGTGTTTGGCTGGGGTAGAAGGATTCGAGTAGGCTACTACATTCGCCCCCTCTCAGTAAGGATTTTGAAAACAGGTGTAGAGGCATTCCCTGAGAAAGACTATTGGTCAATGGGAGTTGAAGAGTTGAAAGTTTGACTGTTGAAAAGTTGAATGTTACAGGGGTAAGAAAAGAGGGTAATTAAGAAATATTGGTGGTTATGGAGTAATAAATGGGTTGGATGAGGCTTATAAATATGGATATGAAGGTGGTAATGCTGTAGAGGCTATTTCTACTGCACTGTCCTCTCCTTTCTCAGAATTTCCTAAAAAATTGTGATGAATACCACGCCCAATAACCACTACTAGAAAAGGATGGGATTCGCCCGAGACCGTCGAATAGGGCAGAAAATTGTTAAACTGAAGTTAAAGTTCTTCGATCATCATGTGCTTGACTGGGACATGCCTGACCTGGTGTAGTTCGAGCCTACAGAACCCATCAATAGGGTGTCACATGATTACTTCTGGGAGAAAATGAAGTTTTATTTAACCACTGCTGAGATGCATTATCCCTATCTGTCGAGCTTGGCCGAGTGTCACGTTCAGGTAGAGAAGCAGTTG
Organism: Kingdonia uniflora; assembly: GCA_014058105.1. NCBI lineage: Eukaryota > Viridiplantae > Streptophyta > Magnoliopsida > Ranunculales > Circaeasteraceae > Kingdonia > Kingdonia uniflora. The sequence goes on from JACGCM010000003.1 coordinate 25,384, forward strand.
GAGGAGCAGGAGTCGACGAGTGGAACTAGCCCGTCTAAAAATAGGGTGGCTTTTTCTTAAAGTAGGTGGCGAGGTGGTGGTGATGGGTTTTTCTCTTCTTCTTTTTGCAGGACTGTATTTTGAAAGTTTATGATGTTGTTGATCTCTGCAGAATTTTGTGTGATTGTACTAGGAGGTCTTCTCTATTTTTGTATTTTGAAATGGTGCAATGAGATCAAACGTTACTGAAATTTTGTGTTTGTATCTGATAAACCTTATATTTGAATAGATTGTAGGCGCAGTATCGAAAATATGTCCTCGAATGTGAATTTGTAATCATGGTTACCTTCGGGGAAACATTGACTTCGAGCTACAATGTGCTGGTTGAGGAAATAGGTCGGCAGTCGGTTATAATGAATAACTATTTCTGAATATTTGAATCTCGAGGTTTGTACCATAGGGGTTATTAGAGGGTGTAAAAAGAAAGGGGTCGATGGTTCGAGAATAGTGATGGTTAGATTGTAAGTCCTCGGGAAAGAGGGTTGAATACGCGTTCTAATGAAATGGTTATGTCTGGGATATTGAAGAGGTTGGACTATTGAGTTTTCAAGGAAGAGAATTGAAGACTTACTATTATTGCAGTTTTGATTTAGGAGGGGTTAAATTTATCTGATTTTCAATATAAATAGGTTGTTTCTGGGAAAATTACATTCGTCTGTTCCTTCATCTCTGAGTATAATGTCATCCTCTTCTTCCCAAAAAAAAGGTGATGCTTTCAAGCCCAAGAACTAGGACCAAGTGGCAGCAAAAGCTCTTAATGTACAGGAGAAGATGTGGGAGTTATAATGGAGGTTTGTCGGTGATCAAGATCTGGACTCGGAGATGCCGAACTTGTTTAAAGCGAAGCCCAGGGAGCCTATCGTTGGGATGACCTTTGCGCACTGGTGGGGGATATTACAAATGATGGTATCATTTCCTGGCTACCGGTTGTCCCTGCTAGAGTCCATTGCTGAGGAGATGGTGGGCTAGGAAGATGCTAGTGCTGAGGCTTGGTACAAGGAGCATCCCGACGATAAAAAGGGGCTTCTTCAGCTATTTTGTTGGGTGTTTACATAGGATTGTCTGTAAGGGTGTTTGTATATGGTGGTATGAAGTGAAATAAGATTTTGGATTTTTCTGTTTATTTGCACTGTTTTGATCTGTATTGAATGAAATTGGGAGTTGGTATGATAACTGTCGAAGTATAAATATGGCCTTTTTGTAAGAAAATTTTTGAGCTGTCTAACTAAAAGTCTGAACTGTGTGTAAGTAAAATTTTGAGCTGTCAAAGTAAAATTTTGAACTGTTAAAGTAAAATGCAAAACTATCAAAGCAAAATGCTGAACTGTCGAAGAAAAATTCTGAACTATCGAAGTAAAATTCTGAACTGTGTGTATAAGACATAATATATTTGATTATTCGTGTATGAGAAGTGGGTGTGTCAAAGGTTTGCTTGATTTGACTGGAAAACTGACAGCCCGGACAGCTAGTCTGTCATAACGGTACTAGTTCATGGGGCAGTGCGCTGTGCAGGTTATCATGAATTTTCCTCGTTTTACGGAAAAGGTTGATTTGATGTGGAGATTTGATTGGACAGCTTTGAGTGAGGGTCAGAAGGTTCGAGTTGTTTTGAGTTGAAAGTGAAGTAAATGTGAGTGTGTGATTCGCACGTAAGGTTAATTATGGGCAAAATGGTCAAACACATTTCAGCCAAAAAACAGGGGTAGTGGGGTAGTGGCAATGATAGTGGTTTTGGAATCGAGGTGGTATTTTGGTATTCCAAGGAGGTATATATAGAGGAAATAACAAACATATTGTTTATAGAAAAACCAAAGAGTTAGAGGAAGGAAACGTACGCCATTGTTTCGTGAAGCTTGAGAAAAGTCTGGTTTGTTGCTAAGCACCAATTGACTTGCTGCTTTGAATATATTTCTGCTAACACAGGTATGTCGATTGATCTCTGTCTCTTTTGTTTGGCTTTTTCTTTTGTATTTATAAGTGGGATCTTCTGGGTTTGTAGTATTGAGGATATGCTCGAGTACAAGGGGAAATCATGTGTCAAGGATTTAGCTCATTTGGGATTTTGAGGGTATTGATGGTAGGACTGGGATTGGGGTCAAGTTTTCGACTGTGTTTGTATCTGTTGGGGAAGGTAGATGCAAATGGCTTATTGACACGTAATAGTCGAATGTATCGATCTAATTGCGTGCCTTATCTTCTGAAGGCTAAGATGTATACCCGTCGGGCTTCGAGACTGAGGCTGATAAACGAGGAGGTCGAAGAAAATGATACTAGTGTTTCTAGTCGTGCTCCGATGGATGAAAGCAGTGACATAGAAGGACTAATAATAGAAAAGGATATCCCACTGGCAGCGGTGGTTCCTGAAACTAGGGTTTTAAGTAGTAGGTTTCGTAAGATGGTAGTTACTGAGGGTAGTGGTGAGGAGGAGATCGGGGGAGGACAGAGAAAGAGGGGTGAAGGTCGGGCTGAGCCTTCAGATGGTGAAAGGGGCGAGGTGGAAAAAAGTGTTCCTGATGAGGATTCAACTGAGTCGGATGAGATTACTGGCTCTATTTTGGATAAAGAGAAGCAGAGGCTACTGGTGAAAGGGGTTGTCGAAGGTAGGGGTTATATTGTATTATGCGGGGAGTACAGCTTTAAATCGAAGCATCGAGAATGTATCATGGCATATAGAGGCCAAATTTGACTGGAAATGCGATTGCTCCTTCAAAGGCTAGTGAAGGAGGTGCTGAACTTCTGGGAATTTGCCCCAGTTCAGATGTATGAGAATTTTTATGAGATGATGAAGGTAATCGAGGGCATGAATGCCAAATTGAGGAGTGAGGGGAGGGATTTAATTAAGTTGTATGATATGGTATCATTTTATTCGAGGAAGGCGAATCAAAATGTTGGCACATACCACATCCAGTATCATGTTGACAAGCCCTAGTTGTTTGATTTGTGTTCGACAGGTCGAGGGTGGAATAGAGATTTGGTGGTAGTGCGGGGTAATTATGAGAATGTCGAAGGGTAAGATCCTTGTAGGTTACAGTATAAAGTCTAAAATCCAAGTAAGTTTTTTGCCGCATAGATTTTGATGTATTGTTCAAATAAACTGGTGATTGCGTTTCTAATTGTTCTGTAGATCCTCAAAGCTGGACTTGGACGAATTCAAGGGATTATATTGACGCCTTAATTAACTCAGTCAAGGAGTGGGTGAATTATGTTTTCAAGAGTTTTGGTATCAAGAGAAAAAGGCAGAAGAAGGCAAATTCCCAGCTTCAAAACGTACCCATTACGTCGAAGCCATCAAAAAAGAGGGGAGGTAAAGGTATTTCAAAGGTAGTCGAAGGAATGGAGGAGGATAATTTGGTGAGGAAGGTAAAGTATGTTCCGAAGGCGCAACGGGCGTCGAAGAAGGCAGCGATTGTACCCGAAGTAACTAGTGACGCTTCGAGATAGAGGTTGAAGCTGGCATTGACCCAGGCTGAGAAAGGGAAGGGAAAGGTTATTCCCGAGTCTCCTAGGGTACCCAACGCAAAAGGCGCTGGGCGCTGGGGGAAGACGGTGCGGATGATGCAGGCGAAGATATGACAGAGGCTGAGCGAGAGGATCATGCTCTGGCTACTGCTACCTTGATGGTGGAACTCTGCGCCGATGACCCAGATGAGGCGTCAAAGTTGATAAGGAAGAGTATGTACCAGGTAAGTGTCTGTTTTCTTGTGAGATTCAGACATTTTTTCGAGTGCTTGATTCTTCGAGAGGTACTGACGGTTTGAATATTCTAGAAGACAGATGCTTGAGTGCAGTATTTTAACAAGGCTATAAAAGTGTTAAGGAGGAGGTTACAGGTGGCGGATGATAGTCTGGAGCTTGCTCGAGGGACTGAAGCGTCGGTGGTGTCTGATAATAAAACTTTGAAGCGAGATCTGGCAGCTATTACTGATTCGCTCAAGAAGAGATTGGGGGGTCAATGTTTCAATCATGAGCAGGTGTTGAGGCTGAAGTTTTCTGAGCATGAGAAGGAAAAGAAAGTACTAAAGGAGCGTTACCAAGCACAATTTGATGATAACCTTTCGGATAATGTTAGGATGAAGGAGTTCATCGGGGATATGGGGTTTGATCCAGAAACTCTACAACGCTTCCCTATTACCCAAGATCCTGCTGCTAAAGATGTTTTACAGACAGAGGGGATAGAGGTAGATGTTGTTGATGGTGGTGTTGGAGGTGGCATGGACGTTCTTGTGGTCAAAGGTACTGCTGCTGTAGCTCTAACTGATGTTGTCGCCGATGGTGCGTTAAAATCTTCTATTGGAGGTTCTAGGGGTATTTTCACTGAGGAGCCTATTGGGGGAGAAGCTGCAGCCACTCTAATATGAGGAAATGTACTGGGGTGCCTTACAGTTTCTTTTGAATTTTTGTTGGGTTGTAATATTTAAACAATGTTTGTCTTTCTTTGTGCTTGATCTTTGAACATTTGACTGCTTAGAATTGCTACTCTGAGGTTGATTTGTACTGTACTACTTCGTTTGGTGATTGGACTGTACTTGAAACTTATTTTTGTGAGCTTGAGTTGTATTAAATTGTTGTGCTAGATTTTTGATGTATGCTCAAATATGACTTGAATTTATTTGTGTTGAAGCTGCTTCTCTGATGATGTATAGTAGAATTATAGATATAACTGAATAATTATATCTGCATATGCTATAATTGTCAAATGATTGTATATTGATCAAACTTTGAAGAACTTCGAGATAGTTCTGACGCTTGGGTGGAACCAAGAGATTTACTGGACTTCGATGGCCTAAGCCGCTGCAAAATAAGACGTGGTCGTACCCAACGTCTTGTGGGCTCCAATCTTTTGACCATTCGTGCCCCTCGAGTTTGATCGAATGTTGGGAGTTTAAAATTTTTTGAGGTCACCCCCAAGTATCAGTCGGGTCGAAGGGTTGACATGATACTTAGAGGAAACCTGGAAATTCACTGGACTTTGAAGGCCTGTGCCACAGCGAAGTAAGACGTGTTCACCGCCAACGCATTCCCGAGGGTCTGGCCTTTCAACCATTCGTGCCTCTTGAATTTGCTTGAATGTTGGAAGCTTAAACATTTTTAAGGTCGCCCCTAAGTATCAGTCGGGTCGAAGGGCTGACATGATACTCAGGCTTAACCAAAAAAATCACTGAAAAACAGAAGACGAAGTGTTGAAGAGAAAAAAAACTGTTTATTGATTATTCTGTGTTTACATCGGGTATACAAGGTGGAGGTCGTGGTCTATTGTATGAGGCCAGTTGCATTGTATTCCATGGATTAGGTAGAGGTTCTTCATCTTTTGTCATCAGGTAGTACGAACCCTTGTCTGTTTTATCGTACACGACATAAGGTCCTTCCCAGGATTCGGCTAGCTTGTCGGCATTTCGAGGCTTTGAAGATTGAGTGACGTGTCGAAGTCCTAGATCTCTAATGTTGAAACTTTATGGTCGAACTCTCTTATTGTATGACTCCTGAAGTGATATATAGTAATGATTGAGGTTGGCGATGGCTAGGTCTCTGGCCTCGCTGATCCATAACATGTTACATTAGAGTTTGAACTTATTTTTTTCGTCTGGGAGGTTGGGATCTCGTGTTGGTATTTTGAATTGAGTAGGGAGCACTGCTTCAGTACCATAGGCTAGAAGGAAAGGGGTACAGCCTGTAGATTTTCTTAGTATTGTTCGATTGGCCCAGATTACATACTGTAACTCCTAAACCGAATCAGCCTTTCTTCGTATCGACACGTTTCTTGAGACCGTCGACTTTTGTTTTGTTGATTGCTTCGACTTGTCCATTCCCTTGGGGGTAGTATGGTGTAGAGGGTGAGAGGATGATGTTGTATTTTTTGAGGAATTTTTTAACTTTGTTCCCGACAAACTGTAGACCATTGTCACATGGAATCATATGAGGGCATCCAAGAGTGTGATGATGTTTTCCAATAGGAATTTGATGACTTCTTCATCTTCTCTGGTTTAACATAGAGGTACGGCTCGACCCATTTTGTAAAATAATCTGCTGCACCAAGAATGTTTTTTCGACTGCCCGAAGCTTTGGGAAATGGATCAATGAGATTGATAGCCCAGCGTTTGAATGGCCAGGAGACTTGACTGAAATTATGGTCTTGTGAGGGGCCATGGATGTCATAGGCGTGGCACTGGCATTGGTCACAATGTTTGGCATACTCTTTGTCTTATTTTTTCATGTTGGGCCAGAATAAATCTTGGGAGACGGTTTAAAGGGCCATAGATCAACCAGCGGTATGAGCGCCGTAGGTACCTTTATGGAGTTTGGCTAGAATTTTAGAGGCTTTGGTTTGAGAGATGTATTGAAGGAGGATGCCATTTGGTGATTTACAATGTAACTCATGTTTGTGAATGGTGTATCTGCGACAGTTATCTAATAATGATCTTTTGGCTTTGGGGTCATCTGGGCGGGTAGCGTTGGTGAAGTAATGGAGGAAAGGTGTTCGCCAGTGGTCTGGATCGTGACTCTCGCCCCTAGTATTGATGGCATTGACTTTCCTCTGGTTGATAGTTAGGCGTTTGAGTACTTTGATATGGAGGGTTCAAGATTCTTATTGGCCCAACATAGCTGCTATGTAGGCGAGGGCATCTGCATGTCAGTTTTCTCCTCGAGGGTAATGAGTGACAGAAGATTTTTTGGGGAAATGGTCAATGCGCTGTCGAACGAGAGCGCATATTCAGCCATACGACCGTTAGCTTGATTTTCACTGGTGTAATACCTCTGAATAAGTTGGAAATCTGTGATAACTGCAAGTTTAGGGATACCAAGTTTGAGGGCAAGGTCGAGGCCATGGATCAAGGCTTCGTACTCAGCTCATTATTGGAACATTCAAAGTTTAACTTAGCAGCTTTCTCTATTCGATCATTTGTAGGTGAAACTAGGACTATACCAATCCCTGAACCGTTAGGCCCGGCGGATCTATCTAAAAATAAATGTCATCCTGTGGTAGGGTATAATGGATCTGTTGCTTCAGGTTGATCTTTTGTCAGGTCATCTTCGCATTCCTCCCAATCGACATTTTCGACTAGGAAGTAAGAAAGGAAATCTGCTACTGGTTGGCCTTTCAGGGATATCTGCTTCTCGAATATGATGTCATGTTTACCAAGGTAGACAGACCACTGTTGCACTCTTTTGGATTCTCCTTTTTGCTGAGTACTTCTCGAATGGGATAATATGTTCTAACACGAATGGGGTGGGCTTGAAAATATGGTTTAAGTTTGCGGACGAATAGACAAGGGTGAGGGGCAAATGCTCAAGTTTTGTTTATTGAGTTTCTGCAGGTGTTAAAGTTTTGCTGATTAAATATACAAGTTTTTGGATGTTTGATTCGAGTCGAATGAGAACTGAACTGATGGAAGTATCTATGACCGCGACGTATAAAGAGAGTGTCTCACCTTCGATAGTATTACTGATAATGGATGGACGACCATGGTAACTTTTAAGTTCGAGGAAGGCTTGTTCACATTCGGGTGTCCAATTAATCTCAGGGTTGTCTTTCTATTTTGCTTTGTAGACGCCTTGGTTGCATAATAGAGAAAAGTGTCAAGCACAACGGTCTGAGGATTTAGAAATTAAACGGTTGATGGTAGCTATCTTGCCAATCACTTTTTGGACAACTTTTTTGGTTCGGGGCGAAGGCATGTCGATGAGAGCTTGAATATGGGTAGAGTCGATCACGATACCTCATTTACTGATAAGGTGGCCTAAAAATTTACCAGACAAAACACCAAATTAGCATTTTTTTGGGTTGAGTTTCATGTTGTATGCTCGAAGTATCAAAAATACTTCGGCTAAGTCTTGGATATGGGTCTATTTTTGGAGGCTCTTGTACAACATGTCATCAATGTAATCTTCGACCAACTTGCCAAGCAAGGGTTTAAATATAGTTATAACGAGGTGTTGATTGGTGGCACCCACATTTTTAAGGCCGAAGGGCATAACATTAAAACAGTAAAGGCCTTGTTCAGTGATAAAGGAAGTTTAAAGTTGATATTCAGGGAGGAGGGGTACCTGATTGTAACCCGAGACCACGTCCATCATAGATAGGCTCTCATGTCCAACAGTGGCATCAAGGAGTACTGAGATGATCAGGAGGGGGAAACTATCCTTAGGTGTGTGCTTGCGGAGGCCTGTGAAGTCGACACAGACTCTAATCTTACCATTTTTTTGGGAACTGCAACAATGTTTGATATCTAGTCAGCATACTTGATCTCTTTGATAAAACCCGCGGCTATGAGCTTGTCGACTTCGGGGTTTACAGCTTCTCGAAGTTGTGGGGCCAAAGTTCCAGGAGATGCCCGGTTGACCCAGAGATCCGATAAGGTGGCATCTGTCAAAGGTATGGGGATAGGGAGAGACAGTGATTGCTATGGGAGGCTGACGAGTCTTTGGGTCTGATCGATCTCCAGATGCTCGCATAAACGGGCGAGACGTTGAGAGCCTTTTAAATTCCAAGTACCCAAGGAGGTAGTGAAACGTAAGGTCTGATAATATATCGAAGGTATGGCACACATGGCATGGAGCCAGTCGCGCCTGAGGATACCGTGGTATTCTGCCTTCTTATCGACAACAAGGAAACTAGTTTGAAGTGTAACTGGGCCGGTAGTGACAGGGAGGCTTATTCGACCAACGCCAACTTCTGTGGCCCCATTAAAACTTTTGAGTTTGACATTGGCAGCAGTGATGAGGTCTATTTTCTTCATGGATTGGACAGTTTGGAGGAAAAGTACATCGGCTGCACTTCCAGTATCGATGAGCATGGTGTGGAGGACGAGGTGTTTGATTTTAATCATGATGACAAATGGATCGGAATGGGGAAAACGAACATGGGATGTATCGCAGTCGACGAAAGAGATGCCTTCAGGTTGAGGGGAGAGGCTTGATTCTGGCAGGAGGACGGGCAGCTTCTCCTGGTAACTGAGTTTGCAGCATTCTTCGACACGCTTGCATTTACTCTTGGAACGGCCGCTGTGAATATTGTTGACTTTAATGAAATTTATTCGAGAGATGTGGACCTCGACCGGGTCGACAACAGAAGTGGGTTGAGGGTTGAGGTATGATCTAACAAGATAACTGGGAAGGTCGGCAACATACTGATGTAGACGACCTACTTTAAGGATGATTTCAGGGGAACACTGCAAGGCCAAGCATTTGTTGGTGTGGTGGCAATTACAGTTGTGGTTGGTACAGTAAGGTTCACCTAGTTTTACTTCAATGGGAAAAGGGATACGCCATATGGGGTCTGCCTGTTTTTATGGTAGAAGGGTGCTGATGGGGGCAGTGAGTGTGGGTAGAACTGGCTTTGGCCATTTCTTGCGAGCTTCGGCATTGTTATCATTGTAAGGGCGTTTGTGGCTCTGAGTCATCTGTGAGACAGGAGAAATCAGGGGTAAAGAAGTAGAAGGTGGGCCTCGTCGAGGTTTATTGATGGTAATGGTCGAGGATTGCCCCTATTTTCACGACACGTGGAGGCGCTCAAGGTCGATATAACCATTGACTTTTGAAAGCATCTCCTCGAGGGTTTGAGGTTTTTGGAAGACCAGGTACTCATTAACACGACTGTGGTTTGGCAGAGCATTTGAGTACGCGAGTACAGCATTTGCGCAGTCCAGGTTTTCGAGTTTTTGCGACTCGCCGAAGAACCTCTTGGTAAAGGATTCAAGGGTTTCACAGCTGGATTTTCTCCTGATGGAGTATCAATAGTGCTTCCCCCTACATCAAGAGGTTGAACTTTCAGTTCGCGAATCACGGCAGCTTTAACCGATTCTATCAGTTTAATGGTTCGAGGACCCTGTTGGGTCTCCATGACGCCTAGACAGTTCCCTCGATCTATCTTAGCTCCACAAATGCATCCTTTATCCGACAGTGTTTTGAACAAGGTATCTCATTCTGACTCAAGTCTTTTTACTTCCTCTACAAAATATGTACCAATCGCCTTTAACAGGTTGAAGCGTGACGCATCAGGTATGACCATTATTGCAAATTTTGCTCTTACCTTCTCGAGGCGTGACTCTAACTTAGCATACTCATTTTTCTATTCAGTCATTTCCGCATTGACCTTAGCATGATTGATTACATTCTATTCCAACTTTTTTATATACTTAGTTAATTCAGCAAGGTTCATAGCTTCTAAGTCTACTACCCGGGCACGAAGTCTCTGAATTTTTGCGTTCAAATCTTCCCTTACCGAAACATCTTTCAATAATTCCTCTTTCCTCTTCATCAGCGATTCCTTTGCTTTGATTTTTCCTTCCTGAACTTTTTCCCTGATAAAATCAGCATCCAACTTCTGTTGGCATTCCCTCAAGTTTGCATTTCCCTTCTGAACATTCCCCTAAATAGAGATACAACACTCTCTAGCTCTCTAATTCGACCTGAAAAATTAGCTACATCCCCTCGAACTAGAGGAGCCTTAACCTCAGCTATACTACCCCCAGAACGTTTTTCTAGCCTTAGCTTTCTTGGCACACGCAATGACCTGCGTTAGTTCGGCCTTAAGTCTTGCAACCCTCTCATTTAAATCTTTACACCTTCGTTACATTTCCCGGAATTCCATATCCTTGGTGGGTTGGGCTATTTGCAAATTTTTAGCTGCGGCTTCCGAAGTCGATAGATTTTCTCGAGCTACCCTCAGTTCATTGTCCTTTTCAACCAATTCTTGTCTCATTTGCTCCAGCTCATTCTTACAGTTTTGAAGATCAGATCGAAACCGTTCCTCCGATCTTTCCAACGCCTGAATATGGTATTGAGCCATGTCGGCCTGCTTTCGCTTCACAACCAATGCGTAGACCCAACTTTTAAGCTTCTCGGCGCGTCCTGTTATCTCCACTAGCTCTTTTAATCCTTTACCTATTGTGGCATCTTTCTCTTCGACCTGAAGGGTCAGGTTGGAAATAGCCCGGGTCACCTCCACAAGTTTAAAATGTGCCTTTATGTATTGATCTTCTCAATTCCCGTTTGCCTCCTTCACCATATCGAACTGCTCTGCAAATTCCGATTACACTTGAGTACGTCGTCCTCACGAGAACGATATGACTCTAATTCAACCTGGAGATTGTAACAGTTTTTTGTACAGTTCGATTCATGAAAACATTTGAATATCTACATACTACATTCCTAAAGAATCTATAAGATTTCTTAACATTTGCGGTTTCCAAATACTTTTAGACTAAAAGTTTGGAGCACATTCTCAAATAAATACTTCTTGAGGTTTCTTGTGGTGTACAAGGTACATACTTTTTATATACAGCTTTATATTAATAGCATTGGATTTTTACCATGCATCTATATTTTATTTACTTGATAACATAACGTTGGTATAGCATATAAGTCTAAAGACCTACTCTGAACTAACCTGCAGCTCTGCTTACGCAGTCTGCAAAGCTTTAGAGGTATCTCTTTCCCTAGCAAGTCCAGACTCTAGATCTTTTATTCTGGGGCTTATTTCTCTAAGTGCCTACAAGAGGTTTATAAAACAAAGCCAATCTACAAAAGTTTCTTCCCTACACACAATTCAACAACTTACAAATATTTATACAAACACGCGTTTCTACCCTACCTTCTCACTACCACCTTCTCGGAGCTCGACGCCATCCCCTTGATTATTGAGCACCGTCTGGCGGGAAACACCATCCAGAGAGTCCACAATCCCCACCACTTCCGCTTCCTCCGTAACATAGGTATCCACCTTAATGTTATCCACCACCTCATTAGAATATCCCCTTAACATCAAATGATGCCCTAGTCTGTCATGCTCCTCGACCATCTCATCTAGATGTGCCTTTGTCTCCACCTGTAGCTAACCAATCGCCATGGCATTAGAAGCCTTTAGTTGCCTGACTTCCTTCAGAGCATCAGTGCTAGATCGAGCTAATTCCTTTTACAGCTCGATCTTTGCCTTCTACAACTCAGTTTTTTCTTCATTTATACCGAGCCAAATCCCCTTAACAAGACAAGCAACCTGCAAAAATTAAATCTATCTCAACGGTTAGCTCAAAATGTATTAAGCAGTTCTTTCCGATAATATAAACTTACCATCCTGCTCGAGTCTTCCTCTCCATGGAGAACCGCCAACTTGGCCCTTTCCTCGACTACTTTGAGGTCATTTACTGTAGCACATCGCCCCTCAGTGACCTTCTCCCCTGACTCCCTCGAGGGTTCGACCCTTCTCCTTTTCTCTTTTGCGGCCTCACTACTTCCAGTGGTACCAGATGCCGGCAAAGCCTTTAACATCCGTTTCTTCAGATATTTTAGAGTTATTTAGATCGACGTAATAGGATTTGGCTGAGCCGAATTACCCGTTCCTGAAGTCTTGGATAAATTTGTTCGAGCCTCCTCACCACTTACTTGCCTTTTTCCTTCATCAACACCCGCCATCAACCTGGTCAACTGTTCTTTTTTAACATTTTTCGACCTGCTGTCAACCCTCTTTTTTCAACTCAGACCGAGTCCCTCCAACACAAATTCTAGCTCAGTCTCCTCCGCAACTTCGTCCACCAGAGATTCCCTCCTCACCAATTTAGACTTCATACCTGCAATAAACAACATCTTTCATTATCAGCTACAGTTTTCAGAGCAACGTAGCAATAATTTTATCTATGAATGTTTATACTTACTTTGTTTTATAGTTCTAAACCGAAGGTCCAAAGGTTCTTCATCATCTCTTTGAAGGCAATTACCCTTCACCTATATGACGTTGTCATTCCAGGTTCGACCTGCTGAATTCAAATCAAAGAAGCAACGCCGAGTTGAGCTCGCACAGTAGTATGACCCCCCACTGGCCTTATAATTCTTCACCCCATAAAACTGTAAAATGTCCTCATGGGTTATCCTCCTCACTTTTCCCTCCTTTTCCCATTTTTCATTCAGATGGTCATACACGGCTATTACCTCCCACATATTCCCGTTCAATTGAACAGGACATGCCCCAATTGTATTCACAATCCCTTTTGCTAAATTGGTGAGGGGAAGGCTTAACCCATACTCTAATTGAGATAGGTAACACAAAAAACTCTCTGAGAGGTCATTTTGGACATTCCCATCAAAATATTCTAACGAGATTGATTCATCTATACCCTTATCTCATTTTTCCACTTCCAAATCAGCCAACAGGTAAAAATACTCTTCCCCCACCGCTACCGTACAACCCCTAAACTGCCTACCGGCAAACATTACACAATTGCCCTACTTCCCTCCTACAGCTGCCTTGGCTTTACAAAAATCTCTAAAGGCATCAGAACCAGGAGGATATGATATCAACTGGCCAAGAAAACCCGAGAATTGTTCTAATCCTTCTTCCACCTCACTCTCAAAATTATTCGTCCGACCAGAGGTCGATACCTCATTAACAGGCGAACTACCCATCATAACAACAATTTCTACAAGCAATTTTTCAACTATACACAAATGCATCTCACACTCGACCTATATACAGGTTAAGGTACCTATCATTCTCTCATCTATATATGTATATATAGATCGCTTAAATATAACATATATCTTTAACATATATACATCAACATATATTGCATACATCTCTACTAACCCTCAGTATCCGAATGAGAATCGGCAGCTGCGTTAAGCCTTTCTCCCACAACGCTGCTATATAGCCACCTACGAGATCCATAATCTTTTTCCCTTATCAATTGTTGATCACCTTCGGATAACTCTTTATCAAATCCTGTGATTTTTTGTCTCTCTCTATGAGTGCTCTCCAAATTTTTAGAAGTTGAAAAATGTTTGATTGGAGACGAAGAAGCACTATTTATCTTTTTTCTCTCAAGCGGCTGACATTTATTATGCCTCGCAAGAACCGTCCTCGATTCTGGAACTGAGACGTCATTTCCACTCCCTATGTTAGACGCCTTGAAATTTTTCAATAAAACTACCTTTCCATAATTACAACTCCCTTCATTTTTTAACATATTTTCCCCCCTATTTCTATATCTTTTCCTGACCTTCCCACACTCATGATGACTCACCCTGTACGATGTCAGGTTCCTGCTTCCTTACATTCAAAACAAAGCGAGAAACTTCTGCATTTTTATCTTTTTGTTTCTCTGTCCTTGTTTATAATACTTATAGTAATTGATGTCATTTTCTAAAGAGTGTAAAATTTTAAAATTATTCAAATTATTTGCTAAAACAGTCTCAAAAGAGATTCGCAGATATAGAGGATCCGATTGACTTATATTTTTTCTGTTACATTCAAAGCAATTATATTATTCATGAGCAACGCTTTATACAACATCTATCGCAACCTTAGTAAATTAAACGATATCATCCCGTCACATTATTCGTCGATCCTCAGTTTTTTGAATTCGATCTCAACTTCAGCAATCAAACCCACCAACCTCTCTCATTCTACCGCATCCCTAACCAATTCACGAAAACACACCTCATAAAAATAACGAGCATACTCCAGTTCTCTACTACTTACATCTAAACCTTTGAGGTGACATTCCCTCACCGGTATCTTAGCATCATAACCAAACAAACCAAAGATCCTCTCCAGCACTTCAGTAATTTTTATAGCCAATCGTCCTTCTGCGGTATGATGAATCCTCTGAGATTGAGTCCGTACCATCCTAATCCATCACCCTCTTCTTACAGATCATCTTACCTATATTTATACATTTCTCACACACTTTCCCCTCAAAAACGTAATATTTTACCTTATATCTCATAACAGAAAAACCCAGAATCCTAGAATAAATTATTTAAACTTATCCCCTCATCAGCGCATACATTTGTTACTATACTTAACCTTACTCTACCCCGAGTTGTACCTTTATCGGCCTATAGCAGCTCGAATTTCCACGATTACATATTCCTTGCAATTTTTTCTCCCTCACCAGTTAAAAACATTACAATATCATTTTTACATCACAACATCAATATCCGCGCGTGTTTATCTTAGTTATAGCGTCACTACAACATTGTTTTATTACTTATAGCCTATTAATCATCCCAATACCTAACACAATTCAGTTCGATTCAAAAAAAATTTATATACAGTTTATTGAATAACAACTTTTATTCATGTCGAAAACATTACATACAATTTAGAGATAACAAGTTTATCAATACATCGACCTTAGGAATACAACAGAATGTTATCCGCCCAGTATCAAACTCCAGGTACTTTACAGATAACAAGTTTTCCCAATTTATTAAAGGTCACAGGTCATTCAGGCACGCCGAGGCATTATATCTTCCAGTTCTTCTTTCTTCAGTGATCTTCCACCCAGATGCAAAGTACACATTGGAATCAACACAGAGCTTCCCTCGCACAAGTTTGATTGAAGTCTAGTCGAACTTGAAATAGAAACTGCGCAAGCAGTAGACTCAGTGCTAGAAATAAATTCTCGAACTAAGAATTTTTTGATCGCCACAATGTGATTGAAATGCAGAAGTAGACTCCCACTAGTTGTCTCCTTCCTCCACTACCATCACCTCCTCCTATAAAACTACCACCTCCGAATAGTTGGTAGAGATGAAGAGGGCCAAACGTTAGAATCCATGGTGACACAAGAAATCAGCATATCTACCCCGCAGATATACCTATCCCTGCATATGAAGCCCTAACCCTATCTTCTGCAAGAGTGCGGTGACAGGGCCACCGGTCCTCGCCTGTCAAGATGATGATGTGAAACCTCTACTTATAGTAGAAATCTTCCTCAGCTTCAACCGCTTCTTCTTCCGACAAGCCTTTGTACGTCGGAAGAATAGGAGCGGGTATCGACATTTCCAAAGAATGGTCACCAAAGTATTTCAACTACAGCCTCTGCATTTCAGACGTAATCCTCTCTTTAAAAACCATCCTCTAAGTTTTTACCATTTCAGAAAACGTTACGCAAGCAGGAACTGCTTCAAAGATTTGCTACCCTACATTTATTATGCAGGTACATTTTCCCAAGCATCATCATTTATTACAGATGCGACTATTGAAACGAAAATGTCACATATATCCATATAAGCATCATCATTTAATGCCCATCACTTCCCAATATCACGTAACTTCCACCCAGTCAAACGTCATCATTAATATGTTTCAAATTTCAACTTTTTAA
This sequence comes from Kingdonia uniflora, assembly GCA_014058105.1. NCBI lineage: Eukaryota > Viridiplantae > Streptophyta > Magnoliopsida > Ranunculales > Circaeasteraceae > Kingdonia > Kingdonia uniflora. The sequence continues at coordinate 41,526 of JACGCM010000003.1, forward strand.
TACTTTCTTTCTCAGCCAATGTCACTCGTGACTTTGGTTGTAAGGGGGCGATTGTAAGGACTTATCCCTTGATCTCATCGAAAGTCGAGCTTACCTAGCTGGAATTACCTCCATCTCAGGCTCACGCATTTTTAGTACTCCAGTCAACATTCTAACTAGCCTTACGAACTACTCAAGAACGTGGATCGGGCTAAACCCGAAAGACATTATCCAGTCAAAGATACCTTTCTCCCGCGAACTCATCAATTATTTAGTTAACCGCCACTAACCACATTATTCAGAAGACGTACTCCAGCACAATAAAGAGTAATAGGAAAAGCCTATATAAAGGAAAAGTTCCGAAAGAGACAGGGACCAGAAAAATTACATAAACTTCTTATTTACGAGATTAAAACAATTATTATATTCAAAGATCACTTGTAATAAAGATATCCGCCTCAAGAAATAAAGATACATTCACAAAAATCCTCCATTCGAGGTTATAGATTTTTACATGTTTAGAGGTTTTCCAAGGTAAAAATACCTGTTTTCATTTCTTACTTTCCATTAGAGTATTATTACAGGTTCATTGGTGTGATAGTTAATTCTTAATCATTTCGAGCTTACGGAATTTGGCCATTACACTTGCGTATGTATTTTATTGCCTGTCATTTGAGTTCTTGTAAATCGTATTGTACTTCCGCGTTGCAATTTGCCACCTCGGTTTCTGAACAATTGGTATCAGAGCGAGGTTTGGGGCAAGTAGAGTAGCAAGATGGGAAGATCTAAGAATTCTAACGTGATCAAGCTTAATGTGGAGAAGTTTGATGGGAAGAACAATTTTGGATTGTGGCAAATTCAAGTCAAAGTAATCTTGACTCAAGGCGGGTTATGCAAGGCGCTGAAAGATCGATAATCCTATGTCACAAGAAGATCTTGAAGAAGCAGCTATCATGCCAAATTCAGCCCTCAACATTCAACCACCAATGTCACCATCCATCCATTGATAAGTCAATCTAATAAATTCTTTTGAGGAAGCTATGACCCAGACTGAATACTTTTCCCATTCCTCTAATAATTTTTTTGATGATGATGATGATGAGATAGTATATGAATATATGGAATCATAGTCTCATCTTACAAAAATATGCAAGAAATTTATAGATGATGATATTTACGAAGGTCAATAAATTGGAAAATGCCAAACCCGTTATAGATACTATAAAGTTGTCATTTCCTTCCCAACCTCCTTATGAGTCACCTCAGCCTTACCTGAAGCTGCATCCACCTGACATAAATCATGAAGCTACAAACCTGTGGGTAGACAACCATTCTTCAAGAGTTATATCACTATTATTGGGGACAGATTATGTATTGGGTACTCCTTCGCCGACCATACCTATACCTATGCCTACATCTTTATTTCACAAGTCACTTGAAGGTACCATAATTGTTAATGAATTTGAGGATTTGTTACGCGATAACTATAATTATACCCAGTCTATTAATCACCATAATTCATAAAATAGTGTAAGCATTATCACCTATAACTGAGTCATACAGACTTGAGCCCGACCCACAACCACCCGATCGATATCACTTTAATGGTTTAAGTTACTTTTCATCAAATGATGATTATCAAAATACAATTTTTGTGTATGGGGTTAGACTCAGTTGTAGGTGAGTTAAATAAGGAAAATCTTTATAAAATATCACAAAGTAAGATTTCCCATAAATTAAATAAGGAAAATCTTTATCCTGGGGGATTAGACTCTGAGTTATTTTTATATACCATGATTGCATTAACAAAATTAGATGCAAATAAAGAGAACCACTATTTTTATATTCTCTGGTTATACAAGGATAAGGTCAACTTTGGTATTCTCTGGTTATTTAAGGAGAACATGCAACCTGGATTGTTAATCAATTCTTGTACTTTTTACCCCTTTAGACCGATATCATGACATTCAAGTTCGAGGGTACATTCGTCTGGCAAAAGATGGTAAAACTTAGTATTTCATGAGAGGCAACCCAAGGCAAATTTAGGTGAGAAGTTCTAGTTTTTATTTCCCATTCCATGTATTTAATTTTGCTCTCAAATATTAAGGGTAATATTTAATTTAAGTTTAACGGTAGAAAAACTACTTTTTATATACTTTTTGATAAAAAGTAAATTAATGACCCTTTTATAATTTATGATATATTTTTGGCAAATTTCCAGCACTTTGACTAATTTTATTTAGGCAAAATTATATACTGATTTGAAAACCTAAAAAAAACTTTAACATTTTACCAAGTGTACACTAGAGTATTTATTTATCGTGTTCTTAAACTCGATGTACAACATTGTAATTAGCGATAAACTTAAATTATTCTTGGTATATGTTCAAAGCTTGCACTTCACTATAGTTATACGACCAATACCTTTAATAGAGTTTTTGACCAGAAAATTGAAAATTTAGCATTTATGTTAGGAATAATTCACTCCAAGGGAGACAACTGCTTAAGAATAAGTTCATTCTTAAAAGTATAAAAGGAAAGTTGAACTTGCTCTAAAACTTTAACGTTGCAAGGCATACTAGCATGATTATGAATTGAAAGAGACAAAATTATCACCAATCTCTTGTATGACCATGAATTATGTAAAAGGAGCATGAAAATTGTTATTTTCCTGTGTCTAGGTCATGAAGGGGTACCAAACCCTAGAATCTTAGCCAATTGGTGGGGATTGTCGGCCAAAAATCCTTGTTATGGTTACTTTACTAAGAAACCATATATGAAAAGAAAAAGTGGCTTGTAAAAAAAGTATACCAGGAAGATGAATTTTCTACTAAGGCACTTGTCAAACTAACCGATGAATTTATTACAATAAGTACTAAACTACCAAATACTGACTCAACTATTTTATACAATGTATTATGCTGTAACACTATCTTCATTACTAAGATATAGCTAAGGAAAATGTTTAAATCTTATTTTTAAGCATGAGCTAGTATTTCAAGTTTCGGATTCTGGAAATGATATTTTATGGTACACTTGGGAAATATAGAGTCTTAAGGAATTTTTTGTCATAATATTTTCTTGTCATAACAAAGAAAGGATAAGTTGACATGAAATAAGTCATTTGTAATCTAGAGCTACCAAAGTATCATTATCGACTTTAGAGCATAGTTACTATAAACCCTCACGAGATAATACTTGTCCACCAGGGGAACTAAGGGGTTTAATGGTTTGTTGCATACGCTAAATGCAACCACGTGACCTGCGAAAATGGTACTTATTTACTTTTGCTCAAGAACTAGCAATATATAAGTCTAGAGGTATTTGATAGACATATAATATTTACGTGTGCTACTCCTGATTTATATTTAACTTGTCATTTATTAATTAAATGTGATACTAATAGTATTTTTGCTAATATTTATAGGAATCGATCGCATGATAACGAAGTCGTACATTTTTGCAATTTTTCAAGAAAGAAGACTATTTTGTACACTCCAATAGTTCATTCCTATAACAATTGTTAAGTAAAAATCCAATGAGGAGAATTGAAGAGGTATTGATGGAGATCATCAAGTCATATAATTTTATGCATGGGCCAAGCCATAGAGTATAAAGTTTTGAAGCTTTTATAGTTTTTGCATAATAAAGGTATTGTTTAGGGGATTTACATTTATGATGATATTTTGTAACCCCTCATGTACTTTATATATAGGAGGTGAATCCCACCCATGAGGGACATCTTGGATAATGTAAATCAAAAGGTACAAAACAATAAAGTTATTATTCTTCTCTTTTTTTTGTCTTTTACTTTTACTGTAGTAATAGTATTATGGCAATGATCAAAGGGTTGAGTAGCTAAACCTCTTACCCAAGGCTTGAGGAACTTCATCCAATATAGCCTTAATGTAGGTTGTGTAGTTAAGTTAGAGTAATTGCATTATCTTTATCTCGGCATAATGCATATTCATATTCCTTCATCCTATGCTTGACCATAGCTAGGATTAGGGGGAATGATAAATCTAAGTAACCATCTTGTTTGAACATAACAAGATAGGTTAGGAACACAGAGAAGAGAACATAATCCATACTTATCAATCGAACCATGGTTAAGTAAGTTGGCTTATGGGTTGTTTCTAATCACTAATTATTTTATCTCATGATGTGTTGCATATACCCGACCAAGGATATGTAAAAAAAGAATTCGTGATATACTCTAACTTCGTACACTATCTCAAGGTTACAATGGATGGAGTGGAATCGCACCTTGGTTTCTTCTCCAATTGTATCAACACCTTTTTTAGTTTATATTAATTTTAATTTCTTCACTTATAACAACCTAAAACTCATTCTTATTGGATAAAATTAGTAAATTGAAGTATAATTCGCACCGCAAGTCTCTTGGGATACGACCCTATTTTTCCTTGTACTCAACGATACACCGTGCACTTGCGGGTCTTTAAGAAATCGGTTCAATAGTCGATCAAGTTTTGGTTATCCATGAGGCCCTTGAGTATTTGGTAGGTGCGGGAAGGGGGGGATACCCTTGTTTTGTGGTGCGTACCTGTTGGTAGGCCTGTATGGCTAAGCTAGTATGTTGGTCGTAGTGGTGGTGGTCGTTGTCCGCCAAATTGTTGTACCGGTTGCCTTTGAGCTTGAGGTCGTTGCCCTACTGGTTATAGTCTAGTCCCTCGGGTAATGTATATGGGTTGTAAAGTGGGGTGGTCTGGGGCTCTTAGATCGGCTTATATATCAGTGGTAAATGGGGATAAGTTTTGATGCCTTTTAGATTGGGAGCCACCTCATGTGGTGTAGAATCTCCAACGGTTGTAGTGGCTACCGAGATACCAGCTGGTACACGATATTTGACAATGAGGTTTTCTCTCATCTCATCGTTAGCCACTTGGAGCTATCGAATATGATATTCTTTTATCAGCATCTATTCCAGTAGTTGTAGGAGCGTTGCTCACATCTCTGATTCTCTACCATCGCTTGCTCCTGGGTCTAATTTTACGTAAAAGCCACCATCTTAGCACGGTTGTGTAAAGTTCAGTCGCGAGGAAGCAGATGGCACCAATTGTATTTCCCTTAGGGACGATAATACGTGATTATCAGTTTTGGTCTTGACTCATCTTACCAGAGAAGGGCACCACTTGACTCTCTTTAGGTCTCTTCTCCCTCTTCCTCTAGAGCTACTAGGGTTTTATGGATGGAGGAGGAGGTTTTAAAAAAATGGTCCCTTCTTAGGTTGCCTTCCCTCTCTATATATAGGGAGGGTCTTGACCTAGAAGTGCTCTTCGTAGCTCGTGGGTCGTTAAGAGAGCTTCCCCTAAGATGTACTCATCTATCGGTAGGGAGGTCATCTGACGACCTGTCATGCCTTGTGGCTAACGGGAGCATGCTCCTACATCATGGGCCATTAAGATAGCTTCCTTTAAGATGTCCTCATCTACCAATGGGTAGATCATTCAATAACCTGGGAGCCTCGTGGTTAGCGGGAGTGTACTTCTACAACTGCGGACAAGTGCCATGGTGACATGGTAAACTTATCCACAGATAAACTCTGTGGAATTTTTTTTTTCCGTACACCACTTACTATGGACCTCCACCACAACTAAAGTTTGTGGAAAAATGAACTTTGCGAGGGACTAAGAGTGTGACGACTTAAATAAATTTGTGTAGTGATCTGAAGATGTAATTCAGTCTAAAAACCTCAAAATTATGTGTCGACCAAAAGATCGAACACCTTGACCATTTGTTTGTTTTTACATAAACATGGAAAATGTTAATACATTCTCCACTCAGATGCATATATGCAGCTCAGTGGTTGGGCGTGCACATGGTTATGAGCTCACTGAAGTGAGATCTAACCATATTTTTCCCTCCAGTTGAAGGCAAATACTCATTGGTCCTATAGTACCACCTTGGAGTTTTATTATCACTATAAAACCTTAAACTTAGTTGATTCATCCTAAAGAAGGCAAACAAGAATTTACAGGTTCAAAAGATGTCAGATCATGATGATTTGTGCTCCTCGTCAAAGTGATGTTATTCTGTAGTTTGGTTAAACTTCTATTGTAAGTATAGTAGTATTGGTTCTGGTTCTGCATAAAACCAATACACATGAATATATTGTAAATGGGGGAGTATTGGTGACGTACATTTGTACATAAGACCAATGCCCACGCACTTCTTTTTTATTATAGATAAATCTTAGGTGATGACTTTGCACCAGCGGCAGAAGCGAATTGGTCATTCCCAAAATGACAATTTTCAAGGAGCACGTCTAAGGTTCTGAATGTTAAAGTTTGAGGTTACTCACTTCAGAGGGATAATTTTCTCCAGAGGGAGACTTTCAACTATCAATCCTTGTGATTGGACATATGCGCTCTGTACGCTTTCCTGAGCACTGGGCTTTTCCCATTGGATTTACCGGGCAAGGTTTTAATGAGACAGACGATTACTAGTGCATCCAACACTAATATGGGACTTGTTAGTATTGGCTCTGCCTTCTACTCATAGCCTTTTTCCCACTGGGTTTTTCCAGGTTTAGATTACAAAGACAACCGCCTCATCGACGGTGGATAATCCAAAGAAGGAGTGCTATAGTCCACGTCATCCATAGGTGGGCCCCTCACGTGAAGTTGATTAGGCAGTATCGGACTACTATGCCCCTAGGGTTTTTGCTAGAGAAAGAGAGAGAGAGAGAGAGGCTTGAAGAGTCCCTATATAGCATATAAAGACTCCATACTTTACTAGCCATTATTTACATCTCTATTGACTTTTTAGAGTCTTAATAGAATCTCTCTATCTCTTTATATGTGTTTAATATTTAATAGTAGAATTAGGCGATTACAAATCCAAAATAAATTAATAAAGAATAACCAAATACATGTGCGCACGTCATGAAGTTCGAAATGATTAATATACAAAGAACCTACAAAAAAATTGCCAAAACTATTAGGGCTTAGAAGTATGTAAAGAAATAAACAAACTCAAAAGAATTACTTGAAATAAATCAAAGCAAACTCAAAAGAAGACTAAACAAAGATGTTTTTTTGGTGGTTCCATGGAGCGTAGTCGAGAAAAGACTAGAGAGTACCATACAACCTTCATGACAATATGATAGCAACCCATGAGATGCTAAAAGCTGACATAGAAAAACTCTCATTTTTCGTCAGTATCAATTATTTTCAGATCACCATCTCCATCCTCGTCTACTTCTTAACAAATTTAAACTTACGCTGTCATTATTGTGAGATAACCGGAGTTTCTCCTAGAAATCCAAAACAAAATCACCCTTTCCTCTGTTAGATGCCGTAACCTTGTCGTAATTCTCCCAAGTTGTTACCTCTAAATTTGCGCTTTTATTTCTCTTGGATAACATAATAGGATCAATCTCGCTGCACCTTTCATAGTCCGTTATTCTTCCCTCAATGTACAAAAGAATATCAAAGGTCTCATCAGAAATCTTACTCTATAATTCCTCGATGGAATTTGTAGAAATAAATTTAAGGAACCTGTAATTCACTTTCCCCAGAACGAAGCAGCAACAAATACATGAACTCTGAAGTGCAGCAACAATAGTTAGACTAGCAGCAGTATAGTACCAAAGTTGAACTTGCAGCAGTAGTACCGTAGTGATTAACCGTAGGTCTGATTTATAGCAGCAGCAGTAACGAAGTTGGACTGACAGTAGTAGTACCGCAGTGATTATAGTAGGTTTAATTTATAGTAGCAACAGTAATGAATTTGGACTGACAGCAGTAGTACCGTAGTGATTAATAGTAGCAGTAACAATGAACTGTTGGTTGGAATGATAGCAGTGATGAAGCAACAGTGAAAGAAAGCTCGAGGCGTGGAACGCACTTTCTTTAAAGAGTATCTCAACTAACCCTAGGCATAGGTTATACAGTCGAATCTCTCCCAAAATATAACGAGCTGTGATCTTCAGATCGACATGGAAGTCTCTATACCGGAGATAGCATACTCTCTTAATGTTAGCACCTCAACCAGAAACTGCAAGGGAGAGGAGTTGAACTGGCAGAGAGAGAGAGATAGATGGACAGTTTTGTGTTCAGTATTTTATAAAGGTGGTAATACGAAGGTATTTATAGAGTTGAATTTGCAATGGCTTCCTCTTCAATGTGAATGAGATTTAAACTCGCTTGTGAAACGTATCCCTAAGGATCTGGTCTACTAGCCATTAGTTGTGGAGAGAAGAACGTGTACGAGACCAAACCGAGTCAGTCAAGCCCAAGCCCATGATGACAGATAACTTTTTGATAAAATGATTAGGGTGAGCCTAGCCCAAGCCTAAAGGCCTCCAAGGCCTCCAGAGCCTGAAGAGCCAATTGCCCAATTGTCAAATCCAAATCCAAATCCCAATCCCAATCCTAATTTCAAGCCTACCGGGCCGCCCGAGAGAGGTTCAAGTGTGTCAAGGGTAAAAAATCCCCTCACAGACTTACAAACCTATGCACTATCTCTTTGTCACATATTACACATATGTCACATGAGTTCTACCTTATATGTTTGGCTCCTCTATTGTTTATAAACAATGTGGGACAAAACTTAACCTATAGTTTGAGAGTCACATATTTTCAATTCATAAAAAGGTGAATGAAAAAGAGATATATAAGAATGACCAGGAGGTCATGAGGTCAAGCTCAAATGAGGTTATAAGTTTTTAAAAAATCCAACAATCCCCCACTTTTAAAACTCTCCAGAATAAGAAATGAAACGAGATAACGGTTTTAATATATATAGATGTACTTAAGTATAGATGTCCTTAAACTTGAACCTTGACGTAGTAGACAATCTTCAACGTATAAGAATAATAAGTGATCAGAGTCATAAACTCATTATTCATTTTTATACAGTGAGGAAGACCACATAAAACCCTACCAGGTGCAAATTCTAAAATGCCAACACATTTCGGCCTTGTACTTAATCGCAGTATAGGTGAAGGCTTTCGAGAATTTAGCCTAATTCTCTTAGGAAGTGGCCACACTTCTACAATCACCTTGGTGAGTCTATGAAGAGTATTCTTGTAGCTAGACACCCCACTCAAAGAATGAGATAAAAAAATTATTAAGAGTTTAAGAAAGTCAGCCTCATAGTCACTGCAAGATATCATGCATATACAGTATGTACAACAAGATTTAACTCTGGAGTGACAAGCTCCTAGTTGCATGATTCTATATCACAGTGATTTATTATTCCCATTGAACTTAATTCTTGGGATTTCTAGTCATTCATGTTTGGTTCCTAGCACTTGTGATTCTATAATAGGCTTTAGTCCCATCCCTAATGATGTGCTCCAAACTTTATCACGAGACAGTACTTTCGTCAAACGATCTGCCATATTGTTTTCCAATCTTACAAAATCCACTGTAACAGTACTAGATGTGAGATAACCTCTTATCGTACTATGCTTGCGATGTATCGCTAATTTTTTACTATTATAGTGATTGTTCTATTCTCTGGCTATTACAGCAGTACTATCCGAGTGGATCAGAATTGACAATAAAGGCCTACTCCATAAAAGCATATAAGACAAGAGCTAGTGCTACTAACTCAGACTCCATAGTAGAATGAGCTAGAATCATTTGTTTCTTGAATCGCCAAGAAACCGCCCCGCCAGCTATACTAAACACGTATCCTCTTGTGGCTTTGGAATCATCTGAAAATGTGCTCCAATCTGCATCGCTAAATCAATCAAGGACCGCGGGAAATTTCTGATTGTGTAAACCAAAGTTCAAAGTCCTTTTCAGGTATCGCATATCTCGATCAATAGCACCCCAGTACGCCAAACCTGATTTACTTGTTAATCTACATATAACCCCTATGCCATAAGCTATATCGGGTCTAGTACAGTCCGTAGCGGAATGAAGGCTACCAATAATACTTGCATATTATTTCTGTCTAACTGCCTTCCTCAAGTTCTTTAAAAGTTTAACTCGTGGATCACAAGGAGTATAAGCAGGTCTACAATAAAAATATTTATACTTCTTTAAGGTCTTCTCAATATAATGAGATTGATCAATAATAATACCAGTCTCTGTGCGTGCGATCTTCATGCCTAAAATTATATAGCCTCTCCTAGGTCCTTCATATCAAAATTATTATTAAACATGTTTTTGGTTTTTAAAATGATATCAAGTGTAGAACCAAAAATAAGAAGATCATCAACGTATAGACATATTATAATACAACTTTCATCAGATACTTTATAATATGGGCATTTATCAACAACGTTAATCTTAAAACCATTTGAAAGAAGTAATTGGTCAATCTTATCGTGCTACTATTTTGGATCTTGTTTTAGACCATATAAGGTCTTGTTCAGCATGCATATTTTGTGCTCCTCACCAGGTATCACAAAGCCTTCAGGTTAATCTATATATAATTCCTCTTGAAGCTCTCTATTTAAAAATGGGATTTTTACATCCATTTGGTGAATTATCAAATCATGCATGGCTGCAATGGCCAATAATACTCTAATGGTTGTCACATGAATAACTGGAGAATATGTGTGAAAGAAATCAATATTTTCCTTTTTCACATATCCCTTTGCTACAAGTCTTGCCTTGTATTTATCTATAGTACCATCTTGTTTAAGTTTTCTCTTTAATATCCATTTACACCCAATAGAACGACTACTAGGAAGTAAGTTAACTAAATCCCAAGTTTTATTTGTAGTAAGAGAATCAATTTCATCATCAATGGCCTTTTGCCACAAATCAACGTCACTTGAAGTTAACGCTTCCCTGATAGTATTGGGGTCAGATTCTAAGGTATGTACAACATATTCATTACAAAAGTCATTAGCAATCTTTAAGCATTTACCACTACGAAGTTCATGGTCTGTATCATGAGAATCAACAGCTCTTGAGGTATATTAGGGGTTAACCGAGCTCTTGAGGTACATATATAGAGAGCTGTTGATTTGAGGATGTGCAGGTCGGGGAATCCAAAGATTTACCCCACAAACAACCGAGCAGTAGACAAATTTTGGCCCAGTCATTCACAATAGTATCACAACAGAATAATTAGGAAAAATAGAAATTATGGAAGACTAAGAAGCAAAATCTAAACATAAGATTCTACAAACCTCTACGCAATAAGCGCGACAGTAATAACTAGAGAATGAGCATCCAGCTCAGCTCCCCAAAGATCACCACAGCAGCAACTAAAACCTGAAATAACCAGCCACTGAATGGGGGATGCGAGAGTGAGAAAACAACGAGCTCACTAACTCCCAAGAATAGCTAAATGATTATACTAACCAATGAGATGGATATAAATAATAATGATAAATAGGATATAATAATATCTAACGATAACAATATATATATATAAATACCAAGGATGTCAAATAGGTATCTAATAAGTATATAACTAGTCTAATGATTATATTTAACTATACTATAATTATAAATATATATTTATTTTGAGCAAAGGAGTGTTAGGACCATTACTACACTCAAGTCCCAAGGACAACTAACTGCACTTTAATCACTATTGTGGCCCTCAGTGCCACAAGCAACTAATCTACCTCAAAAATAAAATTACATACGAGGGTGAACGCCCTTGGCTCACAATAATCCAATAAGGTTGCCCAAACCCCAACCAGGCACAACCCCGAAGCTATCACAAGCTAACCGAGATCGCCCACAACAAGATACCAGCCTAAAGCTCACAGCAACCAACCAAACTAATTAACCTAATAAATTAATTATATACAGATGAGGGGGGAATAGATGCAGAGAGGAGAAGAATATGTAGAAGGAAGATGAATCTAATTATACCGTAAATCAATTAAGAGAAAATGAATTTAAATAAGAGGAGAAGAATATGATGAACTTGGATAATCCCATAATTATCCCAATGCAAAGATATGTTATGATGATGATATGATGGAATGAGATATTTTATGATTATCCTAAGTCCAAAAGATTATATATTAAACATAATGCAGAAAGGGTTAAGGATTCCTATCAGAAGAACCTACGAATTGAAAGTATGCAGAGATGCAATGATATGCTTGATGATGATGTTCATGATGATGATTTTATGATGTAGAATGATTTTGCGATGTCAACCCAAAGGGCTAGCACCCAAGATTAAAGTGGCCTGACAACTGCTGGAAAAGGATTTACCTTACCGGATATTGTTGGATACAAGGGTACGATGTACTGCACTAGCTCAACCAAACTATGAGGATATTACATCAATTTAACAAATCCCACAGAGCCAACGTCCAAACTATATTTATATTCAGAGGCATTTCAACCACCAGAATAAGCCCTGTACCAGATTATAAATATTGTCTCATACCATCCCACACTCCCGAATGGGTGACTAGGTATAATAGTATCCATCATGGACCCACCTTCTATTTTAGCCAGATTAAGGAATCCCCGAACCTCACGAGGGTCAGCCGATGCAGAGTTATTTAAGTATCTGATCACAGTAAGATAAGGAGAATATACTATCTATGGATGTGGGCATGATCCTTGAGACTAAAATGCCATTGTTGCTATACAGCCAGCATACAATAGGATGACCACCTGCCTGAGAGTGTGGTACCCAAAACTAACACGGATGCCCACCTGTGACTCATTTGCACCATCTAAACCTAGATGAAATAAAAATTTAACCGTCACGACATCAAAACAACATCAGTCTCTAAGATTCCTCAAAGCAATATGATTACCATCAAGTACAACAGTACTCTAGCTGTGAACACAGACTAGTACTTATGGAGTGATCTACAAGTGTCTAACAAGTAGCCAACAATCTCCAATAACAGAGCTGCCTCACAATCCTCCTAATCATGTACATAAGTCACCAGCATGGATGTACAAGAACTGGATTCAAAAGGAGGTTTCAGCCGCATTCTAACATCTCGGGTGACGTACAACTTCATAAACCACCTGGCTCTGCCGCGAACCTCACTGAGCAATGATGTCTCGCTGCTTCCTAGATGACGAAAGGGAACACAGCCATAGCAACCTCATCCCGGGGAAAGAAGGCTTACTGGTAAGCTTTATTAGCTCTAAGAATCATGTGGACAATAAGTGTCACCACACGATAAGCAAACAATCCTAAGGCAAACTATAAGAAGTTCAACATCCACAACCAACCACCACGGACAAGCCGTCTTCTCACCATCAACAACTAACAGTCCAGGAGATACCACACTCCCACATGGAATCCAACATTCCAAACAACCACCAACCACAGCGACAATGCTCAAGGACCTGGCCTCAAGAAAATAGTGTACACCCAGACTAGTCCTAAGATTAATCAAAACAATAGCAGGCAAGAGGATGAGCTTCGAATCGAAGACCATGTATTACTGAAGCTATGTCGCCCCAAGACTACCCTGGAACCAAATCCAGCAACCCAAACTAACCAAGGTGTTATACTATAAGGTGAGAACTATAGTCTCTGAACTACACTATCTCAGAGAAATGGCGGCTAAACCACAGCCGTCCATATATCTCCACTAATCGTCAAACTGAGTTACTAGTGCCCTGAAGCAAGTTGGGCACCCTAATAACTAACCAACAATACCATACTCAATATATTTTATATATATAAATATATAGCGACGTTGAGGGGTCGCAACATACAGAGAAATGCCTTTGTTCTCAACCTCAGCGAAGAAAAGATTCGGGATAACCACCCTCAATGAATCGGTCTAAGAGAAATTTCAGGAGTCATCGTCACAGCGACGACAACAGAGAATAACCTCATCTGGATAATCATAACCTACAGGTTCTATCTAGTAGCTAAAATCGCATTATTGCGGGTTTTACTAACTTATCAATCCCTTGAATACTCTCGTCTATGGTATGCTAACGGATAACCAGTAAAGTGTCCTAAGCAATAAACCCAATACTAACATAATCACAGATAATAAACATAATAAACTAATGTGATACAATAGCTCACAAATCAATATAATGGTCTAGTTATTAAAGAAGATGAAACTCCCCTGACAAAACAATGCTCGGAACGGTAATTTCGGCGAAATTGTCCAAACAGCACCCCAACGGAAATGTTCTCTGCGAATCAACTTCCGGAACTCCAAATCAATCACGGAAAGGACTAGGAATACCACAACATCAACCACTATCAAGTCCCGGAGCCCAAACACAATTCCAACAAAGGATCCTCACCCAAAACTGAGTTTCAAATCAACACCACACCTGAATTCACTAACAAAACTGCATCGAATTCCACGATCCATCACGCTACGCTGCACTCCTCCGATCACCCAAAATCATATGAAGATATACAACTCTATACCCATCGAATTATCGGCCTAATAATCACGAACCCGGTGTTCAAAGAGCGTAAAAACAACACTAACCCTTCCTCTAGAATAACAGCAACTAAGGCTGCAATTTCGTTTGCGAAGCTCGTTAAATATTCACGGATGAAATCAGAAATTAGGCGAAGCAACATCTGAACCAAAATGACCACAATCGTCAGTTTAGGCAGCCCTCTCCGAACATCATCGAAGCCCAACAATCCACCATCGAACACCCAAATCCCCCAATCAATCACAAACCAACCATTAATCCAACACAAACAACCTATACCTGCAAATAAATCATACAGTTCTATAAACCCCAATAATCCACAATTATAAACTCTGAAATCAGCCCCTCAATAACCCAAACCAACCCAGAATCAAATCTGGAATTAGGAAGAGGAAATAGAGAATTACACCTCCACAGAGGGAACGGCTGTAACCGGCGTGGGAACGACATCCGAAATGGCGATGGACGAGATGAACACAACCCTCTTTCTCTCTAGAACACCAAAACGTCTCTCTAGAATCAAGAGCTAAAATTTGGTAGCCGGAGGTGATGATTGAAGATGATAACCCAACGGTGTCCAATTCAAAACCAAGGAGTTAGAGGAATTTGAAGGGAGAAGGATTGAAAGGAGGAGAAGGGTTCTTTGGAGTCGGTTGTGAGGAGAGGAAAGAATTGTGAGGAGAAAAAAATAAGAACTTTTATTTATAGGTGAAGGGCAACGCTTATCTCGAGGAAAGACCAACGCCCAAAAATCTCTCAAAAAGACCCAACTTGGTCGTCTGAACGCGCCCCTTGTTTGAACTTTTCTAAACAGTCCTGAAACAAAGCAGTTGGTAAGAAAAAAAAATCTATCTGTGGAAAATCACAGAAATCCAAGGCTAACCAACAATTCCCCAGAATCATATCCACACCACTACACCACCATAAAACGCCATCACCAACCCACACAGGGGTTCCCAAGGTCACAATATAATCTAATTTGCCCAAAACCACTGAAACCATAGAACTGGTAGAACACCAAACTCTAAATCACCATAATCATCATATATTAACAAAAGCATATTTCCGGGTCATTACATAATCGCCCCAAGTTTGTTATCCTCCCATTAAATGAGCATTCTCAAACTTCTGCCAGTGGTATATTATCACTCGCCTAAAACCGACACAGTCGTGCCAAGGTGTTACACGGGGAAGCACTTAGAACGGTCTTCCCAACTAAGTGCTATGGAGCAAAAAATTTCTCCCATCATCTCATAGTGACTAGTGATAGTGAAAAAAGGTTAAAGAATACTTCATGAGAGATGGGGTTATTGGTGGTTGGTACTATGATGGACAGTTTAGCTCTCAGCCTGTCCAAGTTAAGTATGTGTTTGCAACAATTCAAGTCTCTTCTCTATGTAATCTGCTTCGATTTCCCATGATTAAAATTTAAAGAATATATATATTTTGATGGTGAGTCGTGCTTTGGTATTCGTAAGTTATCAAATTCTCTTTTTGTTGTATTCCTTATGATTTGAGTGATATACTCTCTGAAATTTAGTCTTTGTTGCGGTAAGAGGTTTCACTTCTCCTATCGACGAAAGAAGAGATCTGGACACTAGGAGTGAGTTGAAGGGTACTTCATATATGAGATGACCGTCGACAACAAATGAAAGAGTTTTTATTGTGGGATTAATGTCAATATATCCAAGAGAATAATTATTTTTCCATCCATTTCTTTTTACTTACTAGTTTCTGGATATTCTATGTTTTTTTGTACGGATATATGTATAACACAACCATCTCCATTAAAGGAAGGTTGTAAACTAAGCAAGGGGTAGCTACTTTTTCAGACAACCTAACCTTCCAAACATCTATATGTAATTTTGGTGAAATGAGTATGGTGGCGATCAAGGGATCTAAATTGTGAAAGGCAATATGTTCTATTACATTTTAGACGTCCTCACCATCTGTTGATAAAGTAATTTCACATATTTCTCATTTCTTTCATTTGTCATTTTACTGGTACAAAGTGTAGCGGATGATGAAGTATTACAGACACAAACGTCTACCCCCTAAGTAAATCCTTTTTTTTTTTGGCTTTGTTTTTTTATTAGATATATAATTGAAAATAATATTAAAGAGGTGGACTAGAGATAGCCTTGCCTCTGTAACACATCTTTTAATAAAATCTATACCAAGTTTCTCCATGAAATATCTAGCCCTAATTTCTCTATAGAGAGACCACTGTATATAGTATAGTTGAAATATTAGCACTTCCAAGTTTATATAACCATATAATATATATAGAATTGCAAATCTAATCTTGATTTTTCTTTTCAGGCACAATGCAAAAGAAAGGCTAAAGACACCAATTCTAAATTGTTAAGTTAGAAGGGCTCTAAGATTGTTGTTGCTCATGCACAATATGTGACTAAAGATCTGGAATGCATGCTGCATAATCAAATTCTTAGGCCTAATATATGCAAAGTTGTTGTTACGAGTGTCGTAATCCCTTTATTCCTGTTATGGAGGGCGACTATTGCTGCAAATACAATTGGTGGTGGCTTAAAGAGTTTTATTGCATGGCCCAAGAAATACGCAGTTATTAAAGATGATTGATTCAGGTATAATAAACCCTTTATAGCTTAACTATTTATTCTCCATCACTACATCCTTATATAATCCAATTCTTATACATTATTAGACTTATAGCTGATCTTTATATAGAAAATTTAAACTAAGATTCATGATTGGTGTTTATTTTTGAATTAGATATAATATGATTGTTTTAATATTTATAATTAAATTTGGTTACAGTCTTTTTCGTATCTTTTTTGCAATTTATGATAGAGTTACAGTTAAAAATGACTTCCTACAGTGTTTTGGCCATTGTACATAGATAAGAAAGGATTTACTTTTATCTTTCATCTTTTTTGTTGAAGACCTGAGTATGATGATTATAAGATCAACTTTTATTGTATTAGAGTCATTTTTGCTGTAAAGCTGTGACTTTCATTTATTTGATGAAATATTAATTTCATTTTTGTAATTTAGAAAGTGTTAATGATAGTGTTTATTGAATACATTAATCGTAGCTTTTCATAGCGGTTTTTCAACGCTATTATATGTATTTTTTCTTGTAGTACGACCTCTGTGATCAAGCACAATGCCTTTTTGATGGGGACATTAGACCTCTGTGACAATAGGAATACAATTTCTATCCTACGAATATATCACATTAGAAAGCAAGTGAATGCCGAACAACTAAGTTGTAAAGCATCAACATATCAGCCAAATAAATCCTTAAGGAATGGGGACATTAGACACTAATGTCATAAAAATGCATCTCAAATGACATTTGAGAAGTCTGAACCATAAAGAAATAATTAAAATCAAGTTCATACCTATCTGGATGGTTTTGAAATAGAATACATTAATCTTGCATTCATTTTCATGCATTCTGAACGATCTTGCAAAGTTTCCAACATACCATCAGCAATAGGATCAAGTAGTATATTATGGAAATGACTAAATTAATTTGTAAAATATTTAGTTCCCATTTCTTTAGTAGACGTAAAATACCCGATTTAGCAAGGAATTGCTTAACTTTGGCAATGTTCTACAAGCCGTATAAACAAAATAATAACCTCAGAGTTTAAATAATGAAACTGCATGGGTTAAAAACTTACTGCCATAAATACATTCCAGTTGCCAGCGACTTTCTACTTCTTTTCGGGTTTTTACTTCTATCCTAGACATAAACTAAGATAAGTAAACTGGATCTCCACAAGTACCTGCTTAGAATCATCAATGAACTTCCCCTTACTAACAACCATTTCAACCAAATTGAAAATAAAAAATAAAAGTAAGCATCATATGAAATCTTTGATAGTATATACTCATGTCTATCCTTGCACCAAAGTAAAGAGACCTTTAAAAAGAACCAATAAAGAATGCAGAATTTGATAAAGATGCATAAAGGCCAAGTTAGAAAGTGTAAGTACCTGAAAATAGGTAGCGAATTCCAAAATTAAGAGACATTGTTATAGAGAGAGATAAATTCTAAATACACCATTTTGGATAAGGAGGTTTGTAGCTCGTGTCTATAACTTCTGCAACCTGTAGCGAGTCTTCATAAAATCCTCATTGTATAAACTATTTGGGTACCTCCAACTTTCAGCCAAAAAGTAATGTAGAACTAAGTCAAAATCTTACTCTAACAACCTGTAATAGAACACAAACAACAAACACTCAACAATATTTGCTAGAAGATAGAACACAAAAGGCTTGTACAAGAGCTAGTAATCTCCATTGCTTGTATGCTCAACTTCCAATATGTAGCCATCTTCACAAAGAAAAAAGCCTTTGAATCATCTATATGCACCACCATGAAAAGGAAAATTATGAACTAACTTGCTGCTGATTACAAAAAAATAGCTAGAATAAACCAAACCAACCAAATTGTGGAACAAGAGTAATCAGAAGTTCACATATTTTGTAATTTTGTGTTCAATTGGTGATCCGATCAAGAATTTTATAATGATTGAAGTGGGCAAAAGGGATATTTTTAGGGTGACTTGAGAGTAAAGAAACAGTTTCTGGAGGTCATCACATCAGGGTTTGGTTTGAACTATCGTTTACGGTTATTATACTAAACATACTGTTATTTTATAACTCTTCCATCATATCATTGATGGAATTAAAGAAGACAATAAAATAGAAGTGAATAAAAGTTATAACATAGGTATACCGTGCATACTAGAGGAAGATATGGACAACAATTACCTATATCACCAAAAAATTCCAGTTGCAATTGCAAATAATGAAGACAGTTAACGTTTTAAAGGTGAGAAAGAGCAGCTGTAATAGTGGATGGAAAACTAGAAAATGATCCAGTATTCTTCTGATATTTCATAATGATTTCCTCCCACTCTTGCAACTTCCCCAGTCTTCTACAACATATCATTGATACACTTAGCTTCCCTCATAGTTGCTTCCAGATCCCCATAAATTACAAGATCAGAGAACAAGAAGAATTTAGGAGGAGAAGATGATAAAAGATCCCTACTCTACGAAATAAAGCAATACCATCATTCAAATAGATGAAATTTAAATTTCTAAAACCAATTAGATTCCTAAACTTGACTAACTTTAGAATTAACCAAGCTTTTGTTATTAAATAAAAATCTAAGAATCTCAATATATCTGGGTAAAATTAGACATGGATAATAAAGTTGGTAAATCAATTAAAGAAAGCAATGAGAACTTGACAAATAACTATCCCCAAATCAAGGATTACTCACCACAATTATAATCATAATTACTACAATAAACCAACCCACCAACTGTTATCACCGAAATCAGCCATAAGTTTACTCTTCATAACAGCTCTAGTATCCAGGCCCTTTAACATAGATGAAATTCACACCTAAAATTCAACAAAAAGATTATTCAAAAGGGAGGAGAAATAGCTAAAGAATACAAACATATGAACAAACAATGAGAAGGAAATTTGCCATCAGAATGAAACTTATGAAACCCAATCCGAGAGTGATGGAGAAATTTAAAGAGAAACAGAGGGAAAGGGGACAACCGTAAAAGAACTTTGGCGCCAAATTAAGGTGAATCAAGAGAAGATCATGAGAGATTTGTCAGATTACTCAAAATGGATCATGGATTCCTCGGAGATGAGGAGTTGTGAAAGACAAGGGAACGTGGGAAATCAAAGGGGACTTGTGGAAACTAAGGAAGAAATCATAATTCAGTTTTCAATATTTGGTGAAGGACAAAAAGTAACGACAAACCATCTTATTTTTCAATATCTAAAACCATTCGTGATGAGAGTATGTTGTTGAAATTATTAGAACTGTTTTAAAAAAGGTAGTGATAGTCATTTTAATTTTATTGACAAATAACACCCGTTAGTACCTATTGACATAAATAACATGTCGCTAAATGTATAGCTCTTCCATCCCCAAAAGCCATTTTTTTGGTAGTGTAAAACATGGCAAACAGATAAATAGTGCTTCACCCCATAAAGATTTAGGTGATCCAAAACTAAGTAATATAGCAACTATCAACTCAGTGTAAGGTCTATTTTTGGGTTCAGCTTTACCGTTAGATTTTAGAGAGTAAGAAACAGTTGTTTCATGTATAATCCCTAAGGATTCATAAAAGTTTTGAAATTCATATAAATCATACTTTGTGCCTCTATCACTACGAAATCTTTTAATGTTTCTATCAAACTAATTTTTGAGCTCTATTATATGTCTTAAATGTATCTATTGCTTCACTTTTTTTATGCATCAGGTAAACATGAGTATAGTTTGAATGATCATCTATAAATCTTAATTAACTAACACAAGGTTAAAAGGGTATTTTTCCCAATTTTTAGAATATTCCTAGTTATGATTTTCACCCCCTTATGTTCTATAAAAGGGAGGTTAGGTTCTTTATTTTTGAGGAGGTTGTTTGAGTTGAAATTCAAGTTATAAAAGTTTAATTTAGTTTAAGTTGTTTTTAGAGTTAAGGAGAAAACCCTAATTGAGATTAGGTTAGTGTTAAATGTAACACGATCTTGCTTCTGCGTTGTCCATTTACATTAAATTGGTACCAGAAGCATCTTCGTTCCACGAAAAGAGTGATGTTTAAAGTTTCAGGAAAAGTCAAGTAATCGATATCTATGATGTCTCGTATAAAAGTTACGGCGGAAAATGATACCAAGAAAACCGCGTAAGCAATCGCGATATTTAAGAATCAACTTAACAAGTTCGTCAATGTCGTCGTGAGCTCCGGTACTTTAAAACTACCCGGGCCTCAATCCTCTCCTCTAGGTGTATTGGAGAGTAAACCCCAAATTGGGAGTACCATAATCGTGACGGAAAACACGGACAAGGAAAACCCACATGCTGAATTGGGAGAAGTGACGAAGATCCTCGCAATCGGAGTTCCAAGTAGCATAGACGAAGGTAAGGTTGTCATTAACAAGATGACCGATGATCCCAAGGTTTCGGTAGTCGCAACAACTATCGTCGTCACAATAACAAATTCATAAAAGGATTCAGCTGAAACTAATGCTGGTTAGCAAACTCTGCAAAAATCAGTTGTAATTTTCTGAATGATGAGACAGACAATTGCAGGACAAGAACCACTCTCTCTGGTCCAATGGGTGATGCCCAACGAAGCTCTAGCCAGTACTACAGTTGTAATTAAAAACCCAATTTGCTGTTTTACTGGTTCGACGATTAGGAAAGAGACAACTATAGAAAAAGTTTTGATTTGAGACAAGGGAGGTACGGTAACTCTCTTCGGGAGCCAAGGAACATCCTTAATTGAAGCTTTGGTCGCAATTCCCTCCGGTTCGACAAACCCAGTTTTTGCTGCTGCAGCTTTGGGATCGATGATTTAGATGGAACGTGGAGGAGATGCAAAGTTTATTTCATGGGATAGGAGTGCCATAAATGGAGTTTTGGCCGGTAAAAAGGCCAAGATAAAAAGAAAAATATCAAGAAAGAAAGTTACAGGTTGCGACCCAGGGAGAGAAACATTTGGTGGAAGAGAAGAGGGGATGTCACGTACGTCACACACACAAAAACAAGTTAAAGTTTCACATGAGCAGTACATGCCAAGTTTAAAGCTGACCCAGGCCCACCAACTACTACCCCATATTTCAAATTTTGGTGGGAAGATATTGATTCAAGAGCATGACCGATAATTGGATGAGTGGCGACAGATGTCTCAAAGGCATTAGTACCGCACACTCGATCCTTTTAAGATATAAATATATTTCTCGTCTAACCTTGTGCATCGGGGATAACACAAATATTATTGGCACGACCAACATGATAGAATGTACTAAGTGCTTCACACTATTACTCTCTGACGGTACGATACAGGGTATCTAGTCTACTTTATAAACTTGTAAATTTACCCAAATTTTCTTGAGTTTAGGGCGATACATAGTAATGCTTATCATGTAATGACTATCGGAGAAAATGACAGACAAGGTTCTATGCATTTACTCTATGTCTAAAGGTTAGAACACGCTATTGGAATGATTTTTAATACGCTCCTCAGGGGTAGGATAGTGAGGAGGATAATTGGGATTACATCTTAATTTTTTTTAAAATGAGAGAAGATCCAGAGATTGTACGTGTAACGATTGCTTTCATAGAAAGTCTATTATTTTATCTTAGTATGACCAAGGTGGAGTGGATCTTCAGCCTTTGCTCTAAACGTATCAATGGAGGCACATGAGGACTTATCCATCCACATAGTGGCCCATTATAATATTTGTGGCCATAATAGATGCATTTAGGAGATGGTTTTACATTTGCTTATTATTAAAATCTAGAAATGTTACGTTAACACGACTTCTTACTTAGATCACTCGATCGCAGGCTCAGTTCCTGGATAAACCAATCAAACTCGATCGATATAACTTGATGGGCGCTTGAGAGTGTGACTTAAAGGATTTTAATGATTATTTTATCGCTAAATATGATAGATGATTGAGCATCGTGAGTACCCCATACCAGGCCCAACTCGGGATTGGTAGAGAAACTAATCGAGCGATTCAGGATAATCGCTAGGTCACTGTTATTTGGATCACAGCTTCCGGCTAGTGTGTTGGATTTGCATTCTTGTTCCCATAATACTGATTAGGGTTCGTCCTATAGTAAATCATTAAATAATGGTTAGTAATTGGTTCGGATCCAGGTGTCGCCCATTGATGAACATTTGGATGCTCTGTACGGGTGTTAATTGAACCACAATGTATGAAGATGAGACCCTCAACGTCGGCCTGGTATTATATGGGTTATGATCACTACAAGAATAAAAGGTATTACCTACTGAAAAATCTATGGCAAAAAGGCTTTTGCCACTGTTTTTACCGTGGCTAGGATCGTGGGCGTAGGTGGGGTGGCTAAAGCTTTGGCACTACTTTTACCGCGGCAAAAAGTTATTTTTTGCCATTGAAAAATCTGTGGCAAAAACTTACTTTAACCACTACAACATCCATGACAAAAGCTTGCTTTTCACCACTGTAGAATCCGTGGCAAAAGCCTGTATTCCCTACTACAAAATCCGTGGCAAAAGCCTACTTTCACCACTACAGAATCCGTGGCAAAAGCCTGCTTTCCCCACTACAAAATCCGTGGCAAAAATATATAATAAATAAAAATAATTATTATTTATTAAGGCTACAGAAGTAACTTTAGAATCTATATAATAGTTAGACAATGGCTAAAACAAAAAGGAACATAATAAAAAAATGTGTAGCGGAGAAGGTTCAAACATGAAGTGCCAACTGAAGGATGGAAAACGTTCTCAATATCTTTTGTCTCTTTTTTGGCTTCTCCAAAGGATGGAAAACATTTCACTCATAGAATCTGCAAGTTGACATATGCAAAAATAAGAGTCAGAACTAAACAAAAGTAGTTCTTAGAATAATAAGCAGAACATGGATATCCAATAAATTCTTTGATACAGTAAACATTATTAAGTATGCTCATAACTAAATATATTAGCCTTGAACAAGAAGAGCTAAGAAATAGTACCTTTATAAATGTTTGTAAGCGAACATGGATTACCAGTTTTAACTTATTTATTAGTACACAATTACAAATATGTAATGCATACCTAACAAATTGAAGAATTCACAAGTTTAGATGAAGGAGTTCTATAAGTTACACATAAACTGTTCTCCTGTAACTACTATATTGCATGGGACAGTATAGCAGTAAGAAAAGAAACATTGTATTAAATCGGTGGAACTTTTATACTATGTTGAGGAATATCAACAGAGGCTGTTTTTGGGAGATTATTAGAAGAAGAAAGTTATTTTGTGATATTAATGGGAATATCAAAATAGCTAATGGGACAGCTCCACTCTGCACAATTCACTTTAAGGGGTTCAATTAGACGAAAAGAAAAGATGAAAGCTTAGCTTCAAAACTTGATGGACCAGACTAAAAAGCTTGAGCAAAGCAACTCAGAACGATTTACTTCTAATGCAAGTAAGCAATTTAAAGGACAAACTAATAGAGGTTGAGGATAAGTAACTTGGATAAGTTGATACATAATATATGTTTTGCTTGGATATTCTTTCAACAATATGTTGTAACGGCACAGACAGAATAAGATTTATTATACGCTTCTCTTGCTATCTTAGCTGATGTTGCAAATGATGCAAAGAGAGCTGATCAAGAAATTATGTACTCCAAAGTATAGTCTTCAGTTTTGACTTCGATGCAAGTGTGGTCAGAGACGAGATTGCTCGATTATTATGAGAGTTTTGACAAGGGAACTGTAGGCTTGATGGAGAGCCTTCTTCCTTTTGCTTTATCAGTTGCAAAGATATTAGACGAAGACATATCAAATCTTGAGAGAGGCGATGGAGTGGAGGACTCGACAGGGAGTAGGATGGATTACTTCATAAAGTCATCCGTGAGGAATGCATTTTCCAAGATGTTAGAAATTGGAGGGAATAACAGATTGTTGAAACAGAAGATGAAGAAACAAGTGAGGGGCTTCTTCGATTAGCTAAAGAAACAGAAGAATTAGAAACAAAGGAAAAGGAAAACTTTAGTCCCATACTCAATGGATGACATCCAATTGCAGCAGGAGTTGCTGCAATGACACTCCATAATTGTTATGGGACCGTGTTGAAAGAATACTTAACTGGGGTTTCCACATTATCGAATGAAGTGATTTGAGTTTTACGGAGAGCAGGAAGGCTAGAGAAGGTTTTGATTCAGATGGTGGCTGAGGACTTCGTTAATTGTGAAAGCGGGGGAAAGCCGGTCGTAAGGGAGATTGTGCCTTATGAAGTTGATTCCACTATCGTCAACCTTTTGAAAACATGGATTGATGAGAGGCTGAAGAAGGTTAAGGATTGTGTTGATAGAGCCAAGGAAACGGAGACGTGGAACCCAAAGTCCAAAACTGAGCTATACACACAATCCTCAGTGGAGATGTTGAAGCTAGCCGAGGAAGCAGTGGGTGATTTCTTTGAGATCCCAATTGGCATCTCTGACGACTTAGTCCAAGAACTTGCAGGTGGCTTAGAAAGTTTGTTCCAAGACTATATATCCTTAGTTTCATTATGCAAATAAAAAAAAAGCTACATCCCTACGTTCCCTCCTCTAACTAGATGCAATAAGGACTCAAAGTTTCTCAAGTTATGGAGGAAAGCAAATCATTGCAGAGTTGGAACAAAAGAATCACATAAAGGTGGATCAGCAGATGATCATCATCCTCATCCATCCACAAGCCGTGGTACACAACGTCTCTACATTCGCCTCAACACACTCCATCATATCCTCACCGAACTCCACTCCCTTGACAAATCCCTCTCACAATGCCCTTGTCAGAACCCCTCACCCCATAATTGATATTCCAGTGGCCGTAAACACCTTTCCGCTTCCCCTTCCTACTTTGACCTTGCTCGTTCCTCAATCCAAGCAGCTTCACAAAACGTCTCAGAGGTAGGTTAATTTTGTCTTATATTCCTTGATTCAAACACTGCCTTCTACGATAGCCTCTATGTATAAGATGTCACCAATGCTAGAATCCGTCCTGCATTGCGCAATCTCAAGCAAAATCTTACTTTCATAGCTGCGATCATCACAGATCGAGCTCAACCCTTAGCCGTAAAAGAAGTGATGAAGGCTAGTTTCGAAGCTTTCCTTATGATACTGCTCGCTGAGGGTAGCACAAGGATCTTTCTAAAGTTAGACCATGAAATGATTTAAGAAAACTTTGAGAGTCTGAAACGCATCTTTTGTTCATATGGAGAAGGATTGGTAGCCGAGGAAGTTGTGGATAAGGAGGCAGAAATAGTTGAGGGAGTAGTGGAACTAATGGGTTAACATACAGATCAACTAGCGGAAGATTTCAGCATTGCGGCATGTGAAGCAAGTGGGATGGGGATGATCGGCACTTGTCAAAAGCTCCCTATGCCACCAACAACAGGAAGATGGAATATGGTGGACGCAAATACCATCTTGAGAGTTTTGTGTTATAGGAATGATATCATAGCAAATCGCTTCTTGAAAACAACTTTTCAATTAGCAAAAAGGAGATAAAGAAAATGTTGCAATTTTATAGCTGAAGTGGCTGCCAAATATTATTTGTGATGGATGTAACATATGATTGTGTTTCACTTTCCCCCTCCGTGTTAAAAAGAAAAGTAACCTCAATGCATTCATCTGATTGAGTTGAAAAAAAAATAAAAAAAATATTCTTACTAGTTCTGAGAATTTCAGTTTGCAAGAAAAAGTGCATTCCCTCGAGGAAAAACTGAAAGATGCAAAGTTTGAGCTTCAAAAGGCAAATGCCTCCCTCAAAGAAAGTCCAGAGCACCGTCACATCTCTGAACTGACTGAGATGAAAAATGCTCTTAGGAATTCGGAATCAAAAATCTCACCAGAACAAAACAAATGAAATGAATGTGGAGATGCTCTAAGAAAGGGAACAAACAAATGAAACAAATGAAATGAAATGAAATGGAATAAATAGTCTATTTCGACTTAAGCTAATCCATTTGGTGGCATGACTTCAGCCAATTTTTTACGATTTAGTTTCCCCTACAGGTTTTATATGGTTAATTTGCCCCAGATCTTGTTCTTTTTATAGCAAACTCGCCATCCAATTGGAGAGTGATTTTGGGTTTCAAATGGTAAAACTAACTTTTAGCATACCATTGGAGATGCTCTAAGAACAATACAATTTGTTTTCAGCTCTACCTGATGTTCAGGCTCTGCAGAATAAAATGTTCCCAGTTTTTGAATCTGTGTAGTTACTATATTAGTTCTTGATTTTGTTTGTTCCCTTTCTTTTCTTGTAGCAGCTAACCGCACTTCCTCTGTCCCGTTAGTGAAAATTATTGACCTGAAAATGCATTATATGTAACCTGAGAAGTATAAAACTGAAGTTGTGCTTTAGATAATGAATATGTTACCCGTACTGATTACCCACATCAGGGCCTTGACCAAATACTTGCCTAGAATCCTGACTAGACCAAAACACATCTAAAAGTTGCCTGAAACGAATCAATTTGGGATCATACTCAATCTACACAATTTTCACAAACCATATGACAAACTTGTTGGCATTAACTACAGAAACTATGTAAAAACAAAAACAAAGAAAATTGTAGGAAAGCAAGGCAAGACTCAGAGTCAAGCCATTTTACTTGAAAATACATTTGAGATATGGTTTCATGATGGTGCTTTGCGAATGGCAATCAAGGACAGCTAATTAATACCGCAAAACTCCTTCCCAATGTGAAACACCAAATTTTTTATTTGCACTCGGTTTCCCTCCTATTTTACAAATATTTGCTTTTTTTCCTACCATTTGATAAAATTATTCCATTTTTCTTTAAGAGTCAGTTTGCTAGATAAATGGGAACAAGTAGAAGAGGAGTCACATAACATAATGGTGTAATAGAGCAATAAGATTTCATGACCCTAAAATACTTAAAAGCTGAATAACGATGGAGAAGTCAAATTTGGATTAGCTCTTGCTGGTTCTTTCCTTAAATTCTGTATTGAGTTTCCTTCAAATCATACTTGTTTACATTCTTCCTAGATTCTCAATCATGAAATCATCTCTATATCTAGATTTTCTCCTTCCAATTGTCGTAATTCCTCTTCAATTCAGCATTTGACAATTATCTAAAATGAAATATACCTGAACACATTCAGCATGATCAGCCAAGCTCCTAAACTCCAGATTCAGCTTAGCACCCCCAGCATAACCTGCGATGGTTCGCACAATGCCATTCAAACACCCTCGATCCTACAAATGAATATAATCCTAAATAAACTAGAAACAAACAATAACCAAATCATAAATACCTCGATTTTGAAGTTTCAATTCCAATAAGCATGTCCTGGCGTTAATGGAGTTCGTGTTCTTCAATGACATAATAAAATCGATTTAGAGAAATCAATTTTAGTGAAGGAGAACTCATAATTGATGAAGTAAACTCAGAGCGATACGATACCTGGATTTAATCAAGAAAATCGGTGTGAAGGAGAAGAGGTGAAGGGGTTTAACTTTTGTTCGGTGAAGGAGAGAAGGATCAAGTAGAGGGAGGAGAGAAAATACTGATTTGATTAGTGATTTGATTAGTGGGAAAAGAGGCGGGATAAAAAACATTCGAGATTTTAGTTTTCCCTCATTCTTTTGGCCACTACTAAGGATTATTAGCCACCACAAAAGTTGTGATTTGTTGTCACTAATAAAATAGTGGCAAAAACTAAAAGCCATCCGTGGCAACTGCCCATTTTTCTTGTAGTGGATTCACATTTATCACTAGATATTTGGAACCCATTGGCGACGTATATATTGTAGGGCAGATAATTGTCACTTTAATGAGATGGTATTCCCAGCATTGGAGGGAAATATAACTGTCAATACTGAGAATATTTCCAAAAGGTCCTGGAAAGCACCATAATTATCTCATCTAGATCCCTATACATAAGTTAACTGACAATAAGGTTCAACGGATTACAAAACTCCAATAGGCTATAAATGAATTGCCAAACCCATTCATAGACATTATTGAAGTATCGTAAGTGTATGTACCTGCAAGTAATACACCTACATAGCAGAACATTCATGGGAAACTAGTATCGTATCTGAACGTTTCAGGGGAATTAATACCATAAACGAATATGAGGCCCGCGCTTAGTACAAAATACCATTGAAAGAAAGTATTATGAGCCGGATAGCTACGGAATATGGGACAAACATGACTAATGGTGTAGTCGGCTCATTGAGGATAAAACCACCTATCGACGATATAATAATAACTACGCGACCAGCTGATGCATTACGAGACTAGCACAGGGTAGCACATACGCGTATGTTGATAAGAAGATATCGATCTTTTAAAAGTCTGTAATTGTACAACGTAGGATCGTTTGGGCGACATTTGTTGACAAGGTATTTATATTCGATGTTGTGCTCGCCATCAGGGATGAGGATTTAGAACTACTTATTATAAATAACTATGTGTTGTTGTACATTGGCCAAAGTGGGCATCATAAAACCAAACGGAGCTCAGCTTGCTAGCATAATACGAAGTGATATAATTGAGTCTGCCGGTTATAAATGGGAAAGGTACAAAATCATGATTAACTCGGAGAGATAATTTGATTAAGGCAAGATTCGCTGCTCATGAAATCTTAAGAGATCTGGCATAGATTGCAGTGTGACCTATTACCCAGTTATGGATGCTTTAACATTTTAGTACTAATCAGTCTGTCAAGCTGTCACGGATAAGATAGATATACGTCTGATATAAATATTGTGTATCTATATGGGAAACTAGATGCGGATATTTATATGAAGCAACCTGGGGAGGTATAATCCTCTGGAAGTAATTAAGCCTGACACACGAGATGTGTATGTAATAAAACTAGAAAAATTATTGTTGACTTAAAGTAATTAGGGCCCGTGAGACATAGTAAGTTGACTGAGTATTTGAAGGTGGGAGAATTTTTAAATATTTTTATCTGTCCATGTGTTCTTATTTAGGAAATAGAAACTAGCTTCAATGTCATCATAATAGTGTACTAAATGATTTGGATATTATTATTGCTCTGGAGGAGATCGTGAGAGACACCGAATACCTTGGGAAGAAATTTGAAATATAAGACCTTGGAAAATCAAGTAGTGTCTCGATTTGTAGATCGAACATCTTGGTAGTGGCATACTCATACACCAAATAATATATATCGGAAGAGTTATCTAACACTTCGGTATGGATATAGCACACGGTACTAAGTCGTTTATTGCGTGTCCATCACTTGAGTGCGGACAACGACATCTTCCACCATCCTAATTAATGGGGGGATAAACTTCTACGGCCGTGGTACCATAGTTAGGAGGCATTTTACTACAGTTAGTTGGGTATACTAGACCTAATGACTCATTCGCAATGAAATGCTTGGCTTGCCATAGTTCTGTTCCAATCCAAAGGCACTGGATTGAAATCATGCACATTCTGAGGTATCTGATCGGTATGAAAGGCTGAGGTCTGTTCTACTCAAAATTGTAAACGTAAAAGTATAGAGTACACTGATATAAATTACTTCTCAGACCCACATAGATGCCATTGTCAGATAGATTATGTGTTTATGTACGGGAATACATAAAGATTCTTAGAGATTGATGAAGCAGACGGCGGTTGCTACACCTCGAACCACGAAGATCCTTGCACTTTATGAAGCTGGTAAAGAATGTTTTTGGTTGCGGTCTATGATCAACCACATTAACGGGAGTTACAGTTTGAGCTCTATCCAAGATAAACCGACTACACTATATGAAGACAACACAACTTGCATCGTTCAAGTCAAGGGCAGATTTATTAAAGGTGACAAAACGAAGCATATTTCACCAAAGTTCTTCCACATACATGAGTTGTAGAAGATGAATGAGATCAACGTTGTTCAAGTCCATTAAGAAGATAACTTAGCAAATCTATTCCCGAAAGCTCTTGCACATCCTACGTTCAAGAGATTGGTACACCGAATCGACATGCGGAGTATATACGATTTATTTTCTCAGGAAGATAGATCTTAGGGAGATCGACGTCAGGGGGAGTAGTTCCAGCCTGACGTGGACACATACATATTCTACTACTTTTTTTCCTGATAATGTAGTTTTTATCCTAAGAGGTTTTACTGACTAGAGGTTTTGATGAGACAACGTGTATCCGTCCACAACCCATACATGGAATATAATTGTACTCTTTCCTTGCACAGCTTTTTGCCAAATGAGGCTTTGTTAGGCAGAGGTTTTGATGAGGCAAGTCATCATGGTATGGAACACCCCAAAGGGGAGTGTTAGGAGTTGGGTCCAAGCCCATGCTAGAAGCCCAACAAGGTTGGGGTATTCTATAGGACTCCTAACAAGCCCATAGGCCCTTTAAGTTATGGAAAGAGTTTGAGTAGGTTTGGTAACCTATTCAATAGGGTTAATTTACTTTGTATTACGTACAGTTTTACAAAATCAATAAAAAATCTCTCTCTCAATTGCTCTTAAAATATAGAATTGTTAGCTTCTATATTATTATATTACTCAACAAATGGGGTTTTAACGCACATAGAATCATAAATATATTGCTCTACCATTTGACTTTTGACATTAATTGTTTTCTATTTAATTATGGATTCTCTAATTTATTTAGTTAATTAAGTCTATATAGTAGTTGTTATAGCCGGGGCTGTAACAAAATTTCTTAGTACTATTTTGGCATTTCATATAGTTTACTAGAGTTTACAGTGGCAACAATCAAATGGAAGAAAATTTACGAGCTAGTGATTTGGTGATGCGAATGAAAGGAAGTTGTATGCATCATTAATTAATGAAGGCAAATTTATGTTGAGGGATCATTGATTTGGGTTAGCAAATCAAAAGATATGATTAGATCACCCTGTTAAAAGAAAATTGAAGAATCAAGATATGACCAATAACCACTGAATGGTCACCATCTTCGTGAGTCATGTTGCCATATCAGATCATGAATTGTACAATGCACTTTGGTTGGCAAGGATACTGGTTGTACTAGGATCCTGAACTAATTAAATCTAATTTGCTCTCGACTTTTCTATTTAGAATCTCGTGGGTTCTATAAAGGCCAATCCAAATTTGACAGAAGCTCCAATCGAAGTTACACAAAAGTGAGCGAGTGGCACATTGGTAATGTTACTCAAGTTAGTGATGGATTGAACCGCCATCAACGTATGCTATCTAGGATTTATCAAAAATTTAAATGTAACATGCAGATTATAGGGTTTATAAAGGCCCAAAGATGACAATCCTGATTCGGAAAAACAAAAAGGTTGCTGCCCTTAATTTCTTTGGGTGGTCATAGTTATCGCAAACTTACTCATACCTTATTTCCGAGAACTCCAAATAAGAAAGTGATCACTAACGAAATCTATAATGGCGAAATGAAAGTCGGATAAAATATTTCTGATAATCCAAAAATGATTAAAATAGTGGTCACGGATTTGTGTTCCTAATGCGCATTTTTGTTGATCTGTGTGCCTAGCTGTTATAACTATAAGTTGCCTTCCTTTGAACCGTCAACCTCTATCTCTTGAGATAGGTGCGCCTATCTTAAATAATTCTGGACGGATCAAATATAAACTGCGCAACATCCCAGATCCCAGTCATTAATGGCATCATGGGTAGCTCGCACACCACCCTCTGTGAAACAAATGAGACCCTTTCCTTTAGGAAATCCATATTGGGTCTAGGAAGGCATGTCCATATCAGCACTAGCAAATTAATGAAATAAGGAAATACAAATATTGAAAACTAAAAAATGATCTGGTTATAATGAATAGAGTAGGCACTAGCAAATTAATGAAAAAAGGAAATACAAATATGGAAAACTAGAAAATGATCTGGTTATAATGAATTGAGTAGAAATATTTTCAATCTAAAGAATGCTATAATTTAAGGTCACAATATTCCTATGAATAGATGATATAGAAGCATATAGTTCTGGAGAGATGAAGTTATGGAAAGAGTGAAAAATGTCTTCAAGCTTTTTCCAGTTGAAGATGTCAAGTGCGACATAATTGCATTTGCGCATCTTTCACGGTCTTGGAGGTAGAAACCTCAACAACCTTGTAAACTATTTATTTGATGAAAATGTTACCATATGCCATATGGGTTTTAAAGACGATAATAGATTCCGTCCATAATTATCATGTCACTGCAGGCATCGTCAAATACTGACATCTTAATCACGCTTTTGATAATAGTTTTTCTTGCATGCAATCATAGTATACAGTACATAATTAAAATGGCCAAATAGGTCTAAAATGTGATCATCTTATCTGAGATGTGATTCATCAGAACTTATAACTGCCACGGCCCTAGGCACGGCTTGAGCCGTGGCTAATGGCAATTGCGGCGTCCTGGGCAGTGGCCATTGCCGATGATCTTGTAGTGTTCAGACAAGTAAACCCAGCTTGATTTCCTTATATATTTCGCAGGAGAATTGGATTATAGTGATTCACATTTAAGGCTTCCATGTAGCCCCTAAAGAATGAGACCACATTGTACATTGCAGTATTGCACAGAGGGTCAGAAATTGTTAAATCACCATAAATATTTCCGCGCATAAATATTTCTAGACCCGTGTGAGCCACCATTTACGAAGACCAGACCTAATAGATGACCCGTTAATGATAGAAAATTAAAGAAACCGCTATATATGATCCAAAAAATGAGACATCAAACATGGAAAATCAAATGGGGCAGTATCTAAAGATGGAAGAAAATACAAATTAATCGATTGAAAATTCCCTTCCATTTCCTCGTGCTATAATTACATTATCGATTTACGGAAGTGGTCATTCTATTGATTGCGGTTAATCAAGGCGCATACGGAATACAACAAATAAAAGAGAAACAACCTTGATTAACCCTTAGGTGTTTCGGTCCATTAAACTACACCTTCCCTCCCTCCCTCATTTTCTCCCTAGAAACCATGAACGATCTCGGAACATTTATTCTTGATCCAACGTAACCCTCTGCTGAAAGTTGATTTAACTTTACCTTCCACCGCGTATATTTTATACTTGGCTACCCGCTTTCTCCTCTTCATCTCGGGGTCATTTAAACTCCATGATTTGAATTTTGATGAGGACGATGATGCTGACAAGGAAGATGAGGACGGAGTCTTCTTTTTCTTCCTAGGTCTGGAGACCTGCGGGGTTTGTTGGATTTGAGGTGGATCTTGGGTACGTATCCGAGGCATAATATAGGTTTGGCTGGCGCTGAACTCCTTGCCCTTGACGATCTCTAGCTTCCGGTTTCCACCAGGAGACCGGAAGCCAGACCGGATGTCTACCATTGGATCAATCAAGGAAAGGACCAAGGAGCCTGGAGAAAGAGAGATTTAGAGAGATGGAGGGAGAGGGAGAGAGAGAAATTTTAGGGTATAGTTGTTGACCTGAACATAATAGAAACAGCAAAAAAAGGCATAGTTTTTAGGTGTATTTTGTGTGGTTGGTAGACAGTCAATATTGTGAATTTTTTTGTAAGGTTGTAAACTCCTCCTAATTCAACTAAATATAACTGGACCGTAGGGGTGAGCACGAACCAAAAAAACCGAATCGAATCGAACAGGCCTAAACCGAATCGATCAGGTTGGTTTTTTGAAGTAGCTCAGTTCGGTTTTGAAATCAAAACCTGATCTGTATCGGTTCGGTTTTTGGTTTTTAGTTTTTTTAACCCGTAAAACCGAACCGAACCAAACCAAACCTGTTTATTATAGTTGCACATAAATACCCTTTTAGGTTTCACTCTTCAAGTCTCTTTATTCTTTCCCCAACTCCAAGTCTCCAACTCTTCAAGCCTCTCTACTCTAGTCTCTACAACCGCAATCTTCAATTCTTCAACCTCAAACTCCAACTCCAACTCCAACTCCAAATTTCAAACTTCTTTCCCCAACTCCAACTTCAACTTTCCTATCTCTCTCTTTCACTTTGGGGTTACTTAATCTCTGCTAAACAACTTCAACTCTCTGCAATTTCATCACCGACATGTAAGTACCTCTTTATTTTCCTATAATCAGATGTTTATTAGTTAAATTGATTAATGGGGTTTGATTTTCTATTGGAGATTTGTGAGGGTAAGAAGTTGGTATTAGAACAACTTGTTACGTATTGGTAGAATTGAATCAATTGATTAATGGGGTTTGATTTGCTACTGGAGATTTATGAGATTCCCTCACTGTGATATTTGTGAGATTCCCCTTCTATGAGTTTTCCTCTCTGTGAATTGTGATATTTTCTAAAACATGAGAGATTTGTGAGATTTCCCCTCCCTCTATTAGAATTGATTATTAAGGTTTGATTTGGGAGTAGGCTTGAACAATTGTTTATGAGAATTCTCTGCCTCTACTTGTTAAGTTGTTTTGTACAATTGTTTTTGCTATTGTTAATTGTTGTTTGCTATTGGAATTGTTTTGTAGATGGAAGTTGAACAATCGCAACCAAGTGGAAAAACAACTCAAGTTGAACCGAATGCCAAAAATTCTACTTCGATTGTTCCAACGCTGCATTCACAAAACAAAAAGGGAGGTAACAAACGTAAAAAAAATCTTTAGCTTGGGATCATTTTACTTCAGTAGAAGGTTGTGACCCTCCTCATGCCTTATGTCATTATTGTAGTACAAACATAAATTGTGATCTTAAAACTAATGGGACAAGTACTATGAAAAACCATATAGCCAGTGTGTGTAGAAAGTATAAATTTGGAAAATATGCTCAAACTAGTAGTCAATAAACCTTATCATTTAAGAAGAAAGGATATGGGCATGAGGTTGAGGGAACTATTTAGAGTGTAGAGGTGTCAAGCCCCAAAATTCAATAATCAGTAGCTAGACCAATTACCATCATTCGGAAGGTGCAGGTCAGGGAATCCAACCGATTCGCCCCTAAAACAGCCGAGCCAAAAGACAAGTCCGACTCAGTCATTGACTATAACAATATCATCAAAGTAAGAGAAAAAAAATAGCGGAAACAAAGATATATATACGACAACTAAAAATGTAAATACAGTATCTTAAAATACTACACAGCGACAAAAGTTGAAATCATACATGAGTACAACAACAAGAACGGATCTACAGCAACCCAAAACTGGATCCAACAGCTGAGCTCTCAGTCAACAACAACTACTCCGCCTCTGATAGGGGGGACAAAATGAGAGTGAGCAAAACCACGGCTCACTAATGCCCAACAAGGCTAAACAACATACTAATATAACAGGTGCAGGGAAAGAGATGAAGTGAATGAGATAAAGATGCTAAGAGCTACAGTAATCAAAATAAACCTGCGAAGAAGGGAGGAATAAAGTATAGGAATGAGATAAGGAGTAAGAATAGGAATATATGTGATGACGTGATGTTATGATTACATGATGATGATATGATATGATGACTAGGGCAATCCCATAATTATCCCAAATGTTGGATGATGCCCTAAGTCCTAATGTTGAATGATTAAGGATTTATGATTTAAAAGAACTAGACCTTATAGTCAAATACATTGGACTGATCAACCACTAATGCATAATATCCTTGACGAGAATCTCAGTTGGATACAATGGGTATGATTAGTTTGCAAGCTCGACCACGCTTAGGATTTATCAGTTGATCAGAGTGTTCGGGGCTTTGCAACCCGCGGAGCCAACGTCCGATCTTTATTTCACTTAATCCATGGAATTTTAACCTCAAGGATAAGACTGGTACCTAAGGAAACTGTCTCATACCATCCCACACTCCCAAGGGTAATAAATATGATAATGTTCAGCTAGAACTTCACCTACTAATTTTACCCGATGCAGAATCCTAGGTCCTATCGAGGGTCAGCCGATGTAGAGCTTTGCTATCCATCCGATTCCGTTACGCTAAATAGAATATAAAAGAAGCCCACACTGCAAACAGATCCCAAGGATTAAAATAACACAGCCGCCCAACCCAGCCAATACGCACATAGGATAACCACCTGCCTCAGAGGATGGCAAACAATCCTAGCACAGATGCAAACAACGACTTATAGTCAGTCACAACATCCAACAACATCAGTCTCAATAGACTGGAACACAACCACCAAGGGAAACCCACAAGGAATACCTCACAATGTACGACCTCATTAAGGACAAGGGAAACATGCCCTACATGCCTAACGATAGGAAAAACAATAATAGAATCCCGGCTATAACCGGGATACAATACAATTAAGATCCTAATCACAAACACCTCAATGCCAATATGCATGCCCTAACCAGCGCGAGTAACACTAGTAAAGTAATTTAACAATGAAGGGACACTCGCCTGAGAAATGGCTCAAATTCCGCAGGATAAACTCGGAACTCCAACAACTCCAAATCCAACAAACAATGGAATCCAACAAATAACAGAACAACCCGCGGCAATAAACACGCCAACACCACGACCCAACACCTGCAACAAGGCACCCGCAATACGCAAAACCCCAATTCATACCACAATCACGAATCCCTTGAATCACGAATCACAATTCGGAGAGAAAAAGGGAAAATACTCACCGAAGGATTTGGTAAAGAATCTGCCCAACAACGACCGCCACACTCCAAGGAATCGAGAAAGGATAGAGTGAGGGGGAGGGTGACTGGAGAGTAAAAGAAAGAGAATGGGAATGAGGAAGAGAAATGAAAATAAGAACTAAAAAGAGGAAAACCACCGCCAAGTCATTCGAAGGACAAGGAAGTCATTTGAATGGATAAGAAATTCACAGAATTGACACAGAAGTCGTTCGAATGGACCCATAAGTCGTTCGAACGACTAAGAGATCTGGGGCCAAATTCTAGGGGATTGGTCAACTCGTTCGAACGGGACAGGGAGTCGATCAAGCGAATCACCCCAAAGACAAATTTTCCAGAGGACATGTCAACTCGTTCGAACGAAGATTTATATTCGTTCGAACAATTTTGACAAAACTGGAAAATAGAAGGCTTCCCCCAGGATCACGAGATCCCCTGAGATCTCACCATCAAGAACAAAACATAATATCAACGACTACAAGAACAACAAGATCAACAACAACAAACTCTTCCGCCCAACCACCGAAACCACAGAAGGAAGAATACAAGGACTTGATGCTAGAATGAGATGAGGATGCAAAATAATATATGAATGCATAATGTATGGGTGGAGATGAATGAATAAGGAAGAATAGGAAAATAAAATAAAAGAATTTTTTGGGATACTACATTCTACCCTCCTTAAAAAAAATTCGCCCCGAAATTCCACACATACCTCAATCCGAGAACAAGTGTGGATAACGGCCTCTCACATCTGCCTCCAACTCTCAAGTAGCCTCACTAGGATCGTGGTGAGTCCACTGCACCTTCACGAAAGGAATAACCTTGTTGCAAAGAATCTTCTCCTGGAGATCCAAAATACACACCGGATGTTCTATATATGAGACATCGTCCTGAACCTCAATCGGTTCCCAGTCAATTACATGAGTCAGATCCCGCTCATACTTCCTCAGCATGGAAACATGGAATACGTTGTGAACTTGACTCAGCTGCGGCGGCAGTGCTAAACGATAAGCTAACTCTCCAACTCTGGCCAGAATCTCAAACGGACCAATAAATCTCGGAGCTAACTTCTCTTTCTTACTAAAACGCATCACGCCCTTCATCGGAGAAACCTTCAGTAAAATATGATCACCGATCCCAAACTCTAAAGGTCTCCTGCGAATGTCAGCATAACTCTTCTGCCAACTCTGTGCTATACGTAACCGGTCTCTGATGATGGTAACTGCATCAGTAGCCTCACAAACCAAGTCTGGCCCTAGTAAACTCTGCTCACCAACCTCAGCCCAACTCAGCGGTGATCTGCAAGGTCTACCATGCAAAGCCTTATAAGGTGCCATCACGATGCTCGACTAGAAACTATTGTTATATTTAAACTCTGCCCAAGGCAAGTACTCGTCCCAGCTACCCTTGAAGTCTAAAACACACGCCCTAAGTATATCCCAAAGGATCTGGTTAACTCTCTCTGTCTGACCATCGGTCTGTTGGTGGAACGTTGTACTGAAATCCAATCTAGTATCCATGGCTCACTGGAAACTCTTCCAAAATTCACCAGTAAATCTGGCATCTCGGTCTGACACTATAGACACCAGAACCCCGTGTAGACGCACTATCTCTATCGCATATAATCTGTTCAGCTTATCGACCGTCAAAGTCTTGCGAACTGGAATAAAATGTGTTGATTTGGTCAATCGGTCTACAATCACCCAAATAGAATCGTGGTTCTTCTTGGTCTGCGGTAAACCCGAAATAAAGTCCATCGTTACATGCTCCCATTTCCACTCTGAAATCTGTAAAGGTTTGAGCTGTCCTGCCAGTTTCTGATGCTCGGCCTTCACCTGCTAATAAGTAAGACATTTAGAAACAGACTCAGCTATCTCTCGCTTCATGTTGTCCCACCAATAGTGCCTCTTCAGGTCTCGATACATCTTCATACTGTCTGGATGAATAGTATACCTGGAGCCGTGAGCCTCACTCAAAACCTCACGTTTTAGTAACTTTGAATTTGGCATGTATAATCTGCCCCTATACCTGATACTGCTATCTGAGCTAACTGCCCAATCGGGTCTGCTGCCATCTGAAGCCCATGCTGGTAATCTAGCATCCTGCTATTGCGCCTCAATAATCTGAGAAATCAATGAAGGCTGAACTCTCAGATTTGCAAGAAAACTACCCGTACCCCATGAATGCAAACTCAACCTGGAATCTGCCATATCACGAAGCATCAACCACTCATGAATCATCAGACGTGTAAGAAATCCCCTAGGAAAATGGCTTAAGGCGCCAGCTACCACATTCGCCTTTCCTGGGTGATACTGCAAGTTAACATCATAGTCCTTCAGGAATTCCATCCATCTGCGCTGCCTCATATACAACACTTTCTGTGAGAAAAGGTACCGCAAACTCTTGTGATCAAAAAAGAGCTCGAACCTGTCCCCGTAAAGATAATGACGCCAAATCTTCAATGCAAAAACCACAGCTGCTAACTCGAGGTTATGAGTAGGATAGTTCCTCTCATGCACCTTAAGTTATCTTGAAGCATAAGCCACCACTTTTCCCTCTTGTATTAGAACACAACCAAGTCCACTGAGCGAAGCGTCGCTGTAAACCATGTACTTCTGCTCACTGGACGGAACAATAAAAACATGTATTGTAGTCAATCTTTTCTTAAACTCTGCAAAAGCTGAATCACATCTACTATCCCAAACGAATCTAACATCTTTTTGCGTCAAGCGAGTCAAAGGTGCTGCAATCCGTGAAAAGCCCTCGATGAATTAATGGTAATAACCGGCTAATCCCAAAAAGCTGCGAATCTCTATAACATTCATCGGCTGAACCCAATCTGCAGTGGCCTCAACTTTAGAAGGATCCACTGTAATTCCATTCTTGGATACAACATGCCCTTGGAATTTCACCTCTTTCTGCCAAAAGTCACACTTATCAAATTTTGCAAATAACGTGTTCTCCCTCAAAGTCTGCAATGCAATCTTCAAGTGCTCCTCGTGTTCGGCCTCGGTCTTCGAATAAATCAATATGTCGTCCATGAACACAATCACGAACCGACCTAGAAAAGGACGGAATACTCGGTTCATCAAATCCATAAAAGTTGCGGGCACGTTTGTCAAACCAAATGGCATAACCTGAAACTCATAATGCCCGTAACGAGTCCAAAATGCTGTCTTCAAAACATCCTCCTTCTTAATCCTCAGCTGATGGTAACCCGATCAAAGATCAATCTTTGAAAAAGGGCAGCGCTCCCCGAAGCTGGTCAAACAAGTCCTCGATCCTAGGCAAAGGATATTTGTTCTTGATCGTGACTTTGTTCAACTCGAGTTAATCAATACACAAGCACATAGACCCGTCCTTCTTCTTCGCTAACAATATCGGAGCTCCCCGCGGTGAAGTACTCGGCCTGATAAACTTCTGCTCCATCAATTCAGAAATCTGATCATATAACACTTTCAGCTCAACAGGTGCCATACGATACGGTGCATTAAAAATTAGAGTTGTACCAGGTAAAAGATCTATACTGAAATCAATCTCTCTCGTCGGCGGTAAAACTGAGAATCTTTTGAAATACGTCGGAAAAGTCACATACTACCAGAATAGTACTAATGTCAACACCAGCGGATTCTAGCTCTAAGAATGCCAATAAACCATCTCCTGACTGCGCCTGTTTCAAACTAGCAAACACGAATTGCCTCTCACCAGGAATACTGAAAGTAGCTATCTTCTCAAAACAATCTAAAGTGACTCGGTGTGTCGACAACCAATCCATACCCAAGATAATATCGAACTCATGCATCGGAAGCACCAACAAGTCTGCATAAAGAACACGACCACACACGACTATCAGGTAATCTCTGCAGATACGGGAGATTAAAATCGAAGAATCGAGAGGTGTACCCACAGAAATCTTATCAAGCAATAAGGAAGACTCAAAACCAATAGTACAGAGGAATGCATATGATATGAATGAATGAGATACACCAGAATCGAAAATAACACGAGCGGGCGAAAAAGAAATATGAAGCGTACCTTCCACTACAGGTAGAGCAACATGGGCACCTCGCCTCCCTACTGCGTACATCCTGTTCTACCCTCGGCCCTGACCCTGGTCTTGCTGCTGACTCGGCTGCTGTGGTCTCTTTCCACCCTGAGGGCCTGAAATCATCTGTCTACTCTACGGACCCTAAAACTGTCCCTGCTGAATCTGCTGAAACTGAGGTCTTGGCTGGTGACCAATAGGACCCTAAAGCTGTCGTAATGGCTGAGGACCTCTGGTTAGATTTGGACAAAACTTCCTAGCGTGACCCCTCTCCCTAAAGTTCTAATACTCACCAAAAGTAAGTCGTGGTCTATCAGAATGTTGTCCTCCCGTGAACCTAGCTGGGGCCCTATCAGTAACACCCAACTTCAGCCTCTTCAGACCCAAGCCCTCATACTGCGTCTGAACTGCCTTGCCCTTATTGGCCCTCTGATCCTGTCACTGCTGACTCCTCAAGTCCTTGGACTTGCGCTCCTCAACATCGTTTTGCTCTATCGCCAAGGCTTCAGAGAAAACCTCTCTATAGGAACTAGCCCCCGAAGCGATCAAAAACTTCTGATAATACGGATGAAGACCCTTTAGAAATTTCATCTTACGCTGCTCTTCCTCCTGGACTATAAAGGAAACGTATCGAGAGAGCTTATTCCTCTCTATACGTATGCTCTTCTTCTGTTTTGTTCTCTGCTCCTTCCTCTGCATTTATAGGAAAATGTTATGTATACCACACCGAACACTCGCTATAAAAAAAGGATGGGATTCGCCCGAGATCGTCGCATAGGGCGGAAGACTGCTGAATTGCATTTGAAGATCTTCGGTCAACATGATCTGAACTGGGACATGCCTGACCTGGTGAAGGTAGGAGCTGGAGAACTCATCAACGGGGAGTCTTATGGTTACCTTTGGGGGCAACTGAAGTTTTATTTTATGACTTCTGAGAAATGCTTCCTCTTCCTGGCAGCTTTGACCGAGTGTCTCATTTGTGAAGAAGAGGAGATGGAGGAGCAAGGCTCGGCGAGTGGAACTGGCCAGTCTGAAAATAGGGCAGGTCCTACTTGAAGTGGTGGCAAGGTGGTGATGATTGGGGGTTTTTCTATAGGATTGTATTTTGAAGGTTTCTGTTGATGTTTTGCTGATCTCTGTAGTATTTTGTGTAACTGTATTAGGATATCTCCTTTGTTTTTGTATTTTGAAGTGATGTAATGAGAAGAAACGTTGCTGAAATTCTGTGTTTGTATCTGATAAACCATGTATGTGAATAGATTGTAGGCGCGGTATCGAACATGTATCTTTGAATGCTAACATGTAGGAATGGTTTCCTTTGGGGATAAATTGAATTCGAGTTGTAATGTATTATTTGAGGAAATAGGTCGGTATTCGATTACATAGAGTACTTGAATCTTGAGGTTTTTGCCATAGGTGTTGTTAGAGGAGGTAAAAAAGAAAAGGGTTTGATGGTTCGAGACTAGTGATGGCTTGACTGTAAGTCCTCGAGAAAGAGGGTTGAATACGCATGCAGATGAA
Organism: Kingdonia uniflora; assembly: GCA_014058105.1. NCBI lineage: Eukaryota > Viridiplantae > Streptophyta > Magnoliopsida > Ranunculales > Circaeasteraceae > Kingdonia > Kingdonia uniflora. Next base: position 84,522 of record JACGCM010000003.1, read on the forward strand.
ACGGTTATGTCTAGGAAGTTAGAAAAGTCTGACTGTTTAGTTTTCAGGAGAAGAATTGAAGACTGTAATGAATATAACTTGAGATTAGTGAATGTTTGAAATGTACCTTTATGAATAAATTAGGGTTTTTCGAGGTAAATTTCTCATATTTCATCTTTCTTCTTCGGAACATAATGTCTTCTTCTTCGTCCCAAAATAGCGGCAGTTCTTCCAAGGTCAAGCTGCAGGACCAGATTACGGCAAAGGCTGTTCAAGTACGGGAAAAGATGCTGGAGCTGAAACGAAGGTTTCTTGGCGATCAAGATATCGACGCAGTGATGCCGGACCTGTTTGAAGCAGAACCCGGGGAACCTATTGCTGGCATGTCCTTTGCGTATTGGTGGGGGGTTCTTCAGATGATGGGTCCATTTATGGGCCATCGGTTGTCCTTGCTGGAATCATTTACGAAAGAGATGGTGGAGCAGGAGGATTCTGCTGCTGAGGCTAGGAGCGAGGAAAAGTGTCCCAATGATAAACAGGGGCTCCTTGTTGGTTTGTTGAGTGTTTTAGATGGGTATAGAAGGGTATTTGTGTTTTCAGCTTGTATTGTACTATTTTGGTTTGTATTGAATGAAAATGGGTGTTGGTAATATAACTGTCGAATTATTTTTCAGTACTGTATACAAGTAGAATTTTGAGTGCTCGAAGTAAAATTTTGATCTGTCGAAATAAGATGTCTGATCTGTCGAAGTAGGATGGCCCGGTCGATGTATAAGTAAAATTATGAACTATCAAAATTTGTCGAAGTAGAAGTCTAATCTATCGTAGTGAAAGGTTTGATATGTTGAAGTAGTATTCTGATCTGCCGAATGTGCCGTAGATCCACTGTTCGATATATTTGGAAATCGAATGTAGGGTTATCTGTGGATGAATGTTTGAGACACAGTATAGTCGATTACTCGTGTACGATAAGTGGGTGTGTCGAAGGTTTATTGGATTTGACTAGACGGACTGTCAGCCCAGGCAGCTGGTCTGTCAGAACGGTACGTGCTACTGGTGTAGTGTGCAATACAGGTAATCATGATTTTTTGTTCATTTTATGGAAAAGTGTGATTTGATGTTATGATTTAACTGGACGACTTCGAATGAGAATTAGAAGGTTCAAATGGCTTTGAGTTTACAACTAATTCAGAGTGAGCGTGCGATTCATACATGAGGGGAATGAGGGGTAAATTGGTCAAAACCCTCCTCAGCCAAAAAGCCGGTGTAGTGGGGGCGTGGCAATGATAGTGGTTTAGAAATTGAGGTGGTTTTGCTATTCTTAGGAGACATATATATAACGGGGAAATTACAAAAGGTACTGTTCATAGAGAGAAACTAGAGAGTAAGAGGAAGAGGGCGTACACCATTATTACGTGAAGCTTGGGAGAGATTATTCAAGTTTTTTCTGGATACCGACCAATTTACTGTTACGAATGTACTTCTGCTAACACAGGTATGTCGATTGATCTCTATCTATTTTTGTTTGAGTGTGCCTTCTGTACCTGTAAGTAGGATCATCTGGGTTTGTAGTTGAGAGGTTATAATCGAGGATGAGGGGAATTCATGAGTCTGGGTTTTAGCCTATTTTAGGATTTTGAGGGTATTGACAGAGGGGCTGTGTTTAGGATCGAGTTTTTGACTGTGTTTGTATCTATTGGAGAGGGTAGATGAAAAATGGGTTACTGACATGTAATAGTCAAATGCATCGATCTAATTGCGTGCCTCTTCTTCTGTAGGATATGATGCGTACCCGTCGAGCTTCAAGAATGAGGCTCATAGACGAGTAGGTCAAAGAAAATGAGGCTAGTGTTTCTGGTCATGCTCCGATGGATGAGGGCAGTGACTTAGAAGTGTTATATGTTGTAACCGATGCCCCATTAGCTGTGGTGGTACCGGCGGGTGGAGTTTCGAGTACTAGACATCGCAAGACGGTGGTGACTAAGAATAGTGATGAGGAAGAGATAGGGTGAGGGGAGGGAAAAAAGGGTAATGTTGAACCTTCGGGTGTTGAAAGGGATGAAGGGGTGAAGAGTGATCGTAGTGGGAATTCGGCTGAGTTGGATGAGGCTGTTGGCTCTGTTTTGGCTAGAGATCAGCAGAGAGTAGATCGATTTGCTATCAAACTGGAGTTGTCGAAGGTTGTAGTAGTGTTACATGTAACAGGAGTGGGGTGGACTTTCAGCTAGAGTAGTTGACTGAATGCAACTTCTTCTCCGAAGGCTGGTGAAGGAGGTGTTAAATTTTTGGAAAGTTGCCCCGGTTCAGATGAATAGAAATTTTTATGAGATGATGAGGGTAATAGAGGGTATGAATATAAACCTGAGGAGTGAGAAGAAGGGTTTAATTGAGTAGTACGATGTGGTATTATTCTATGCGAGGAAGGCAAACTAGAATGCGGGCACGTACCACATCCAGTGTCACCCAGAGAAGCCTTAGTTGTTTGATTTGTGCTCGGCGGGTCGAGGGTGGAATAAGAATTTAGTTGTGGTACAGGGTAATTTTGAGAATGTCGAAGGGGAGGGCTCTTACATGTTACATCATAAAGTTTATAGCCAGAGTAAGTTTTCTGTCGAAGATGTTTTTGATGTGTTGCTCGAATAAACTGTGATTATATTTATGTTTTTCTGTAGGTTCGACTAACCGGTCTTGAGAGAATCTGAGGGATTATAATGACGCTTTGATCGATTCAGACGAGGAGTGGGTAAATTATGTTTTCAAGAGTCTTGGTATCAAGAGGAAGGGGATGAAGAAGACAGATCCCCAGTTTTGAAATGTACCCATTACGTCGAAGCCATCAAAGAAGAGGGGAGGCAAAGGTATTTCAAAGGTAGTCAAAGGTATGGAAGAAGATAATTTAGCAAGGAAGGTTCAGTATGTTCCGAAGGTGAAGAAGGCGGCGAAGCAGGTGGTGCCAGTGCCCAAAGTAGCTAGTGATGCTTCGAATCTGAGGCTGAGGTAGGTACCAATACAGGTTGAGAAGGGGAAAGGCAAGGTTGTTCCCGAGTCTCTGAGGGTACAACAGACGAAGTTAACACAGTGCAAAAGGCGTAGGGCACTGGGGGAAGATGATGAGGGTGAAGAGATGATGGAGGCTGAGCGAGAAGAGTAGGCTCTAGCCAAGGCTGCTTCGATGGCGGAGCTCTACGACGCTGACCCAGACGAGGCTTCGAGGCAGATGAAGAGGAGTATCTATCAGGTAACTCTTTATTATTGCTTGTGAAATTCTAAAATTTTCTTAAGTGTTTCATGCTTTGAGAAGTACTAACAGTTCAAATACTCTAGCTGACGGATGCTTGGTCACAATCATACAATAAGGCAGTGAAAGTAGGAAAGAGGAGGTTACGAGAGGCGATTGACAGTCTGGAGCTTGCTCAGGGGACATAAGCGTCGTTGTTGTCTAAGAACAAATTTTTGCGGCGAGACCTGGTGGCTATCAATGATGCATTCGAGAAGAGTCTAGAGGGTCAACATTTTTATCATGAGCAGGTGATGAGGTCAAAGATTGCTGATCATGAGAAGGAAAAGAAAGTGCTGAAAGAACGCTACCAAGTACAATATGATGTTGAAGTTTCGGATAATGTTAGGATGAAGGAGTTCATAGAGGATATAGGGTTTGATCCTATAACTCTGCAATACTTGCCTGATACCCAAGATCCTTTTGTTAAAGATATTTTGCATATGAAGGAAATGGAGGTTGGTGTTGCTGATAGAGGTGGCGTGGAGGCTCCTCTGGTGAAGGTGCTGCTGCTGGAGCTACAACTAATGTGGTTGTCGATGGTGCAGGGTTGAGACTATCGACTGTGGGTGCTGAAGGTGTTAGCACTAAAAAATTTGTTGGTAGAGAAGAGGCAGCAATGCCGATATGAGGTATTTGTATTGGAGTGCCATACCTGTTTTTTCTTATTTTCTGTTTGGTTATAATATTTAAACGATGTTTATCTTTCTTTTGAGTTGATCTTTGAACTTGTGATTGCCTTGAGCTGCTGTACTGAATTTAACTTGTACTGCACTGATTTTGTATGGTTCGTGGACTGCACTTGAGACTAATTTGTATGAACTTGATCTGTATTGAATTACTATATTTTTTCTGAACATGATTTCAATTGAGTTTTGTTGAAACTACTTCTCTGATATTTATTGTTTTGGAACTTCTTGCATGTGGTGAGATTGTAGATATTTCTATATACTTGTATCCGCGTATGCTGTAAGTGTTGAATTATTGTAGAGTGATCAAACCTTGGAGAACGTCGAGATGGTTATGATAATTTGCTAGAACCAAGGCATTCGCTGGACCTTGAAGGCCTAACCCACGACGATGTAAGACGTGGTCGCCCCCAACGCATTCTTGAGGGTCCGGTCGCTCGACCATTCGTGCCCCTTGAGTCTGCTTGAATGTTGAGAGTTTGAAATTTTTTAAGGTCGCTCCCGAGTACCGAGTATCAGTTTGGCCGAGGTTGACATGATACTTAGAGGAAACCCAGAAATTTACTGAACTTCAAAGGCCTGAGCGATAGTGAAGCGATACTTGTTGACCGCTAACGCATTCTCGAGGGTCCAGTTTTTCGACCATTCATGCCCCTCAAGTCTGCTCGAATGTTAAAAGTTTGAAAATTTCAAGGTAACTCCTAAGTATCAGTCGGGTCGAGGGTTGACGTGATACTTAGAGGAAACCAAGAAATCGATTGGACTTCTACGGCTTAAACCGGATCAAAGCATAACTGTTCTCCCCCAATACATTCCCGAGGGTCCGGTCTATTGACCATCCTTGCCCTTGAGTTTGCTCGAAATTGGGAGTTTGAAAAATTGTAAGGTCGCCCCCAAGTATCAGTTGGGTTAAGGGTTGACATGATACCAAGGGTAAACCAAGAATTCACTGGACTTCGACAGCTTAGGGCCTGATCAAAGCATAACTGCTCGCCCCCAATGCATTCCTGAGGGTCCGGTCTATTGACCATCCTTGCCCCTCGAGTTTGCTCGAAATTGGGAGTTTGAAAATTTTCAGGGGCGCCCCCAAGTATCAGTCGGGTCGAAGGTTGAAATGATACCAAGGGTGAACCAAGAAATTTACTAGAAAATGGGAGACAAATTTAGAAGAGGAAAAACAGTTTATTGATTATTTTATATTTACATCGGGTGTACAAGGTGGAGGTCGTGGCCTATTGTATGAGACCAGCTGCATTGTGCTCCATGGATGTGGTAGAGGCTCTTCATCTTCTGTCATTTGGTAGTATGAACCTTTGTCAATTTTGTCATAAACGACGTAAGGTCCTTCCCAGGATTCGGCTAACTTTCCTGCATTTCGAGGCTTTGATGAATAAGTAACGCATCGAAGTACGAGATTTACAATGTTAAAACTTCGTGGTCGAACACTCTTGTTGTATGACTTCTGAAGTGATGTACGGTAACGGCCGAGGTTGGCAATGGCTCGGTCTCTTGTTTCGTCGGTCCATAACATGTTACATCCGAGTTTAAACTTATTATCTTCGTCTGGGAGGTTAGGATCTCGTGTGGGTACTTCGAATTGAGTAGGGAGCACTGCTTCAGTACCATAGGCCAGAACGAATGGGGTGCAACCTATGGATTTTCTTGGTGTTGTTCGATAGGCCCAAAGGACATGATGTAAGTCCTGAACCCATCAACCTTTCTTTACGTCGACTCGTTTTTGGAGACCATCGACTATGGTTTTGTTGATAGCTTTAACTTGACCATTACCTTGGAGGTGGTAAGGTATTGAGGGGGAGAGGATGATAATGTATTTATTGAGGAAATTTTGGACTTTATTACCGACGAACTGGGGACCAGTGTCGCATCGAATCAGATGAGGGCATCCGAAATGTGTGATGATGTTTTGCCATAGAAATTTGATGACTTCATCTTCTCTGGTTTGACACAAAGGCACGGCTTCGACCGATTTGGTAAAATAGTTTGTTGCAACAAGGACGTTTTATCGGATACCAAAAGTTTTAGGCATGGGACCGATGAGATTGATAGCCCATCTATTGAATGGCCAGAAGACTTGACTAAAATGAAGGTCTTGTGAAGGGTAGTGGATGCCATGGGCGTGGCGCTGGCATTTATCACAGTATTTGGCGTACTCTTCGGCTTGTTTTTTCATGTTAGGCCAGAATAAACCTTGGGCGACATCTCAAAGGGCCATAGATCGACCAACAGTATGAGCACAGCATGTACCTTCATGGAGTTTGGCTAGAATTTTAGAGGCTTCGGTTTGAGAAATGCAGCAAAGGATGACGTCATTTAGGGATTTGCGATGTAACTCATGTTTGTGAATGGTGTATCTGCGATAACTCTCTAATAATAATCGTTTGGCTTTGGGATCATCTGGGAGGGTAGCATTGTTGAAGTAATAGAGGAAAAGTGTTCGCCAGTCGTCTGGATTAAGATTCTAGCCCCCAGTATTGATGGCATTGACTTCCATCTTGTCGATACTTGGGCATTCGAGTACTTTGATATGGAGGGTTCGGGATTCTGATTGGCCTATAATAGCTGTTATGTAGGTGGGGGAATCTGCGTGTTAGTTTTCTCCTCGAGGGTAATGAGTGATAGTAGATTTTTCAAGAAAATGGTCCATACGCTATCGAGCAAAAATAGCATATTTAGCCATACGACCGTTAGCTTGATTTTCATCGGTGTAATGTCTCTGAACAAGTTGGGAATCTGTGAAAACTACGAGTTTAGGGACGCTGAGTTTGAGGGAAAGGTCGAGGTCATGGATCAAAACTTCATACTCGGCCTCGTTGTTGGAATATTCAAAGTTGAGTTTGACTGCCTTCTCTATTCGATCATTGGTAGGTGTGACCAGAACTATACCGATCCCTGAACCGTTAGGCCTGGCGGATCTATCTATGAATAGACGCCATTCACTGTTGGGGTTCCATGGATCTGTTGCTTCGGGTTGGTCTTCTATTAAGTCATCTTCATGTTCCTCCCAATCGGCCTCTTCCACTGGGAAGCCAGCAAGGAAATCTACTACTGCTTGGCCTTTCTGGGATATCTACTTCTCGAATGTAATGTCATGTTTACCAAGATACACGGACCACTGCTATATTCTTTTGGATTTCTCTTTTTTGCTGAGCACTTCTCAAAGGGGGTAGCTTGTTATAACACGGATTAGGTGAGCTTGAAAATATTGTTTGAGTTTGCGGGCTGAATAGACAAGGGTGAGGAGCAAACGCTCAAGTTTTGAATATCGAGTTTCTGCGAGTGTTAGAGCTTTACTGATAAAGTATATAGGCTTCTCGATGTTTGAATCGAGTCAAATAAGCACTGAACTAATAGATGTGTTTGTAATAGTGAGGTATAAAGAAAGTGTCTCGCCTTTGATAGGGGTGTTGATAATGGGTGGTCGTCCAAGGTAATTTTTCAGTTCGAGGAAGGTCTGTTCACATTCGGGTATCCAGTTAATCTCAGGGTTATTTTTTCTTCTTCTTTGTGGACGCCTTGGTCGCGTAAGAGAGAAAAGAGCCAAGCACAACGGTCTGAGGATTTGGAAATGCAGCGGTTGTGGGCAGTTACCTTACCAGCCACTTTTTGGACATCTTTCTTGGTTCGGGGAGAAGGCATGTTGATGAGGGCTCGAATATGGGTAGGGTCGATCTCGATACCTCGTTTACTGATGAGATGGCCTAAAAATTTACTAGATGAAACACCAAATTGGCATTTGTCTTAGTTGAGTTTCATGTTATATGTTTGAAGCATCGAAAAGACTTCGATTAGGCCTTGGATATGGGTCTGTTCATGGAGGCTCTTGGATAACATGTCATTGATATAAACTTCGATCGACTTGCCAAACAGGGGCTTGAACATGGCTGTGACAAGGCGTTGGTAAGTGGCACCCATATTTTTAAGGCCAAAGGGCATGGCATTAAAACAGAAAAAGCCATGTTCAGTGATAAAGAAAGGTTTAAGTTGATCTTTAGGGAGGAGGGGTACCTGATTGTAGCCCGAAGCTGCGTCCATTATTAATAGGCACTCGTGTCCAGCTGTGGCATCGAGGAGGACCGAGATGATCGGGAGGGGAAAGTTGTCCTTCTGTATATGTTTGTTGAGGTCTGTGAAGTCGACGTAAATCTTGATCTTGCCATTCTTTTTTGGGAACTACGACAATGTTTGATATCCAATCACCATACTTCACTTCTCTGTTGAATCCCACAGCTATAAGCTTGTCTACTTTGAGGTTTACTGCTTCTCAAAGGCATGGTGCCAAGGTACGCTTCTTCTATTTTACTGCTGCGGAATGGGGAATGAGATCGAGGCGGTGACATGCAAATTCGACACCAGGCATCTCCTGGAACGTCCATTCAAAGACGTCTTTGTTTGCTCGAAGGAAGTCTGAGAGCTTGAGGCGTTCTGCTTCGTCTAAAAAAGTTCCAATGAATGTACCTCGACCAGGATTGTCGAGCTCGATATAGACTGTAGGTTTGATGGGGGAGATGACATCTGTCAAAGGTGTGGGGATAGAGAGGGACACAGATTGCTATGGGCAGCTGATGAGCCTCTGGGTCTGATCGATCTCTGGATGATCCCAAGGGGGTGGTAAAACGAAGGGTTTGATGATATGTCGAAGGTATGGTACACATGGCATGAAGTCAGTCGCGTCCGAGGATACCGAGGTATTCTGACTTCTTGTCGATGACAAGAAAACTGCTTTGAAGTGTGACTGGGCCGATAGTAACTGGGAGGCTGATTCGACCAACAGTAACTTCTGTGGCCCCATTAAAACCTTTGAGTTCGACATTGGCAGCAGTGATGAGGTTAGTTTTCTTCATGGTTTGTACAGTTTGGAGGAAAAGGACATCAGCTACATTTCCTGTGTCTATGAGCATTGTGTGGTGGATGAGGTTTTCGATCTTAATCATGATGACTAATGGATTGGAATGAAGAAAACGGACATGTGATGTGTCACAGTCAATGAAAGAGATGCCTTCGGGTTGAGGGGAGAGGCTTGATCCTGGTAGAGAGTAGACAGCTTCTCCTGGTAGGTGAGTTTGCAGCATTCTTCGACACGCTTGCGTTTACTCTTAGAATGGCCGCTGTCGATATTATTGACTTCGATAAAATTTATTTAGTAGATATGCACCTCGGCCGGGTTGGCAGTAGGGTTAGGTTGAGGTTTGAGGTAGGACCCGTCAAGGTAGCTGGGAAGGTCGGTAACATATTGGTGTAGACGACCTGCTTTAAGGATAATCTCGAGGGTGTACTGTAAGGTAAAGCATTTATTGGTGTGGTGGCAGTTACACTTGTAATTGGCGCCGTAGGGTTCGCCTGGTTTGACTTCGATGGGAAAAGGGATACACCAGATGGGGTCTGCCTATTTATGTGGTAGAAGGGTACTGAGAGGGGCAGTAAGCATGGGTAGGACTGGCTTTGGTTACTTTTTGCGAGCTTCGACATTGTTATCATTGTGAGGGCGTTTACGGCTCTCAGTCTCCTGTGAAACGGGAGCGATCTAGGGTATTACAGTAGAAGGTGGGCCTTGTTGAGGTTTATTAAAGTTGGTTATTGAAGATTACCCCTATTTACGAGATTCGTAGAGGCGCTCAAGGTCGATATACCCATTGACCTTTGAGAGCATATCCTCTATGGTTCGAGGTTTATGAAGGACCAGGTACTCTTTAATATGGCTATGATCTGGTAAAACATTTGAGTACGAGAGTACAATATTTACATAGTCGAGGTTCTCGACCTTTTGCGACTCATCAAGGAACCTCTTGGTGAAGGCTTCAAGGGTTTCACTGTTGAATTTTTAGAAATTGAAGAGGGCATCGACTCTGACCTCTTTATCTTTATTGAAGGCAAACTGAGCGATGAAGAGCTGTGAGAGTTGCTCGAAGCTCCGAATCAAGCCATTAGGGAGATTGTGATACCATCGAAGGGGGCTGTCAGTGAGACTGGTGGGAAAAAGGTGGCACATCAGGTGGTCGGCTATGGAATAGAGGCTCAGAGCATTTTGGAATTCGAGAATGTGGGATTGAGGGTCATTGTTGCGATATTTGCTGAGTCTGGGAGCACATAAATTTGGAGGTATTTCCATGGCGAGAAATTTGGGACAAAGGGGGTTATTCAATCAACTCAATGAGTTTGGTGCCAGACTCGCACTGACGTGGATGAGAGGTTGGATTTTGTAGTTGAAGTCCAGCTGTGCAGCATAGGTAGGAGGAGGGGGTGATTGAAGGGTTCAAGGATGATGAGGCCAAGTATGTGGTATATTTTCTGCTCTGCGCTCCCCGAGACGTTCGGGTACAGGGCGGCATATGGGGTGTCTAGAGGAACGGAGGGTGTAGTCAGAGTAATCTTCTATCGGGTGAATGCCGAGGTTGTTAGAGCCAGTAGGGGGAATATTTTAGGGTGCACATTCGGCACCGATATGGACTAGGGGTATTTCGAGATTTGGTAGGAGCCCCAGACGGGCGCGGACAGATACGCGCGACGGATCTGGTGCTTGGAGTGGTCGAGCAGCGTCCAGAGGCTGCAGTCTCTGCAACTCAATTTAATATATTAGATTGGTGGAAGATGAACTCGTCAAGGTACCGGATCCTTTCCCTTGTTGCAAGAGATGTAGTGGCTATACCCATCACTTCAGTTGTATCGGAGTCGGCTTTTAGCATGGGGGGTCGAAAACTTGACTCTTTTTGTAGTTCATTGGTTCCTACCATGGTGGAAGCTCTTATTTGTGTGCAAGATTGGGTTCGGCCAACTATAATCTTAATTTATATTTGCGGGGCATTGACTGAAGTTGAAGAATTGGAAAAACATGATAAAGGTAATAAAATATTAATTTACTTTGTTTATTTTTATGTTCTTCTAGTTTGTTGATAATTATTATACATCTTTCTTATATAATACTTTTAAGAGTTGCTTGGAGGATCATCTTCACATCCTTCTCTAGTGGACGATTTTAAAATCACCTTTTCTAGGTATGGTTTCTATCTGTACTTGTTACTTATTTATCTTGGATGATTTGGATAGTAGTTTTAACCTTTTAATGTGTTTTTATCATTGGTTTTTTCTATATCTCTTTAGTTCGTATATACTTTCCACGTTTTATTTCGTCTTGGGATTACTTTTAAATTTACTTATGCTAGTTTTTTAGATAGAAATTAAAGAAAAGGAAACAAATCACACCTCTAATTTTGAAATATTCCATTATTGTGCAATTATGGGGTCTTGAATGGGCTGTTAATCTAGAGATCCTTAATCCCATGCATATCTTATTACAACTAGAGTCTGATGCTGATATGATAAAGGCTCTATAAGTTATGTTGTTTTTCTCAATCCTTTATTACTTTACTACTAGTTTTCTCAAGCCTTTAGGGTCTGCTCTGATTGGGGGAAAATTCCTAAGGATGGATCATCCCACTAGATCTATCACTTTTTTTTGGCAAAATTTTTAGCATTTTATATAAGCGGGATCATAAGTACAAGGTAAGTACAAAACAAGGACAAAACTGCCCTTAAAAGCACAAAAAAAGTGGAAACACGCCTTGTTTGAATAGACAAAAAAGTCTATTCGAATAAGATTATATTCGAATAGATTATTAGTCTATTCGAATACAAGCTAACAGTTAAGAATGTATTCAAACAGAGAAGGATTCTATTCAAATAAAAGCTGTCGGTCAAGAATGTATTCAAACAGAGAAGAATTATATTCGAATAAAAACATTCAGACAAGAATGTAATCGAACAGTGAAAATTCTATTCGAATACAAACACTCAGGAAAAGAGTGTATTCGAACAAAAAAACTTCTATTCGAATAAACTTACTCATGATATTTTGTATTCGAGCAGGAGAAGGGATATTCGAATAAAAAACAAGTTTTAACGAAAACGGAAGTACTCAGAATGAGGGTCTTCAATTCATGTTAGATAATACGGTCTACCCTCAACCCATTCTTCAGAAGGTTGGTCAGCTCTGGATCCTCTCTTAGTTGTGGTGTTTGCCTAGAAATTTGCTTATCTACATATTGAGCTGAAGCGGATTGCTTGTATGGATGTGAGTAGGTTCCTCCACTTGCTTTGGAACTTCCAAGGTATCTTACTTGAGATAAAAGCTTTGATAGTTGCCGAGGAGTCCGACACTATCCACAAAGTTGTCCATCTTCTATGTATTTTTTGTTCTACCCTGTCTACAATAGCTTGAACTTCTGCCAGGTAGTTAGTGGTGGACCCCATTGCTTTACTGAGTGTGCCCAAAAATTTGCCCTCCTAGTCTCTCTATACAACTCCAATCCCTGACGGACCAGGGTTACCCAAAGTTGAGCCATCATAACACAGCTTAACCTCTTCGATGTTCGGCATAGTCCATCCGCAACTACGAATTGATGGAGCATTCCCCATTTTACAGTTGACCGATAGCTCTTTTACCGATAGCTCTTTTATAGTTGGCACTATTGGATATGTCTCCCTGAACCTTATTTTGTATCTCTCAAATAGACAGCTTCCTTTCATCGAATCTGATTTTATTTCTCGAGTTCAAAAGCCATCGACAGATTGCGAAGGCCATAGTAATCCATAAGTCATTGAGGTACGAGCTATACATCCTGCATTTCTCCAGAGTATTTTTCCATCCATCCGTACCTAAAATAGCAGCAAGATGGAAAGCATTTGTAGCCCAAACCCACATCACCTTGGCCATGGGACATTCGAAGAATATGTGGTCTTCCGTTTCGGCTTTGCTTTCGCAGTCAACGCACACTAAGGCCATCTGTATTACCTTCCTTTCGAGTTTCCCATCAGTGGGGAGGATTTGGTTCATTAATCTCCATGCAAACCCGCTTAGATTTAGATGTAAACACTTTCTCCATGTATATCTCCACCACCAAGCTGTGTCTAATCGTTTCCTGGTACATTTGAATGCTTTTTTATCTAAGAAATTACCATGAACATCTGGTTTCCAGATCTGAATATCCTCCACACTCGGGTTGTAAGGAATATTATTAATCTCTATTCCTATAGAAAAAAGGCCAAAGAGATATCAGCCGGGAAGTTCCATCCATTAGCATTTATGAAATCACTGACCCTAGCTGTAAACTTCTTCCATAGGTGGCGAGGGAGATCAATAAGTTCTCGTAAAGGGATGTCTGATGCCCAAGAGTCTCTCAAGAAGTCAATCTTCGTCCCCTTTTCAATTATTCATCCTATAAATGGTTTGGTAATGTCGTCCGCATGTTTTATACCCGGCCAGACAGCAGAACGTTTATGGTACTGAATTCTTTTGCCATTGGTAGTATGAAATTTAGCACGTAGAAGCTGAGCTCAAGTCTCTTCTCTTTGAGTAAAAATCCAATGCATCTTGCATAGCATAGCGTTATTCACCTCTCTCAAACTCCGTATACCCAGACCACCTTCATTGATCGGTTTACACAACTTTTCCTGTCGTAGAGTAATTCCCTTTCTCTTTGGGGGATCCCTAGTCTAGATAATGTTACGAATGAATGAATCTCCTTCTTTAATAAAGAATTGAGGCCATTGAAATATGGTCATATTGTAAATGGGTATGCTATTAAGAATCGATTTGGCAATGACTACTCTCCCTTGAAATGATAGCATTCTCCCATTCCAACTATTCGTTCTTTTATGAATTTTTCCACCAGGGGGTTAATATTGCTTTCGGATATCCTTCCTTGTACCAGAGGGATGCCAAGATATGTCTCTGGGAATGTTCCCTCCCTAAACCCAAACATGTCGATCCCTCTCGTCTTCTATGATTAGGAATATGGCCAAGAAAAATCTTGCTTTTCTCAACGCTAACCACCGGCCTGGAGGCTTGTTGGTAGGCTTTCAAAATTTTGTGCAAATTCCATAAGCACTTGGTATTGCCGTTAACAAATAAAAAAATGTTGTCAGCAAAAAGCAAGTGAGCAGGTCCTTCAATACCTTTAACCTTGACCAAGGGAGTAATTTTTCCTTAACTCGCCATAAACTTGAGATTGGAGCTCAGAATAACTTCAGCAATAACAAATAGTAGCGGAGATAGTAGATCACCTTGCTTGAGACCCTGAGAAGCCTTGAAGTATCCAGAAGGGCTGCCGTTGATTTAAACCGATATCATCCCCGTATTAATAATGGTATGGATCCAATTGCAGAAAGGTGTAGTAGAACCCCAAGGATCAGAGAGCTTTGAGCAGGAAATCCCAACTCATAGTATCATAAGCTTGGGTAATATCCAGCTTTAACCCAACATTACCACCATGTCTTTTAGTCCCCACCTTATTCACCATCTTAGAGGCCATGCAAATATTATTCTAAATGCTTCTCTTAGGTATGAACGCACTTTGCTCCTTAGACAAAATTCTCAATGCAATCGAAGATAGTCTTATAACAAAAATCTTGGTGATGAGTTTAAAAATAAAGTTACTCAGGCATATAGGCCTATAATCCTTCACCCAAGACGGTTTCTGTATTTTAGGGATCAGAATAATGAGGTTATAGTTCAAGTTTACTGGAAGAACGCCATCCCTGAAGAAAGACGAGATACCCCTCAAAACATCCGCCCCAATAATATCCCAATAGCTCTTAAAAAATCTTAAAAAACCTATCCGGCCCTGGTGAGCTCTCTCCATCCAGAGAGAATACAACATCTCAAAATTCCTCCTCATTAGGAATGCCTGAGAGAATAGTATTTTCTTCCTGCGTAACCAAAACTTCATTATGGGTAAATGGTTCAGGGCAGTCCTTCACCTCATGTCGTACAAACTTATTTGCATAGTATATTACAATATGATCCTTAATGTTGTCCTGTTTAGAGATCACTGCCCCATACTGATCTGTAATTTCTAAAATGAAGGTCTTGGCCAATTTCATATGAGTGGCCTGATAGAAATATGCAGTGTTTTGATCCCCATCAAACAGACATTTTTCTTGCGATCGTTAACGCCAATCTTCCTCTTCCTTCTCCTCAATCTGTTCTAGCTCTTTTATTTTGATAAGCATCTGCATATACAGGATATCATCTATTTCATCATCCTCTTGCCTGATCTGAAGTTGTAGTAACTCTTGCTCTAGTTCCTTCTTGCTGTGGACGGTATTATCAAGGGCCTACTTTTTCCAGATTTTAATCTCCACTTTCATTCTCCGTAATTTCATCATGATGTTGAATAAAAGAGTGGCTGAGAGAGGCTTTTTCCAGCAATTCTCAACCATTTCTCTAAATGCATTCACCTTACTCCAAGATTGCAAATAACGGAAAGGTATGTTACTCGGTTTATTGATATCATTACACTCACCAAAGAGAAGAGAGTGATCAGACTTAGATCGGGGAAAAATCTTTACCTTCTAGTTACGGAATTTGTCATTCCAACTATCATTAATGAGACTTCTATCCAGTAAACTCAATATTCTCATCACCCCTTTTTGACCATTGCACCAGGTAAAAGTCACACCCATCGTCACACTTTCAGTATGGCAAGCTGCATCCAAAAAATCTGAGAATTCAACTACTGCTCTTCAATAAGGAGGTTTTCTTTCCTTTTTTTTTTGACATTCTAACTACCGTATTGAGGTCCCCAATATAGAGCCATGGCAGTCTGTTAGTGATTGAAATATGTACCAGCTGGCTCCAAAGGTCAGCTCTATATATGCATAGACAATCCGCATGAACGAAAGTAAGGAGGCAATCCATAAAGAGGACTGTGATGTGATGACTATTACTTAGAACCATACTCAGGTTCTGGAGACCTTCCTTCCATAAATCCAAATGTTTCCTTTCTAAACCCCAACCTTGTACGTAATAATCATATTATTGTATCATGAGATACGAAATTCTCTAGAAAAAATATTTGGTTCTGCAAACCCAATAATATTGGCATTCAGCCCCAAGATTTTATTCCTAATATATGTCATGGTATTCTTATTACCAAGGCCTCTTGCATTCCAAAAAAGCACTCTCATTGCAAACTTGTATTAGAACGTGTAACTCTAGGGTCTATTGTATAAACTCGGCCCCCTCTTATAATTTGATTATGTAGTAACCCCTGATCTTCTCCTTCCATGATATCTGCCGAGCTTTCCGGATTCAGAAGTTTCCTCACCTTCTCAATTAGATTATTCTGATCTTCCAAGTTGTCTCTTTCTATATTTTAACTTTTGGGGGTACCCTCGCTGTTGTTGACATTTGTATCCCCTTGACCTCCCTTGTCCACTTCATTACTATCAACCCTTTGCGGACTGGTATCTTGTTCCACATCATTAAGAGAATGATATTTGTCCATCGAGCCGATAGACTCAAACTGGCAACTGGAATGCGTCTTTGGTGAGACACTTCTACCTCTTCTTGTTTTAGGGGCAGACCAGTCTCCCTATTCTATGGATTTTTCAATCTGGCTAGTAAGAGGCCTCTCACTATCTGCAGCTGAGTTATCCTGAAAGTAAGAATGTATATTTGGTGGTCCCTGTAAGTTCTTCCCCATCTCCGTCTTGCTCTGCACCCCTTCCTCACTAGGAGCCACTTAACTGTTTCTAGCACTCTTTGTAGTCCCTATTTTTTTATCGGCTTTGTCACTTGTTCCTGCTGACCACGAGCAGCTCTTAGTATTATCTTTCACTCCCACGTTCTTACAATTATTGTAGAATTTTGGAACCCGATAAAGGAGAATCTCATGGTTAATCAGTTTACCCTCAACATCGATAAAAACATGAGTAGAAATATGCTTTGACAGATCAATATCCACCAAAACACTAGCATGGTACCCATATTCATGATTAATTGTTGACCTATCTAGATGAATTGGTGTACCCAATGTCTTTCCCAAGGATAAAACAATCTTCTAACCCCATAGTTTACTCGGTAATCCAGGAAATTTGTACTAAATTAGAGCAATCGTGTTCTGGTGATTATCCGCTGAGAAAAGTGGACTCCATGGCATCAATCGCATGGGCATCTTCTCTACCATCCAAGGTCCTTGCCCCCATATGTGGATCTTATTCCTTTCATTATCGAGTTTGATGATGAAGAAGCCTTTCCCAAATGGGATTAGCTTGCAATTCCCAGAGAGTTTTCAATGTGTTCGAGCGTATTCCTGAACAACCTCAAATTTAACCTTTTGAAGATCTAGACGCCCGATCAAGCTGAACTGGAATCGGGAATCCCCCATAGAAACCTCTCCTGCAGGGATAAAGAAAAATGGAGTATCACCCCGTATCCCCACATCCAGAAGTGACGTAGCTTCGACTGGGGTATTTGTTCTTCCACGTACCATATCTGTAAAAGATTGGGTGGGCTTATTTGTGTTAAAAGTTGATTTAAGGATTTTACCATGGAGAGAGAAATTCTCCATAACCTGATCTTCATTGGAATCTTGCAATCCCGACAAGCTTGGATGTTCCGCGATATCTCCTTTAGCTGCAGTTTTTTTTGTCTTGTTCCCATCTGCCATTTTCATTAAACCCCAGGGACATACAACTCTATATACTTGACCCGAATGTTCCTTGGATTCTTTTGTGGGATGACCAATTGAGACCTGAATCCCATGCAAAGCAAGATTATCTTCACTACGGATAACTAGAGTGGTTGGAGAGAAGATGGGAGTTGTATTTGCAGGAGGGTTTTGCATCAGCTTCCTTATTGTTGACGCCAAATCATTCATATCCTCATTTCCAAGAAAATTGTTTATCCTATTTAGAAGCTCTTGGAGGAGATTCAGTATGGGGAGATTCATCTTACATACTCTTGATAATCAATTAAGGATTCAAGGGTTTCACGGATACAAAGGATTCAAGGGGAGATCCATCATGTTTTTAAGCTCCAACGGAAATACAAAACACTATTCATGATGAATAGTAATCATGATGAACAGTAATCTAAGCCCAAATCAAATTACTTTGAAGGTTACCTTGATCAAGTATCCGAACTTGATTTACTGAATTACTAAAAATCCTCAAAG
Source organism: Kingdonia uniflora (assembly GCA_014058105.1). Taxonomy (NCBI): domain Eukaryota; kingdom Viridiplantae; phylum Streptophyta; class Magnoliopsida; order Ranunculales; family Circaeasteraceae; genus Kingdonia; species Kingdonia uniflora. The sequence continues at coordinate 102,440 of JACGCM010000003.1, forward strand.
TGATTTTGTTGTCATTTTAGCTCAGATTTTTTTTCAAGTAATAACTAGATTATGCATTGAACTTGATCTTACTAAGCAATATAAAATTTGGGTTGGGGAGGCCAAAGATAGGTGGTTGCAGAAGATTTTGTATGAAAGAATGCCCAAATTTTACAGGTTTTCCTACCTACAGAGGCAATCTGCTGAGGATTGCATTAAGATGAAGGCCAATGAGAACAAGAAAGAAGTGATTGGTGAAACAAAAAAGAGTACATATGCTGCGGCTATCTCTAAGAGGATGAAATGAAACTGATGAAGCAGCTAATAAAAGGAAATAGATCATAGCTGGAAAGTAAAGTAAGTGGAGGCTAAGCAATCCAAACCAGTTTTTAAAGTTGTAGGTATCAACGTATGGGAGCCTGAAGAATAATACTAGGGTGGAAACAACATCAAACATAAGGCAGTTAGCCCCTTCAAGGAAGGTAACCCCTTTCAGGCTATGCTAGATCTAGATGACACTAATGCCTATGATGGTGGTGATGATGATATCATGAGTTTGAATCAATTCAATGCTCTAGTGAATGATTACTTAGTTATTGAAGATGGTGAGTTTGTTCAGTGTGAAGGACTTAAAGGATCTGAGACTGAGTTTGTGTAGGGTCATAAGTTTGTGTCCGAGGATAAAATTGGGATGTATGCTTGAGATGGGGGTAGAGAATAAAAAACTATGGTCTGCTGGCTAGCAGCATGTCAGCTGTAAAACTTAGATAGTCTTTATGTTAGATATTGTCTTAATTTGAAACTGTAGGAGTGTAGAGAATAAAAAAACTAAGTACCATCTGAAATCTTTTGTCTGTTTTGGTTATGCTAAAGCTATGTTGAATGTGAGTCAGTTGGCTAGGATTTTAAGAGAAATAAAATTCAGTGGTTATGTTTCTAATGCAGAACAAAGTGGTAAAATTTAGGTATTATGGAAGGGCTGCGACATCTAATCTGTTCTTACATTGCTCTACTCTATTAATTACAGAAATATGTAGAGTACCTATGCTACATTCATCTATGCTAAATGTGAATGGTTGATAGAAGAACATTTTGGAATGACCTTACTTAGTAATCCAGCAACGTGATTTGTCCTTGGATGGTGGTAGGGATTTTAATACTGTTAGAAATAACAATGAAAAGATTAAAAAAAGAATGTCTAGCAAATGTTTCTATGATGGACTTTGAAGGGATGATACATGCCCCAAGGGTTATGGAAGCTAATCTTGTGGGCTAAAAATTTACTTGGCGCAATAAGTAGCAAAAGTTGGGTAAAGTCTGGGCTAGGATGGTTGTCTCCATTTAAAATTTTTACCCCCTAAAAGTACATCACCTACATAATCTTGATTATTTGAAAGGGATAGTTTTTGGTTTATTTAATCAAGTTATTACAGATTTAACAACTTCAACATTTTTTGTTGAAGTTTTGGTTCAAAGTTCATAATTGTGAGGTGTTGTTTTCATTTAATTATTTTTTAGGTTAGCCACTCTATGGAGACAATCATCCTAGGTTCTTCACTTACTGGACTGTAAGTATTTTTTCCCTATTTATTTCCAGCGTATAAATATCAAAGGAGGAATTTTTCTGCAAAATCATTACCCCCTGTTAATTTCTATTAGATAACATGTGTATTCTCATCCAAAACTATTTAGATTTTGCAAAATATGGACATCGCACTCTTCTTTTTAGAAAGTATTCAAAGCAATTGGCCTACTGGGGTCTATGGTGACTGTTTGTTTTTAAAAAAATTAGTATTGTTAAACTACTCTCATAAAGCTATGTTTATTCTTATATCATGTTTTCTTTACAGTTCCTTCTTTGATGTAAGTTTTCTTATTCTTGTTAACTGCTTTAATATTGCAATTTTTTCTTTTTTTTTGTTTGGTCAGAATTCATGTTGGAATGTTTTGGGAGCTGAGGAGAGCTATACAGCCTTATTTTGAGCATTCTGTAATAGTTCAAAATTCATATCGGAATATTGTTTTGTTAGCTGAGGAGAGCTCTAGTGCTTTATTTTCTATTTGTTTTATGTATTTTTTGTAATAGTTGAGAATTTACGTTGAAATAATTCTTTTATTTTGTAAACTGAAGTGTAACACAATTGGGAGCTAAGAAGCTTGAAAGGGCTTTAACTTTTAATGTTTGTAATTATTGGGCTTTATAGATGAAAAGGCTTTAATGTTTGATGTTTGTAATTAATGGGTTTTATAAATGATAGGGCTTTAATGCTTGATGTTTGTAATTAATGGGCTTTAATATTTAATGTAAGGGCTTTAATGTTTAAGGTAAGGGCTTTAAGGTTTGTACACAATTATTGATAAAAATATGACTCGACTTGATCCGACCCAATCCAAAATCGGTTCGGTTTTAGTTTTAGCCTTCGAATTTTGGTTTGGTTCGGGTCAGGTCTCAAACCCAAATCGGTTCGGTTTGGGTTCAGATTGTAAAAACCTATTAAGGTCAGTTTGGGCTTAGTTCAGGCCCAAAACTGGCCCGACCCGACCCGTGCTCACCCCTAGTATTTAAATACAATACACAAATGCTTTTGTATTAGAATATACCTCTTACACTCTTCGAATACAAGTCGTAACTTAAGTATTTTTAAACAAAACTTGTTTTCTTTTCCACTATCTCTCTCTCTCTAATATCGACTCCCTCCTCTTCCACCTTTGATTCTCCATCTCCCATTCGCTCGATTGTTACTTAGTAGTGTGAAGGTTTGTACTTGATTGTTGACTGTTCATTTCATTGAGTTTGGGTTTCAATTTTGTAAGCTTGGCATTCCAATTTTGTACCTTACTCACGATAAATTTTGACCTAGGGTTTGTCACTTTGATCACTCGCTCTCGTTCTCTTCAATCCAAATTTGGGTAAGCTTATTTATGATTATTGTGTGTATTTCATCATCTAATTTATGGGTTTGATCTAATTACAATGTATAAATTACAAAAATTGTAATTTTGGGTTTTCGGTGTTAGTATTGTATGTGAATGTTTGTGAGGAAATTATGGGTGATGCTTACAGTGGGAATTATTTATTGTTGGACTGGGGTGTTGTGATTAGGGTTTCTTGGTGGTAATTGGTTTGTTCTTAGTGTTTGATGTTCTGGGGTTGAGCTGGTGATTGAGGTTTAGTATTGTGGTGATTACTTGACGAATTTATGGCGGTGGTTGTGTCGTTGATTGGGTTTCTCTTTGCAGGTGGGATTCCATGTTGTGGTTAATGGGTGTGTGATTGTGATTATTTGTTCGGGTTTGCAGATAATACTTTTATTTTTGTAATTGAAGCTCCAGGGTTATTGGATTGTGTTTTGTGTTTCGATCGAAATATGGAACCTAAGGGACAAACGAGAAGTAAGCGACCACACCTTGACGAAATGGTCATTCTGGATAATCAAAGAGTAGGAGCTCAATTGGAGTATTGGAGAATGGATAGGGCTTTAGAGATAGGCCAATTGTGAAGGAACTACTGATGGATATCAAAAATATTTTTAAACTTAATGAGGGTTACACGGGGGTATTTACAAAAATAAAGGCAAAAGGATGGACCCAGATTCTTAATCCCACTAGAAAGGTATATCCTCAACTTGTTCTGTTAATCTATGCCACTTTGAAAGTTGATTATACCCGTACACCTCATAATCGATCTTTTGTGGTAACTATTGATGGGGTAGAATATAAGGTACATCGGGGTAGAATTTATACAATTTTGGGTTTCAACTCTCAGAAAATTGAATGTTCCCAATGCATTTGGCCTGTAACATCTTATCCATTACCATCTTCTACTACTGAGGTTGAGATTCCAGTTATTCCTGAATATTCTGAAATGGTTATTGAAATCACTAATCAAAATGGCCTATATACTGGAAAGGGAACTGTTTCACGAAAGATGTTAGATGATTAGCCTCGTCCCGTGCATTACATTTCTATTACCAATATCATCCCATGGTCACAAAAGAATGAACTCTCTGTGTAGATGAAAATATCTTTGTATGCCTTTAAGAATGACGTGGAAGTCGATCTCGCTAACCTCATCATTGAAAAGATGATAGATACAAGCACTAAGATGGCATCTCGGATATCATTACCTTTTGTACAGCCTGTGATGAACGCCTTTTCAATTGTTACTTAATACCTTGCTCAAGTATGGATTTATCGTTGTTGAAATTGTGGAGTGGGGGCCGTATTACGTAGAGTTTCAAGATGCAAAAAACTAATCCTAGGTTGATTTATCAATGATTTGGTATTTTCTTCAAAACTAAGAGAAAACTAAGGAAATAATATCAAATAAAAAAAAGCTAGCCATGACTAATGTTTTACCCAACGGAAATAACAATAGATTAAATAGTTTTAGTAGGCGGATTTATGTACCAAAAATCTAGCGTAAGACATTTTTAGTGTAAATGTTAAACCTAGATCCATGGTTATGTATCTATGGTTTAATCATTAAGCTTCACTAAATCCAATTGGGAGGAGAGATTCAACCAACTATGGTTAAGCTTGGTTGGATATCTTCTCACGCGTCTCTTCTCTTTATTGCTCTAAAATTTGACTTAGTTGTTATAACACCAGATTTTGGCAATAGAGTCTAAATTTACTTTTTAACTATGGTAAAGCTTAGAAGTCGATTATAGCTCCTTGAAGATTTGCCGAAAAAGAGCTAATCCTAGAAAACTATATATCATTATCGCTACTTAGGTATGGGCTTCCTTTTAGTCATAGCTAGAAAGGGATTAACCTCACATTATCCATAAGATCATCGCATTAAAATAGATAAAACAAATAAGCGAGAGAGAGAGACAAACATACATATGCTTGAATTAAAAGTACTCTATTATTTCTTCAATTCCTTCTAATATGAGATGCCTCAATTACAATGGGGAAGGGCTTCTTTCATAAGAGAAGGAACCCAAATCTTTAAGAATATTACACATATCTAGAATATTACAATATTTATTATTACATTCAATCACTAAGATATATGAGAATATTTTCATATAATTTCCTTGTTGAGTGTAGAAATCTTCTAACCATGGAAATACTTGAGTATATTTTTGTTGTAGAATATCTTCTCAATATAATTCTTGGATCTTGAATGTAATCTCTCTTTAGAATATACTTCAAATATATTTGTGTATATATTTATTCAATCTTGAAACCAAATATATTGTGTCTTTGAATTTTTGTGCTATGAACTGTTAGAGGCACTTTTACTTGACTTTAAGAGCTTGATTTCAAATATCCATCTCCAATCGCTAGAATCAAGCAAACGCGCATAAGTTCCCAAAATTAAAATATAAAGGACGACTAAAATATTTGTTTGGGTATATTAGAAATGTCATAATTACGCGCTCATCAAATACCCCCAAACTTGTCTTTTGCTCGTCCCGAGTAAAATAAAATTATAGCCACTTTCACAGGGAGCGCTTATGAGAGCGTAATTATAATATCTTTAATATACCTGAACATGTATTTTAGTGGTCCATTATAAATAATTTTGGGTACTTATGCGCGTTTGTTTGGTTGTAGCTATTGAAGATGGATATTTGAAACCAAACTCTTAAAGTTAAGTAAAAGTGTCTCTAGCAGTTCAAAGTGCAAAAAGTCAAAGACAATATATTTGGTTTCAAGATTGAAGAAATATATACACAAATATATTTGGAGTATAATATAAAGAGAGATTACATTCAAGATCCAAGAGTTATATTGATAAGATATTCTACAACAAAGATATACTCAAGTATTTCCATGGTTAGAAGATTTCTACACTCAACAAGGAAATGATATGAAGATATTCTCATATATCTTAGTGATATATTATAATAATATATATTTTAATAATCTAGATATGTGTAATATTCTTTATGATTTGGGTTCCTTCTCCTATAAAAGAAGCCATCCCCCATTATAATTGAGGCATCTCACATTGGAAATAATTGAAGATATACAAGAATACTTTTTGCTCAAGCATCTCTCTCTCTCTTTCTCTCTTTCTTTCTCTTTCTCTCTTATTTGCTTTATCTATTTTAATGCGGTGATCTTAGGGACAATGTAATACTAATAAATTTTTAGCTATGACTAGAGGAAAGCCCTTACCAAAGTAGCAAAGTTGCAATAGTGACATATAGTTTTTTTGGATTACCTCTTTTTAGGAAAATCTTCTAAGAGCTATAATCCACTTTTAAGCTTAATCATAGTTAGAAAGTGAATTTAGTCTCTTTTGCCAAAATCTGGTATTATAACCACTAAGACAAATTTTAGGGCAATAAAGGGAAAAGACGCTTAAGAATAAATCTAACCAAGCTTACCCATAGTTGGTTGAATGTCTCCTCCAAATAGGATTAAGTGAAACTTAATAATTAAACCATAGATGCCTAACCTTGGATCTAGGGTTAATATTTACACTAAAAATGCCCTACTCTAGATTTTTAGTACATAAATCCGCCTAGCAAAACAATTTGATCTATTGTTATTTTTGTTGGGTGGAACTTTAGTCATGGCCAGTTTCTTTTAATTTGATATTATTTCCTTAGTTATCTCTTAGTTTTAAAGAAAATAAAAAATCATTGATAAATCGGCCTAGGATTAGTTTTTCGCATCATGATACTCTCTGACGTACGACCTCCACTCCACAATTTCTACAACGGTAAATCAGTACTTAAGCGGGGTATTAAGTAATGCTTGAAAAAGCGTTCATCAAAATGGCACCGTTGTCGGGGAGTGCAACCGTGCGAAGGACCGTTAATAATACCAATTTCATTTATTTATTTATTATTCTTCTTTTCTCATTAATTTGTTTAATTAACTATTTGTGATTTTTGTGGGGCTGCTCATATCTTTGTTTAATTAACTCTTTATCTAGCAATGTTAAGGCAGTTGGTGTTATAGTTAAGCTTGGTAGTATTTAATTTGTGGGTTGAACACTTAACCACTTGGATTGGTTTCTAAGTGTTAGATTTGAACAGTGGTATAAGCTTCTTGTGATTTTCCTTTAAGTTGCTCATTGTTTTGATATAGGTTGCTATTGGTTTCAAAGAATATATTTTCAAACATCATTGAATTCTAAGCTTCTTGTTTGTCATATTTAATTGAAGTGGTGCTAAATTCTAAGCTGCAACTGAGATTGGATTCTAAATCAAATCAAAAAGTTCATTTTTCTTTCTATCTTACCATGTCCATTGTGATTTGAAGTACAATATAATCGCATCTCTCTTGTAATGTATTTGGCTTGACCATCGTGCTTTTCTATTTCTCAGGTCTTTTTTTTTTCTTTTTTCTTTTGGCAAGTTGAAAATCAGAAGCAAGGCAAAGTGAAAAGAAAATGCAAGGTCAGAAAATACGCAGAGCTTAAAGAAACATCACCTTCATCCTTCTTTTGCCCCCAAAGTGAAGGGGCAATTTCCTTCTTTCGTCCCCTAAGTTAAGGGGCGGCCACAGCTTCACCGGGAAACACTTCCCGCAGGTTGGCATTTTTCAAAAGGTAACATCTATATGGGTTCATATCCGCTCCGCCTCAGCACTAGGAACATAAAGTCGTGTGAACTGTGTAAATACACGCAGCTCTAATAAAAAAATTGTTATGCTTGGAATGACCTATTGCTGGATTTAGAATTTATTTTCATTCCAACATTAGTAAATATAAAAAATATTAGAGACTTGCGAGATTTCATCACCCAAAAAGCTCTTTAACAACTAGGACCACCAATTAGGGATACGAAGAAATTTGTATTACGCAAAAGTTAAACGTCCTGGACCTTAAAATAGCTGATAATGAAAAAGAGTAGAAAGATTATCATGGGATTTCATCACCTAACGGATACGTGTACCCGACCGGGGTACAAATATGGGTTCATAGGATACGGCCTCAGCCTAATGTTGTGAAGTACTGGTCGTAGGTTTGCGATGTCACCGCTTTGAGTACTCACGTTGATAAGGCGATAGCTCGAGCGTGAGGACCAAACATCAACTCTAAGCTTGTACAAGTACAGTGACGTAGGGGAGTCTAAGAACCAAAGCCTTTGACCATCCTACCCTTTTGTAAAAATAAAAGAATATAGGGGAGATCTAATTATTACTTCTTAAAAAATGTTGAAGTGTTAGATTATAGGCTTGATTGATTATTTACTGCATCGGGTACCGAATTTTATTACATATTAGTTTGTGTATGATTAATTGGACAGGCGGAGAAAAATGTTTAGTAAGTTTACCAGAACCTTTATTTATTTACGACCTACTACCCCAGCCTAAGCGTAGTAGGCGACCACCTTGCCTAGTCAGCACAATAGAGGACTTATGAGCCCCAATTTTAGAGGAGGGTACTCCATTTAGAGTTGCCCCAATTAAACTTTTTACTGAGCTTAAAGTCGAAACCCCAATCATGGCTGCCGCCAAATCTTTTAGAGACTATTGGACCCTAGTGGTGAGCGATATACCTTCGTGCATCGTTACCAGCCGTCACAACAAATTATTTTAAAATCAAGCCTATTGTGATCCAAATGTTACCTATATTTCATGAGATTGATTATGAAGCCCCTATAAACGCGTCCACGAATTTAAGAAAATTTGTGCATTCTCAAAATATTTACATTTTACTGAAGATTATGTTCGCCTTCATTTATTCTTATTTGCACTAAAAGACAAGGCGAGTCATTAGCTGGATTCATTAGTACCAGCACCTATCAATTCATGGGACCAAATGGAAACCAAGCTCAAAACTAAATGGTTTTCAATGGGAAAAACCCTCGGTCTTTGAAATATCATTGCAGAATTTGCTTAAAATAAGTCTAAAACATTTCACGAAGCATGGGAAAGATAAAAAAATCTTCTTTCACAATGTCCCCATCATGGTTTTGAGAAGTAACATTTAACCCAAATCTTCTATCCCGCTATAACCTCTGAAAATTGTTATAGGCTTGAATCCATACATAGTGGCAAATTCTAGGACCTTGAACCTGATAGACCTTATGAAGAGTTTGAGTCATAAGCTGAGAACTCACAATAGTAGGATTTTGATCCACATAAAAATGTTCATACAACCAAGAAAGGTAGCTTAACGACTATAAAATCTCAATTAGATTCTTTTACCTAAAAAATTGAGGCTATGACAATGAATTAATCTAAGGGTAGTGTGGACCAAGTTCAGCAATACGGTTGCACCATTTGTTATGATGTCACCCATGTGACTCAAATGTGTCCCATGTTCAATGAAATGAATGATAATCAAGGGCAAGTGAATGCTTTGAATAATAGCTGCAAGAGGCCATTTGACCCGTATAAGCCAACTTGGTAGAACCACCCAAATTTTTTACAGAAAAATAACCAACCCAGTTCCAGTTTTGGAGAGCCACAAATCTCAGTTCATAATTTTCCTAGGAATCTCAATTCTCAGTCCTTTCCTCAGGCATCTTAGCAAACCTTTCAGTCATCCAAACAGTTCCGACCTGCTCTACCCAAACCATCTTTAGAAGATACCCTTTCTCCTTTCATGCAATAATCAATGGAAAGTCAAAAACTAGCGTTTCAGGAACAAATGATGAAATTTTAGTAACAAACATTGTTGAATAAAAACTCCATATCCCAATCAATCTTAAATCTAGAGACACAAATAGGGCAATTAGCAAATTCAATAAATGAAAGAACACCGGGAAAGCTACTTAGCCAACCTAAATATAATCACAAAGGACCACCTAGGTTTGAGCCTAACTTGATCCCTAAACAACTTAATACCATTACCACCCTTCAAAGTGATAGACAAATTGATAATCGAGTTAAACACCAGGGGTTGGGCGACCATCTATTATGATTGAGGATGAGGTACGTACGAAGGAACCAGTGGTAGTCAACACCTAAGAAACTTCTAAGACATCTAAAGAGTTGTCTACTTCCTCCGTTCCCATATCCAAGGTTCATTTTGAGCCAAAAGTGCCATATCCGCAATGCCTTCATCCAACTAACAAAGGGATACAATTTGATGAGATATTGAATTTATTTAAACAAGTTCATATAAATATTCCAGTACTCGATGCAATCATGCTTATCCCTTCATATGCCAAATTCCTAAAAGATGCGTGCACTAGGAAAAGGAAAATTAATGTGCATAAGAAAGTCTTTTTGAATGAAACATTAACCCCTCCTAAGCTTCGAGATCCTGGAAGGCCAACCATCCCTTGTAAAATTTGAGATCACAAAGTGGATAAAGCTAGACTCGACTTGGGGGCTAGTATAAATGTTTTACCTTACTCGGTCTATCAGGAATTAGGACCGAGAACTCGGACCTACCTGAATGATACTTCAATTGGCTGATAGGTCAATACAATACCCACGTGGAATTCTTGAAGATATTCTTATCGAGGTTAATACTCTTATTTTTCCTGTAGACTTTGTTATTTTGGATATTGAAGATATCACGAATTCTAGCTATGAGATCACTATCATACTGGGCCGCCCTTTTCATGCTGCAGACCATGCCATTATCAATTGCTTCAATGGGGTCTTACAACTCTCTATGGGCGACTTAAAAATAAAACTCAATATTTTTAATAATAATACTCAATTGCCTGATTTTGATAACATGGTTGAGCTCAATAAGATTGACTCTCTAGTTTATAACTCTTTCCCAAAATCCTTTTAAGATGACCCATTAGAATCATATCTTGTAAACTTTCGTGAGGACTTTGATGAAGACACAATCATTGGCGAGCTTAATGCCTTACTCGACTCAACTCCTATTTTTAGCATATCCAAATAGAGACCTAGACTAGAACCTCTTGAACCATCAACTACTTTACCTATTTCATCCATTGTTAAACCACCCCAGTCGGACAGCAAGTCATTACCCAATACTCTCAAGTATGCCCTTCTAGGTAATTCTGAAATTCTGCCTGTGATAATAGTTTCTAATCTAGATATACACCAGGAAGGTAAACTATTAAGTGTCCTTAGAAAACATAAATCAGGTATTGGGTGGCCTATAGTAGATTTAAAAAGAATTAACGCGGCCATGTGCATGCATCGTATCAATCTCAAGGAAGTACTAAAAATTCATGCGAGATACAATGGCGTTTAAATCAAACTATGATGGAGGTGGTTAAGAAGGAAGTTCTCAAGCTTTTAGACTCGGATATCATATACCCCATTTTGGATAGTAAGTGGGTCATCCCTATTCAAGTTGTACCCAAGAAATTAAGGATTACTATAATTGAAAATGAGAATAATGAATTAATCCCCACCCGTATGACCACTGTATGACGTGCTTGTATCGATTGTTGAAAGTTGAACATGATCACTAGGAAATATTATTTTCCTCTTCCATTCATTAATCAAATGCTTGAATGGCCGAAAAGAGTCATTATTGCTTTTTAGATGTTTATTCTTGATATAATCAGATCCCCATTGCTCTAGAAAATTAGGAGAAAACCACATTCACGTGTCCCTATGGGACTTATGTTTATCGACTTATGCCATTTGGTTTGTGTAATGGCGTATTTTCCGAAAGGATAACTTTGCCAATACTTAAGTAAGGAATATGCAACTATAAACTTTAGCACACATGATTTTATATGGAAAACTAAGCAAAACCTGAGAAAAACCATAACCTCGAGGAGAATTTAGATACAAAATCTAATATTTTGCTAGTTATTATAATTATTTGATTAGTAAAGACGTGATAATGAATGAATAGTAGAGCTACATATTAGATTAACATATTTTCTACCTTTATTTACAGTAGATACAGGTAGTTACAAAAGCAAAATAGTTTCCTATTTTGGCGGGTAGTGGGAGAACTTCGCAGATCTCCCTGGAATGGCTCTATTTGACCAAGCATAATGGCTACTATAGTGGGTTGATCTCTGTAGTCATAGATGTAACATCTTCTGGAATGGAGTGTTTCGACTAAGTTTCGTTGGCTTCATTTTATCGAATATGGGAAATATGCAACTACAATCACCCCATTCTTAACACAATTACTTGTTTTTGCGTCGAGAAGAATATCGAAATGTGAAAGGTTTGTGAAATTATTTATGAAATCAGTGTTCTGTCATTTTCGAGGTTAAAGGTCAACTGAACCTGGTCATTGTATGTTCCCGATGAGCATTAATGGCAGGATATTAGACTGTAGTAATTGTGAAGGTAAAGGTAATGCTATAAATAGATTGAGAAGGATAGAATAGTTGCCCAGCAGTTTATAAAGGTAAGGTATTTAGTGATGGTGACAACCCGGCTTCAGGTATTGCACAACAGGCTTTTGGGACATGTGAGTGGCAAGTATGGTGAGTTGAAGGAGTCTTACTTTGGCCAGTTGTCGTTATCTTCTTATTATTCGAAGCGGGTGGAGCCGTTATATGAAGGAATAACAGAATTGGAGGAGGAGATTGCTGAAGTGGAGTTTTTCTTCCGGTTCCAATTTAATTTTGTGTTACTGACGGTCTCGAAGCGCATTGACAATCTTCGAGAATTAACCATTGTCTATGTGGAGGATGAAGATGCATTGGTTGGTAGGGGTACCTGCGGCGGCTTCTCCGGGCACTGTCGTCTCTGTAATCCCCTTGGGTTGTGAGATGACGGTGGTTATAGAGGAGAAGGGTGTGGCTATTTTTCCTTCGTGGGAGAATATGTCATACTACGGATGTAAAGTAACTTGTAGTTCAAGCTATAATGTAATCAAAGTAATGGGTGGCAAATGTAAAATGTAATAGGTTCCTTTATGAAATAAAATGTTGTTTTTTGATTTTGTATCGATAAAAACATCTTGTCTTCTTGAATGAAATGATAAAGTAACATCTCAAAGAAAAATGTCGAGCTATGACAGTTTGAATTGTAATAGGATCTCGATGTGAAGTCTGTTGACTGTTTGGGGGGCCATAAACGGTTTCCTAGGAGGTCTAGTTTGACTGGGTTGTTAGAGTTCCAATGGATAGTGAATATTGTCTTTGACTTTTGGTTGTTGTGATATTCTAGATTTTTCATATAAATACCCCTTGTATTATTGATTATGTCATTTGGTTTCTAAGAAGATGGTTAAGACGAGGGCGCAGCTACGTAAGGAGGAGTTTTCCAACCGGGTGTTCTTCAACTATTGGGAATTGTTGGAGTGGTATTTTGGCAAACTTTACATAAATTTGCAGACATTGGTACCGGTAGAGCCCCACTACGAAGAGATGAACGAAGTGGAGGTAAAGGTAGCAAAAGAGGAGTACTTGTTTTACTACTAACTGCAATCTCTGAGTCCTCCGAAACGTGTGGGTAAGATAAGGACTCGAGCCAAGGCACTGGTGAAGAAAGAAGATGTTGTTGTTGCGTTGAATGGTTGAAAAGAGGACCTGTTGACTTTCGTCGATGTAATTAATGAATAATTGTGCACTTGACTGAAATAAATGACTTTATTTTGGTCAAATTTTGGTTGTCGACTTCAATAATGATAAAATGTTCACAAAGTATTGCTATGCATATTTCAAATATTTTCTCGAATATGATGTGATATGTTGAATAAGTGAATTGTGATGTTGGGTATGTGAATGTTGATGTGTTCTCGATGTTTGGGTAGTTATATTGTCGAACAGGATTTAAAATTTAAATTATGGTTATAACTGGCTCAAGAATGTAGAAGAGGAATAAATAAGGAAAGATGTGCGTAGGGTTATGTAGAAAAATTGCTAGGTGTTCCCCTATTGGTGATGTTCCCACAGACGGTGCCAATTGTAATGGCGCGATCTCGAGTTTCTTCAATCCAATTGAGGTTGTAGAGAAGTTCAAGTTCATTTTCTTCATCTATGATTTTTCTTTGGGTACTTGGGAAATTGAGGTCTGAGGGTATTACTGCTTCAGTCCCAAAGGCCATAATGAATGGTATACAGCCTGTAGATGTTCGAGGAATTGTATAGTATGCCCATAACACATTAAGTAGTCCATCAACCCATCTGCCATTTTTCTCTGCAAGGCGTTTGCGTAACCACAACTTGATACTCTTGTTGATGGCTTTAGCTTGGCCATTACCTTGAGGATAGTATGGCGTCAAAGTAGACAATTGAATCTTGTATTTATAGAGTAAATTAAGGACTTTGGTGCTGATAAATTACTTGCCATTATCTGATCGTATCATTTACGGACAACCAAATCTGGCTATAATGTGTTCCCAAAGAAATTTGATGACTTCATTTACGTCAATGTGACATAGTGGTACTGCTTCAACCCACTTGGTGAAGTAGTCTGTTACTACAAGAACAATCTTTTTGCTGCCCAAAGCTGGGTGGAAAGGACCAATGATATTAATTGCCCATCTTTTGAATGGCCAGAGAACATTAATAACGTGTAAGTTGAGGGTTGGGCTTTTGAGGTCCCTAGCATGAATTTTCTACTTTTAGCATTTTTGGATAAAGTCTTCTCAGTCTTGTTATATTTTTGGCTAGTATAACCCTTGGCTGAACATCCTTTGTGCCAATGATCTTCTCGAGATGTGAGTTGCGCAGATACTTTCGTGAAGTACCCTAATTTTTACTTGTGCTTGTTTCTGTGATACGCATTCGATAAAAGGTCCTCCCCCAGTGATTCGATACAAGACCCCATTTTAGACTTTGAATCGTGGACATTTAGCTAAGAGTGATCGAGTTTCTTCTTTATTGTCTGGGAGGATGTTAGAATTGAGGTATGCATAGAATGGTCTCCTCCAATATTTAAGATCTTCGTCTTTGGCATCATTGATCTGTATTGTGTAGCTTACGTTGTGACTTGAATGTTTGATGACCTCGATTTCTAAAGCTCTTTTTTCACAGTCTTCGAGCATTACAACAATGTACGCTAGTGCATCGGCGTGACGATTTTCGACTTGAGGGAGATAGGAGATTGTTGTTGTTTTGAATTTTTTCATTTTTTCTTCGACCAAAGCTGCATAATCAATAATTTTGCTTGATGTTTTGAATGTTTTGTTGTAATGGTTGGCTACGAGTAAGGAATCAACATAAACAGTTATTTCTTCCGCTTCAACTGCTATAGTGAGATCCAGTCTATGCATGATAGCTTAATACTCTGTTTTATTGTTGGTGGCATAGAATTTAAGTTTGATTGCTTTTTCAATTCAATAATTGGACGGTGTAATAAGGACGATACCAATCCCTGACCCTCATAGTCTTGTAGATCCATCTATAAAGGGTTTTTATCCTATCCTTCGGGACCATGCATCTGGTTCTACGATTGAGTTATCGGCCGGTATCTCTTCGAGTTATTCCCATTCGGGGTTTTCGACTGGAAAATCTACTAAAATTAGCTGCTGCTTGTCCTTTGACAGATATTTGAGGTTTGAAAGAAATATCGTATTCCCCTAGGAATAAAGTTGATTGGTTTTTCTACCCCATCGTCTTCTTGAATAAGGACAGAACTAATAGAGTCATCTGTGGTTGATAAATACATCGTTAGGACTTTGCCATCGACAGGAGTACCACTACAAAAAAAGAAAGATTATTGGGGACCAAATATTAGACATAGAGTAAAATTTGTTTCTAATAATAAGATATTTGGGACAGTTTTGAATTTGTCTCTAATATTTTAGTTTATGAGACGGAAATGCTTACTTTATCCCTAATAATATAAATGTAAGGAATGTTAGATTTGGGCGTCCCTAATTGTATAAGTTTAGGGACTCTTGGATTCATCCGTCTCTAATTATATAAGTTTAGGGACTACTGGACATGGCCGTCCCTTATAATTTAAGTTTAGGGGTGGACAATAACACTGTAAAAATGAAAATGCCCAATTTTATGCGCACAAAATAACTCCACTTCCCCACAATCCTTCATCCCTCAACTCACTACGACTGCGCTAAACCCCAATACACGATCACAACCCTAAAACTGAAGCCCTAATTCCTTTATTATTGTTGTTCTTGGTAATTTGCTGAATTAATTGTTTATGATTTACTGAATTGATAGTTTATGATTTATTGAATTGCTAGTTTCTGTTGATCCTTGGTAACCACATAATAGGTGATTCTTAGAATTGGTACTTTCTGATCTGTAGTGGGGAAAAGAGGGGAATCAAAAGTTTGAAGTGTTGATGGGTGTTGTTAAGCATATTGTGTTGAATGTGTGTATTTGTGTGGTTTTCGTGGTTGAGTATTGGAGAGTTTTGGCGATGGAGGCGTTCAATACACTCGTACCTTTCATTGTCATCTTCTATCTATAGGTAGTCTAGTTAACTGACACTACAAGAAAAATGGGCAATGGCCACTGATAGGTGTTAGTTGTTTTCACTATTTTATCATTAGCGGAGTATCATAAGTCTTATCATGGACTAGCCTATTGTAGTAGCCAAAGGTTATTTGCTAAAAAGAAATATTGAAGTAAAGAATTTGTTAAAAATTTTTGGTTAAATACATAAATCCTGTCAAGAAATATTGCTGCGAATGTTTTTGCTCCCAACTAGCGAAATTAAAAGATCAAAACCCTTTGTTCTCTCCTCTTTCTTTACTCGGTATTTTGTAAACAAAATCTTTACCTCCTTCACCTCTTTTTTCCATGAAAACTTTACCTCCTTCACCTCTTTTCTCCTCGATTTGGTAAATAAAATTTTAATTTTAATTTGGTTATTGTTTGTTTCCAATCAATTTTGGTATTTAAAATCTAATTTTAATCGTTGTGTAGTACTCTGAGATGTTGATTTCAATCCATCAGTTCAAGTTCTCAGAGTTATTGATTTCATTTGGTCATTAACAACTACCTCTCTCTCTCTCTTTTGAATTTTTGTTTCTGCGGTTTCATCTCCATTGCTCATATGCGTCTCTCTATTTGCTCCAGAGTATGTGATTTGTAAGAAAAATTGATCATTCATTTCCATGTAATCTTTAATTTACTCTCTCTTATCGATTTGATTTTGCTAAATCCCTAAGTTAGGAGGGTTTTTGAGTAGGTTTTGATAAAAATATAGGGAATTTAATTCTTTCTTTGAAGGCTATTCAATTGGTGGTCTTATGCATGTGCGAAGTAGCTGATTGAGAGGCTTATCTATGGTACGTGAGATGCTCATTGTGGATTGAACTAAAACTCACAACAAGAAAAATGGGCAAATGCCACAGAAGACTTTTAGTTTTTGCCACTCTTTAATCTCTGGCAAGCAAATACTACTTATATGGTGGCTATTAGTCTAAAGTTTTCGCTAATGGTTGGTCCAACAAAAGAAAACCGAGAAGGAGGGTAGAACAAGGGTGACTGATTAGTAAAACTGTGTGTAATGAACAAAAACTATGGCAAAAAAATCTGTGAAATGTTTGAGCTCCGTGTCATTTCCCCTGCTATAATACAAATTTCCTCAAAATCATTTTGTCCCCTCAACTCTTCTCTCCTCTCCTCTTAGTTATCTATCTGTATTTCTAAAAGACAACTTCATCTCTCCTTTACTACTTCTATTCATCTAAAGAATCTCAATTCTTTCTCCTTTTATCGTCTTGCAGGTGGAGAAACCATCCCAATCTAAAGCCAGGTAATATTTTGATTTTACTTCTCTCAATCACACCAAATTTCCCTTCAATTGGATTTTTTTCAAAATCTGAGATTGCATTTGTTGGATTTTTATTATTTCCATTCTAATTTGGATATCTTCTTCGTAGTTCATATCTAGGGTTTAGTAGATTTTCTCTGTTGTTGCTTGGGTTTAGGTTTTCTTTACTTCAGCTTACAGAATTTCAAATACACATATTTTTGGAATTTTTGTTGTTATTTTTGTTTAGCAGAATTTTTTGTTGTTAATAGGTTAGTACACAAAGCAATCTACTTTGCTATTTCTTACAATATTATTTCATGTTCGTTGTTGCAATCGAAAGTGGTATTAGTGTTTCCATTTTTGGGTTATGAAATTGAGTATGTTGGGTTCTTCTTAGATCGAATGATTCCTTATATCTTATATAAACTTGATGCTTTGCATATTTCTTAAATTTCCCCAAATTGAGATAAAGGGGATTAAAACACTGATAATGACATTAAGATTTTTTGAAACACACAACATGGTTTTGAAGAATTTGAGACCATTAAGCTCATCAAAGTTGAATGGGGTAAGATGGATGCCATTATTTTCTTATCATGGCTTGATTGGGTATGATCACTTATAAGAACTAGTGGCTCTTATAAATGGAAGTACCTGGAAAACTTCTAAAGTGAAATTATTATTTGAAATAGATGTGGTATGAGTTTAATTGATTGGTCTTAATTCTTTCAGGAGAGTGTGAAGTGGGAGAAAAAAGTAAATTCCTTGAAAAATGCATACTTATGGTCATGATGCATATGATTTAATGTTTCTTGGTGTTGTTATTGGGGGTGAATTGTATATATGTTTCAATCTAATTTCTTAACATTTTCTTATAAGATTCTGTGGTATTCTATTCAGACTAGATGTATTTGGAATAAGCTTCTGCATCCATAGATGTTTGTAAAAGTATATTCATGCTTATTGTTTTGACAATATGGTGGGAATGAGTGAGTTATTCATTTTTCAAGGCTATTTTACGATGATTTTGAGTTGTGAGTTAAGGTTGTTTTGTATATCGGTTCTGTAATATAGAATGGAGCTAAGTTATTTGTGCATACATTAGTTTTTGCCTCTATTTTATGTCTGGTTTATTTTGGACTATTTATTAGGTATTTTTAAAGTGGGGTTGAGATCGAGAAGCAATTTAACTGACTCACAGATGTGGGTATGAAAATGTTTGCAGTATTGCGCAAGAACATGATTAGTTTCCAAAATATGTACTTTTTCAGTTAATGTATGGGAGCATGCTAGTTTTTTCTTTTGTAAGCACGATACTTCTATTTTTGACCAAAAGCTTAATCTTTAGTAAGCCTAACTATGAGCAGACACGTAATTAAGTATCAATATGGTATACTTTTTTGTGCTTATTTATCTTGGAGGATTCCTTAATATGAAAATTTTGCAGGTGTTCAGCTTTCAAAGATCTAAACCAGCTCTTTACTTGGAATATCATGTATGGAAACATTTACCCAATTAACAGGTCAGTTACTTACATAATCGGATCTATATATTGAGATATTTAATGCATATCTTCCCCACTTTCCCTTACTCTTGTGTGTTCCTAAGAGTATATTACGAAGTGCATAATTTGTACAGGAAATTCTCACTAACGAGTAGTTCCTAGGACCAGATATTTAATCGGCTACAAATAATAATCTCACCTATAATTTTCTTCAACAATTTGCTTGAACTCTGGTAAGACTTCTTTGGTAATTAGTGTTAAAAATTGAATGGTGATAGTGGAGAATTTTTTTGGTTGAATTCAGGTTATTCTACTTTTACATGATTTATGTTTCTTTGCACTAATGGAAAAACATAGATATGGGCTTCATTTGTTTAGCCCAGCTCGTTTGAAATTTCTTGGTTATATTGTATTATGTGATTAAGGGGCCTGATTAGATAATGGTATGAGTGAAGGGTATTAGTCATAACATTTTTGTGTATTCACACTACAATAAAAATAGGGCATAGGCCACGGAGGCAGACAAATTGAATGCCTGTAAAGCAATTAAACACTGTATTGTTAAGCAAAGATGAGATATGACTAACTAGTTTTTACATAACCAATGTGACATCGCATCCCAAAGCAGTGTTAGACATGAAACTATTGCATGATACATTGTCAAAGTTTAGGCTGCTAGGACTATATTGCTTATGCTCTTTTTTGCACTTTAGGCTACTAGGGCAATATATTGAAAAATCGGAAAGACAATTTCTTTGCAACAAGAACCAGTAGCAACATTCACTTTCACCTTACTAATAATATTTAGAATACAACATTCTGAAAGGAATGAATGCAACTGAAATTCTATACGCAAAAGTAACCAATTGCAAATTCCCTGAAACATTAAGAAATGCTTAAAGGATTGGCTTTTCACTTACAACATATTGTACTTGGATACTCAAAAACACTCTACCAATGGATTGTGTTTGATGTTAAATGTGCAAGTGTGAACATCATTCCTTTGGTAACTTGGGTTGTTTTTTACGATATTTATGATTTGGTTTTTATTGTTACGAGATTGTCCTTTTTTGGGGTTTTATTCTGATCAGCAAGTCCTTATTATGTACTTACCGGTTTAAACATTTACATGTAGTCCGTTCTCCCACCTGGAACAAAGATCCTTGAAGCTTATGCCAATGGTTCGAGCGAAGAGTAGGTAAACCTAATTCATTTTATGCAGATTTCTTCTAGTTTTATAGGCTTTTTTTTCATGTGGTCAAGCATTTTCTATCTTAGGTTATATTTTCAATCATTTATTCAAAATTTGGCGCTCTTTGACTTCATTTTAGAAGGAAAGTTTTGTTATTTATTTTCTTACATAGGTTAACTCTGTTGATACATGTCCTCTTTAGGTGTTGCCCTTATTGATATTCTCATGGTAAGTTTTTCAAATACTTGTACTTCAAATTCTCAAAGACCCAGCCACAAGAACCTCTTTCTAGCAAAGCAATAATGGACAACATATTTAAAGTTTAATAGAGAATTTGTTCATATAGAGCAAGCACACTAAGAGGTTATCTTCATACATCTGTTCTTTTAGATGTACTGATATAGTAACGAAAGGAGATATTCTGTGTCTATTTTTTTAGATGTACTGATATAGAGAATTTCTTATAATAATATATGCGTATATGTATACTAACCATGAAAAGAACATATGATTTATGTCAAGAGAAAGTTTCTATAGTAAACTCTTTTATTAAAGAACCCATTTATTCCAATAGGTTTTCTTAGAATCTCAGTTACGGTTTGACTCATTCAGAGATATCACGTTTGACTTATTTGACATGCGACTTAGTGTATTAATTTTTAAGTTTACTTAACTTTTGATGATACATCATCTACAGATGCCACTGCTTTCTGGTAAAGTTGATGGCCTTGGATCACAAATTGTGAACCGACGGTAGCTTTACTCTGCTACTATACCAAAGTTAAGAATGCTAATAATATCTTTTAATTTACAATTATCTTTTAATGTTGTGGTTGAGGTTGTAACAATGTGATTTTTTTAGGTAGTTTCTTACCAACAATGGGAGCGATACATGCAAGTGTTTATTATACGTAGATATATTGTTCATGAGTCGATGGTTCTATGTTTAGTGTGTAAGAGGTTGGATAATTAATTTGAATGTTCAAGTTGTATTTAGTGATTGAATAATAATTTTTAATGTTCTAGGTGGAATGAAACCTTATTTATTTATATGAAATTAGTATTTGTAGAACCTTGTAAATAAATTGTTTTCTCTTTTAAATTAACTTGTGGTTGATAAATGATTTATATTATCTAACAGGGGCGTAATTTAAATTGCAAAAATGGTACATTTTGCATTACCTTCTTTTAGAGAAGCAAATCCGTCTTAAATGTTATGTATTAACGATGAAAGTAATAATTCATCTCTATTATTATTGGCGCTGGTAGGAAAATTTGTTGGCATACTTTTAGAGATAAAAAAATTTGTCTCAAATATTGTGTATTAGAACAAAATAATGTCCCCAATAATATTGGTGCTGGTGGGAAAATTTGGCATCATACTTTTAGAGATAAACAAATCCGTCTCAAATGTTATATATTAGAGACAAAATAATCCGTCTCCAATAATATTGGAGTTGAAGAGAAAATTTTGCGCTATACTTTTAGAGAAACAAATTCGTCTCGAATATTTTGTATTAAGCATGGTTGCACTCCATCCCTAAATGAATTAAAAAACAAAGACCTTTAGAGATAAATTTTTGTCGTCTCTAAAGCCGTTCTTAATAGTATTAGAAACGGATGTGTCCGTCCCTAATGTATTTGGGACGCCACCGTAAACGGACAACAGTTTGTCATTCCTAAAGACTTCCCTAATAGCAGTAGGGACGGATTAGTAGCTTTTTGGGATACTTTTTTGTCATCCTTAAAGGTCATTTTTTCTTGTATTGTACTAATAATAGGAGGATGCCTCAAGTATCTTTTGAGGTCTTGGAAAGTCAATTCACAGTTAAGGGTCCAAATAATTTTTTTGGGTTGTTTTTTTGGATATTGGAGCTGGATTCCCACGAAGTAGGAGGTAAAAAAGTTTGCATCGATCAGAGGACTTGGAGATGAACATGTGTAGAGCAAAAATCTTGCCAGTAAGCTTTTGTACATCTTTTTTGGTTTGAGGAGATGGCATTGCCATGATTTGTATCGGATCAATTTTTATTCCCCTCTTGCTAACCAGATATCCCAAAAACTTCCTTGATGCCACACCAAATTGGCATTTTCTGGGTTGAGTTTCATTTGGTAAGTACGAAAGATGTCGAAGATGGGTTATAGATTATTGCAATGATTTTATCTCTAAAAGCTTTTACATATCATATCGTCGATGTATACCTCCTTGATTTTGCCTAAATGATCATTAAACATTTGAGTAACAGGTTATTGATAAGTGGTTCATGTATTTTTTAACCTAAAAAACATAACTATGTAACAGTAGAGACCTCTCTCTGTAACAAATGTTATCTTCTCTTGGTCTTCTTTTATAAGAGGAACCTAATTGTAACCGGAAGATATATTTATCATTGAGAGAAGTTCGTGCTCTGCTACGGATTCGAGGAGTTGGGGAATCAGAGGGAGTAGGAAGTTATCTTTTGGTACAAATTTGTTTTGCTCAGTAAAATTGACACATACCCTAATTTTTCTATTTTATTTTGGGACAGCCACAATATTTGAGACCCATTTTGGGTATTTAGCTTCATGAATGAATTCGATGCGAATGAGTTTATCTATCTCTTCATTAACTACTTCGCAAAGGAGAAGGGCTAAATTGTGAATCTTTTATACAATGGATTTACTATCTGGAATAAGGTTGAGTTTGTGACACGCTATCAAGGGATCGATGCTGGGCATCTCTTGAAAAGACCATGGAAAGATTTCAACGTTTTTCTTTAAGAGTTGTACCAAAGTCTCTCTTTCGTCGGATGACAATTTTGAGCCAATAAAAGTATTTTGTCCGGGCCCATTAAGTTTGATGGATTCAACCACCTTTGTATCATATTGCTCGAATGTTGGAGGTGATTCCTGCTGTAATTGCTATGCTTTCAAAAGTTTTATTGTGTGAGAATTAGTAATGGTACTTTTACACATTCATGCCATAGCTTGACTTCCTTAGATTTTATAGACTCTGTGATCTGTTGGAAATTACAAAGCCAAATGATATGTTAATGGTACTACCTTAATAGAATGTAGTCAATTTCAACCCAAGGTCCCCAAATATTTTGATTCAGTATCTGACAATGAATTTAACGAAAGGGGTTTTTGGCCCTGCTTGAACTAGCATTGTAATTTCTCCTATGGCAGATTCATTGGCACCGTTAAACCCTGTGATGGTTGTAGTCGAAGCTTTGACTGAATCCTTGAGGCCTAGAACATGAATAGCTCTCTTGAACAAAACGTCTGATGCGTTTCCCATATCAACAAGAAGTGTGTGCAAGTAGTCCAAACCTACTTTGAGCATTATGACTAGTGGACCATCATGAGGGTACTTGACATGGCTGGTATCGTAGTGTTCGAAAGAAATATGATATGGACATTTAGACTTGCTGAAGCTGGGAAGAAGCTTTGCTGATTTGTCTGATGACGTCGTTTTGCAGCAAGATGTAATTCTAGCGCCTTTCTTTCTCTTCTTTCCTTTCTCAATTATTTCTCATGTAAAGATGGCGAGTTGGCTTTTTCCACGCTCTTGTTCGACTTCTTTTCTTTTAGTCTCATATTCAAGGAACTTCTAGACGTTGACTACATACTCATGAAGTCGCCCTTCGAGTAGAATGCGGTGAAAGATCTGTATGGAAGAGTAATAGTTGTCAGTCTCATAACTATGCAAATTATGATACTAGCATAAGGGTTTGTTGGGTATATAAGGAATTATTTATTCTTCTCAAAACAAATCGTGCCCCTTTATTGTTGGTAAGATAGTGGAGAGTGTTGTTGTCATAGGAGGCAAGACTGGGACGGGTCTATCTGGTTTTCCATCTTTCTTCCTGATGTTATCGGTGTTCCTCCCATGCTGTTTAGGAGTTACATTACTTATGGACTTTAAAGGTGGTGATGAAAACATTTTGTTAGTGTGAATGACTGAGGAGCTTTTCATCTTATCCTTTTCAAACAGTTCCAATTAGATGAAGTTATTAACCACATCGATCATTTCTGTCACTATTTTGGGTTTGTGCAAGGTAAGTTTTTCTCGAACTTTAGAATCGATGTGAAGTATCGAGGTGAATGCTGGAATGACAATTTTAGGATCTGAGTTCCCAATTTTACTTGTTTCCTGCAGGAAATGCTTGTAAAAGCTTGCAAAGGTCTCTTTCACACCTTGCTCAAAAAAGAATAAAGAATCAACCGTTATTTCTCGCTCCTTTGCATGAGCATAGTTTTATTTGAAGAGCCTCTGTAACTGGTTGAAACTGGTGATGGACCCTTTGGAAATAGTATAAAACCACCTGAAAGGTTCTTCCTTAAAGCTCATGTTAAATAATTTGCATAGCACGTGATCATGTTTGGAGAACAATTCAACTACTGCTTTGAAGTGTCGAACATAGGTGAGAGGGTCAGTGAGGCCTGCATATTGATGAAACTTTGGCATGCAGAAATTATTTGGAATGGGCATGACTTCAAGGTGTGAAATAGGGTTTGTCTCAATCCTATTGAGAGCAGATCTTCCACTTAGATTATCAGAGTGTATGGCTTGGATCCTATTGTTTAGATCGTCCAAGGTAATAAACTGCTGCAAAGTATTTGGTGCGGCTGCAACTTGAGGGTCAAAATCATCCTGTCCTTCATGTCCTAATCTGTGGTAAAGTTTGGTAACGTAGGCATCGACTTCCTTGGGTGGTCGATACTGAGGATGTGTGACAAAAATAATAAGAAGGTCTATCTGGATTCCTAGATCAGGATCAAGAAGTTTGAACTCGTTCTCCTTTGGGAGGTTCTCTCTCTGGGTTATCCTGGATCGATGATCACCTCGGGCTTGGGGAGGCGATGCTTGACAACCCGTGAGTCAATCTTGATGTCTTCACAAATTTTCCATTTCTTTTTGATATGTCTGACTCGGTTGTTCTAGGGTTTTTCTTCTCTGGTCTCTTTCAAATTGATGAGCTTGAGCGTGGATTCGGTGATCTTTAAGCCTCTGGACTCGGTCAAACTCCATTTGATTTTGAAGTTCAATCACAGTATTGAACAGATCGACTATTTCTGGTACGAGGTTGATCTCGTGGTTCCTTTGAGTACTGGAGGTACTTCGGGGATTCATATTTGTCATCGGATTGTCTAGGATCACAAGTGGTAAAGAAAAGGTGAGGTATTCCCACCGACGGTGCCAATTGTAATGGTCTGCTTTCCGAAAGGATAATTTCGCAAATACTTAAGTAAGGAATATATAACTGTAAACTTTAGCACACAAGATTTTACATAGAAAACTCAGTTAAACCTGAGAAAAACCATGATCTTGAGGATGATTTGGATACAAATTCCAGTATTTTGCTAGTTATTATAATTATTTGAATAGTAAAGACATGAAAATGTATAAATAGTAAAGTTGTGGATCAGATTAACATATCCTCTGCCTGTATTTATAGCAGATATTGGCAGTTATAAAAGTAAAACAGTTTCCTATTTTGGCAGGTAGTGGGCGAACTTTACAGATCTCCCTGCAACAGATCTATATGACCAAGCATAATGGCTACTGTAACGAGTCAAGCTCTGTAGTCACAGATGTGACATCTTCTCGAATGATAAAGTGCCTTCAACTAAGTTCCATTTTCTCCTTATTGAATCAGGGAAATATACTACTACAGTTTGTGCGATGCATCCGTTATATTTCATGGATGATAAATTTATATGGTTGAGCATATTCTTTTATATGGTTGATAAATTTATCAAAATCTTCATGGATGATTTTTCAATGTTTGGTTCCTCTTTTGCTGAATGTTTGAACCATTTAGAGCTCATGCTAGAACGATGTACACAAACTCATTTGGTATTAAACTAGGAAAAGTATCACTTCATGGTGATACAAGGGATAGTTCTTGAGCATATAATCTCCAGTAAAGGGATAGAAGTTGATAAAGCCAAAATCAACATTATTTCTTCATTGCCTCCTCCTTGGACGGTTAAGGCCATTCGATAATTTCTAGGCCATGCTGGGTTTTATCGTCGGTTCATCAAAGATTTTATCAAAATTTCCCAACCCTTGTGCAATTTACTTGCTAAGGACACTGATTTCCACTTTGATGATGAATGTTCCAGAGCTTTTGAGAAGCATAAACTTCTATTAACTTTCGCTCCAATCATCCAACTGCTCAGTTAGGATCATCCATTTGAATTGATGT
Organism: Kingdonia uniflora; assembly: GCA_014058105.1. Lineage (NCBI taxonomy): Eukaryota > Viridiplantae > Streptophyta > Magnoliopsida > Ranunculales > Circaeasteraceae > Kingdonia > Kingdonia uniflora. The sequence goes on from JACGCM010000003.1 coordinate 128,814, forward strand.
GCAATGCCTCTAACTACGCTGTTGGGGCAGTTTTAGAGCAAATAGTAGATAAAAAACCTCATGTTATTTACTATGCCAGTCGCGTACTCAATGATGCACAAATAAATTACTCTACCACTAAGAAGGAGTTATTAGCCATTGTGTATGCCTTATAAAATATTCAGTCATATTTTGTTTGGTCCAAAATCATTGTCTACACCGATCACGAGGACATAAAATATTTGCTATATAAAAAGGATACTAAGCCTAAGTTAATCCGAGGGATCCTCTTGGTACAAGAATTTAACATTGAAACTCGAGATAAGAAAGATGTAAAAAATGTTGTTGTGGACCATTATCCCGACTTCTTATCGAAGGTGGCAAAGTTCTCCACCCTATCTCAATTTTTTTCCTAATGAGTAGCTCATGGCTGTTATACAACTACCTTGGTATGACGACATTGTCAATTATCTTGCTACTGAACGATTATCTGGCCACTGGTCTAAGCAAGATAAAACCAAATTCTTACACGAGGTTAGAAGTTTCAGTTGGGACGATCCTTATATGTATAAGTTTTGTTCTGACCAAGTTATTTGGAGATGCATTTCAATTAATGAGTTCCAGGGCGTACTCATCTTTTGATACACCGATGCATGAAAAGGGTATTTTAGTGCCAATAAAATCTTTATATTCTAGTCTCCGTGGACTATGTCTCCAAATGGATCAAAGTGGTAGCATATCCAACAAATGACAATAATCTTGTGGTCAAATTGATGAAGAACATTTGTAATCATTTTGGCACTCCTCGAGCAGTTATTAGTGATGGCGGGAAAGTCTTTTGCAATTGTGTTTTTCAAACTTTATCGAAAAATTATTCTATTACTCATAAAGTTGTCATACCTTACCATCCTTAAAACATGTGTGTAGTGGCGCATTTTTGGGATGGAGAATCTTTGCCAATACTTATTCGTAAGGAGAATGTAATAAAAGGCTAAACGAATAAGATTTTTCATAGAAATCTCAGTAAAAGCTGAGAAAAACTACAACCTCGGGGATGATTTTGATGTAAAATCTAGTATATTGCTAGTTATTACAAGTTTTTGTAAGTGACAGTAGGGTTTAGAAAGTAAAGATAGTAAAGTTATGGATTTCAGTCCTTGAACAATCTATTCTCTGCCTGTATTTAAAGAAGATACAGGCAGTTTTACAAAATGAAAGAAACAGTCTTCTATTAAGAGGGAAGTGGGCAAACTTCGCAGATCTCTAACAACTATTTCTTGACCAGACAAAATAACTACTTTTGGTAGGTTGAGGAGTTAAGATATCTTCTCGAGTGCTATCTATCCTCAATCATGTGTGGCTGTCTTTGACTACGCTTTACTGGCTTACTCTTGTCGAATCTTGGGAATATGCTACTGCAAAGTGGTCAAGTAGAAGTTTTTAATCGGGGGATTAAAAGAATTTTAGAAAAAGTTGTTAAAATTGATAACAAATACTGGTCAGATCATCTTGATAATACTCTTTGGGCTTATCGAACAACTTATGAAACCCCGATTGGAATGTCATCTTATAGACTTGTCTTTGGGAAGGCTTGCCACTTGCCTGTAGAATAAGAATAGAAAGCTCTTTGGGCCACAAAGGCCCTTAACTTTGAGATGGACCAAGCTGGGTCCAAGAGAAAACTTTAACTTTCCTAGTTGGATGAACTCTGTCATGAGGCTTATAAAAGTAAAATTTTTTACAAGGAACATACCAAAGTATTTCACGATAAATCAATTATATGTAAAACCTTCGAGCCCAATAAAAAGGTATTGCTTTATAACTCTAAGCTTTGTCCATTTCCTAGGAACTACGATCCCATTGACATGGCCCCTTTACAGCTAAGCCCATTTTTCCTTATGGGGCCGTGGAGGTGGAGGATTCAAAGAACAAAAATATTTAAGGTCAATGGCCAGCGATTTTAGCCATACTTAGAGTCCGACACTTTTGATGAAGACAACATTTCTAGAAAATCTAGTATATCAGAGCTAATTTTGTGTACCCTTATAATACAATTGCAAAATTATTTAAGTAAAGGGTGTACATTCATCTGTCTAAAGATGATAAACATAGCACTTCTTAGGAGGCAACCCCCACATTCAGGTGAGAAATTTCTATTTTCCTCTTCCTTCTATTTTATTATTATCAAATATTGAGGGTAATGTTTGATTTAAGTTTGGAGGTAGAAAACCATTTCTTTAAATACTTTTTAAAGAAAATTAAAATAATGACACTTTGACAATTTATGATATATTTTTGGCGAATTTCCCAACACTTAAACTGATTTTACCTTGAAAGAAATATTATGGAAAAGTCTTAATTTTGAAATTGTACCAAGTATACACTATTATATTTTGGACTATCTTATGCTAGATGTACTATCATTTTATTAACGACTAATTCAAGTTAGCTTGATATATTTTGAAAACATGCACTTTACTGCAGATTTACAATTAATACTTTCAATAGATTTTTACTCTGTTTAAGGATAATTTAGCATTTATGTTAGGAATAATTTGTTACAAGGGAGACAACTACCTAAGAATAAGTTCATTCCTAAGAAAAAAGAAAAAAAGAAGAAGCCAAATGTGCTCTAAAAACTTTCACGCTTCAAGGCTACTCACATGATTAAGAACTGAAAGATGAAAAATTATCACCAATCTCGAGTTTGACCATGAACTATATGAAAAGAGAATAATAAAATGCTACTTGCGAGAATCTTGAGTCTAGGTCATGATGAGGCACCACACTTCGGCATCCTTAGCCAACTGGCCGGGATAGTCGACCGAAAACTCTTTGTTACGTAGGCTTCACCATGAAACAATGTACATAAAAGAATAGGCTTAAAAAAATGAAATTTTAGGAAGACGAATTGACTAAGGCACTTGTCGAACTGATTGTTAAATTTATTCCAGTAAGAACTAGACAACCAAAAACTGAGTAAATTATTTTAGAAAACGTATTTGGCGAGAAAACTATTTTCACAGTACACTCAAATATAGCTAAAGAAAAATACTTGAAAATCTTTCTAATCTTGTGGTAATACCTCAAGTTCCGGATAAGCTTAAAATATTATTTTGCATAATTGGGAGAATAACAGGTCCAAGGACTTCCCATCAGTATATTTTTATCATAACTAAGTAAAGATAAGTCACAAGAAATGAATCATGTATCTTCTAAAATTGTTTAAAATGTCATTATTGAACTTTTTGGGTATAGTCACTGCAAACCCTCACGAGACACCACTCGTCTACCAGGCTAAACAAGGAGGTTTAACGACTTGTTGCATATGCTAAATGCAATCGCACTCCCTACGAAAGTGGCTATTATTTCATTTTACTCGGGATGAGCAAAAGACAAGTTTGGGGGTATTTAATGAGCGTATAATTATGGCAATTTTAATATACCCGAGCATGTATTTAGTCACCCATTATATTTAATTTTGGGTACTTATGTGCATTTATTTGATTGTAGCTATTGAAAATTAATATTTGAAACCAAGCACATAAAGTCAAATAAAAGTTTCTCCAACTGTTCATAGCACAAAAAGTCAGCGACACAATATATTTGGTTTCAAGATTGAAGAAGTATATACACAAATATATTTGGAGTATAATATAAAGAGAGATTACATTCAAGATTCAAGAATTATATTGAGAAGATATTCTACAATAAAGATATACTCAAGTATTTCCATGGTTAGAAGATTTCAGCACTCAACAAGGAAATGATATGAAGATTTTCTCATATATCTTCGAAATTGATTATAATAATATATATTGTTATATTCAAGATATGTGTAATATTCTAAAAGATTTGGGTTCCTTCTCTTATAAAACGAACCATCCCCCATTGTAATTGAGGCATCTCACATTGGAAGGAATTGAAGAAATATAAGACTACTTTTTGTTCAAGCATCTCTCTTTTTCTTTTTCTTTCTCTCTCCTATAATTGCTTTATCTATTATAATGTGACAATTTTAAGGATAATGCGAGGCTAATCCTTTTTTAGCTATGACTTGAGGGAAGCCCCTACCTAAGTAGCGATAGTGATATATAGTTATCTAAGATTAGCTCACTTTCAACAAATTTTCTAAAAGCTATAATCCACTTCTAAGCTTAATCATAGCTATAGAGTGAATTTACTCTCTTTTGCCAAAATCCGGTGTGATAACCACTAATTTGGATTTTAAGGCAATAAAGGGAAAATACTCGAGAGAATAAATCTAACCAAGCTTAACCATAGTTGGCTGAATCTTTCCTCCAAATTGGATTTAGTGAAACTTAATGATTAAACCATAGATGCCTAACTATGGATTTAGGGTTAACATTTATGCTAAAAATGCCCTACTAGGGATTTTTGGTAGATAAATCCGCCTAGCAAAACTATTTGATCTATTGTTATTTTCGTTGGGTAGAACTTTAGTCATGGCTAGTTTCTCTTAATTTGATATTATTTCCTTCGTTTACTCTTAGTTTTAAAGAAAATACCAAAATATTGATAAATTGGCGTAAAATTAGTTTTTCGCATCTTGATACTCTCTGTGGTACGAACCCCACTCCACAATTTCTACAACGGTAAATCCATACTTGAAGGGTGTATTAAGTAATGCTTGAAAAAGCATTCATCAAGCGCAATTGCATTTAACATATGCAACAAGCCGCTAAAATCCTAGGTTTAGCCTGGAAGACGAGTGTTGTCTCGTGCAGGTTTGCAGTGACTATACCCTAAAAAGTCAATAATAACATTTTAAACAATTCTAGATGATACATGACTCATTTCCTATGAACTTATCTTTACTTAGTTGTGAGAAAAATATACTGATAGGAAATCCTTAAACCTGCTATTCTTCCAAGTAAGCAAAATAATATTTTAAGCTTATCCGAAGCTAGAGGTACTACCACAAGATTAGAAATAGATTCAAGTATTTTGCTTTAGGTATATTTGAGTGTACTGTAAAAATAGTTTTATCGCCTAATACATTACCTAGAATAATTTACTTAGTTTTTGGTTGTCTAATTCTTATTGGAATAAATTCAACGTTCAGTTTGACAAGTGCTTAAATCAATTTGCCTTCCTAGAATTTTATTTATTTTCTTTTGAGTATTTTTTTTTCAAAAAGTTGAGCTTTATATTAAACCTGTAAACATACATCAAAGGGGACCTTGCTTATCAAGGATAGCCCAAATGGAAAAGGAAAAATTTACAAGAAAGACCTATTATAAAGATGGATATGGAGAGAGACTCCGTCCATCTTGAAAGGTCATCTAGGTTGAAATCAAAAGTACTCAGCGAAGGGAACTTCAATTCCCATGAGGAAAGTTAGGCGTCCACGATAGTCTTCTTCAAAAGGTTTACCATTATTGAATCCTCTCCTAGCCATAAGGTCGGCGAAGAAATTGCATTCCCTCCAAGTGTGGCTGAATCGGTTTTGACAAATGTATTTCTTGAGTAGACTCCATTGTATCTTAAACGTCCATGGAATCATTTCAGTTTTGAATGCTCTAATTGCTGTTTCGGAGTCGGAGAACACCCATAAATAATTCCAACCTCTTGCAACAGCTTTCTGAATATCGGTAAGTATCACTTTAATTTCGGCGACAAAACTAGTTGTGATGCCGATCGCCTTGCTATATGCCCCAGAACAGCTCCCTCACTGTCCCAAAGCACTATACCAATACCTGTAGTACCTGGGTTTCCAATACTAGAGTCATCAGAATAGATTTTCACTTCATTCGGCATAGGCAGTTCCCAGAAACTGCTTTATACAGCTGCATAATCGTTCGCCTTGCATTGAATCTTAAGAATTTTTATGGTCTGCAGTTAATGCGTGCTGTTATTTCTTAGTAAAGCCTCCATAACAAAAAGTTTTCGGTCAACAATCCCCACCAGTTGGCTAAGGTTGTCGGGGTGTGGTGCCCTATCATGACCTAGACTCAAGATTCTTTCAAGTTACAATTTCTTGTGCTCTTTTCACATAGTTCATAGTCAAAATCGAGATTGGTACAAATTTTTCCTCTTTCAATTCTTAATCATGCAAGTAGCTTTGCATCATGAAAGTTTTTTGAACAAATTTTGCTTATTAATATTTTCTTAGGAATGAACTTATTCTTAGGCAGTTGTCTTCCATGTAGAAAATTATTCCTAACATAAATGTTAAATTTCTCTTACACTGAGCAAAAATTTATTGAAGGAATTAATTGCAAAACTACAGTGAAGTGCATCTTTTCAAAATATTCCAAACTAACTTGAATTAATCGCTAATAAAAAGATAATACATCTAGCTTTAGATAGTTCAAAATATTCTAGTGTATACCTCGTAAAATTTCAAAATTTAGGCTTTTCCATAATATTTTTGTCGAGGTAAAATCAGTTTAAGTGTTTGGAAATTTGTCAAAAATATATCATAAATTGTCAAAAGTATCATTATTTCACTTTTCTTCAAAAAACATTTAAAGAAATTGTTTCCTAACCCCAAATTTAAATAAAACATTGCTCTCAATGCTTAAGAACAAGAAAATAAATAGATAAGTAAAACTGAAATTTTTTACTTAAATGTTTGGGTTGCCTCACACGAAGCGTTAAGTTTACCATCTTCAGCTAGACAATTGTACCACCATACTTAAATGATGTTGCAATGGTACTATAGGGGTACACAAAATTAGCTCTAATATACTGGATTATCTAGATATGTTATGTCTTCATTAAAAGTGTAAGATTCTAAGTACGATTTTAATCGTTGGCCATTAACCTTTAAAATATTTCCGTTCTTAAGATCCTCCACCTCCACGACCCCATGAGAAAAAATGGTTTAACCGTAAAGGGGTCATGTCAATGGGATCATATTTTCCTGGGAAATTGATGAAGCTTAGAGTTATAAAGCAATGCCTTTTGATTGGGCTCGAATTTGTTACGAATAATTGATTTATCGCGAAATGCTTTGGTACACTCATAATAAATTTTTGAACTTTCATAAGCCTCTTGGCGGAGTTCATCCAACTCGGAAAGTTAAAGATTTCTCTTGGACCTAGCTTGGTCCATCTCAATGTTAAGGTCCTTTCTGACCCAAAGAGCTTTGTATTTTAGTTCTACAGGCAAGTGACAAGCCTTCCCAAAGACATTTCTATAGGGTGACATTCCAATCGGGGTTTTATAAGCTTTTCGATAGGCCCAAAGTACATCATTAAGATGATCTAATCAGTCTTTACGATCAGTTCGAAAAACTTTTTCTAAATTTTTTTTAATCTCTCGATTGGAAACTTCTACTTGACCACTAGTTTGTGGATGGTAAGGTATGGCAACTTTATGAGTGATGAAATAATTTTTGAGTTTTTTAGACTAATATCCTTTGATATATATCGATATTTGACTTATATCCCTCCATTTAGCAGAAAAGCAGTTATAGTCATTTTTTTCAATTTGACTCTGGTCAACTCACGTTGACTCACGCTGACTCGCATGTTTAACGATAAGATGTAAAGATCAACTTACCTTTTAAACTCACGTGCTATGCAGCTGATCTCTTCTCTTCTCTTCTCAGCTCCTCTTTAAAATTTGAAAACAACAAAACTCTTAAATTTGAAGAATAATGGTGAAGAAGAAGAACTCGAAGAAGAGCTCGAAAATGTAATTGAGAGATGAGGTTGGTGATTATGATTCCAACCCCATCACTGTCCCTGATAATGCAGTAGATGATTACCTTCCACCTGATTTGGAAGAAACAAGAATGAGACTCTCTATTACCAAACCAAGGTATGAATTTATACTTGCAATGTTCAATTGGGATGTTTTTTAGGGTTTATAAGAAATTGGGTATTTTTAGGGTTTGTAATTAAATTGGGGGTTTCAAAATTTAGTGTATTTGCTACTCAATTGGGGTTTTTGGTATGATATTAGTACTTATTATAGTCCTATACAATGTATAATTTATACTGTCCAATGCATATATATGTTCAACTTTCAATTGATGTGTTGCAGGCATACATACGATTTGAGGGATGTTTTTATTAACTATGGGCGAAAGTGGGGTAAAATGAGTCCTACTGGTTGGGTTGAAAACGATTATAAAGGGGGGAAGAGTTTTAAGTTTGGGATATTATGTGGGGAGGGGATAAATTATGGGGAATTTGTAAGAGATATTGCAGACAAGGTAAATGACCATCATGGGGTGGGGAATTACATTCCAGAGGGGAATGTAACAGAGCTTATGTGTTTGTACAATTGGTTGCCATTTATTGTCAGGAGTACAGATGATTTGAGGGAAATGTGGGCATAGGGTGATGAAAGTTATCCAATGAGAACACATGTTTATATCAAGCGAACAGATGTAGTAAGAGAGATAGTTGATGTAGCTGGGGAGTATGTTCTTCTAGAGGAAGATGAGACAGATTATATCATATCCCCAAGAGAGACAAAAAAGAAGAATACCACCCCAGTTAAGAAGGACGCTAAGAGAAAGGGAAAAATAGTGGTTGCCAATAAACCAGCCAAGAGGCAGAAGAATGTTGAGCTCTCTGACTAAGAAGAATTGGATACTTTACCTGAAGTTTATCAGAGTGACAAAGAGATTGACCCAGAGGAAATAACTGATTATGGGATAGAAACACCAGTGTATATGGTGGCATAAAGTAAAAGTGAATGTGATGATATAGATGAAGAATAAGAGAGATGAGTTAGGTATGACGAAGTTGGGATTGATTGTTTGGGGGTTGAGGATGGTTATTACAGTACCCACTCATCTGATGATGAGGATTATGTTCCTACTGCTGAAGAGCTTAAAAGAGGTGATGATTTTGAAGGTGTTGATGTGGAATTGGATGATATCTATAGTAAAGAGGAGGATGGCAGAGTGAAAACACCATTGGAAGTTGGCTTCAAACAACTTGAGGTAGGGATGCAATGGGCAACTGTATATGAAGCTAGAGAACATATGAGAAGGTTTAGAATTGTAAACCACTTTACATATATATCCATCAAGAATGACCTTACTAGACTGAGGTTTAAGTGTTCAGAGGAGAACTGTGAGTGGTTGGTATTTATATCAAGAAACAATGATGGGCACATTATGGTTCTAAGACATGGCAACTTTTAGCATTCTTGTGAAGGAAAGTTAGGGGAAAAAAATACCTTGTGTAATGCACTATGGGTTGCTAGAGAAGTTGAAGCATTGGTTAGAGATGTTAGGGCAATGACTCCGGCAATGACTCCCAAGGTAATTAAGACCAGAATGAAGACAAAGTTTGGTGTTGAGATTAGTTACTGGACTGCTTGGAATGCAAGACAAATCTGCATGGAGAGTATAGCAGGGACTTATGATCAGGGTTACAATGCTGGCAGAGGGAGGGAAAGAACTATGCAATCAAATCAAAAAAGGTTTGTAGATGAATGGTTGAGTAACTCAGTCCCTGTTGATGCTCCACAATCATAAGAGAGGCCATCACTAGTGATACCACCCATGCCTCCAAGGACAGATGCTCCAGCAAAACCTTATTAGAAAGCCTTCAAGCCACCTAGGCAAAACTGGAGGCTTTGAAACAATGGGATCTGTTGAAACAATGTTTGTGTTACAGTTCTTGTGTTGCAGTTTGTTATTAACAATGTATAATGGTTTGACTGTCTTATATTATTCCTATATGTGATGGCTTTGTTGATGTCTATTAATTATATGTGATGTTATATGTGATTTTGTATGTACTGTGAAATTGCTTGTTATTCTTATACGTGATGCTATATCTGAAATTGTATGTGAAACAGTCTTTGCATGTAATTGTGGACTGAATAATTGATGTTGTATCTGAAACTGTATGTGAAGCTGTAATTGTGAAACTGTCTCTATATGTGAAACTATCTTTATATGTGAAATTGTAATGTTATAAGAGATATGTGATGCTGTTTCTGAAATGGCGTAAGTGATATTCTTGTATTTGAAATGTTGTATCTGAAACTGTCTTTATATGTGATGCTCTATGAAATGCTATATCTGGAATGCTTATGACATAAAAATAAGGCAGAATAAGGTATACTACATAGGAAGGCATGCATTCTTGTTTTCAAATCATTACATTCATGCTTTCAAACACATCTCTTTTACATAGTTGTTTTTATTTTAAACTCCTTAATGAATTCATCTAGCCCCATCTCGACAGTGACCTTCACATTAAGATTTTCATTTTTGGCTTCCTTGAAATCCTCTAAAGTAGCCTTCAACCACTAAAAATTGCCACAAGTAAAACATTTCAAATACTTCTGCCCATAACTATGATCTTGCTTAAAAGTTTTGAGCATCCTTATCCCAACACAACCTTGTACATAACATTTGGATTCTTTCCAAGGGTAATCTCTAATCCAATGAGATGAACCAACACACCCAAAACACCCACTTCCAAAGGAGGTTCCACTAGAACTTCCAGATTGAACATTTACATCAGATAACCACTAAAATTCAGTGCATTTTGAGTGTTGACACTTGAAATATTTTTTGTTGTAGTTCTTGGTTGTGTATGAAGTCATAAGCTTCCTAATGCCATCACAATGAGGAAACCTACATTTGGTGTATAGCCAAGGGCAACAGTCAGGGGAGTGGCCTTCAAGGTAACACATTACACACTACAATTTGGAAACAGGATAAATATATTAGACTTAAGTTCCTCAGTTTGTAAACAAGATAGGCTTTAGTCCTTTCTCTCAGAAATTTAAAAAACCACACCTCGAGATAGGCTTTAGTCCTTTTACAATTTAAAAAAAAATTGTACAAGAGTTGGGAATTTTGTTGACTAAAGCCACAACTTATAAATTCCCAACTCTATAAGTGACTAAAGCCTAAAGCCTAAAAAAATTCCCAAAAATTGTACAAGGCTTTAGTCACTTTATAAGTTGTACAATTTTTACTTGTTGACTAAAGCCTAAAGCCTAAAAAAATTCCCAAAAATTCCCAACTCTTGTACAATTTACTTACTAAATTGTAAACTTGTGATTAATATTTGTTGAATCAGTCAACGTGAGTCAACGTAAGTCAAGGTGAGTCAACGTGAGTTGACCAGAGTCAAATTGAAAAAAGGACTATAACTGCTTTTCTGCTAAATAGAGGGATATAAGTCAAATATCGATATATATCAAAGGATATAAGTCTGAAAGACTCAATAATTTTTCAATAAAGTTTAGAAAACACGATTGGAAAAATGTTTTCCAGCATCACTAATAATTGCTCGGGGAGTGCAAAAATGATTAAAAATGGTCTTCATTAATTTGACCATAAGCTTATGGTCATTTGTCGGACATGTTGCTGCTGTGACCCATTTGGAGACAAAGTCCACTGTGACTAGAATTTAAAGGTTTTCATGAGATGAAGGAAACGGGCCCATAAATCTTTGCCCTAAACATAAAAATATTTAACAATAATAATGTTGTTTAGGGGAATCATGTTATGGTGAGAAATATTGCCGGTCTTCTGGCATCAATTACAAGTTGAATAATAGGTCTATGCGTTACAGAAAAGGGCAGGCCAATAAAGAACACATTAAAGAATTTTTGCTACCTTTTTCTTCGCACTGAAAAGCCCTCTACAGGTATAGGTGTAGTAAAACATGAGTACGGTTGGAACTAATCATTTGCAATGCATCCCCTAATAACATGGTCAGAACAATACTTATAAGATAAGGATCGTCTTAACTAAAATGTCTAACCTCGTATAAATATTTGGTTTTATCTTGCTTAGACTAGCAGTCAGGTAATTGTTCAGTAGCAAGATAAGTGACAATGTCAGGATACCTAGGTAGTTGAGTAATAGCCATGAGCTGCTCATCAAGAAATGTCTCTATGATAGGGAAGAGATCTTCACCACCTTCGATGAGAAGTCGGGATAAATCATCCGCTACAATGTTTTTAACACCTTTCTTATCTTGAATTTTGATGTCAAATTATTGTAACAAGAGGATCCATTGGATTAACCTAGGCTTAACATCATTTTTGGATAACAAATATTTTAAGGCTGCGTTATCGGTGTAGACAATTATTTTGGACCCAACAAGATATGACCGAAAATTTTCTAAGGCAAACACAATGGCTAATAACTACTTCATAGTGGCAGAGTAATTCATTTGTGCATTATTGAGTGTGCGATTGACATAGTAAATAACATGAGGTTTTCTATATACTATTTGCCCTAGAATTGCTCCAATAGCGTAGTCAGAGGTATTGCACATCAATTCAAATGGAAAGATCCCAGTTAGAGGGTTGGATGATTAAAGCGGAAGTTAATAGAAGTTAGAGCTTCTCAATAGCTCTAGAACATTCATCATCAAAGTAGAAATCAATATTCCTAGCAAGTAAATTGTACAAGAGTTGGGAATTTTTGCTAAAATCTTTGATGAACCGACGATAAAACCCGGCGTGGCCTAGAAATGATTGAATGGCCTTAACCATCCGAAGAGGAGGTAAGGAAGAAATAATATCAATTTTGGCCTTATCAACTTCTATCCCTTTGTTAGAGATGATATGCCAAAGAACTATCCACTGTGTCACCAGGAAGTAACACTTTTTCTAGTTTATACTATAACAAATTATAGTGTTAATGTTAATTTTTAGTGACGAAATAGACATTTAATGTCATTTTTTTAAATGACATAGAAAACGATGACGTGGATACTCCAACTCTTTTACGTCACTTATAAAGTGACTTCAAAGACCCAAGAAAATGATGTGATTCATACCTGTAACTTACGTGACCTGAGTTTAAATGTCAGTTGAGATATGACATTAAAAGTATTCTGACTCATTTAATGTCACTTAAAAACTGACTTTGAAAGTTGCATAAAATCCAAAAAAATAAATTATAATTACCCCACCCCCACCTCTCTTCTTCTACTTCCCCTTCCCTCCCTCAGTTCCTACTCCACTATATTCTCACATCTAGAGTCACAATTAAAGTATTCAATAAGAAATGAGTTAAGTCATTAAAACTAATAAATGAATATACAAAATCTGATCTTAATAATAAAATTTTATTAAAGATCCACAAAGTTCCCTAGTTGATAATGATATTGGTACCTTTTTGCACCCATGAGCGGCCATGACTTTCAAGAGATTAATCGTTCCAATAATGTTGTTTTTATAGTACATTAACGGTTTATGTACACTTTCCCCAGCTGCTTTCAGTCCAGCAAAGTGAATTACAGCATCGTAACTGTAGTCAGGAAGAAGGTAAGATAATCTACTTAAAGCTAAAGGGCAAAAAACACATGGTCAGTCATGCCTAATTCGTGTAGGCACAATGTAGCAAACCAAACTAGATGTGTTTCATAAATTTTATTTGGTATATCTATATAATTTTCTCATCTCTTTGCCTTTCACTTTGCTTAGCATTCAAGGCCTTAACACTATCTCGAGTACATTAATCTCGGTATGATCCAAACAATCTACATATGTCAATTACAAACTACATGAACCTCTTGTCCTTATTTACCCTACATTAGTCGATAATTTAAGAAGTTAATGCTTTCTAAATTAGCATTATATTATTTAATCAAGTGCGTAATGGGAAAAAAATATAAGTTTTACCAAGTTATCCTTTTAATGTACAATAGTTTCTGCAACAACCATTTCCGTGTAAACCAAGCATGCCTTTTAATCATCCGAACAAGATTTGAATAATGGTTATCTCTTAAATCCATCAACGGAGCAACACTACAAAATATTAAGATACATAAATCCACGTTAGATCATTTAGAACTATTTTTCTAAACAAACATAACTTTAATCAATCCTTTTTTTCATTTTTACTTGAAAATATAAAACACATTACTTGTACATACTGTCTTTAACCGTACCATCTTTCCCAAGACCTTGATTAATCTTCTGATAGTGTGAAGATAACTTCCTAGACTAGTTTAAACTTTGATACGGGATGATAAACTTAACAAAAACCTGTAATGTCGTCTATTCGGAGAATGACATGGAGCTAAGTAAACACGCCGACCGTCGAGTACATAGTCCTGATTTCATCATCTCCATGGACCACTCTATGTCTTTAATCAAAGAATCATGACTTGGATTTGACCCATCAAATGCACATTAACTGCTAATCAAAACAAAACTAATCTTAGATATATGGTTTGAGTAGTTGTTGTTAAGTGTAAGACAATGTGTCAATTCATCAAATAGTTTGTTATCTTGAAAATTATAGGAAAATATGATTGATGCAACAAGAACACAATGGAAATTAAGTTTTAGTTGTACATGAGTTGATGAGAGAGAGAGAGAGAGAAAGAAAATGATGTTGTATAACTGTGTTCATATGTTCATCGACTCCATGATTGCCTTGTATCATCTCTACATTCTTAATCGTTTGCTTCAGCTATTCTCATATTGAATCCCATCAGGTTCTCCCTATTTTACTTCGATCCCCTTATCTCTAACCCCATATCTCTTTTTTTAGATCTAGAACCATCGAACCTTTCAAGTCCATTTCGATATTCTTCCTTGATTTCCATGTTTACCACCATGAAACCCAACTTCTTTCTTCTACAATTAAAGTAAAGGGTTCCATTACAAACTCTAAGAATTAAAATATGGGAATAAATGAGATAAATTGAGGATTTAAGGTACTTGATTTAGAGGAAAAATGACACTATAATTTTAGAACAGCGTAAATCAGTAATAAAACAATTAGATAAAGTTCTTTGGCATATTCAATCGACAGGGCGTCCTTGAGAAAATTGTTGAAGTTGGGGATAAATTTTAAGAGAAGATCGCAATCTCTATTTGGCTATAAGGAAATATTTTAATCTCTCTCATTAAGCCCTAAGAAATAAAATGTTATGTTCCTGCTACAAAAACATTGACATTGGTACCCAAACAACGTTATTTAATAAAAAAACAATGTAAATTCTAGCATGCCATTAGTAAAGTCATTTCTTAAAATGAAGTAATAGACATTTTTGTTAATGTCATTATCATAAATGATGTTATACATAGAAAAAGTTGTAAAAGTGTCACTAATTAAAAAAGTGAGGTCGAAACCCATGTCAATAACATTAACAAAAATGTCATTTTTGGGAAACTGAAAATACAACCTATAATGTCATTTTTGGGAAAAGTAACGTTATTTAGATGACGTAAATGCTTGTATTTGTTGTAATGTTAACACAAAATTCGTTTGTGTACATCGTTCTAGCACGAGCTCCTAATGGTGCAAACATTCATTAAAAGAGGAACCAAACTCTGAAAAATCATTCATGAAGATTTTGATAAATTTATCAACCATATCAGAGAATATGCTCATCATACAACGTTAAAATGTAGAGGGTGCATTACACAAATCAAATGGCATACGTTGATAAGAACAAGTCCTATAGGGACATGTAAATGTAGTTTTTTCCTGATCTTATAGAGCAACGGGGATCAGATTATATCCAAAATAACCGTCAAGAAAATAGTAATGACATTTTCTCGTTAATCGTTCAAGCATTTGATCAATAAATGGAAGAGAAAAATGATCTTTTCTATTGACCGTATTTAACTTTTTGTAATCAATACAAACACGCCACCCAGTGGTCATACTGGTAGGGATTAATTTATTATTCTCATTTTCGACTACAGTAATCCCTAATTTCTTGGGTACAACATGAACATGGCTGACCCACTAACTATCCAAAATGGGGTATATGATACCTGAATCAAGTAGCTTGAGAACTTCCTTCTTAACCACCTCCATCATAGCTGGATTTAAATGCCGCTGCATCTCGCACTAATTTTTAACACCTTCCTCGAGATTGATGCGATGCATGTTCACGACCGGGCTAATTCCCTTCAAGTCTGCTATAAACCACCCTATGGCTGATCTATGTTTTCTAAGGACACTCAACAATATACCTTCTTGGCCAACATCTAGATTAGAAGCTATTATCACAGGTAGAGTTTCAGAATCACTTAAAAAGGTATACATGAGAGTATTGGGTAATGGTTTGAGGTCCAACTGGGGTGGTCTAACAATGAATGGACTAGGTAAAGTAGTTTATGGTTCAAGAGGCTCCAGTCTAGGTTTTCAATTGGACATGTTAAAAATAGAAATTGAGTCAAGTAAGGCGTTAAGCTCTCAACGACCGTGTCTTCATCAAAGTCCTAACCAAAGGGCCCTTAGAAAAAATTTTGGGGAAAGAGTTGTAAACTAGAGAGTCAACCATATTGGGCTCAGCCATGTTATCAGAATTAGGGACTTGAGTATTATTGTAAAAATACATTGAGTTCAATTTTCAAGTTGCTCATAGATAGTTGTAAGACCCCATTAAATCTATTGATAATAGCATGGGAAGTATCAAGAAGATGATAACCCAATATGACAGGGATCTCAAAACTTAGATTTTTGACATCTTCAGTGTCCAATGTGATAAAGTCTACAAGAAAAATGAGATCATTGACCGTGATAAGAATATCCTCAACGATACCACGTGGGTGCCATATTGACATGTCGGCCAATTAGAGTATCATCCGGGTAGGTTCGAGTTCTTCAAGTCCTAATTCCTGATAAACTAAGTATGGAAAGACAATCGAACTACCCCCTAAGTCGAGTAATGCCCTATCCACCTTATAATTTCCAATCTTATAAGGAATGGTCTAGTATCCAGGATCGCGAAGCTTAGGAAGGGTTAATGTTTCAGTCAAAAAGACTTTCTTGTACACATTGATTTTCCTTATCCTGGTACATACATCCTTAAGAAATTTGGCATAAGAAAGGATAAAAATGATTGCATCGAGTACTGAAATATTTATATGAACTTGTTTTAATGTATCCAATATCTTATTAAGCTGTATCCCTTTATTAGCCTAAATAGGGCATTATGGATTTGGTACTTTTGGCCCAAAATGAGCCTTGGATACGGGAACGGAAGAAGTAGGCAACTCTTTAGATGTCTTAAAAGGTTCTTGGGTGTTGACTACCGCTTGTTCATTTGTACGTGCCTCATCCATAATCATAATAGGTAGTTGCTCAACACTTGGTATTTCAACTAGATTATCAATTTTCCAGCGAGGGATTCTGCTGCCCGTATTAAACATGTACTTAACAAAACTGAATATGAGGGAAGGCAATTTAAGTTGAATTCAGAGAAAACATTTAAAGAGTTATATGATCTGCAATATAAATATGCTAAGATAGAAGTAGATTGAGACGAGGTGTTCTGAATGGAAGTGGAAAGGACGATATTTGTTCTCAAGCCAAAAGAATTGTCTTACTTTAAAGACCCAAGTAATATGGCGAGGTGTCAGAGTATGTTATTAGCTCTGACTTTGTATTTTGAGGTCGATGTAGATAGTGAACGAGGGTTAAAAGAGGCTTATGTAGAGCTTTTGAGGGAAATAAGTGTAGTTCCGGACCCAGGTCAAGTTATGTTTTCAGCTCAGGAAGCACGCAATTGCCATAGTTTAGAGGCAAAAAAATGTTTTGCTCGAGCTAGTGTATCTGTTGTATGGGGTGACGTGGAATCTTTATCTGATGCATTTAGCTTTATCCAGGATCGGAGGGCCATAAAAATTGAATTTTTCAGGGTAAGGAAAGAGCAAATAGAGGTCCAAAAGCAATTGGACGGTGAATTAAGGATATTACAAGATTAGCTATCGCAGCGCGAAGAGCAAAAAATTTCATTAGTAATGTGGCTGTCGAAAGAAGTGGCTATTCGAATGAAGATAGAGGTAGATTTGAGGGCTTTAGGTGTGTTACTGAAAGATACGCGCTAGTGGTTGAATAAAGCGTAAATAAAACTGAATTAACACCTTTATCCCTCGTGAGTAAAAGTCACTGCTGGAACAGAGCATGAACGTCATATAGACAGTGTTGTCAAGTTTTATGTGTGTGTGTGGGGGGGGAATTAGTTAGAGTAGAGAATGAATTTAGGAAGTTCACGATGGGATGTGGGAAAGATTTTAAAGTGGAGAAGTTATCAGAAGAAGAGGAGGTAGAGAATCTAACCCTGAACGTAGCATAAGCAATGCCAACTGGAGGTTGTGACCTTTGCCATGCCGGTAGAGGTGCAGGTGCCGAATAAGACGATGGTGAGGGACAAGCAGCAATCGTCTCATGTTCGTAAGAGTCATAAATAGAGTACTCTCGTCTTCTTGTAACCAATCTTTTGTATTTGATGAGAAATGCAATTTGTTTGTTGTTAGAACAGAATAACGCATCTGTCTTACTCAGATACCACGCTCTTGATATAACCTTGTGAACTGTTATATGTACTCTGTTGTTATGAAGAACTATTATTAATGTAATCTGTTGTGATAGGTTGATCTAGTTACTATACAAAGTCAGTACGACGTGCAATGTACCAAGAATGAAAAAATGAGCGCTGAGCTAAGATCGTGTCAGGGTGCCCAATATGGTGCTACTAAAGTAGAAGAAAAATTAAGTACGGAGATGTCAAAAGAACGAAATGAAGTAACCATCCTGACTGATACTCTTCAAGAGAAAGAGGCAGTATTGGCTATCAGTTTGAGAAGGATTAAGAGTTTAAAAGAGGAGATAAGACAAAAGGGTGTTGTAGCTGGAAGTAACTCGGGACAAGATAGTCAACGAAATGCTGAAGTGCTATCTGCGCGAACGCAAATTACAGAACTACTGGTCTCTTTAGAGGGGGAAGGAAATAATGTAAAAGAGTTTCAGTTCCAAGTTAATAAGCTCGAGGTGGAGATAAGCGATGTTCAAGTTCGTGCTTGTAAGTATGAGGTAAGCTCATCAGAAAAAAATAAAGTCATAAAAAAGGATTGAAAAAGAATATGTGAATTAGAGCGGACTGTGTAGTCGCAACATCTGGACATACTGAAATATCAGTTCAAAAATAATAGACTTCTAAGCGCGAATACGAAGCTAGATGAGGATCTGTTATGGATGGAGATAAGTTATGATTCAAAAAGGGTAGAATGTGTAGGTTGCGAAAATTTGATGTCTCTGATTTATCATATGGACGAATTTATGACAGTGCTGGAAGCTCAGAATTTGGATGTGTGTCATGCAAAACGACGAGTGCACGATCGCTGTAACCAACTGGAAGATGAACTAAAGGAAGCGCAACACAAGCTGAGCTAACTTCTTCTTAGTAAGCAGGTGAAATTGAAGCAGGTGGTAGTCACGAGAGGGTGATGGTTGCAGTAATATCATTCTTTGCGGCTGAATTGATGAGATTGGAAGCAAAAAGTCATAGGGTATATGATGGTTTGAATGCTCAAGGTACAAAATGTGAGATGGAGGTAATCCTATCTGCATAATTAGAACCCATGATTTCCCGAATCGAATCGTTTAAATAAAGAATGGTCAGAGAGGGAAAGAAGATTGTTATGGGGAGAATGCCAGAATTCATCTGTCAGAAGTTACATAGAAGTGATGTAAAGGATGTGGCAGGACCTTCTAATGCAGGTAATATTTTAAGTGATAACTCTAGCGAGTAGTGAGGAATTTGATTATGCTGTATGTATATGCGACAAGAATAACAATATAGATGCGTGAAGCAATAGTTAAGGATGAAACAATTTACCGCACTAACCGTAAGAAGTACCAACAATAATGTATGGAAAGAAGCGCGATATATGATCGGTTCGGCCAAAATAGCAAGCGATCTTGGATGTATGAGAGGATTAGTTTGGCCGAAACAACAAGCGATCCATAATGTAGTTTAGATAATCGGTTTGGTCGAAGCAACGAACAATCTATAATATATTTAGATGATCAATTTGGCCGAGGCATCAAACGATCTGTAATGTAGTTTAGATGATCGATTTGGCCGAAGCAACAAATGATCTGTAATGTAGTTTAGATGATCGATTTGGCCGAAGCAACAAATGATCTGAAATGTATTTAGATGATCGATTTGGCGAAAACAACAAATGATTTGTAATCTGCGTATAAAAGTACTTATTGGATATATTAAAATAAGTATTGTAAGGTAGGGCAATCGAACACAAGTGCTTCATTGGTGTAAGATTGACGTACTGCGAATGTGGGTAGATAGATTGGTTTGGCTGAAGCAACAAACGATCTATAATGTATTTTGTCGATCGGCTTGGCTGAAGGAACAAATGATCTATACTATGTGTTTAGATGTACTTGTTGGATATATTAGAAAATGTACTATAACGTAGAGAGAATACTCAGATGTATGCAGACCAAACGTAAATCTTTCATTAATGTGAGATCGTCATAAGAAATGATAGGTTGATTAAAGGAAAGTACACTGTGACAGATTTTTTATCAGTGATACAACTTCAGTCTCCTAGTATTCCAAGGATTAGGTATGTGCTCGCCATGCTCGGTGGCGAGGTCGTAGGAACCGAGGCTGCTTTTTTCGATAACGACAAACGGACCTTCCCAGTTTTTAGATAATTTCCCTGCGTTGAGCTCTTTGCGATGTTTGGGGATCTCACAGAAGACTAGATCCTTAATTTTAAACTCTCCAGGTCGAACGCGTTTGCTATAAGATCGGGCTAAAGCTTGGTGGTATCTTTCCAAATTCATGACTGCTTTGTTCTGAGTCTCCTCGATCCAATTCATATTACATGCCAACCGGAATTCATTTTCTTCATCGGTCATGGTATGGTCACGGATAGGGTGATGGTACTGAGTAGGGATGATTACATCTGTACTGTAAGCCAGGAGGAACGGTATGCATCCAGTTAAAACTCAGGGTGTAGTTCGATAAGCCCATAACACATGTGGTAATTCTATGACCTAATTTCCCTTCTTTTCTATTAGACACTATTTAATCCCATCGACAATAATGCGATTAGTGATTTAGGCCCGACCATTCCCTTGCGGGTAATACAGATTTGAAGGAGAATGTATGATGTTGCATTGATTGAGGAATTCAATGACTTTAAAACCAACGAACTGAGGTCCATTGTCGATCTTGATGAGATGGGGGTAGCCAAAATATATGATGATGTTTTCCCAGATGAACTTGATTACTTCTTCTTCTTGCGTGCGGCACAGAGGAACTGCTTCTACCCACTTAGTGAAGTAATCCATCACGGCTAAAAGATGTTTCCGTTTTCCTGGTGCTGTAGGAAATTCGCCGACAAGGTCGAGGGCCCATTGTTTAAATAGCCATAAAATGATGCTGGAATGGAGCTTTAAAGCTGGATCTAAAATTTGGGGACCATGACGTTGACAGACATCGTATTTGCTTGCGAGTTTGATTGCTTGGGCTTTCATCTTAAGCTAGAAGATGCCTTGGTAAGAGCTCGATTGGCTAGGGATCTTCCTGTTGCGTGGGAACTGCAAGTACCTTCATGAAGTTCATGTAGGAATTTCTGAGCTTCTTTATGGTATAAGAATTCAAGATATGACCCTGTCACCGAAATCTTAAATAAAAGACCATTTTCGATGATGTAATATTTAGCATTATCAAGTACGCACCTTCTTTTAGTTCACCATCAAATTTTTTTATGGCTCCAATATATTTGAGGAAAGGTCATCTCCAATCGTCCTCATCCTCTTCCACACCCCCAGTATTAAATGATTTAGAGCTTATGACATTAATGCTGGGGATCAATAATACTTTGATCTTGAGATATCGAGCTTCTGAGCCAAGGACTCCTGCGAGATATGCGAGGCAATCATAATATCTATCTTCTCCGCGTGGAAAATGTTTGATAGAAATTTTCTTGAATCTAATCATTCTGTCGGCCACTGCGGCTGCGTAGTCGATCATTTTTCCATTCTTCAGGAATTTTTATGTGTAATGGTTTACGATGAGTAAAAAATTTGTATATACGAACAACTCGGATGCTCCAATCTTAAGAGCCATGTCCAGACCGTGAATCATCGCCTCGTACTCGATTGTATTGTTGGTACCTTCAAAATTTAATCGGATTGCCTTTTCAATTATGTCATTAAAAGGTTTGATTAGCATGATTCCGATGCCTGATCCTGTGGGTCCATAGGATCCATCAGTCAAATGATGCTATCCCTTTTAAGTTATCCAGTCCGCATTTTCTTTGACCTATTCATCGTGAATCTTTGTGTTGTCTTCTTCCCAATCAGGATCTTCTACGGGGAAGTCCGCAAGAAAATCTACTACGGCCTGACCCTTTTTAGAATGTCTCGGTTCAAAGAAGATGTCATGATCGCCAAGAGCGACTGACCATTGCTGGACTCATCTTGATTTTTCTCGTTTGGATAAGATTCATGTAAAGGATAGTTGGTCAATACTCGTACGGAGTGGGCTTTAAAATATTGTTTCAATTTTTGCGAGGTGTAGACGAGAGCTAAAAGCAATTTCTTGACCTTGGTGTATCAGGATTCTGCTGGAGTTAAAGCTTTACAGATGAAGTAGACAGGCTTCTCGGTTTTCTCATCGAGTCGAATGAGAACAAAACCCAATTACACTTCAGTAATGGCAAGGTAAATGGTGAGCTCTTCCCCTTCGCTAGGTGTATTCATCATTGACGGAGAACCCAAGTAAAGTTTAAGTTGCTAAAATGCTGCTTCGCACTCTTCTTTCCATTCGATCTCGGGGTCTTTCTTAGATTTCTGTTTTGTTGTCCCTTCACATAATAAGTTGAGCAACCATCTACAGCGATCAGACGATTTTAAAACAAAATGGTTTATTGCGGCAATCTTGCCTGTTAACTACTGGACATCCTTCTTTGTTTTTGGAGAAGGCATAGATAATACTCTACGAATATGATCTGGATTAACTTAAATACTGCGCTTGCTGATTAAGTAGCCTAAAAATTTCCCTGACTGGACTCCGAACTGACATTTATTGGGGTTGAGCCGCATTTTGTAGAGATGGAGAATATCAAAAGCTGTGTGCAAATCTGCTATATGGTCTTCCTTCTTAAATCTTTTTCACAGCATATTGTCTATATAGACCTCCATTGTTTTTCTAAGGTAATCTTTGAACATTTGGGTCATCAATCGCTAATAAGTAGCTCCCGCATTCTTGAGACCAAATGGCATGACTTTGTAGTAGTATAGGCCGTACTCTGTAATGGATGTTGTTTTCTCTTGATTGCCAGATAGCATCGGTATTTTGTTGTATCTTGATGCGATATCCATCATGACAGTAGCTCGATTCCTGATGTAGAATCGAGCAGGTTATTTATGACAGGGAGTGGAAAACTGTCTTTTGGGGTATGTATGTTCAAGTCGGTGAAATCCACGCACACCCTGATCTTCCCATTTTTTTTTGGTACTGCTACAATATTCGATATTCATTATGGATAATTGGCTTTCTGGCTAAAACTGACTTCAATGAGTTTTTTTTATTTCTTTGATGACTTCGTCTAGAAGTCTTGGTGCTAAAGTCCTCTATCTTTGTTTGATAGCTGTGGCTTTTTCCTTCAAGTTGAGTTTATGACAGGCCAGGTTTAGATCGATACCCGGCATCTCGTGAAACATCCAAGCGAAGACATTATTACTTTCCTTAAGAAAATGGATGACAGTGTTGCACTCGGCTGAGGGCGGATGAGTGCCAATATATGTCCTACGCTTGGGTCCAATGATTTCAATGTACTTTGTAGTTTTTGCGTCGGGTAGATGTTGCCCTGCAGAGTTGACTGTATAGTTCCCTGTGACATGTTGTCTTTTGTAATTGGTATACGAGTTAATGTTCTGAAAGTTCTGGCCCAATGACGACAAAATTTTTGCACGCTCGTGCTAATTTATGATTTCCTTTTATCTCGAAAATACTACCTTCCCATTCGAAATGTAATGCCAGGTGATAGGTCAATGGAATAGCGTGCATATTGTGTAACATGCAACGTCCCATTATCCTCAGGTAATGGGATTTTGTATTGACAACGTAAAAGACAACGCCGAGTGTTACTGGTCCTACAGTGATGGAAGCACAATCTTTCCTGCACGCTCCTCCTTGGATACATTAAAACCACAGATATCAATGTCTCTGGGTTAAACCTTATCGGCCATACCCATCAGACCGATCGTACTTTGAAAGAGAAGTTTGATAATGCTGCCGGTGTCTACCATCATCGTATGAAGCACCATATTATGCATTTTCACCATGATCACCAAGGCATCATGGTGAGGATAGTTGACATGCCGAACGTCACAATCATTAAAAGAGATCCCAGTTCGTTGTGAGCTAGATACTGGAATTAAAGGAGCTTCTTTATCTTGCATGGATAAGCCGTGACATTAGGCGACACGCCTTCTTTTGCTCCTGTTTGATTCTATGACGACCTGGGTCCTCACGGGATGGCAGAGTGAGAAATGGTACAAATTCTTTTCAGCTGCGGGCTCCACGAGTTGAATAGTTTTGCTGGGGGTTTTATAACTCCCGTTCTTGTAACTCTCCATGCCACTATGTATTTGTGCATTTGTACATCAGCGAAGATGTATTCTAACAGCCGTTGTAAGGAAAAATATTTCTCTATCTCATGATGTCAGACCTTATGGAAGATACAGTATGGTTTGCTCCTGATCGGTTGATGGTACTATAATATAGGGTAGATGTTGGCTATAGTCACATTCATCTTTGGAAGATAAGGTTTTGGTAAGTTACTCCCTTTTCGAGGTTGTTCGTCATTGGATTTGGTTCATTTCCTATCTCCTCCTTGGTCTGGTGTCAAATTAAAATTGGAACGGCTTGACTAATCTCGAGCTGCCAGTGTTGATTTCTAAAGTTTCTGCCTGTCAGAAACCATCTGCTCCAGATCGATGTATCCGTAGACCTTTTCAATCATGTCTTCCAATGTTGTTGGTTTGTTGAGGACGAGGTACTCCTTCGCCCGACCAATGACGAGTAAAGCATTGGTGAAAGTAGAAATAGTGATCTTCTGGTCGAGCTGATCTACTTTTTGGGCTAATTCTAAGAAATTGTTGGTAAATGTCTTAAGTTTTTCTCCTGGCATCTATTTGAGGCTAAAAAGAGAATATAAGTTTTCCTCTTTATCTCTATTGTGCGAGTAATTCTTGATGAAGAGTTCGCATAACTATTCGAAGGTTGTAATAGATCCTTCAGGCAGTATATGTAACTATCGTAGGGGTTTGCCTGACAAGTTGGTAGGAAAGAGCCGACATAAAATGTTGCTGGACGTGGAATGTAGGCCTAGAGCGTCCAGGAACTCTTGAACGCATTCTACTTGATCAGTTCCCATGTACTTTTGGATCTTCAGAGTGTGAAACCTGGCGGGAACCTCACCATCCAATAGCTCTTGGGTTATAGGGCTCTTCAGTAATCTGTTATGGATCTCTTTAGTCGGCGTATGTGCTTCGAGCAATTCCTTTATTTGCTTTTTAACATGTTCCTGAGGGACATATTGTGAAGTTGTGATTATTGGTCGTCTGACGTGCCCTTCTCCAGGGTTATGGTCACCACTCCCATTACTTAGACGCTCCTTTATCGGGACTCGAACTCTTCGAGGTAGATTTTTGGTCTGTCTGACTCCCTAAATTGGCATGTCTACATCTTTTTTGATCTCCTGGATCGAGATGGGATCCATGCCCTGTTGTTGATGGTTAGATCGAAGTGCACCTCCTACGTGAACGGCCTTCAGAGGAGGCCCAATTTTGTCATGAACAAAAATCTGCGAGCCCTCAGGTTGTACGACTTTGATCTTCTAGGTGGCAACCTGCTGACCCTATAAAATATTCAGCGCGTCCTATACACTTGTGAGTTGTTGTTCCAGGGCTGCACGCTTTTCTATATTTAAGTTCAAAGTGGCCCTCAAGTCTACTAAAGCTGCATTTTCTTCTACTTGGACGATCAGCGTACTCTGACCTGGAGGCCACATTCTGAGAAGAAAAATGATCAGGGGTTTTTGATATAATGGGTTTGAGAATTTTGATTCCCACAGACGGTGCCAAATGTAATAGCCTAGTTCTGGGATCCAGACATAGCCTTTACACTAAATGTACTCAGAATGTTCAAGAACAATAGACAGTAAGCAGCAAGATGATTTAGCGTGGAAAACCTTTGAATAGGTTAAAAACGATGACTTCTTCTCAGAATTTTGAGAAAGTGATGATCTTATTAATATTGGTAGTTTATTACAATGATCGTTTTGGGAATGTAAGATAATATAATAAGAACTTTTCTTTGGTGAATGTTCCGTCCTTCATCTACAGTTCTCTAGGTCTTCTTATAGGTCCTCTAATATGACCGTTTGATGACCATAAAGTCCCTTAATGATGGACGTTACAAAGTGAGTGTGAGATATTCTTTGACCAGGTTGCGTAACATTCTGACCTTTGCTGCTGTACAATGGCTTTATTGCTGACTATGTGTTTTGTACAGGTAAAACTTTTGGTGTAGAGGCCGAAAGTGATGTCTCGAACTGAGGAAAGTTTGGTTACATCTTTGGCAGTGCTTCTTGAATGCTGATGAGATCGAGGATGAGGCTTGAGTCTAAGATACAAAATAAGCTATTACAAGATGGCTCGTAACCATTAGCATGAGTGTCGTTAGGGATGAGTGGTATTAGTCGAGAAACTCATTCTGTATATGTTTGTAATAGTGCCATGTGCTTTGTTGTTCAGGTAGAAAGTTGTCTGCAGTTCTTAGATGAAGCATGAGCTCGAGATCCAGAATAAGCCACTACAGAAAACTTGTAAGATCTTTGCCTTATCTTATGTCTGGTAGGGTCTTTGATATGAAACAAGTTTTTATATTTGTTCTAATCGCAGAGATGGGTTGATTCAGTCAAACGAAGTGAATCTTGATTTAACTATAGTAGTGTTGCAGACATATTGAAAGAGATAAAGGCTAGTATTACCTTTGCCTTATCTTATGCCTGTAAGAGTCGTTTATATAAAACAAGTTTCTACATTTATTTTAATCGCAGAGATTTAGTAGAGTCAGCCAAACCAAGTGTTATCCTTGATTTAACTTATTTAATGTCCCAAACAAGTTAAAGTAGATGAAGGCTAGTTTTACCTTTGCCCTATCTTATGTTTTGTAGAGTCTTTTATATAAAATAAGTTTCTACATTTATTTCAATCGCAGAGATTTAGTAGAGTCAGCCAAACCAAGTGTTATCCTTGATTTAAGTGGCATAAGATCGATTGAAAGCTAGTATTATTTATGTTTTAATCTATAAAATGTAGTTAAATCTACGTGAGTAGAAAGATGTTGTGAAAAACTTGGAAGTTTCATTGATCAGATCATAATTTACATTGGATGGTAAAAAAAATCTCAGTTTTGGAATTGAAAAGGCAAAAACAAGAAATAGAAATAGAGTAGTGAGATGCTTAAAGATAGTATCGCTTCAGTCGCCTAGTGTTCCAAGGATTTGAAATGAGGATTCCCGCTTCTATCATGAGATAATATGATCTCAGGCCTAAACGGCCTATAATAATTAATGGACCCTCCCAATTGTCGACTAATTTTACAGCGTGAGGATCTTTGCAATGTTAAGGAATCTCTCTGAGGACGAGATCGTCGATTTGGAAGATACAGTTTCTAACTTGGCTGTTGTACGATATGACTAACATACGATAATATCGACCTAGGTGATCAATGGCGTGTTCCCTGGTTTCATCGATCATATTAAGATTTCGAGCCAATTCGAACTCATTTTCCCCGTCAGTCAGCTCGTGATCTCAAACTGGATTATGGTATTTAGAAAGAATGACGGCCTTAGTGTCATAAGCAAGGATGAATGGGGTGCATCCGGTTGACTGTTAGGGAGTGGTACGATATACCCATAGGACATGAGGCAGTTCTCAAACCCAATTCATTTTCTTTTGTGAATGAAGTCATTTTTTTGAGTCCATCCATGATGGTTTCGTTGGTGATTTCAGCTTGGCCATTGCCTTGAGGATAGTAAGGATTGGATGGTGAGTGGATGATATTATATTGGTTGAGGAAGGTTACGATTTTTTCTCCAGCAAATTGAGGACTGTTATCGATACGAATTAGGTGGGGGCACCCAAACTGAGTGATAATGTGTTCCTAGATAAAAGAGATGACCTATTTTTCTCTGGTTCGACATAGTAGAATTGCTTCTTCCCATTTCGTAAAATAATTAATAGCTACGAGTAGATGATGGCGGTTACCTAGAAAATTAGGGAACTTACCAACGAGATCAAGTGCCAATCTTTTGAATGACCAAAACACCTTTTTTGCATGGAGTTTGAGCGTAGGGGCACATATCATGTGTCCATGTCTTTGGCAGGCGTCACATCTACGTGAGTACTTCTTTGCTTGCTTGTACATGCTGAGCCAGAATACTCCCTCTTAGTTCTATTTGCTAGTGATAGGCCTGCGGCATGGGTGCCACAACTCCCTTCATGTAGTTCACGGGGCATTTCATCTGCTTTTGGTTTGTAGAGGCACTTGAGGTAAAGCCTCATGACGGAAAGGTGGTATAGCATACCATTTTGATTTATGCAGTACTTAGATTTGCTGATCAGCTGTCGGCGTTCTTTTAGATCTGCTAGAAGTGGTCCCTTGCAACTGCTGTCCACACCGAGGTAGGCTAAGAATGGCTTTTGCTAATCGTCGTCTCCCTCTTTATTGCCCCCAGTGTTGATCGTACATACAGAAATATTGAGCTTTTGTACCCAAGACCCCGGCTAGATATACCGCGGAATCGGCATGCCTATTTTCCTCTCGAGGAAGATAATCGAGAGTTTCTTTCGCAAACTTGCTCATCCTATCTACAATGAGGGTTGCGTATTCAATCATCTTTCTATTCTTCTTATATTGCTCAGAGTAATGGTAGACGTAGAGTAGTGAATCTGTGTAAACTGAGAGTTCGAGGACATCGAGCTTAAGAAAGAGGTCGAGTCCATGAATGAGAGCATCGTATTCGGTGACATTATTTGAGGCCTCAAAATCCAAGCGGATTGATTTCTCAATTATGTCATTGGAAGGGGTAATCAATGCGATTCTGATTCCTGACCCTGCGGGTTCTGCTGATCCATCCGTAAGAAGTCTCCACCTTTTAGTTGTAATCCATTCAGTTCATTCGTCAAACAGTTTGGGGATAGATCTTTAGGAGTTTCTTCTGTAAGGTCAGGGTCGTGCTCCTCCCACTCAGGATCTTCCACCGGAAAATCTATGAGAAAATTGGCAATGGCCTGACCCTTTTCAGAATGGCATTGTTCAAACACTATATCATGTTCTCCCAAACTGACTGACCTCTGCTGCACTCTCCTTGATTTTTCTTTCTTGGATAGAACTTCCCAAAGTAGGTTGTTCGTCATGAATTTGACTAAATGAGCTTGAAAGTAGTGGTTGAGTTTCTGTGAAGTGTAAACAAGAGTGAGAATAAATTTCTTAATTTTAGAGTACCTCGTTTCCACTGGAGTGAGGTTTTTTCTGATGAAGTAGAGTGGTTTCTTGATTTTCTCTTCAAGGTGAATGAGAACCGAGCTGAGTGAAGTATCTGCGACTACTAGGTAGATAATTAGTTCTTCATAATCTATTGGGGTGCTCATTATGGGAAACCTCCCCAAATAGGTTTTGAGATCCTAAAATGCTACTTCACATTCTGGTGTCCATGTGACCTTTGTATTTGATTGAAATTTTCCTCGTTTGGTATAATAGCAGAGTAATAAGAATGGCCAATGATAGCGGTATGAAGATTTTGAAACGAAATAGTTGATTGCAGTAATCTTGCCAGCTAGTTTTTGAACGTCTTTTATTGTTTTGAAGAAGTCATATTGAGGAGAGCTCGAATCTAATCTGTATCGACCTCAAACCCCTTCTTGCTGATGAGGTGGCCTAGAAATTGGCTTGAATGTACCCTGAATTTACACTTATTAGGGTTGAGACGCATCCTGTAAGATCGAATAATATTGAATATAGTGTCGAGATCTATGATGTGATTGGCTGACTCTAAGCTCTTGCACAAGAGATCGTCGATGTAAAGTTTAAAAACTTTTTCTATATGTACTTGAATAGAGTAGTCATCATCCGTTGATATGTGGAACCTGCATTTTTGAGTCTGAAGGGCTTTTCTTTATAGTATTAAAGACCTCTTTTAGTGATGAAAGTTGTTTTTTCTTGATCTTCTTCCAAAAGTGGAATTTGATTGTATCCTGAAGCAGCATCTATCATAGATAGGAGGTCATGGCCTGCTATAGAATCGAGGATCTGATAAATATTGGGAAGAGGGAAACTGTCCTTTACAGTATGTTTGTTCAGATCGGTAAAATCTTTGCAAACTTGGACTTTTCTGTTCTTCTTTGGGACAACGACAATATTGGATATCCAGTCTAGATATTTGGCTTCTCGAATGAATCGTACTTTGATCAATTTCTCGATCTCGGCGTTAACTTAATCTCAAAGACGAGGTGATAGTCATCGCTGTTTCTGCTTGATCTCTGTGGCGTTGATGATGATGGCCAATTTGTGACATGCATTGGCTGGATCAACCCCAGGCATTTCTTTGAAAGACCACGCAAAAACATCTCGATTTAGTTGCAAGAACTGAATAAGAGCATCATTTTCATGATGAACCAGCTTAGTACAAATGAAGGTACTTCTGCTAGGTCCATCAGTGTTGATATATTCTGTGGGCTCCTTAGTGGAAGGTTGATTGTTGAGGTGATCAGCTTTCTGTAATTGCTAAGCAGCAAATCTGTGACAAGTATCTAGGATAGAAGATACAGTATTTTTACAAGCTTGAGAGAGCTTCTGACTATCCCTGATCTCTTAAATACCATTTTTTTTGTTTGAATTGGAGTGCATGATGATAAGTGGAAGCGATTGCTTCCTTGTTGTGAATCCAGCAACGGCCCATAATCTTGAGATAACGAGATTTGGCGTTGATGATATAGAAGACAACGTCGATGGTGGCTGGTCCTGCTGTGATCGGTAAGATGATCTTGCCTACACGTTCTTCTCTAGAACCATTGAGCCCACTGATATCGACATCGCTCTGAATAACTTGGTCGATGAAACCCATTTGGTCGATAGTGCTCTGAAATAGAATCTCAATACCACCGCCAGTATCGATCATCATCGTGTGCATGACAAACTTCTTCATTTTGAGCATTATTACTAACGCATTATGATGTGGAAATTTGACATGGCTAGTTTTGCAATCTTCGAAGGAAATCCCAAGCCGGCGATTGCTCGACTCAGGAAGAAGCTTGGCTTATTTGTCTTGAGGTATAGGATCGTAGAATTCTGATAGTCTCCTGAGCTTGGATATATTAGAATTGGTGATCTGATTGATTTCGATCATGTTGTCGTGGTGCATATGGTAAAGATGCTTCTCCTCAGCTTGATCATTAACCTGAAAAACTTCAAACTGCTTCTTATAGCTGCCATCTTTGTATGATTCCAGTTGATAATATATTCGAACATCTGTCCCTCTTTAAAAATGTACTCGAGCAACCTCTATAAAGTATAGCAATTATCAGTAGAATGATGGTTTACCTTACGATGCAGGCAATATGGTTGATCATCGATTGGTTCCAGTAGTT
Organism: Kingdonia uniflora; assembly: GCA_014058105.1. Taxonomy (NCBI): domain Eukaryota; kingdom Viridiplantae; phylum Streptophyta; class Magnoliopsida; order Ranunculales; family Circaeasteraceae; genus Kingdonia; species Kingdonia uniflora. The sequence continues at coordinate 160,213 of JACGCM010000003.1, forward strand.
GAGAGACGCGGTAGAACTTATCCTTCAAAAGTAGTGGGAAATTTATGGAGATTCAGAAATTCATCTTTGGGAGGATGGGCTTGTTCGATAGACCGCCTTTCCAAGGGTATCCAGTGTTACCCTTGGTGCTCTTCTGATCTCCATATTCCTCTTTTTGTTTAGTGTTTCGATCTGTAGATGGACCCTTGGTGGGGAGGATGGATTTAGTAGATTTTTATTGCTCAAACATCAACCTCACCAGGTCAACAAAACTATTGACCTTGGTGATCATATCCTCCATGGTTACAGGTTTGTTGAGGAAGTGGTACTCTTTGGCCATGCAGTCGAGCTGGAGCGCGTTGGTGAAAGCAGTAATAGCCATTTTATGATCGAGGCTATCCACTTTACGTACGAGCTCTAAAAATTTCTTCACAAAAGCCTCGAGCTTCTTTCCGTGTGACTGTTTGAAACTGATAAGAGAATTCAAATTCTCCTCTTTATCCATGTTATGAGCATATGTCTTGATGATCTATTTCTGCAGCTAGTCGAATGTATATATGAAATCCTCAGGGAGAGAGTGGAACCATTCAGAGTAGTTCTTTCTACAGACTTATGGTGGACAGCTGCAGAGGATGTGGTTGAGATTGGAGTACAACCCCAATGAATCACGGTACTGTTGAATGTACTCCTTTTGGTCGGTACCTTTGTATTTACGATATTTTGGAGTATGGAAACCTTTTGGTATCTCCATATCGAATAGTTCTTTGGCAATCGGACTTCCTTGAAATTTTTTGATGTCACCGGCAGTACCCAGAACTTGTGCTTCGATCAACTCCTTAATTTGTTGGTCCATATGCTCTTTCGTGAGATAATGACATGTTGGTTGAATCGCTGGGCGAGCAGGTTGTGGATGATGAGTACCTGTACCTTCACTCAAACGATTTCGTACTGGAAATTAATGTTAAGGTCACTGTTCTTCTTCTTGACGAACAAAAATTTGGTGACCCTGACTGGCATCAGACTGAACTTTAACTCCAAAATATAAAGAAGACTGTGGTTCATGCTAAAGATTCCTAGAAATAGCTTTACTGGTGACTCATCGAGGTCCCAATCTTTCCCTTACTGAAATATGGGAGGTCTCTGGTAACTGATCGTGACCTCTTGTTGGAGGAGCCTATTGAGTATTTTGTAGAGCTTCTGAGGTAGTCTATATTGTTGTCATCTGGTCTTCATCTCGTTTGAGCGCTGTCAAACGAGCTTGCCGTTCTGTGTCGAGCTTTTTCTCACGGAGCTCCCGATCTTTAGATAACTGAAGTTCGAGCTCGGCGCATTTCTTTGTTTCGGCGTTGAGATTCCCCCGTAACTTTGTAAGTTGACCTGGCACCATTGAAACATCGAGCTGGATGCCTGCAGCCGGTCATCTGGAAGTAACCATGATTGAAAATTGTAGTGAAAGAAATCCTTAAGATATCGTAGAAATACAATCTTTCCCACAGACGGTGCCAAATGTAATGGCCAAATTCTGTAAGCTCGAAATGGCTCGGAATTCGCTATCACACTAATGAACCTGCGAAAATATTCTAATAGAAAGCAAGAAATGACACAGGTGATTTTAGCATGGAAAACCTCTTAATAGGAAAGATACCATGACCTTGAGTGGAGAATTTTTGTAAAAGTATCTTTATTGCTAGAGGCAGATATCTTATTACAAGTAATATCTGGATATAGAAATATTTGAACCTTGTAAATAATAATTTGAATGTTTCTGAGAATCTAGAACAAGTAGTTTCATGGTGATCTCTTGTGCAATTTTTCTGGTTCTTATCTCTTTTGAAAGCTCTTCCTTATATAGGCCTTCTCCGCAGCTCTTCATCGTACTGGAGCACATTCTCTGAACAATGTGGTTAGTGGCGGTTGACTAAATAACTGTTGATTTTGTAAGGGACTGGTGTCTTTGTTTGGTTTAGGTTTTTCGCTTTCAGTTCAACCCACGTTTTTCACCTGTTCATGGAGTAGGTTGGAATGTTGACTGAAAAAGTTATGTTTAAAATGCATGAGTCTGAGATGGAGGTAATTCGAACTGGCGATAACTTGATTTTTGATGAAATCGAGGGATAGGTCCCTACAGACCGAATTGGACACAAAGTCCACTACGACTAGAATATAAAAGTTTTCATGAGATGAAGGAAACGGGCCCATAAAATCTATGCCCCAAACATCAAAAAGTTTAATAATAAGAATGTTGTTTAGGGGCATCATGTTTCCGTGAGAAATATTGCCAGTCCTCTGACATCTATCACAAGTAGAATAAAAGGGTATGCGAATAAAGACTAAATTAAAAAAATTTGGTAGCTATTTTCTTAATACTGAAATGCCCTCCACAGGCATAGGTGTGGGAAAACATGAGTACGCCCTGGAACTTACCATTTGGAATGCATCTTCTAATAACTTGGTCATAACAAAATTTATACAGATAAGGATCGTCCTAACTGAAACGTCTATCATCGTGCAAGAATTTGGCTTAATCTTGTTTAGACCAGTGGCCAGGTAATCGTTTAATTGTAAGATAATTGGCAATATCGGCATACCAAGGTAGTTGTATAATAGCCATAAGCAACTCATTAGGAAATGCCTATAATATAGGGAAGACATCTTCACCACCTTCAATCAGAAGTCGGGATAAATGGTTTGCTACAACATTTTCAACACCTTTCTTATCCCAAATTCTTGTAATAAGAGGATCCATCGGATTAACCGAGGCTTAGCGTCCGTTTTGAATAATAAATATTTTAATGCCGTGTGATCGGTGTAGATAATGACTTTAGACCCAACAAGATATGACCAAAACTTTTCTAATGCAAACTCAATGGCTAATAACTCCTTCTCAGTTGTGGAGTAATTCATTTGTGCATCATTAAACTCACGACTGGTATAGTAAATAACATGAGGTTTTTTATCTACTATTTACCCTAAAACTGCCCCAACAGCGTAGTCAGATGCATGACACATCAATTGAAATGAAAGATCCCAATTGGGCATTTGGATGATTGGAGTGGAAGTTAATTAAAGTTTGTACTTCTCAAAAGCTCTAGAACATTCATCATCAAAGTGGAAATCAGTGTCCTTAGCAAGTAAATTGCACAAGGGTTGGGAAATTCTGCTAAAATCTTTGATGAACCGGCAATAAAACCTCGCAAGGCCTAAAAATGATTGAATGGCCTTAACCGTTCGAGAGGGAGGTAAGGAAGAAATAATATCAATTTTGGCCTTATTAACTTCTATCCCTTTGTTGGAGATGATATGCCCAAGAACTATCCCTTGTGTCACCATGAAGTGACACTTTTCCCAGTTTAGCACCAATTTGGTTTGTGTACATCGTTCTAACACGAGCTCCAAATGGTACAAACATTCATCAAAAGAGAAACCAAACACTTAAAAATTATCCGTAAAGATTTCGATAAATTTATCAACCATATCATAGAAAATGCTCATCATATAACGGTAAAATGTAGTGGGTGCATTACAAAAACCAAATGGTATACACCGATCAGCATAAGTCTCATAGGGACATGTGAATGTGGTTTTCTCCTAATCTTCTGGAGCGATGGGGATCTAATTATATGCAGCATAACCGTCAAGAAAACAATAATGACTTTTTCCCACTAATCGCTTAAGCTTTGATCAATGAATGGAAGGAGAAAATGATATTTCCTAGTGACCATGCTCAACTTTATGTAATAGATACAAACATGCCACCCGGTGGTCATATGGGTAGGGATTAATTCATTATTCTTATTTTTTACTACAGTAATCCCTGATTTCATTGGTACAACTTGAATAGGGCTGACTTACTTACTATCCGAAATGGGGTATATGATACCTGCGTCTAATAGCTTGAGAACTTTCTTCTTTACCACCTCCATCATAGCTGGATATAAATGCCGCTGCATCTCGCACAAATTTTTAGCACCTTCCTCGAGATTGATGTAATGCATGCGCACGGCCGAGCTAATTCCCTTCAAGTTTTCTATAGGCCACCTTATGGCTGATTTTTTTTCTCTAAGGATACTCAAAGGTTTATCTTCTTGGTCAGCATCTAGATTGGAAGCTATTATCACAGATAGAGTTTTAGAATTACCTAGAAAGGCATACTTGAGAGTATTGGGTAATGGCTTGAGGTCTAGCTCGGGTGGTTTAACAATGGATGGAATAGGTAAAGTTGTTGATGCTTCATGAGGTTCCAGTCTAGGTCTCCATTTGGACATGTTAAAAATAAGAGTCAATTAGAGTAAATCATTAAATTCGTCAACGGTTGTGTCTTCATTAAAGTCCTCACCAAAGTTTACAAGATATTATTCTAATGGGTCCTTAGAAAAGGATTTGGGGAAAGAGTTATAAACTAGAGAGTCAATCATATTAAGCTCAACCATGACATGAAAATTAGGCACCTGAATATTATTGCTAAAATCATTGAGTTTGATTTTCAAGTTGCCCATAGATAGTTGTAAGACCCCATTGAAGCAATTGATAAGGGAATGAGTAGTAGCAAGAAAAGGGTGGCCCAACATGACGGGGATCTTACAGCTAGGATTCGTGATATCTTCAGTGTCCAAAGCAACAAAGTCCACAGGAAAAATAAGAGTACCAACCTTGATAAGAATATCATCAAGGATACCACGCGGGTATCGTATAGACCTATCAGCCAATTGATGTGCCATTCGGGTAGGATCGAGTTCTCCAAGTTTAAATTCTTGATAGACTGAGTACGGTAAGACATTCACACTAGCCTCCAAGTCGAGTAACTCCCTATCCACTTTGTGATCTTAAATTTGACAAGGGATGGTTGGGCTTCCAATATCACGAAGCTTAGGAGGGGTTAATGTCTCAGTCAAGAAGGTTTTCTTGTGTACATTGATTTTCCATTTCCTAGTGCACGCATCCTTAGGGAATTTGGCTTACGCAAGAAGAAGCATGATGGCATCAAGTACTAGAATATTTATATGAACTTTCTTAATTGTATCCAATATCTCGTCAAATTGAATCCCGTTTTTAGTCAGAAGAAGGCATTGTGAATAAGGCATCTTTGGCTTAATACATGCCTTTGGTACCAAAATAGACGAAGTAAGTAACTCCTTAGATTTCTTAGAAGGTTCTTGGTTGCTTACTACAACTGGTTCACTTGTACCTACCTCATCCTCAATAGCAACTGGTGTTGGCTCAACCCAAGATATTTCAACTCGGTTATTAATTTGTCTACCACTTCGAAGAGTAGTAATAGCATTAAGCTATTTTGGGATTGAACTAGAATCAAAACCCGGTGGTCCTTTCAGATTAAATTTAGGTTGGCTAGGTAGCTTACATGGTGGTATCTCATGCAATGCATTTGCCAATTGTCTTATCTGAGTCTCTAAATTAGTGATAGATTGGGATGTAGAATTTTGATTAACCAAAGTCTATTGTTGGAATTGTATCATTTGTTGTTAAAATTGCTGTGCTTGTTTTTGACTTTCTATTGAATATTGCATGAAGAGAGCAAGGGTATCTTCCAAAGATGGCTTAAGTGGAGCAGGTGCAAACTATTTGGATGACTGAAAGGATTGCTGAGATGCCTGAGGATAAGATTGAGAATGGAAATTCTTAGGAAAATTATGACCGGAGGTTTGTGGCTCGCCGAAACCCGAACGAGGTTGGTAGTTCTTCCACGAAAAATTTGGGTGGTTCCACCAAGTTGGCTTGTACAGGTTAAATGGCCTCTTGTTGGTATTAATCAAAACATTCACTTGCTCCAGATTGTCATTGAGTTCATTGAACATGGGACACATTTGAGTCACATGGGTTACGTCATAATAAATGGTGCAACCCTATTGCTGAACTTGGTTCCCACTACCCTTAAGATTGATTCATAGCCATAACCTCAATTTTTGGGGTAAGAGTATCTAATTTGGCTTTTATTGCCATTCCCACACTCACTTCGTATAAGCCACCTTTCATGGTTGTATAGACTTTTCTATGTGGATCAAAATCCCACTGCTGAGAATTCTCAGCTAATGTCCCAAACTCCTTATAAGCTCTATCGGATTCAAGGTCCTAGAATTTTCTACTATACATGGATTCTAGCCTATAACGATTCTCAGAGGTTATTCAACGATAGATGATCTGAGCTAAATGTTGTTTTTCAAAACCATGACTGGGATATTACGAAAGAAGATCTTTATATCTCTCCCATGACTCGTAAAATGTTTCGCTCTCATTTTGAGCAAATTCAACAATTGTACTTCTAAGAGCGGGGGTTTTTCCCATTGAAAACCATTTGGTTTTGAAATTAGTCTCCATTTGGTCCCATGAATTGATAGATGCCGGTACTAATGAATCAAGCCAATGACTCGCCTTATTTTTTAGTGAGAATGGGAATAAACGAAGGCGGACAAAATCCTTAGTAAAATGTTAATATTTTGAGAGCGCACAAATTTTCTTAAATATGTGGACATGCTTATAAGGGCTCTCAGAATCAAGCCCATGAATTATAGGTAACATTTGAATCACACTAGGCTTGATTTCATAATGATTTGTTGTGACAGCTGGAAACATGATACATAAAGTTATATCGCTCACTACGGGGGTCCAATAGTCCCTAAGAGATTTGGCACCGGCCATGATTGGGGGTTCTACTTCTAGCTCAACAACAAGCTCAATTGGGTCAACTCTAGATAGATTACCCTCTCCAAAATTAGGGGTCCTAAGTTCTCTATTGTGTAAATTGGGCAAGGTAGTCGCCCTCTTCACTTTGACTGAGGTGGTAGACCGTAAATAGGCAAAGGTTCTGGTAAACTTCCTATGCATTTTTTTCCATATCCCAATTGATCATGCACAAACTAATATGCGATAAAATTTTGGCACCCAATATAATAAGCACTGAATCAAACCTATAATCTATCATTTTAATGTTTTATTAAAAAGTAATAATTAGGTCTCCCCTATATTCTTCTATGTTCTTAAAAGGGTAGGATGGTCAAAGGCTTTGGTTCTTATACTCCTCTGCGTCACTATGCTTGTCACGCCCCAAAATTCATATTAAAAGACATGCCAGAATAAGCATCTCGAGGCCATGAACAGGTCGGGCATCCCCAAATCGATGAACCCCAACGATGTAGTAAATAAAAGACATTTAATAATACTACACCTACACAGATATACGCAGCGGAAATATCAATCTATAATTATCAACCCAAAGACTTAAACAAGTCTGCCATGAATATGGCTACAACTGAAGAAATAAATTAGAATCTCACATAAACGAAAAAGTAATAAAAGAGTCTCGCAACCGCACGCTCCCAACTACTCTCCTAACGGTCCTGAACACCCTGCTAAGCACCTGATCCTGAAATATATATCCCGCAAGGCGTTAGCAAGCCGCAACTAAGCAAATATGCAATCCTTAAATTTTATCATAATAGATAAAAGTACAATATAGAAGGAAATGTCTAATCTCAACAAAGTATGTAATATAGGGTCTTCTTATATGGCTTAACCATACTTTAGAAATATTCCGTCCTCTGTTCGAAAAGTAATCCAGAACGTATCCATATTAGCGTCTCTTTTAGGGCTCAAAGCCCTTGGAAATGCCCAAGGTTCCGCAAAATCCAAGGATGTGACCACTCTTATAGGGACAAAACCCAAGGAGATGCCTACGGTTTAAATCAATGACCTGACCAATGCTCTTTTAGGGATTGAAACCCATGGAAATGTCACGGACTCTGTTATTTCCTATGGCCTGACCAACACTTTTAGGGATTAAAACCCATGGAAATGCCAAGATTTACCGTAGACCTGACCAATGGAACCCTAATATATACATTTACCTTAGCGACATCGTATTTAAGATTTGCGCACTACTCCATCAATTACAATCTCGTACGCAATATCACCTACAAATCTAGTACATAGTTTACTCCAAAACGTATAGTCCATAACTCTACCTTATTAGAGCGACGCTGACCTCGCTCTAGGCTATTAGTTTCATCGAGTTCTCGTAAGGAATAAGCACACATCATCAGCCAAATTTTAACTGTATAATATTACCTTACACCACATGGCATTAATTTATTAATCACTAGGTCATCAACATGAGCTATCACTTATATATATATATATATATACAATCCTAGCATCAGTAACATAATTACGCTGCCCTTGCATTAGTAACATAATTTAACATTGGATGTTCACAACTAATAATTAATGTTTCAAGGGCTGCAACAACGTAATGACCATAAATACTGTGACTGCAACAAAGCTATAGTACTGAACTTCCCATAACTAGCAATTGATCCTTGTAGCATATGATTTAACGAATCAAATTCTCTGTTAAATAACTCTTGTTTAAGCAATCAAAAGATACTCATATAACCCGACTAATAATCATCGCTATAAACCCAAATAGAATCATGGTTGTGTAGTAATGATAGTGCACTTGCCTCATAAAATAAAGATGGAGCTGCACCACGAACTTCCCCGATACAACTCTTACGATCTACTCGCCGAAGGTTCCTTCTTGTTTTCTCTTCACCAATGTCGTAGTGTTTATTTACTCTCTCTCTAACTATCTCCTTCTCTCTACCTTCTATCTTCTCTCTACCTTCACTCTTCTACGTGATAGTTGGTTATTGTGGGGCTAGATTCTCTTCTAGGTTGTTTTATATTGCGGCTAGGTTTTGATTGTTTTTCTAGTAGCTTACGTGAGACCTCTTGTTTTCCTAACCCCACAAGGTGTAACCACAACCCCTAAGGTGTGATCTCATACCATGGGAGCAACTTACTAAAATGCTACCAAATTATTGTATGACCATATAACCGCTAGTGCACAGAAATAATACTATCACACCGTAATGGCCTAAATTAAATGGGGCATTACATTATGCCCTCCAAAAAAAAATTTGTCCTCGAAATTGACGTACCTGATTCCATAAACAAAGAAGGGTAGAGCTCTCAGACCTTGTCCTCTCGCTCCCAAGAAGCCTCACCACGATTATGATTACTGCACTGAACCTTGACTAACGGAATAGTCTTAGTCCTAAGGACTTGCTCATTGCAATCCACAATAGCAATAGGAAGTTCATCATAAGAAGCATCCTCTTGAATCTCGAGGGGTTATCAATCAATAACGTGGGATGGGTCATGCTCATACTTACGTAACATCGACACATGAAAAACGTTATGAATTCGATCCATCGTTGGCGGTAAAGCTAGACGATAAGCTACACTCCCAATCCAGCCCAGAATCTGAAATGGCCCGACAAACCTAGGTGCCAACTTACCCTTTTTACTAAAGCGCATCACCCCTTTCATAGGTGAAACTTTCAGAAATACATGGTCTCCAACAACGAGCTCCAATGGTCTTCGACGAACATCTGTATAGCTCTTCTGTCGACTCTGCGCTATACGTAGTCTATCTCTTATCAGGCTAATACTCTCGGTAGTCTGGAGAACAATCTCTGGTCCAAGCAAACTCCGATCGCTGATCTTTGCCTAACAGTTAGGAGATCTACACGGCCTACCATACAATGCCTCGAAAGGTGCCATGCCAATGCTTGACTGATAACTGTTATTGTATGCAAACTCTACCAATGGTAAATGCTCAACCCAACTCCCTTTAAAATCTACTACACAAGCTCGAAGCATGTCCTCCAAAATCTGATTAACTCGCTCTGCCTGGCCATCAGTCTGTGGGTAAAATGCAGTACTAAAATCCAAGGATGTACCGTATGCTAACTGGAAGCTCTTCCAAAACTTAGAAGTGAACTTAGAGTCCCTGTCTGAAACAATCGATACCGGAACTCCATGAAGTCTTACAATCTCCTAGATATACAACCATTCTAAGTCATTAAAAGATGATGTACTACGAATAGCTAAGAAATGAGCTGACTTTGTCAAGCGGTCTACAATAGCCCAAATAGAGTCAAAACCTTGTTTTGATCTTGGTAACCCCGCGATGAAATCCATCGAGATGTTCTCCCACTTCCACTTTTCTATAGGTAAAGGCTGGAGCGTCCCTGCGGGCTTTTGATGCTCGGCCTTCACCTACGGACATGTCAGACACTTAGACACATAATCAGTAACCTCTCGTTTCATATTGTTCCTCCAATAGTGTCTACAAAGGTCACGATACATCTTAGTACCTCCCGAATGAATGGTAAACCTAGATCGATGAGCCTCGAAAATGAATACCCCCATCGGTACTAACAACCAAGTCAGACTGACTGCCATCTGCAACCCTAGTATGTAACTCCCCATCATCCTACTGAGCCTTAATGATCCTACTAATCAATAAAGGCTGAACTGAAATCCCAAACAAGGATACCCCTGCAGATCGAGAACCTAACTGTGGACAAAACTCTGAGATCATCTCTAACATTTCCCACTCCCTAATCATCAACTGCGCCACAATGCCACGCGGCTTGCGACTTAGGGCATCCGCTACAACATTAGCTTTACCCGGGTGATAAACGAACTTATAGTCGTAGTCCTTAAGGAACTCCATCCATCTGCGCTGCCTCATATTAAGCTCGGGTTGAGCGAAGAGGTACTTCAAACTTTTGTGATCTGAGAAAAGCTCAAATCTCTCCCCATACAAATAGTGCCTCCAAATCTTCAATGCATAAACAATTGCCGCCAACTCCAAATCATGAGTTGGGTAATTCTTCTCATGGATCTTCAGCTGTCTAGACGCATAAGCGATAACCTTACTATCCTGCATCAGTACACAACCCAACCCACATATTGAAGCATCAGAATAAACCACAAACTTCCCTCCCTCGGATGGAATAGCTAACACCGGAGCTGAAGTAAGTCATCTTATGAGTTCGGCAAAAGCTTGCTAACATTTGTCATCCCAGAGAAACATGACCTCATTCTTAGTCAGGTTGGTCATAGGCGTAGAAATCTTGGCAAAGTCTAATATAAATCTGCGATAATAACCCGCCAATCCCATAAAAGAACGTATCTAAGCAACTGTAGACGGCCTCTACCAATTAAGAACTGTCTCAACCTTGGAAGGATCAACAACTACCCCATCCCTTGACCAGACATGCCCTAGAAACTTAACTTCCTCTTTCCAAAAGTCACACTTCTCAAGTTTCACATACAACTTGTGCTCTCTAAGTGTCTTCAAAATAATTCGTAGGTGTTTGGTATGTTCTTCCCTCGAAGGAGAATATATCAAGATATCATCTACAAACACCACAACAAACTTATCCAGATACGGTTTGAAATCCCGGTTCATAAGGTCCATAAATACAGCTGGAACATTGGTGAGTCCAAAAGTCATAACCCTGAACTCGTAATGACCATATCTAGTTCGAAATGCCGTCTTTAAAATATCCTCCTCCCTAACTCTGAGTTGGTGATAACCAGATCGTAAATCAATCTTAGAAAAGTATTGCACTCCTTGCAGCTGATCGAATAAGTCCTCAATTCAAGGCATCGGATAACGATTATTGATCATGACTTTGTTCAATTGCCAATAATCAACACAAAGTCTCATCGAACCATCCTTCTTCTTAACAAACAGAACTGGAGCACCCCCCGGCGAAGCACTCTCACAAATAAAGCCCAACTTCATCAACTCTTCAATCTGCGCATACAACTCCTTAAGCTCGACTGGTGGCATACGATAAGTTGCTTGGGAAATGGGCTCAGTCCCCAGTACCAAATCGATGCAAAAATCAATGTCTCACTTCGGTGGAAAGCCTGGTATCTCCTAAAAAATATCTTGGAATTCGTAAACTACCGAAAGTTAATCAATAGGCATCGGGCCTGGAGGCTCAAGCTCAAGATGTGCAATCATCGAACAAATCAAGTCCTCAGTACCTGAACTCTGGAATCGAAACTTTTTACTACCTTGAATAGAAAAGTGACTGTCTTCTTAAAACAATCGACACTGGCATGATAAGTCGATAACCAGTCCATACCCAAAATGATATCAAACTCCTGATTGCTAACAAGATAAGATACACTGGAAACACTAGGTGACCAATAGTAATAGGACAGTCTCTACAAACTCGGTTTAATGTAACTGATCTCCCTATAGGTGTAATCACAGATAACTCGCTCTCTAGTATCTCAGGTGTCAGGCCAAATGAACACATACTAATATAAGATATGAAGGAATGCGTAGCACTAGTATCAAATAAAACTCTAGCAGGTGAGTGAAAAGCGAGAAGTGTACCTTCCAGCACTGGTTTTCCACCTCGTTGCTTACGCTGCGCTACAGCAAAAACTCTGCCCTGTGGAGGCAGTCCCTGTCTCTAGCCCTGTACTCCCTGTCTCTGTTGTTGCTGCTGCTGACTTGTATGACGAGGACAAAGACGAGCCTGATGCTCAGCTTCATCACATGCGAAACATCTCCCAGAAACCTGTGTACCCTGAGCTCCACAAGAAGTAACCGTTCTAGTATTACCTGATCCTTGTTCTATCCTCTGCTTCTTCCAATAACCCTAATTTCCCTGGTTCCCTTGGTAGCCTTGGTTCCCTTGGTAACCCTTTCTGGTCGCGGTCGCAACAATCTCTTTGCCCTTTGGCTCTGTCCTCTTCTCAACCTTCCTTTCCCTAGCTCTTTTGGATTCATTATAGCTACTCTCAATCAACTGTGCCTTCACCACCATCTCAGAATATGACCTAATCATCTGTCCTGTAAGCTTACCCCTGATCGGCTCTATAACTCTGCCAAGAAACTTCTTCGCCTTACAAATCTCATCGGCAACAAGAAAAGATGCGTAACGGGACAACTCACTGAACTTAGCCTCGTACTCGATAATCGTCATGTTCTCCTTCTGTTCCAACTGAAAGAACTGTGAAGCCATCTCATCCCAATAACTTTCTGGAATGTACTGATAAAAGAATTTCTCCTTGAACAGTACCCATGTGATCTGTTGACCCTCCAATGTCTGTTCAGTCGTCTCCCACCAATTGTCAGCATTACCGTCCAACAAGTGTGAAGCCATTCTAACCCTCTGATCCTCAGGACAATCAATCGATCTCATCTTCTTCTCGATATGCTTCAGCCAAAACTCATCCTCCTTTGGTCCAGGTGTGTCTACACTAAACCGCTAAACCTTAGCCTTATCAATTGCAGCAATCCACCTGTTACCAATACCTTGCTCTACCGGTAAGGCTCGCGCCTCATCCCTGGCTGCCTGCTGCTGCATGAAGGTACCAAAAGTATGACATATCTGACCTAGGTCAGCCTGAGTGGCATAAGCAGGCGCCGCTGGTACTGGACCGACCGGATCAACCTGAAACTGACCATCTTGAGCTTCTGCAGGAACTTCAGGAACATCCTGTAGAGCATCAATCGGATCTCTACAACAGGCTCTGCAATCGGTGTAACACCAACGTCGCAATGACCTCCACTTTTACCACCTCGACGACCGCCCCGTCCTACACGACGGTCAACAATGTGAACACTACGCCTGGTACCATCATCAATGGTATCACCAACATAACCGCCACGTCCTCTGTCCATAGCTCGGAGGAGAGAAGAGTGGTTGTCAGCACAAAATATTTCATATAATATCAAAGTCATCACCGTCAATCAATAAAATAACGATCCTACCCCATCTTACCCACGAAATTTCATGTGTGTGATATAGAGCAGGAACCATCCTGAAGGATAAACCTTCACTCTGATGCCAATCTGTCACGCCCCAAAATACATATTCCAAGACATGTCAGAATATGCCTCTCGAGGCCATGAACAGGTCGGGCATCCCCAAATGGATGAACCCCAACGATGTAGTAAATAAAAGATATTTAATAATACTGCATCCACACAGATATATGCAGCGGAAATATTAATCTATAATTATCAACCCAAAGACTTAAACAAGTCTGCCATGAATATGGCTACAACTGAAGAAATAAATTAGAATCTCACATAAACAGAAAAATAATAAAAGAGTATCGCAACCGCACGCTCCCAACTACTCTCCTAACGGTCCTGAACACCCCGCTAAGCACCTGATCCTTAAATATATATCGCGCAAGGCGTTAGCAAGCAGCAGCTAAGCAAATATGCAATCCTTAAATTTTATCATAATAGATAAAATTACAATATAGAAGTAAATGTCTAATCTCAACAAAGTATGTAATATAGGGTCTTCTTATATGGCTTAACCATACTTTAGAAATATTATGTCCTCTGTTCAGAAAGTAATCCAGAACGTATCCAGATTAACGTCTCTTTTAGGGCTCAAAGCCCTTGAAAATGCCCAAGGTTCCGCAGAATCCAAGGACCTGACCACTCTTTTAGGGACAAAACCCAAGGAGATGCCTACGGTTTAAATTAATGACCTGACAAATGCTTTTTTAGGGATTGAAACACGTGAAAATGTTACGAACTCTGTTATTTCCTATGACCTGACCAACTCTTTTAGGGATTGAAACCCATGGAAATGCCAAGATTTATCGTAGACCTGACCAATGGAACCTTAATGTATACATTTACCTTAGAGACATCGTATTTAAGATTTGCGCACTACTCCATCAATTACAATCTCGTAAGAAATATCACTTAGAAATCTAGTACATAGTTTACTCCAAAACGTATAGTCCATAACTCTACCTTATTAGAGCGACGCTGACCTCGCTCTAGGCCATTAGTTTCATCGAGTACTCGTAAGGAATAAGCACACATCATCAGCCAAATTTTAGCTGTAAAATATTACCTTGCACCACATGAACATAATTTATTAATCACTAAGTCATCAACATGAGCTATCACTTATATATATATATATATATATATATATATACGACTCTAGCATCAGTTGATGGTTGTATGTATGCATGCATCCTTTTAAATATATAATATTACACTACCCACATGACAATAATTTATTAATCACTAAGTCATGAACAAAACTATCTCTTATAAAGCCCTAGCATCAGTAACATAATTACACAGCCCTAGCATCAGTAACATAATTTAACATTGGATGTTCACAAGTAATAATTAATGTTTCAAGGGCTGCAACAACGTAATGACCATAAATACTATGACTGCAACAAAGCTATAGTACTGAACTTCCCATAACTAGCAATTGATCCTTGTAGCATATGATTTAACGAATCCAATTCTCTGTTAAATAACTCTTGTTTAAGCAATCAAAAGATACTCATATAACCCGACTAATAATCATCGCTATAAACCAAAATAGAATCATGGTTGCGTAGTAAGGATAGTGCACTTGCCTCGTAAAATAAAGACGGAGCAACACCACGAACTTCCCCGATACAACTCTTGCGATCTACTCGCCGAAGGTTCCTTCTTGTTTTCTCTTCACCAATGTCGCAGTGTTTATTTACTCTCTCTCTACCTATCTCCTTCTCTCTACCTTCTACCTTCTCTCTTCTCTCTACTTTCTCTCTTCTACGTGATAGTTGGTTCTTGTGGGGCTGGATTCTCTTCTAGGTAGTTTTATATTGCGGCTAGGGTTTGATTGTTTTTCTAGTAGCTTACGTGAGACCTCTTGTTTTCCTAACCCCACAAGGTGTAACCACAAACCCTAAGGTGTAATCTTATACCATGGGAGCAACTTACTAATATAGCTACCAAATTATTGTATGACCATATAACCATTAGTGCACAAAAATAATACTATCACACCGTAATGGTCAAAATTAAACGGGGAATTACAGTTCTAGTACTAGCTGGAGTAGATGTTCAGTCCTCACCCCTGACCGAGTCGCCTTATCAAACATCAGCACTCGGAATGGTGGCGTCGCAAACCTACAACAAGTATTTCACGGTGCTAGGTTGGGGCCATATCCTACAAACCAGTATTTGTACCCCAGTTCGGTACACCTATCCGTTGGGTGATGAAATCTGGCGAGAAGCTTGCTACTCTTTTTTATTATCAGTTATTTTCAAGTCTAGGACGTTCAATTTTTGTGTGACACATATTTATTCGTATCCTTAATGGGTGGTCCCACTTGTCAGAGAGCTTTTTGGGTGATGAAATCCCGTAAGTTTCTAGCAATTTTTACCTTTCCTAATGTTGGAATGAAAAAACATTTAAACACGTCAATAGGTCAATCCAATAATAACAAATATTTTTATTAAAGCAGTATGAATTTGCACAGTCTACACGACTTTATGTTCCTAGTGCTGGGGCGGAGCGGATATGAACCCCTTCTAGATGTCAAGCTTATAGAGGTATCAACCTATGGGAAGTGTTTCCCGGTAAAGCTGTGGCCGCCCCATCACTTAGGAGGCAAAAGAAGGAAGTGCCCCTTCACTTAGGGGGCACAAGAAGGAACTGTAGAGATGTTTCAAGCTTTACGATTTTCCCATTTTTTGTGACCCTTTGCTTGCCACTTAATATCACTTTAAGCTTTTCAAGCCGATTATCTATGACAAAAAACAATCAAGTAAAGCACATCAATTTTTTATTTTTTTTAGTATATCATTAGATCATTAAATATTGGAAATCAATGTACGAAATATAAAAGATAGTCTAAGAATACACCAAGTATGCACTTAAAAAAAATTACTACAGCAATCAATAAAGCTACCAAGTAAACACCATCATATGTGGATTAAGCCTAACCAAGCATGTACCCATACGACGCCTTTATTCTTCTTCTAGTGTATGTATTACCTAAACCAACCAAACAGGTTACTCACAAACTAAAGCTATTATTTTTTTAACACCAACTAACCAAGCACCAAAAAGCCAGTTAGCAACTAGAGTACCTTAGCTTTAGTAAGTGGCATAAGAATAATAGTCCTAATCTCACAATCAATCATGCAAGAAGGTAAGGGAATGTACAACCTTTAGGCGAGGCCTACCAAACAAAGATCCAAAAAGATTGAAAGGGATAAATTTTTCATACAATGTTTCTTTCTTTTTGTTCTTTAATGGATTAAGTAACCAAGCTTACACACAGCATCAACCAGCCCACTCACAAATGCACTAGATGGGTTGGGTATAAGAATGACCAGCAATTAATTAGGCAAGCAAATAATGTGGACCGTAGTACAATACCGTTATTAACGTTACTCGTGGTGAAGGATACAGAGTACTCATGGTGAAGGATGCAGAGTATACACCTAGGTTCCTTACGAAAACAATCCCAAGCACAAAAATTGTACTACTATTTCAATCAACAATGATAATTAAAAAAAATAAAAATGGTGGAATTGATATGAAACAACAAACAGTTTTAAACAAATTTAAACAATCATGCCAACTTAAGCAAACAAATAGCAAACCCCCAAACTTGGCTGAGTTGCACGACTATAACCTTAAGCAAGCAAACAGGTTGCTTCAAATTGGAACCTTTACTTCTCAAATCAAGCACCAAGAAGTTATACAAGATCTGAAGTCCTGCTTAAAAGCACTCATGCAAGGTACACAACTAAAGGTCAGATCATGTAAAACTCTTATGGCAAGGATGTGGTAAACCTTAAAGCACCCGAGGTCTACCTAAGGGTGATCTAAAAAGATTGAAATAAAAAATTTATTGGTACAGCCTGGAAGCAACCTTGTACTACTATTTCAATTGGAGAATGGTTTCTTTTGAGAAGGAAGGAGACATGGTAAGGTAGTTTCAAGTTGTACCCAAGAGAGTCAAGGTAAGGTGGCTTCAAGTTGTACCCAAGAGATCAGAAGAAAAGCTATAAGTGCAGCCTCCACGTGTTATCAAAAACCACAAAAATGTGTTAAATATTTATTTTTTTATAAAACTAGAGAAGCAGAAAGAGAAACAACAATAAATAGAAACACTATAATACCATTACTGGCCCACTATACTTTTCAACAAATATTAGAAACAAAGAATTTAGAAATCATTGACATGGCATTAGAAAGAATTAACAAAGAAAATTTAGTATTAGAAATAATAGTTTTCAACGATGCCTCCCCCCATTTGATATAAGGATTTTTGTGGCCTCTAGCAAAATATTTTTCTAGGGCTTTGCTTTGATTTTGTTCTGTCCAATAGGGGTGAGCATGGGTCGGTTCGGGTCGATTTTTGGCCTGAACTGAGATCGAACTAACCTTAATTGATTTTTACAATGTGAACCCGAACTGAACCGATTTGGGTCTGAAACCCAACCCGAACCGAACTGAAAATCAAAGGCCAAAGCCGAAACCGAACCGATTTTTGATCGGGTCAAGTCAGGTCAGTCCGGGTTAAATTTTTGCCAAAAATTGTGTACAAACCTTAAAGCCCTTACCTCAAACACTAAAGCCGTTACATCAAATATTAAGCCCATTAATTACAAACATCAAACATTAAATCCCTTTCATTTATAAAACCGATTAATTACAAACATCAAACATTAAAGCCCTTTCATCTATAAAGCCCATTAATTACAAACATCAAACATTAAAGCCCTTTCAAGCTTTTCAGCTCCCAATTGTGCTGTACTTAAGTTTACAAAACAAAAGATTTATTTCAACGTGAATTCTCAAATATTGCAGAAAATACATAAAATAAATAGAAAACAAAGCTCTAAAAATCTCCTCTGCTTCCAAAACAATATTCCAATGAATTTAGAATTATTAAATAATATACAAAAGAAAGCTCCACAGCTCCCTCAGCTCCAAAACATTCCAACATAAATTCTGACTAAGCACACAAAATACATAGCAATATTAAAGCAGTTAACAAGAAGAAGAAAACTTACATCAAAGAAGGAACTGTTAAGAAAACATGATATAAGAATAAACATAGCTTTATTATAGTAGTTCAACAGTACTATAATTTTGTTTAAAACAAACAGTCACTAAAACAAACAGTCACCATAGACCCCAGTAGGCAAATTGCTTTGAATACATTCTTAAAAAGAAGGGTGCGATCTCCACATTTTACAAAATCTAAATGGTTTTGGACGAGAATATATGGGTTCTCTAATAAAAATTAATAGGGGGTAATGATTTTGTTGATAAATTTTTCCTTTGATATTTATATGCTGGAAATACCTAGGGAAAAAATACTAATAGTCCAGTAAGTGAAGATCCTAGGATGGTTGTCTCCATAGAGCTCTGGGCTAACCTAAAAATGAATTAAATGAAAACAACACCTCGCAATTATGAACTTTGAACCTAAACTTCAACAAAAAATGGCATAAGTAGTTGAACCTGTAATAACTTGTTTAAATGAACCAAAAATTATCCCTTTCAAATAATCAAAATTATGTAGGTGATGTACTTTTAGGGGTTAAAAATTTTAAATGGAGACAACCATCCTAGCCCAGACTTTATCCAACTTTTGATGCTCATTGCACCATGTAAATTTAGAGCCCACAAGATTAACTTCCATCACCCTTGTGGCATGTATCATCCCTTCAAAGTCCATCATAAAAACATTACTGGACAATCTTCTATCAATCTTTTCATTGTTATGTATGACAGTATTAAAATCCCTACCAGCATCCAAGGACCAATCACGTTGCTGGATAACTAAGTAAGGTCATTCTATATTGTTCTTCTATCAGCCATTAACATTTAGCATAAATGAATATGGCATAGGTACTCCACATATTTATGCAATTAATAGAGCAGAGCAATGCAAGAACATATTTGATGTAGCATCCCTTCCATAAATCCCAAATTTTACCACCTTGTTCTGTATTGGAAACATAACCATTGAATTTTATTTCTCTTAAAATCCTGGCTAGCTGACTCACATCCAGCATAGCTCTAGCAGAACCAAAAAGGCAAAAGATTTTAGATGGTGCATTGTTTTTTAATTCTCTACACTCCTATAGTTCCAAATTAAGACAATATCTAACATAAAGACTATTTAATTTTGCACCAGACCCGCTGCTAGCCAGCAGACCGTAGTTTTTTTAATCTCTACCGCCATCTCAAGCATACATCCCATTTTCATCCTTGGACAAAAACTCAATCTCAGATCCTTCAAGTTCTTCACTCTGGACAAAATCCCCTTCTTCAACAGCTAAGTCATCATTCCCAAGAGCATTGAATTGATTCAAGATCTTGATATCATCATCACCCCCATCATAGGCATTAGTGTCATCTAGATCGAGCATAGCCTGAAAGGGGTTACCATTCTTGATGGAGCTAACTGCCTTATGTTCGATGTTGTGTCCACCCTTGTATTGTTCTTCAGGCTCCCATATATTGATGCCTACAACTCTTAAAACTTATTTGGATTGCTTAGCCTACACCTATTTTTGCTTTCCAGCTATGATCTTTTTCCTTTTATTACCTGCTGCATCAGTTTCATTTCATCCTCTTAGAAATAGCCTCAACATATGTACTCTTTTTTGTTTCACCATTCACCTCTTTCCTGTTCTCATTGGCCTTCATCTTAATGCAATCATCAACAGAGTGCTGCTGCAAGTATGAAACCCTACAAATTTGGGCATTCTTTAATACACAATCTTCTGCAATAACCTATCTTTGGCCTCTCCAGCCCAAATTTTATATTGCTTGGTGAGATCAATTTCAGTGCATAATCTATCTATGATAGGTCTTGTAATAGATCTAGTGGTATGATCCATCCTCAGGTATTTTCAACCAATTAGAACTGACGCCAAAGGCTTGAGAAAACCAATATCCATGGCAGAGCCTTTATCACATCAACATCAGACTCTAGTTGTAAAAAAATATGCATGGAACTAACGATTTCTAGATTAACAGCCCATTCTAGACCCCATAATTATATAATAAGGGAATCTTTTAAAATTAAAGGTGTGATTTGTTTCCTTTTTTTTAATTTTTATCTAAGAATCTTGCATAATTAAATTTGAAGGTAATCTCAAGAAGAAATAAAATGTGGAAAGTATATACGAACTTAATAGATATAACAAAAACCAATGATAAAAACACATTAAAAGGTCAAAACTATTATCCAAATCATCCAAGATAAGTAAGTAACAAGTACACATAGAATCCATACCTAGAAAAAGTGATTTTTTAATCATCCACAAGAGAAGGATGTGAAGATGATTCTTCGAGCAACTCTAAAATGTATTATAAAAGAAAAACTTATAATAATTAGCAACAAACTAGAAGAGCATAAAATTAAACACATTTTATTAACTTTATCAAGTTTTTCTAATTCTTCAACTTTGGTCATTGCCTCATAAATATCAATAGGGACAATAGTTGGCCGAAGCCAATATTGTGCACAAATTAGAGCTTCCACCATGGTAAGAGCCAATAAACTACGAAAAGAGTCAAGTATTTGACCTCCAATGCTAAAAGCCGACTTCGATGTAACCGAAGAAACGAAAATAGCCAATACATCTCTTGTAACACGAGAAAGGATCCGACACCTAGATGAGTTTTTCTTCTACCAATCTAATATATCAAATTGCCCTGCCCTAATTGGTTTGTACGTCTCTCCCAAGTACTTTTCAATATCCAAATTGTTCTTCAAACTACTTTCTTCCTCCAAATATATTTCATATTCCAAAGTTTTATATCCTCATCGCCATCATCATAATGAACGCCCCTCCTAAGCCCTCGGGATGATTGGGCCCTAGCTTATTTTATTAGATGCCAATCATGTAACCGAATCAATGCATCTTTCACATTTAACATCATATCATCTACCTTTAATTAATTAAAACCCAATATTGAACCCAAAAAAATTTCACGTACTTCATTTTGTATCCTGGATCAAGAACAACTGCAACATACAATAACAAATTAATTTTTCCCATATCCCAATACTTATCAAACTTCTCTTGCATACGCCTCGCCATCAATGATAAAGTGAACATCATGACCTTTTTTTTTTTATAGAAAATCAATTTGGATTGTATGGTAACGAGTTTTTGGAAAAATGTATTTGAGGTAACATATAATGATCCCAAAAACTTCAATGTTGCATGATAAAAAATTTAAGAAACCACACAAGTCTTCTTGCATCTTCCCAATCTACACATGATGGAGGCCCCAAAATGTTATTTACCCCTTCCCCTTCTCTAGATTATGTATGGCATGCCAACTCTCTATCGGTTAATATATGAAATACTATTTTAAACTTTTTAGCACCCTATAACATCATGTATGCTCAGTTCTATCGAGTTGAAACATCTGAAAATACTGAAAAAAAATTCCTCTAATTTAGCCTTCTTCACACTTATCTTAAAAACCTCTAGTCTATGAGGAGATAACCTTACAAATCACACATCATTTCTTATCAAAGTAATTTCTTTACTTGATTCTTCTAAACCATCGAAAACAATCAAATTAGGCATATGCGCCGAGCATCTCATATGCAAACACTCATGATTCAAAATGGTATTATTTCAACTTTTAGAGTTTTATTTAATATAATCAACCGCGGTACTATTAGAACTTGCATTATCAAGTGCAACATAAAAAATGTTATCTATGCCCCAATTAATCAAGTATTTCTCAACCACAATCCCAATGGTTTCTCCTTTACAATTGGCAACTTAACGAAAATTTAGAATCTTTTTTTCCCTTTTCTATTCGTTATTAATCCAATGAGTGATAAGACACATATATCACAAGTTTTGAGTAGATGTCCATGTGTCCGTTGTAAGGCTAATTTTTTAACCTTTAATGAGTACTTTTAAATGTTCTTTCTTACTTTTATATAACTTCAGACAATCTCTAGCTATGGTAAAGCGGGATGGAACGATAAAATTTAGAATATAAACATTACAAAAATGATTAAAACCTAGGCCTTCTACAAACCTAAAAAGCAATTCATCCATTATAAATATTTTAGAGAATGGTAATCGACAAGCCTCTACACTCCAAATAGTTACCACAACCTCATGTCCATTTGCTTTCTTCTTAAAAGATTATGTTTGTTGATTACTAGTTTGAGCATATTTTCCAAATGGATATTTTCTACACACATTGGCTATATGGTTTTTCATAGTAATTGTCCCATTAGTTTTAAGATCATAATTTATGCTTGAACTACAATAATGACATAAGGCATGAGGATGGTCACTACCCTTTACTAGAGTAAAATGATCCCAAGCTATAATTTTTTTACGTTTGTTACCTCCCTTTTTATTTAGTGAATGCGGCGTTGGAACAATCAGAGTAGAATTTTTGGCATTCGGTTCAACTTGAGTTGTTTCTCCACTTGGTTGCGATTTTTCAACTTTCATCTACAATAAAATTCTAATAGCAAACAACAATTAACAATAGAAAAAACAATTGGACAAAAAACTTGACAAGTTGAGGTAGGGAATTCTCATAAACAATTGTTCAAACCCACTCCCAAATGAAACTCCATTAATCAATTCTAATAGAGAAAGAGGAAATCTTATAAATTTCTCTTGTTTTAAGAAATATCACAGTTCACTGAGAAGAAATCTCATTGAGAGTAAATCTTACAAATCTCACAGAGAGGGAATCTCATAAATCTCTAGAAGAAAATCAGACCACATTAATTAATTGATTCAATTGCACCAATACGTAATAAGTTTCTCTAATACCACCTTCTCTCCCTCACAAATCTCCAGTAGAAAATCAAACACCAATAATCAATTTGACTAAGAAACATCATATTGTAAAAAAGAAAGAGGTACTTACATGTCGGTGATGAGATTAAGTAACCCCAAAGGGAAAGAGAGAAATGGAAAAGTTGGAGTTGGGGTTGGAGTTGTGGGAAAAGTTTTGAAATTTAGAGTTGGAGTTTGAGTTTAAAGTTGAAGAATTGAAGATTGCAGTTGCAGATACTAGAGTAGAGAGGCTTGAAGAGTTGGAGACTTGGAGTTTGGGAAAGACTAAAGAGGCTTGAAGAGTGAAACCTAATTAGGTATTTATGTATAGCTATAATAAATGGGTTCGGTTCAGTTTTACGGCTTAAAAAAACTAAAGATCAAAATCTGAACCGAGACAGATCGGGTTTTGATTTCAAAGCTGAATCGAATCGAGCTACTTTGAAAAACCTGACCTGGTCGGTTCTATTTAGTTTTTTTGGTTTTTTCAGTTCGTGATTCTAATTGCCTAATTTCGTAAGCTCAAAGTGGATGGAAATTAGCTCTTACACCAATGTACCAATAAAATAATCTAATGGAAAGTAATAAATGACACAGGTGTTTACCGTGGAAAACCTGTGAATAGGTAAAAAAACCATAACCTCGGTTTGAGAATTTTTGTAATAGTGATATTTATTGCTTGAGGCTGATATCTTATTACAAGTAATCTCTTGACTTAGAAATGGTTGATCATGTGAATAAGAAGTTTGAAGATTTGAGAATCTAGAAAATATAGCTTTCTTGGTGATTTCTCGTGTAATTTTTCTGGTGCTTGTCTATTCTTAAACTTCTTCTTTATATAGGCCTTTTTCACAGTTCTTCATCGTGTTGAAGCATGTTCCCCAAACAATGTGGTTAGTGGCGGTTGACTGAGTAACTGTGAGTTTGTAAGACACAGGCTTTGACTTGTTTAAGTTTTTCTGTTTAAGCTCGACCTATATTTTTCATCAGTTCGAAGAGTAGGTGGCAATATTGACTAGATAAGTCATGTGAAGAATACGTGGGTCTAATATGGAGGTAGCTCAAACTAGAGATGGCTCGATGTAGGTAAGATCGAGGGGTAGGTCCCTACAATCGCCCCTTCATAACCGAAGTCAGGAATGACCTTAGTTGAGAAAGAAATTTTTGGGTATATGGGTATTCGGGAGGGAAATTTAAATAATAGTGGCAGTAATGATGGCGTTTAACTGCATGGAAAATGTACGTATTATGGGGGGATGTACGCGTATTGAATGTTGATGGGACTATTAATGTACATGACGGTTAGAGTTTGAAGAGTTAGGTTTGTTATGAGAGCTTTTGAAAAGACATCATTGCTTCTATAAGTGGAAGAAGCAAACATAGAAATAGCAGGGAGCTTCTGATTTTGTCCCTTGTATAAAAGCTGCAAAAACTCGGTTGCGTGTAAGTGTGAGTTATCATGAGTATGGTTACATGAGAGGGAGATTTGGAAATGACAGATAAAAATAGATTAAAATATAAGGCCAAGGGAAATGATGGGAAAGCATTCTCACAAAAAAGGTGCAAGACGCCTAACATGGATAGTGGAGGGGATGCCTCGGTTCTAAAACTAAGGACGACTCATGCGAGGCTCAATAATTGCCAGTAGTTTGAGAGAGAAAATATAATTACTGCTTCATCTTTATCATTTAAACGTTTATTAACTTTTGAAAACTTGAAGAGCAGTGAGAGGTGAAGGCAGAAGTAAGCTAAAAATTGTAAAGATACTTGGGAGGAGTTAATCAAGAGTGATCGACAGTCAAAGTGTGCGAGAGTTGCTAAGGCTGAGTCACGAAGGTGGTTATACAGCAGCGTTCTAACGAAAGGATTTGGCGCTGCCTTAGATTCGCATTCCGAAATAGAAAGTTAGCAGAGGAAATGTGTCATACGTATATGTTTTTTGAAGATCATACTTTGCATATAGGCAAATCTAAAAATTACTATTTATAGTAATCAATGAAAACCCGTTTGGTATATGATATATAAAAGATATTTGTATGCAAATGATGTATATGCAAAAGATAATGATAGATACCTGGACCTGTATGTAGGTTGATGTATAAAATCCTTTTCTATAGTTGATATGGTGTGTTCCCCTATTAATGAGGCATCGACCTCTGGTCGGTCAGTTACGTCTGAGATCAAAATGTCTGATAGTGAGGAAGAAGTAGGTGTTGATAAATTTCCAGATTTCCTTAAAAGATTGGTATCTTATCCTCCTCGTTCTGATGTATTTAAAGAGTTTTGTAAAGCTAAGGCCTTTGTAGGAGGTAGATGGGAAAACTATATAGAACATGTCGGAAGGCAATTTAGGGGTTTCACTGTAGTAACGGGAGAGGAATATTTTTATTTGCTGGCAAATTTGAAGAAGGAGAAAGAGGATATGCGCATAGACAAATTGATCACTCTAGAGTATTTTAATGGGAATGTTCAGAGTAAACTTTTAGAAGGTTTCTTATGTTACCTGTCTCAGTTGGAGTATGGGTTGAGTCTTCCCCTAAGAAATCTGGCGAAAGGGATTATGAACCTCTTCGAGGCATGTCCTGTTCAGATAAATGGGAACATGTGGGAGGTGGTAAGTATTTGTAAATCTTGGAATACATGGTGGGAAGGAGATATGAGAAGGATAAGGATATCCTTTGAGGGTGTGATACAGTTTTATGGGGTAAAAACTATTCTGCAAGTGGAGGGGCATATTTATTTGCGAGCTCGACTCTGCCTCGCTTCTTCGATCTAAACTCTACAGGTCAACCATGGAATGATAATGTGATATGGTTGAAGGGTTATTGCCTTCAGAGAGATGATGAAGTTAGAATTGTAAAACAAAGTAAGTATAACAATATATATGAGATTGATAGTTAGAATTTTATGATGCTCTGCTGATGATTATATTTTGTGCATAATGGCTCCTAAATCTCAGGTGACGTGGAAAGAGTCATTGTTGGATAAAGTTGCCCAGGAAGTGACAAAGCTCAAGGTTGTGTTGGAAGAACTTGGCATTAGCAAGAAGAAGCATGTTAACAGTCGAGCTGAAAATTTTCAAAAATCTCAGTCGACGAGGCTAATGATGAGCGCTGACGGTAATAAAAATAAGGAAACTTATAGGGATAGGTGAGTCAACATGCCCAAGGCCCCTGGAGTGGACTGTACAGTGATACCTAAGTCCTCTTCGTTGAGCAAATTAGCTCAAACGTTTCCCAAGAAGTAAATGTTAAAGCGTCCATCGACCTCTGGAACCATAGGAAGTGGCGAGGCAATAAAAAAGGTAAGAAAGCGAAAGGTTGAACCTTCTAATATGTCAGGGGTGAAGGTCATAGAAGATCGACCTGTTGTGGAGGACAATTTTTAAAAGGTGGAAGAAAAAGCCAGGTTGGGAACTTTCCACGGGGAGGGGGAGATGAGAAAAATGGTAGGTTCATATGTTCAAATATGTATTGTAATGAATTTTGCATTGTAATTTGAGATAATCAATAAGGTTGATTTTGTTTGTTTTTGCTGGCTGCTCGTTTGATGAAGGGAATATGGCTCGGGGTCGAGGAGGAGAGAGCTGAGCTAAAAAGGAAGAAGGTCAAGCTCGAAAGGAACGTAGCTCGATTGGAAACTGATTTGCTCCAGAAGGTAAAATGGATAGAGGCTTTGAAGGCTTGGCAAGTGGTAGAGATCAACAATCTACATGCAGAAGCGAAAGAAAACTTTGAGGAGGTGGCAGCTGAGGGAGACAGACTCGGGCACCACCTTATGTCAAAAGGATATTCTGAAGATGAGGTGGATGCCATTAGGGCTGATACATATGTGGAGTAGGAGGAAGATAAAGAGATTAAAGATGTTGTTGTTGGCGTCGTGGACGGGCTAGATGGTCTGTCTCCTCAAACGGTGAGAGACAACCAAGGGGATGGCAACGAGCGTCCAGAAGGGAAAAATGAGAAGGTACAATAGTGTGACGGTTTTGTTATTGTATGAATATTTGGGAATGTTTGAAAACTGATTGGATATTTTTTGTTGGATAGAATTATGTAGGCTAAGTCACTTTTGTAAACCTTTCCATAGCAACTTAAGGACATACGCCTCTTAATAAAATATTTAGAGGCTGAGCTTGCTAATGAGATAGACGCCTCAGCATCCCTGTTGTCTTCGCAAGGGAGCTGAAGTTTTGAACAGAGCAAGAAATATTTGATTTGTATGCTTTATTTGTATAGAGCTACATAGTAATAAATAGGTGTAGAGATGGACCAAAAACCTGTTATCGGCTTAGGGGTAATGGCACTGAAATGGCGTATACGAAATACCAAAGTATTGACAACTTTATAGTTTAGACAATGTGTACCTTTGACTTGGAAGTGTATGTTATGGAGCATCCATCTGAGATTGCACTTCAACCTTAAGTTTAGAAGTAGTCTTGCATGGCAAATTTCAAAAAATAAAATTTTTGTTAGAAATGAGTCATATGTTGTGACTGAGTGTTCTGAATTGAACTTGATATAATGTATCTGTAATGTGTAGGTCGAATTGGTGTCAGCCCGCTTGCAAGAAGATGATTCACGCCAATGTAACCAAGAATTTGCAGAGGAGTTTGATAGGATGAGAGAGGCGAATGAAGACAGAGAAGATCAACATGTGAAGGTGCACTTTAAGTTTGTCGAGGCAACATAAACTGCTGTCGACCTAGCTCGGAAGATCGAGGAGAAGGATGCCAATATTGATAAAGGGCAAAGAGAGCTCGAGGAGTTAAAAGAATATGCAACAAAACTCAAAAGACAAAAAGATACGTTGATGGTAAAGTGTAGGGAGGCTGACATGGCCCGTTACCGTATGCAAGCGCTAGAAAAATTGGAGGAAGGTTTAAATCGGTAGGTTGCCGGTTTGAAAAATGATTTGATCAAGAAAACAAACAATCAGGAGCAAATTTGAGCTAATCTAGTGAATAGCAGGAGCTAGCTGGAGCGATTGAAAAATAAATTTGTTGATAAAGATAATAAACTGAAGAGAGCTCGAGACAATCTTTCTTTGTCTGAAGTTGCAGTTGAACAATTGAACACATCACTACCTGCCAAAGATATGGAATTTCAGACGGTGCAACATAAATGTGATGAGTTGAATGAAAGAGTTGCGCAATTGAAGACTAAATTGGCGCAGACCAATACATGTGCCAGACGCGCCGAGGCCAAAGAGCACTCAAGGAAGAATAAAAATTATGCCAAAGTCTCCCTTGTACAAGGAGATGCAGTCAGCCTACCAGCTTGAATAAGAGAGTTGTAGGGGGATGTCGCTCGAATTTAAGATTACGTGCGAAAAGGTATTGGGCAGTTGAGGGAGAGTGAAAGGAAGCTGGATGCTGCTCTTTCCAGGGAGCAAGGGCTAGAGCGGACTATCAGATGGAAGGATATTTTGATACAGCAAAAAGATGAAATGTTACAGAAGATTCTTGATATGGAAGAACTGAACAGGGAGATTAAGGTACTTGGTGCTTAGATGGCCGATTTGGAGGTGATTAATCGAGCTGAATCCGCTAAAGCTGACAAAAAATTAGAAGAGAACATTGCTTTCACAAATCGAGTTGATTGAGAAATAACATGGCAAAAAGAAAGATATGCGAGGTCGGAAGAATGCCTTCAGAAGGCTAAAGTAAATTTCTCTAGAACGGTTGTAACCGAGGTATCGCACTCAAAACTGTTGAGGGCGGTGATTGCCTATATTTTAGAGGAGGTAAAGAGGCTTGAGTCATAAAAAGATACCTTGTTCAGCAGTTTGTCAGACAGGGGATGTATTTGCAAAGCTTATATAGATTGAGGAAATTATATGCAGTCCATAGAAACGGATTTAGGCCCTCGACCTACTGAATTGATAGAGCATGGTAGGATTGTTGTTACTACTCAAGCTCATGAATTTATTGCTGATTGACCTCCTGTTGTAAGGGGTGCTCGAGAATTTATGGCTGATCAACCTCCTGTTGCAGGGGAAATCATAGCAGACATCCCAACAGCAGAAAATAATTTATTGTAGAGGTTGTATATGTAACCTAAAATAACAAAGTAGTTGTTGCAGACAAGTTGAGAGATGAAAGCTAGTATAACCTTTGCTTTATCTTATGTCTATTTGAGTCTTTGATGGAATACAAGTATTACCTTAGTTTTAATTACAGAGATTTAATAGAGTCAGCCAAACCAAGTGTTATCCTTGATTTAACTGGTATGATGTCGCAGCCATATTGATGTAGACGAAAGCCAGTTTTACCTTTGTTTTATCTTATGTCTCGTAGAGTCTTTAATGTAAAACAAGTATTAACCTAGTTTTAATCATAGAGATTTAGTACAGTCAGCCAAACCAAGTGTTATTCTTGATTTAGTTGGTATGATGTCACCATTATATTGAGGTAGATGAAAGCTAGTTTTACCTTTTTTTTTATCTTATGTCTGGTAGAGTCTTTGATGTAAAATAAATATTACCTTAGTTTTAATCGTAGAGATTTAGTAGAGTCAGCCAAACCAAGTGTTATCCTTGATTTAACTGGTATGATGTCGCAGCCATATTGAGGTAGATGAAAGCTTGTTTTACCTTTGTTTTATCGCATGTATGGTAGAGTCTTTGATGTAAAACAAGTGTTAACTTAGTTTTAATCGTAGAGATTTAGTATAGTCAGCCAAACCAAGTGTTATCTTTGATTTTACTGGTATAGAGGTTGATTGAAAGGTAATACTATCTATGCTTTAATCTATGTATTATTTACGAAGTAGAGGACTGTATGGGAGAAAAACTTGTAAGTTTTATTGAATAGAAAAGGATGTACATTGGATGTAGAGGAAAATCTCACTTTTAAAATAGAGAAAGAAAGAAATTGAAATAGAGTAGTGATGGACTTAACGATAGTACAGTTTAAGTCGCCTAGTGTTCCAAGGAATTGAAATGTGAATTCCTTCTTTTGTCATGAGGTAATATGATTCCAGGCCTGAGAGTCCTGCGATAAGGAATGGACCTTCCCAATTGTCTGCTAGTTTCCCAGGATGAGGCTCTTTGTGGTATTGAGGAATTTCTCTGTGGACAAGATCATCGATTTGGAAGGTACAAGTTCTGACTTTTTTGTTGTACGAACTGGCCAGTATATGCTGATATAAACCAACTTAGCGAAGGTGCATTCCAGAATTTTTTTGATCCAATTGAGGTTACAAGCCAATTCAAACTCATTTTCCTTGTCAGTTAGCTCGTGATCTTTGACTGGATGATGGTATTCGGAGGGAATAACGGCCTCCGTGCCATAGACAAGGAGGAATGAAGTGTAGCTTGACGACTGACATAGAGTGATACGATATGGCCATAAGACATGAGGAAGTTCGCGAACCCAATTCCTTTTTTTCTGTGAGTATAGCCATTTCATGAGTCCATCCACGATAGTTTTGTTGGTGATTTCGGCTTGGCCATTGCCTTAAGGGTAGTAGGGATTGGATGGTAAGTGGATGATATTGCGTTGATTGAGAAAAACTACAACTTTTTCTCCTACAAATTAGAGCCCGTTATAGATACGAATTAACTGGGGGTACCCAAACTGAGTGATGACGTGTTCCCTAATAAAATAGATAACCTCTTCTTCTCTGGTCCGATAGAGTGGAACTGCTTCTGCCCATTTTGTAAAATAATCGGCACCTACGAGTAGGTAATAGTGGTTACCTGGAGAATTAGAAAATTCACCGAAAAGATGGAGTGTCCATATTTTGAATGGCCAAAACACCTTGCTTGCATGAAGTTTAAGCGTAGGAGCGCGGATCATCAGTCCATGTCGTTGACATGCGTCGCATTTGCGTGAGTACTCTTCTGCTTGCTTGCGCATGCTGGGCCAAAATACTCTATGTAAAATGGCTCTGTTAGCCAGTAATCAACCTGCGGCATGGGAGCCATAAGTCCTTTCATATAAATTGTGAAACATCTCGTCTGTTTTCTGTTTGGAGAGGCACTTAAGGTAAGGCCCCGTAACTGAACAACGGTATAAGGTACCATTTTGATTAGTGTAGCACTTTGACTTGTCTATCAGCTGTTGAGACTCCTTCAGTTCTGTTGGAAGTAGTTATTCGTATTTGTTATCGATACTGAGATAAACTAAGAAAGGTTTTCACCAATTCTCATCACTCCCTTTATTGCCCCCAGTATTGATCAAGCATCGTTAAATGTGGTCAAAACTAGAGGTTAAAATTACTTTGATCTAGATATATCGAGCTTCTGTACCTAAGTCCCCGACTAGAAATGCCAAGGAATCAGTGTATCTCTTTTCACCTCAGGGAAGATAATCGAGAGTTACTTGCGCGAACTTGCTCATCCTATTTGTAACGAGGGTTGTATATTCCATTAACTTTCCATTCTTCTTGTATTGCTCAAAGTAATGATGGACGATGAGTAGTGAATCTGTGTAAATTGAGAGCTCTGAGACACCGAGCTCAAGAGTGAGATCGAGTCCATTAATGAGAGCTTCATACTTGGTGACATTGTTTGAGGCCTCAAAATCTAAGCGGATTAATTTCTCAATTTTTTTGCTGGAAGGGGTAATCAATACGATTCCAATTCCTGACCCTGGGGGTCCAGCTGATCTATCTGTAAGAAGTCTTCACCCTTTCCTTTCATCCATTTAGCTCACTCATCAAATACTTTGGGGGGTGGATCTTCTATCACTTCCTCTATAAGGCCAGGAACGTGCCCCGCACACTCGGGATCTTCTACTGGAAAATTTATGAGAAATCAGCAATGACCTGACCTTTTTCAGAATGACGTTGTTCGAACTTGATAGAATGTTCTCCCAAACTGATAGACCACTGTTGTACTCTCCTTGTTATCTCTTTTTTGGACAGAATCTCCCAAAGTGGGTATTTTGTCATGACTTTGACTGAATATGCTTGGAAGTAGTGCTTGAGCTTTTGTGAAGCATAAATAAGAGTAAGAAGAAGTTTCTCGATTTTAGAGTACCTCATTTCCGCTAGAATGAGGGTTTTGCTGATAAAGTAGACTGGTTTCTCGATTTTTCTTTTTAGTCGAAAGAGAACCGAGCTGAGTAAAGTATTTGTAACTGCTAGGTAGATAATCAGTTCCTCATTATCAATTGAGGTGTCCAAGAAATTGACCTGAATGTTCTCCGAATTGACACTTATCAGGATTGAGACGCATCCTATAAGATCTTAGAATGTTGAATATTGTGTAAAGATCAAAAATGTGGTTACTGGACTATATGCTCTTGTACAAGAGATTGTCAATGTGGACTTCAACGACTTTACCAAGATGTGCTTTGAGCATAGTAGTCATCCACCGCTGATAGGTTGCACCTGCATTTTTGATTCTAAAGGGCATGACATAGTAACAGTAAAGTCTTCTTTCAGTATTAAAAGAGGTCTTTTCTTGATCTTCATCCAAGAGTGGAATCTGATTGTATCCAGAAATAACATCCATCAAGGATCTGATGAATATTGGGAAGAGGGAAATTGTCTTTTGGAGTATGCTTGTTTAGATCGGTGAAATCTGCACAAACTTGGACTTTTCCATTCTTCTTTGGGATAACGACGATGTTGGATATCCAATCTGGATATTTAGCTTCTCGAATGAATCCCACTTTGATCAATTTCTTAATCTCCATGTTAACTTTATCTCAAAGTCACGGTGATAGTCATCGCTATTTCTATTTGACCGTTGTGGCATTGATGTTGATGGCCAATTTGTGACATGTCTTGGCCGAATCTACCCGAAGCATCTCTTCAAAAGACCGCGCAAAAAAATCTCAATTTAGTTGTTAGAACTGAATGAGATTGTCTTTTTTGTGCTGAACTAGCTTAATATCGATGAAAATACCTCTGCTAGGTCCGTCGATGTTAATAGATTTTGTGGGCTCCTCTGTGGAAGGCTGATCATCGTGGTGGTCAGTATTCTGTAATTGTTATGCAGCATATCTATCAGAGGTGTCTAAGATAGTAGAGACGATATTTTTTCAGGCCCAATAAAGCTTTTGACTACCCCTGATCTCAAAGATACCATTGTTGTACTTAAAGTCGAGTGCTTGATAATATGTAAAAGCTATTGCTTCCATGTTTTTAATCCAGCAACGGCCCATAATCTTACGATAACGAGATTTGGCGTTGATCACATAGAAGATGACGTCGATTGTGGCTAGCCCTACAGTAATAGGTAAGATGATCTTGCCTACTCGCTCTTCTTTAGAACCATTGAATCCACTGATATCGATGTCACTTTGAATAACTTGACCGACAAATCCCATTTTGTCGATGATACTATGAATGAGAATCTCAATACCACTGCCAGTATTGATCATCATTGTGTATATAGAAAACTTCTTCATCTTGCGCATTATGACTAATGCATCATGATGTGGGAATTTGACATGGCTAGTGTCGTAATCTTCGAATGAGATCCCGAGCTGGCGATTGCTTAACTTAGGCAGAAGTTTGGCTTCTTTGTCTTGAGGTGTGAGATCTCAGCATTCAGACAGTCTCCTGTTCTTGAATCTGCTAGATTTGGTGATCTGATTGATTTCGATCATGTTGTTATGACGCATATAGTTGAGATGCTTCTCCTCAGCTTGATCTTCAACCTAGACAACTTTAAGCTACTTTTTATAGTTACCATCCTTGTATAATTCCAGGTCGAAAATATATTCCAACATCTGTCCCTCCTTGAAAATGTATTCGAGAAACCTCTCTAAAGCATAGCAATTGTCAGTAAAATGATAGTTTACCTTATGATGGATGCAGTATGGTCGGTTTTCGATTGGTTCAAATGGTTGGGAGAGACGGTTGAGCTTATCCTTTGAGAGGATTGGAAAAATTATGAACCGCCTTTCCGAGGGTTGCTAGAATCTCTCCTTGGTGCGCTTTTGGTCACCCTGATCCTCCTTCGGTTCAATGTTTTGATCTGTAGATGGTCCTATCGTGGTAAGGATGGATTTAGTAGATTTATGCCTTTTGGACATCATCCTTTCCAGGTCGACGTAACTATTGACCTTGGTGATCATATCCTTTAAGGTCGTAGGTTTATTATGGAAGAGGTGCTATTTGGCTTTACAGTCGAGCTGGAGCGCGTTGGTGAAAGCAGTAATAACTATTTTTTGATCGAGATTGTCTACTTTATGTGCGAGCTCCAAAAAATTCTTCGCAAAAGCTTTGAGCTTCTCTCCGTGTGACTCTTTGGGACTGATTAGAGAATATTAATTTTCTTCTTTATCTCTGTTGTGAGCATATGTCTTGATGAATTACTTTAGCAGCTGATCGAATGTATATATGGAGGCTCCAGGTAGAGAGTAGAACTATCAGAGTGGTTCTTCTTACAAACTTGTGGCAAACAGAGGGTAGAAAACGTGGTTAAGATTGGAGTATAACTCCAATGAATCACCGTACTGTTGAATGTACTCCTTGGGATCGGTACCCTTGTATTTACAAATTTTCAGAGTATAGAAGCCTTTCGGTATTTCCATATCGAATAGATATTTGGCAATTGGACTTTTTTGTAACTTGGTAAGGTCGTCGGTAGCGCCCAAAACATGTGCTTCGATCAACTCCTTAATACGCTGGTCCATATGCTCTTGTGTGACATAATGGCAGGTCGGTTGAGTGGTTTGACGAGGTGGTTACGGATTGTGAGTACTGGTACCTTTACTCAAACGATCTCGTGTTAGAACTCAAAGTTTTGGTTGTGACTCTTCCTCTCGATGTATGGAACATCGGTGACCTCGACTGATCTCAAACTGAACTTTACCGCCTAAATGAATGGAAGCTTGAGGATTTTGAATATTTCTAGAAATAATTTGGCTGGTGGCTCCTTGAGGTCTTAATCTTTCCCGTGCAAAAACCCAGGAAGCTTTAGGCACCTAATCGCGATCTCGTGTTGGTGGAGGCTGTTGAGTATTCTGCAAAGCTTTCAAGGCAGCCTGCATTATTATCATTTGATCTTCATATCATTTGAGGGCTGTCAAACGAGCTTGTCGATCGGTGTCGTTCTCCTTCTCACGGATCTCTCGATCGGGAGTTAATTTACGTTCAAGCTCGTTGTGTTTCTCCGTCTCAGTATTGAGATTTGCTCGTAGCTCTGTAGTTGTTCTGGCTTAACTAAAAGATCAAGCTAGAGTTTTGCTGCTTGTCGCCTGGATGTGACCATGAAAGAAATTTGTAGTAGAGTGAATGAATACCTTAGGATATCGTGGAAATGATTTATTTCTCACAGACGGTACCAAATGTAATGGCTTAATTCCGTAAGCTCGAAGTGGCTGAGAATTAGCTCTTACACCAATATACCTGTGACAGAATCAAATAGAAATTAAGAAATGATACAGGTATTTAGCGTGAAAAACCTATAAATAGTTAAAAAACCACAACCTCGGGTTGAGGACTTTTGTAATAGTGATGTTTATTGCTTAAGGGGGATATCTTATTACAAGTGATCTCTTGACTTAGAAATGCTTGATCTTGTGAATAAGAAGGTTGAAGTTTTGAGAATCTAGAAAATATAGTTTTCTTTGTGATTTCTCGTGTAATTTTTCTGGTCCTTGTCTCTTCTGGAACTTCTTCTTTATATAGGCCTTCTTCGCAGTTCTTCATCGTGTTGAAGTACGTTCTCCAAAAAATGTAGTTCGTGGCGGTTGACTGAGGAACTTATGAGTTCGTGAGGGACAGGTGGCTTTGGCTTGTTCAGGTTTTTCTGTTTGAGCTTGACCCACATTATTCATCAGTTCGTGGAGTAGGTGGCAATGTTGACTAGAGAAGTCATGTGTAGAATGTGTGGGTCTAGCATGGAGGTAGTTCGAACTGGAGACAACTCGATTTAGGTAAGATTGAGGGGTAGGCCCCTACAGTGGTCACCCCTATTGAACATACATAAGGTGTATTCTAATAGAAAATGTTTTGATAGCACAAGTTTTGTTTGAACGAGCTAAAAACTCATTCGAGCAAGGCAATCAAAATAGGCTATATTTGGGGCCAGACTGAGAAAAGGAATCTCTAAAAGCGAACAGACGTCGTTCGAATGGCTAAATATCTCGATTGAACGAGGGAAATGAAATTGCCAAAATCTATGAGCAGGGAAATAAATAAGAAAAATCACTCAAGAGGATGTAGACTCATTCAAACGGGGTCTCACAAACCAGAAATAAGCACCCTAAAGCAGCAAAATACTAAAGATATACGATAAAGCCCACAGACGTTATGAGGTAAGCAAGAGACTACCAGATACACCCCCCCCCCCTACAAAAAAAAACATGCATAGTCAAATATATAAGCAAGGCAGATGCATGAAAGATCCGTAGAATATTATCGAGATATAAACTAAATGATTAAAAAATACTCGGTGTGTCTGTGTGTGTGTGTGTGTATTCATATCAAATTCTTGACATTTAGGCGAATTAAGATCACTATATTAGAAAAATTATTCATCTTAGGCTTCTTATGGTTGGTCACTCAAAATCATTGAGAATTTACTAGGAATTACTCTGAATAAAAATGAATATGAGTAAAATGAAATAAAAATTACATATTTTGATAAAGTAATGCTATTTCACTGAAAGATCTCATGGAAAGAAAATCAACTGTCATTGGTGGTGTCAAGTTAAATGCCATAAATTCTCTAACTATCATCTTCACTAAAATAATTACATTAGGCATATAATCAAATAGGTCTTTTAAGGCTGTAAAGTAGAGAAGGGTAAGCTAGTGATAAAGTAGGTGTGTTGTTGGCATTCTAAGGATAAAAGTAACTACACCCTCCATTTTTTATATCAAGACACCTCCTTCCTCAAACTCAATTTTTTTCTTTTTTTTACAATGTGATAGTTCTAGAAATATACTTGATCTTTTAGTACTACTTGATTTACGCTTTGCAAAAAAAAATTATCACAAGCAACACTGGTTCATACGACTCTCCTCATATTTTATCACCTAAAGTCCTTATAAGAAAGGGTTAAAAGAGAGTTGGCTTACACAAAGAAATGGCTTGTTTTAGGCTCAAAGGGTAGCAAGTGATTAAAGAATTTTGGTTAACTATGGAAAGGCCAAAGAAGGTACAATAAAAATGCCTAAGATCATTTCCTGGGCCTGATACAATCTTTTATTTCACCTCGATTCAAGTAAAGAAAATATTCTATTATATTAACTTAAATTAGATATCACCAACAATAATTAATTAATGCATGAAAATGATGAGATCATAAAAAAAGAGATTTTGCTAGAAAGAATTTATTTAATAGCACTCGATGCTCAAACAAATGGCTCGATCCTCACATAATATTAGGTAATAAAGTCTCCACATTTATCTTTATGGTTTCTACTTATTACTAGATTCAGGAACTATTGACTATAGTCAAGTAAGAATTGTACCAAGTAGCTCAGGCATTAGATGAATATACCACAAAATTATAATTTTGATAAAACAGGCATATACTTGGCGAAGATAGACTTTGATGCAAAAATAAGGGGAAATAACAACAAAAAATACATATTTGAAGCTATTAACAGAAGAACGGTGTAAATAGTCAAGATGACCGGAGAGATTTATATAATGGAACAAACATCACGAGAACATCTGAGAGTTTCAAGCTGAAAAACATCCAAAGGTTTCGTAAAAAGATCAGCTAGCTGGTTCTCTATACCAACATACTAGACAATCACAATCTTTCATTAAACTAGGTCCCGATTGAAAGGAAATCGGATGTCGATGTGCTTGGTCCACGAATGTTATTATGAGTTCTCAAAAATATTGATTGAACTCGTATTATCACAATAAAGTGGCATTACTCCCTGAGTCAGATTGTAATCGTGCAATATCTACTTCATCCATACTAGTTGGGTACTACAGTTTCCTGCAACGATATATTCCACTTCTGCATTAAACAACGAAATGCAATTATGTTTCTTACTTTGCCATGCAACATGATTGTTCCTAATGTAATAGCATCCTCCAAAAGTGTTTTTCCTTTAATTAGAATTTTTGGCTTAGTCGGCATCTGAGAATCTAATAATCTCAGATGTAGTTCCTTGAGTTTACCACAATCTAAACTCAAATGTCCCTGTGGCATAGCGAATAATTTGTTTAACAACGTGTAAATGAGACTCTTTAGGACTTACCTAATATCTAACACATATATAAACACTGAACACAATATCTGAACGGCTAGGTGTAAGAGACAACAAGCTTCCTATGATGCTCCTATACATTTTATGATCAACATCAGTACTAGTAGAATCCTTACTCAACTTTGTGGTAGTTCTCATTGTATCCTAGCATTTTTTTGCGGAATCAAGACCAAACTTTTTTACAAGATCCTTATCATATTTAGATAGAGATATTAAAATACCATCCTCCCATTTGCTGATTTGGAGACCTAGGATATAGGTTAATTCCCCAACAATCCTCATCTCAAACTTTTATCCCATTCATCAACCATGCATATGAATCGGAGATAGATCCAAATACAATATTACCCATATATACCTGAGCAATAAGTATTTCACCTTCTTGTCGGTGAGTAAACAACGTCTTATCAACTCCCCATCAAATAAACCCCTTTCATAGTAAGAAGTTTGAAAGCTTGTCATACCATGCTTGAGGAGCTTGTTTTAGTCTATAAAGAACTTTCTTCAAATGAAATGATATACATACTATGGATTATGTGGATCTTCGAACCCCTTTTGTTAAGCTACATGTACTTCTTCCTCAAGCAGCCCATTCAAAAATGTACTTTTTGTATCCATATAATAAATCTTAAAATTCTAGAAAGATGCGATGGCCAAAAGCGTACGAATAGATTCAAGTCTAGCTGTGGGAGCAAAAGATTCATCTACATCAACCCCTTTTATTTGATTGTATCCTTGAGCTACCAATCTTATTTTGTTTCATACGACGTCACCATTTTCATTAAACTTGTTCTTATAAATCCACTTTGTGCCAATAATATTGGTATTTGATGGTCGTGGCATTAATTCCCGCACATCTTGTCGTTTAAATTTATTTAGCTCATCCTACATGGCGTTAATCCTATACTCATCAGATAAAGCATCTTTTATATTGATTGGCTAAATTATTAATACATAACACATAATTTCTACTATCCCATATAGCGTAGAATAATGATAACCCATGCACGTAGTAGACTCGTTTAAATTCATTTAGCTCATCGTGTATGGCGTTAGTCCTGTACTCATCAGATAAAGTATCTTTTATATTGGTTGGCTCAATTATTGACACATAATACACACTCTCTACTATCTCATATAGCATAGAATAATGATAACCCATGCACGTAGTAGACTTGTGAAGAGTAAGATACTTAAAATCATCAAGATATCCAAGAGTACCGCAAGTACGAGGAAGATTAGTACGGATAGTATCATTAGGTGATAAACCTACTGAGATTTTCTAGGAGGCATTT
This sequence comes from Kingdonia uniflora, assembly GCA_014058105.1. NCBI lineage: Eukaryota > Viridiplantae > Streptophyta > Magnoliopsida > Ranunculales > Circaeasteraceae > Kingdonia > Kingdonia uniflora. The sequence continues at coordinate 200,091 of JACGCM010000003.1, forward strand.
TAGAAGTATCAATGTGAGACGTACCAAAAGTTTAATTGAATATCACGATATCTTGAGCCACAGTAGAAGAGATTGACGGAGTTTCTACTTCAATATTACTTTTTCCATCATCTGTTTATCCAAGAACTGTAAAGTCATCTACTACCACATTAATTAACTTCATTACCATCAGAGTCTTCATGCTGTAAACTCGATAAGCCCTACTGTTTGTTGCATATTACAGTTACCTTCATCGTTTCGAGCGTCAAAGTTTCTAATGTTTTCCCAATCACATGTGATATAGTATTTATTTCCAAACACACAAAAATATTTCAAGTTCGGCTTCTTTCCAAACCAAAGCTCATAGGGCATGTTAGGTATAAGAGGACGAAGATAAACTCTATTGATAATGTGGCAAGAGGTATAAATAGTTTCTCCCCAATTGTGATTAGGAACATTCTTTCCATGGAGTAATACCCGCCCTAATTTTTGAAGAACTCGGTTCTTTCGTTCTGCTACTCCATTTTGTTATGGTATGATTGGAGCTAAAAATTCATATTTGATCCCATTAATGCGACAGTACTCAATCACATCGTTGTCCATGTACTCTCCTTCACGATCACTTCAAATTTTGCCCATGGAACAATCTTTTTTATTTTGTATACGAAAAGCTATAGTATGAAATTCTTCAAACGTGTCAGACATTTGTTTTAAGAGCGTTATCCATGTGAATCTTCAAAAATCATCAACCATAACCATAATATATTTCTTTTTACCTAAAGTACTCACTCTCATAGGACCCATTAAATCCATGTGAATTAATTCCAAAACTCGTTTAGTGACAATGTTGTTAGATTTTTTATGTGGACTCTTTGTTTGATTTCCTATTTGACATGGTTCACATACTGCATCTGTTAACTTCCTTAGTTTTGAAACTCCTCAAACCAGATCCTTACTTGTAATCCTGGAAATATCATTAAAGTTTACATGTCCAAACCATTGATGCCACAGTTCAAAATCACTCATCTTAACAACTTTACATGAAATTGAGTTTTGTGGTATAGCATAACAGTTGTCAAAAGCTTTATTAATTGGCAGTCAGGATGCATTTCCTAGTAGTATCAAAGGCTCAACATATCTTCATGTTAAATTTTACCATGTTTTCTACATCACATAAGTGAGTCACACTGAGAATATTTGCAGTTAGTCCCTTAACATAAAGTACATTATCAACTGTTGGGTACCCAAGTCCATCAACACTCCCTTTTCCCATAATCTTTCCACTCATCCCTCTTCCAAAAGTAATATTACCTCTTTGAATATCTAAAGAATTTCTTAGACGAGTGGCGTCCTCGATCATGTGATGAGAGAATCCACTCTCTATATACCACTAGGTAGAGTTGAAAGAATTTAGAGCCATCATTGAAACATTATACCATAATTGTGATTGAAGATCCTTCTTCTGAACCCAGACGAGTCTCACTTTCTTTCATACTTCTGTCGCTTGAGTCAAATTCTTAAAAACATTCAAAAACTTTAGGATAAAAAAGGGATTAGCAAAGGATTGGGCATATGATTAATAAGGTTTCCCTCTCTCCCTGTAAAATTTATACCTATCATAGAATTCATAAACATATCTGCAATAGGGAGCAAGATGACCTTTCGACCACAAGCCTAGTATTAAAACACATGAAAGAGAAAAGGCTTTTTAGTCTGCCTATGAGGACCATTAGTAACACTAGGTTTGGGAAATTATGGCACTAATGTAGCATTGACAAACTTGGTGATTTGAGGTGTAGTAGACTTAAGCATTTTGCTCATCAAATCCTAACATTCTTTTGTCTCAGTACCATTTTTGCTCATACTTACTATTTTATCTATATTTTTTGCTCCATGATAAAAAAAACTTCAAGTTTCTGCTGGGTAGAAGTCAAGTCAAGTTTAAGTTTCTCAAGTTTAGTTTCAGCCAATTTTACCTTCTCTATAGCAGTATATTTTTATTTTCACAAGTATCAAGTTTAACAATAAGAGCGTGTTTCTCATTCTTAAGTTTTTCAAGCTGAAGAACAAGTTGAGACAACAAATCTTAAAAATTAGGTTTTTTACAATAATCCCTTTCGCAATCACTCTGATCTTCTCCGCCATCTTCAAGTATAAAGACATAAAAGTAATCACAACTTGAGTAAATAATAGCAATATGAGCTCTCTTACCATTTTCATCTTCTTGAAAGGGATTATTATGTTTATTGTTTTTATCATCACTTTCACCCCACGTAACAATAATGTTCATCACCTTGTAATTGTTATTGTAATAGCCTACTCGTAGCCTTCTAGCACTCGTCGAATAATCGAAGGTTGCATCAAAGCCTACTTAGAGACTCGAAGCCTAGCAAGACAATAACTAAGTTCACGAAGCCTTCCGAGATTAGTCGAACACTCGGAGACATTATCCAAGGTATCTACCACAGTCAAAGCCAAAGATAGACAGTTAGCGCAAGAACTTAGCATCAGTAGCAGAGAGACTTTGACCACGGTAATACATGGTCGAAGGTAGACACGTCTGACAACTAACTCACCAGACAGAAAAGTGAAATGAGCCGCCTCATAACTACAGTGTCAAAACCGACTCCGAGTGAAGAATAGTTGTCCCCAAAGGATATACATGTAATCTGACCTTCCATGGTGACTGACCCCTTTTCTATCTCCTATAAATAGGAGGTAGGAGGTACTATGATGGGGTTAGAAAATCACTCCCAAAAGCCCTTCAGGATTACCTTCGAATACCCTATAATTTACTTTCAATTCGATCTATCATCTAACTCGATATATAACATCAGTTATTCAAAATCCTTACTAGAGTTCGTGGAGTAATCCATTCTAGGACTCCACGCAAGTGTGCTAGCTCAGTAATATAGTTCATTATTGCCTAATATACTTGCTTAAGCCCCAAGTTGAAGATAACCCCGTGGTGTAAGAGCTAGTTTCTCCTCTTAAAACTTGGCCCCTACATTTATTAGAATACTTAGTGTGATAGTTATGAGTATAGTGGTCATACTAGTGACACCTATAACATTCAACTTTATTTAGGTCTTGTTTCTGGATTAGGCTGTTTGGCATAAGACTTGACACAATCATAATGACGTGGCTTATAATTCACATTTTGCTAATAAGCGCATAATTATTACATTTTTAATATACCCGAACATGTATTTTAGTCGTCCATTATATATAATTTAAGGTACTGATGTGCATTTATTTGATTGTAGCTATTGGAGATGGATATTTGAAACCAAGCTCTTAATGTCAAGTAAAAGTGTTTCTAGCAGTTCATAGTACAAAAAGTCAAAGAGACATTATATTTGGTCTCAAGATTGAAGAAATATATACACAAATATTCTTAGAGAATAAGATCAAAGAATATATTGTATTCAAGATCCTTGAAGATATTTTATATTGAAGATATATGTAAGAGTTTCCATGAAGAAGGATCTTTACAGCACTTAAGGGAATTATATGCAAGAATCCTAGGAGATTTGTTGTAAAATTAGAAGATATTATTGTGAAAATATTCTTTAGAATTTAATATATAGTTTCTAAATTTGGGTTTCTTCTCCTATAAAAGGAACCATCCCCCCATTGTAATTGGGCATCTCATATTGGAAGGTAATAGTGAATAAAGTTAATTTTCTTCTTCTTCTTCTTCTTCTTCTTTTTAGTATAATTTTTCTTAATATCTTTATTAATTATTAATGTAATTAAGTCCTAGATGAGTGGTTAATCTCCTAGCTAAGGCTAGGATGAGGCCTCTTCTTGGATGAGAAATAGTTGGTATTAATAGGTTCTAATTAATTTTCTCTTAGTACATTATTATTGATAAGTTAGTGCATCAATTTGAAGTGGTGCAGGCAGAGATGTGCCTATACTCAATTTGACTCAACAAATTAAAATTAGCATTAAGACTTTTAGAATTATAACCAGGCGTTTCCTTTTCTTCCTTAGTCCGTTAATTTATAGGTTTAGAAACTTTTATAGTTATTGTTGGCTCATCCCGCATTATAGTCGGAGGCACCCGTCCATCTTCAATGGTAATCTTGACATATTTTCCCATGAATTGTAAGAAGGCGATCATTTAAAAATTTTGGTAGGGAAAGTTTGTACCATTAATGAGTAGTGAGTAATTTATAGGACCTCCAAATTTTTTGGAATCCATTAAATTTAAGCAAGCACTTAAGGCAGAACCACTGCTCAGGATGTAAGCCTATAAACGATTCCTCTCTGATATGAATTGAAAATCGATGTGCTCGTTTATAATGTACTTGGAGAAATAAGTCAAAACTATTCCTACTAATCATCATTTTAGGGAAAACAGATTCAATCAATAATTATAGCAAGGAAATAAAAGACAATTTTTTTTAACCCTGTGGAAACTATTTCCTTGGGAGAAAAACCATATTTTGTTGTCGAATCGATAATCAAAAATCCACTAATCAAAAGAGTTGCAATCTAAAAAATACTTACAGACTCGATAAACCCATATCGTGATTATCTTTCTTTTGATCCAAGCTTCAACCCCTATCTCCTATAATCTCGTAACGATATACATTTATCTAACAACAAGGACCACCTTACTCGAATCACTCTAGAAAATTTTGATGGAAATAGAATTGACTAATTCAATCTCAAGATAAAGGTTTTAAGCTATCTAATATTTATCTTTGATCGTGATTTATCTCTTAGATAAAAAATAAAAGCCCTAGAAAAATTTGGTAAAGGAAAAACAAAACAAGGTTTGTTTTAAATAGTAGATACAATTTTCCGATATCCGTTTGAACGAGAACAAAAGTCATTCGAATAAGGCTTTTAAAATAGCCTAAAAACTAAGGTAGATAAAATCCTTTGAAAAAAACATTTTTCCTAGATGTTGTTCGAGCTACCCTAAAACTCGTTCGAATGAAGTACTCAAAACAGCTTTGAAAACTCAACCGTAAAATTCTTTGAAAACTATATTTATGTTAAAAATTGTTCGAATGACTATAGAACTCATTCGAATGAAAGTTCCATAATGGCCTTGAAAACACATAAGAGAAAAAGTTTTATTTTCCTAGGTTTGCAAAAATATTTTGGTAAGTTAAAATAATCTTTGGCTTTTACTTCATCAGAGTTCTACTTACCAAATTACCTTCTCGGTCATTGGATGTAGATGACTTGTCCATCAATCTTGACTCCGTCACCTTCATCGACTGAGATAACCATGAGACTCGACATTCTAAAATGAGACAAAGTAAAACCTTTCATAGAGAGTATTGGATGTTTTAGATGTTTCAATTGTCTTTTGATATCAAAAAATGCTTGTTCCCTTTACTACGTTAAATCATTGCCAGAGAGTATATTTAGTTGGTTTGGAGTTGGAGTTTACTGTTGCACTTTCTATACAATACTGATTATATCATATTTATTGGATGTTTTAAACAATAGTGTTCCTACGTCAAGTTAGACTAGGATTCTATTATAACCATCTCCTTTAAATATAAAGGAGTAGATTAAGATTATTAATCTAGATCTATGACTTTGTAAGATAAGCATTTTAAAGGTGAGAGAGAAGCTCCAATAGGGGCTTCGGCCTCTCAAGTCGTCATTGCTTAAGAGAGCTCACGCTTCAATTTTGGTAGGGATCAAAGAAGGAGATCGCAGCTGGGAAAGAGTGATTGTAGTCGTTCTTATTTCATAGTGGATTTTTTCTTCACGTAGATTGCTTGTGTTGTTTGTGGATTGTCTCCTATTTCCTTGTAAAAATTTTATATTGGTTCTCCATTAAATTATCAAACCGCAATCCGTTTTTGATAACTACGCAATCAAAGGTTTCTCCGACAATGAAGATTCTAGGATTTTCTACAACAACTGGTATCAGAGCTTTGGTTTACGTTCTTGATTTTTGGTTATTGGCAATTCAGTGTTCTTGGATTAAAGTTAGGTTGGTTTATATTTGGGAAGACTTTGAACCACAGGTTCTTCAACGAAATCAAATAAAGGAATAATTTAGGACTTTTTTTTCCAGAGAAGTCCAAATTATATCGATTTGATGAAATTTATAACAAAGCTTCACATAAGTGGATTGATCTCTGACTTACTTTAACGATCTATTTATGAAGATTGTTTATACCTTAAGGAAGTTTTTCTTGAAGGTATGTTTTATATTTCTGCACAATTTTCGTTTTTGTTATTTTGTGTGATAAATTTATCAAGATTTCAGATGATGAAGTCCGACCTAAATTGTTATTTTAATTTCCCTACTATCATATAAATTGTGATTATTCCAAGCATATTATTTATGGCTTGTTGAGATTTGGGAAAAACAACAAATTTTTGATTTATGGAGAATTATTAATCAACGATCGAATTAGAAACTTCGCAAAATGAAGAATTTAATAAAGAACATGAGATTTGATGGGTCAAATCTTCCAAGAAGAGCTTCAATTGCTCAAATAATTGATTACAAGGAATTACTCTTTCAAAACCATAAGTTTGATTATAACTTGGATCTATATCTTTCTCTAGAACTCTCTTTTCGTTGCCTAGCCTTGCCCTTCTTAAAGGTTACAAGTTTCCTAGCTATAATCTAGGATAAAAATACCCTTAAACAACCTAAAAATAATATTAGTTGCGACTCTATTCAAACAGAACAATTCTCTGTTCTTATAGAGTCAAAATATACTCGAATAGAAGACTCATAACTAATTCTATTCGAATAGAACATTTCTCTATTCTAAAGAAGACTGATAAATAGTTCGGCTCGAATAGAATTTTTCTTTATATGAACAGCCCTCACCTTTGGTCTTCTAGATCTTCCTAGATCATGGCTTCCCCCCCCCCCCTTAAGATCCTTAAGCTCCTGCTTAAGCTAAAATTGGAGATGAGGGAATGCAGAAGCGCCAATTTCCCAGTGGTACCACTTTAACTTGCTGGATAGTTGACCTCTCTTCTCAACTATGAATGACTCAATACTTCCCCGTCTTATAGCAGTAACTATCCTCTTTATAATACTATCCACCTGCAATGGATCTTCTATTTCTGTTTATAACTCATCAACTGACGGTAGGTGAGTGTTAATTATAGAGACTTCATCTAGGAGAGACGGCTCAAAGAGCTTCAAATGCTCAGCATTTATCACCGAATACATCTTCATAAATGTTGGTAAATCTAATTGGAATGACTTATCACCAATCTTCTTGAGTATAGCAAACGGACCTCAACAGATAGACTTGAGCTTCATACCTTCTCCCTTGAGTCGTTCCTTACCCAAATACAATCAAACTAGATCACCCTCTTAAAAAGTACATTCAACCTGATGTTTGTCTTGTTGAGCCTTATCCTTCACTTGAGTCTTCTTCAATTGTTCTTCAACCGCCTCATGAACCTTACTTATCTTCTCACTGAAGCGTTAAGTTTTAACTTGTTCATCTTCCTCCTTCCTTGACATCGTCTTATTGCCAAGACTAAAAGATATATCAAAGGGGTTTCGAGGCAAGTACCCAATACAAACTTCAAACGGAAACTTCAAAGTAAAATAATAAACTACCCTATTAATAGCAAACTGAAGATACGATAAATTCTCATCCCCAGTTTTAGGACGCTTATACTGGATTTTCTGCAATAAATAAACCAAAATGCAATTAAGTACCATTGTAATCAACAATACGATTGAGAAGCTCTAGTTAGTAAAAAAAACACGAAGAACACCAATTGGTTTGGAAAAATAGAGAATTCAATTACTAAAATAAAGTAATTACAATGAGAATCTCTCAAACCCTAGGCTTCACTCAGAACTCTTTTCAGATCTAACATAACCTAGAAAATAACCTAAGTTCCCTTTATATACTAGGGAACTCGAAAATCATAAAAAAATGTATCTCGAGGAAAAATAACACCTGAGAATCAAAAACACCGCCAAAGTCGTTCGAACGAATTTACGCCTAATTGGTCTAAAACACTAGAAAGTTTTCTTCTCGTTCGAACGAAATCTCAACTCGCTCGAACAAAATATGGCTCTAGGCCAAAATTCCAGTGAGTATGAAAAAGGTCATTCGAACGACTTTAAAAAAAACTCAAACGTTCCTAGATCCTCCTGGATCATGGCTCCCCCCTTTAGGAACCTTGAGCTTCTACTCAAACTTACCCCTTGTAATAACCAACCACTTCACCTGAGTCGCCGTTACTAAATTAGATGTAGTAACATGCTCCTGACAAGCAATGATATGGAACTCCATTTCCTCCTTCACAAGACGATACTTGCGATTTCTACGGTAATGAATTGCATTTCGGTCCCAAAGATAAGGGCTACCCAAGAAAACCTGATACGCATCCAAAGGAACCACCTCACACGTCACCTCATTAATAAACCTTTCAGTGATCACAAACTTGAATGTACACTACTTCGTGATCATCAAAATCACATCTTTCTGAATCTACCCCAAACCATACGGCTTAGGATGAGCTGTAGTCGCCAAACTCATCTTCTTCACCAACGCCCCAGAAATCAAAATTTTCTGACTGCCCGAATCAACAATGGCCTCGGCTAAGCTCTTCTTTACTTGAATACTGAGATGAAATTTTTTTTCCCGACTCTCCTCCCCGGTAGCCAAATTTTACTAAAACATAAGAGTCAACTTAGGATTTGGTTTATCTAAATTTGGGAGGTCAACAACCTCTGCGGGTGGTGCATATCTGTCTTTCTTGCTCTTCTCCTCCTGTGGCCTAAGCTCCGGGTGAAGTTTTCAACAGTAATCGAAAATATGCCTACTCGGCTTTCAATGAGTGCAATGAAACTCCTTGGATGAAGACCCCCCTCCTTTGGCCTCTCCTTATGCTCGTGTTTCCAACTAGACTTGTACCCCAACTTGGTCATGTCATCTTCTTTGTCACACTTCAAGTACTTGCCTTCACGGTAGTGTCCTCGATATTGGCCACAGTAAAGAGCTCCAACTCTCTCCTAATAGACTCCGATAAACCCCCCGTGTACTTCATGATCACCTCATACTCGTCCACATCAATGTCCAAAATCCAAAGCCTGGTTAACAAAATACCGTAGTGTACTCCTGTACGGATTACTCAAAATTTTGGCGCAAATTATGCCATGTATACCATCTCTCTTGCCCATACCCAATCGGATAAAACTGCTTTCGCACTAAAACCTTGAATTCTTTCTAGCCCAAATCTCCTACATCGTGGCATTTCCGATAAGATTTTCACCACGTGAGTGCATGACTTGCAAATTTTAACATAGCAAAGCGTATATGCTGAGCATTAGAGTATTCATAAATAGAAAATAAAGTTTCATCCTTATTTAACCAATCATCCAACTTATTGGCATTGATCGAACTGTCGAATATCGAAATTTCAATCTTAAAATTCATACGAATATTACGAATAGGATTCGATGACTTACCAATACCCCAATCGCCCCTTGTCGAATTCAGCCTTACTAGAATCACTATTAATCTCTGCAAAATTGTTGCCTCCATCCACCTCCATAACCCCTTTCTTCATCGAGCGGCCTCGCTGCTTCGCCGAAGCGGAATCCTTTGCGAGGTTTGTAAGATGTAATTGTTCTACTAACTCCCCTACAGTAGAAGTTAGGTTGGAAACTGTCACTTCCAAAGTAGTGAGTCGATCGTTGGAATCGCCCATCTCCAAATCGTCATTCTTCTTCGAATTAGGTTTGCGATAAATCGTCAACGGACTCACTAGCCTTCCCTTTATTTGCTTGATACGGTCACGTGTAGAGACCATAAACCACAATCAACCCCCCAAGAATTGCAACTGGAAAACTGATACCACTTAATCCATAATATGATTGAGAAGCTCTAATTAGTAGAAAAAACACGAAGAACACCAATTGGTTTGGAAAAATAGAGAATTCGATTACTAAAATGAAGTAATTACAAAGATAATCTCTCAAACCCTAGGCTTCACTCAGAACTCTTTTCAGATCTAAAAAATAACCTAAGTTCCTTTTATATATTAGGGAACTTGAAAATCATGAAAGAATGGATCTCGAGGCAAAACAATGCTTGAGAATCAAAAACACTGCCAAAGTCGTTCGAACGACTTTACGCCTAATTGGTCTAAAACCCTAAAAAGTTCTCAATTCGTTCGAATGAAATCTCAACTCGTTTGAACGAAATATGACTCTGGGCCAAAATTCCAGTGAGTATGAAAAAGGTTGTTCGAGCAAGGCTGAGAGTCGTTCGAGCGACTCTCAACCTCGATCGAACAACTTTAATAAAAACTTAAACATTTCTAGATCCTCGCGGATCACTTTGTTTGCCCGCCAGTCTATGGATATAATGCGGTACTTCTCTTCAACTTAGTGTCCATCATCCCCCCATAATGATCTCTAGGAATGTCCTAAAAAGTAGATATTTCTATCATAAATAATAGAAGAATGGAGCCCAAAATACCTCCAAACGTCTTTGAAAAATAATTACGCTTCTCGTTCTCTGGTAATCGTCTTCTAGTATGGAATAAGAACTATCATCTTACTGAATCGATCTACTACTACAAATAGATATTCTCACAAGGTCGGTTAGGAACTGGTAGCCCCAACTTATGATTGGAAGGCTTTGATGTATTGCATAGAATGTAACCACGAACCATTCGAGCAACATCCACCTACATCTTCATCCAATAGATGTGATGCTACAATTTTAAAAGAGTTTTCTCAACCCCAAAATTAAGAAAATGTCGAATAAACTTTCGTAAATATAGACAAAAACCCATAAAACTTTATACATCAGTCATTGTACAGGGTCTAGGCCAATTAGTAATGACCAAAACCTTCTCTCGATCTACCTTAGGATCACTGCTACCAACAATAAATCCCAAGTATACTAGCTCCTTCTTCCCAAACTTGAACTTCTTCCCATTTGGAAAAAGTAATTGTGATCGTAATGCTTCTAACACTTTACGAATATGCACGAGGCGCTCCTCCCATATTTGACTATATATTAAGATGTCATCTAAATAAACAATCACGAAATCGTCAATAAAAGCATGAAGTACCTCATTCATCAACCACATAAATATTTCCAGAGCATTGCATAACCCAAAAGGCATTACCAACCACTCAAAGAGCACATATTTAGTCTTGAAAGCCGTCTTTAAAGTATTTTCTTCACAGATTCTAACTTGATGGTAACCGGACTTAAGATCTAGCCTGGCGAAAATTGAGCCTTCTGTAACTCATCTAAAAGCTTGTCAATCCGTAAAAGTGGATAACGAATCTTTACAATAATTTTATTTGGCGTCCGACAATCCACACACATTCTCCAAGACCATCCTTCTTCAGTATCAATAATACCGGTGAACCACAAGGTAAGCAGCCTGGATTAATAACACCCTGCACAAGGAGTTTTTGTACCTCTTTCTTTATCTCATTAGACTTAGTTTTAGAAGTCCGATACGACCCAATGTTGGATAGTAGCTCACCATTCACTAAGGTGATATCATGCTCCACATCCCTCTTGCACAGGCATCCCTTCTAGGCCCAGAAACAAGTCTTTATACTCTTCTTGTAACTTCCCCATTTAGGTTTGTTACTTAGGAAACATTGCAAACTGTTCCTTCACAAACATCTAATGGAACCACCTCACACGTTACTTCGTCAATAAATTATTCAGTAATCGCAAACGTAAAAGTATACTACTTCGTGATATTCAACTTCGCGCCTTTCTGAATACTACCCAAACCATACGGCATAGGATGAGCCATAGTAGCCAAACCCATCATTTTCACCACTGCCTCAGAGATCAAGTTCTTCTAACTACCCAGATCAATAATGGCCTCTATTAAGCTCTACTTCACTTGAATCCTAACATTAAAAAATTCTTCCTGACTCGTCTCCTCGGTAGCCATAGGTTGTTGAAATATAAGTGTAGGGACATATCCCTCGACCTAACTCTAATTCGAACTACCTAAATATATGACTCACACATTTCACACGTGACATGAACAGTAAACATTGACACCTAGACCACAAACTGATAAAGAACGTGGATCAAACACAATAGAAGAACATGAACAAGTTAAAGATACCTATCTTCAATGAACTAAATAGTTACTCAGTCAACCACCACATACCTCATTATTCAGAGAATATGCTTCAGCACAATAACAAGCTACTGGTAAGGTCTATATAAAAGAATAGTTCCAGAAGAGACGAGAACCAAGAAAAACTAGATTTTCTATACTATAACACAATACTTCTTATTTACAAGATCAGGTATTTCTAGCTCGAGAGACCACTTATAATAAGATATCAGCCATAAGCATTAAAATTTACTGTTACTAAAACTCTCAACTCGAGGTTGTGGTTTTTTACCTATTCAAAGGTTTTACACACTAAATCACCTGTGTCATTTCTTTTTTTATACTTGTTTTTGTCATAGGTACATTTGGTGTTAGAGCTAATTCTGAGCCATTTTAAGCTACAAAATTAGGCCATAACATTTGGCACTGTCTGTGAGAAAGGAGGCATCTCTATGATATCCTAAGGTATACATTCATTCTACTATCAATCTTCAATCATGGTCACTTCCAGATGACTAGGAACCAGAATCCAGCTCGATCTTTTAATTGAGCTGGATCAGCCTACAGAACTACGGGCGAATCACTAGGCCAAAATAGAAAAATATAATGAGCTTAAACGTTAGTTAACTCTTGACCGAGAGCTCCGTGAGAAGAAGCTCGAAGCCGAACGACAAGCCCATTTTACAGCGTTCAAGCAGCATGAATACCAGCCATGCAAACTGTATTATAAGCTTTGTAGGATACTCAACAGGCTCCCCAAACCTTAGACCGTGATCAAGTCCTGGAGTGCTTATAGATTTTTGCACGATAAAAGCTAGAACCTCGAGGGGTCACAAGCAAAGCTATTTCTAGAAATGTTCAGCGCGAGTATCAACCTTCCATTCATTTAGGCGGTGAAGTTCAGTCAGATATCAGCAGAGGTCTACAACCATTTAAATGTCAAGAAGAAGAACAACGACCTTAACCTAAGATTTTAGTACATAAACGCTTGAGTGAGGGCACCGGCACTCAAAATCCTCAACCACCTTGACAAGCCACTCAGGCCACACATCAGTACGTCACAGAAGAGCATATGGATCAACGCATCAAGGAGTTAGTTGAAGCTCAAACTTTAGGCAATAAAGACGATCTTATCAAGTTTCAAGGAAGTCTAACTGCCAAAGAGTTATTCGATATGGCAGTACTAAAATTTTTCATACACCGAAGATACATAAATACAAGGGAACCGATCCAAAGGATCACATTTAACAATACTGTGATTCATTGGGATTGTACTCCAATTTCAAGCATATTCTCAGCCATCTATTCGTAACAAGTCTTCAGGGCTAACCACTCTGGTGGTTCCATTCTCTACCTGAAGATTCCATCCTCACTTTCGATCAGCTACAGAAATAATTCATCAAGACGTATGCCCACAACAAAGATAAGGAGGAGAATTTATTTTCTCTTACTAGTCTTAAATAATCACAAGGGGAGAAGCTTGAGGCATTTGAAAAGAATTTTTTGGAGCTCGTGCGGAAAGTAGATAATCTTGATCAGAAAATAGCGGTTATTGCATTCACCAATGCGCTTCAGCTCAACTGCAAGGCGAAAGAGTACATCTTCTCCAACAAACCCATGACCTTAGAAGATATGATCACCAAGGTCAATGGATATGTTGACCTATAAAGGATGATGTCCGAAAGACATAAATCTACTATATCTGTCCTAACCACTAAAGGAACACCTACAGAGCGAAATAATGAACTGAAGGAGGATCAGGGTGATCAAAAGTGCTCCAAGGTCAGCACTCGCAAACCTCAGAAAGGCAACACATTACCCAAGACGGCCCTCCCCAAGATGAATATCCAAATTTCTACAATTTTTTTAATTCTATCAAGGATAAGTTATACTGTCGATCTCAACAATTGGAACCAATCGAAGGCCGCCCGTACTAGATGCATCACAAGGTAAATCATCACGCTACTGACAGCTGCTATACTTTATAGAGGTTATTAGAATATATCTTCAAAAATGGTAGAATGCTCGAATACATTGTCGATCTGGAATCCTACAAATATGGCAGTTATAAGAAGCAGATCGACGTCGTCCAAGTTGTAGATTAAGTTGAGGAGAAGCATCTGTACCATATGTACCACAATAACATAATCAAGATTCATTAGATCAACAACTCTTACAGATTCAAGCGTAGGAGACTATCAGAATGTTGCGTCACACACCTCAAGATAAAGAAGCCAAGCATGTGCCTGAGTCGAGCAATTTCCGGCTTAGGATTTCATTCGAAGATTGTGACATTTGTCAAGTAAAATTTCCACATCATGATCCATTAGTCATAATGCTCAAGATGAAGAAGTTTGTCATGCATACAATGATGATAGATACTGAAAGCGATATTGAGATTCTCCTTCAAAGCATAATTGACTAGATGGGATTGGTTGATCAAGTCATTCTGAGCGACACCGATTTCAGTGGATTTAATGGTTCAAAAGAATAACGAGTAGGCAAGACTATCTTACCTATTACTGTTAGACAAACCACAATCAACGTCGTATTCTATGTCATTAACACAAAATCGCGTTATCTCTGGATTATGGGCTACTGCTGGATTCACAACATGGAAGAAATTTTTTCTACTTATCATCAAGCACTTCGCTTCAAACACAATGATGGCATCTATGAAATCAAAGACAGTAAAATGCTTTCCAGAGCTTGCGAAAGCACCGTCTCTGCCATTCTAGAAACATTAGACAGATATGCTGCATAATAATTATAGAAAGCTGGTCACATCGATGATCAACCTTCAACACCAGAACCAACAGAGTACCTCGACATTGATGGACCTAGTAGGTGTACTTTCATCGGTACCAAGATGGTCCAGTATGATAAGGATGCTTTTATTCAATTTTTACAACAAAATCGAGACGTTTTTACGTGGTCTTCGAAGAGATGCCTCGGGTCGATTCAGCCATGGCATGTCACAAATTGCCCATTGACATCAACACCACAGCGGTCAAACAGAAATAGCGACGACACTCACCTCGTCTTCGAGATAAAGTTAACATTGATATTGAGAAATATATCAAAGTGGGCTTCATTCGAGAAGCCAAGTATCCAGATTATATATCCAACATCGTCGATATTCCAAAGATGAATGGAAAGGTTTAAGTTTATGTAGATTTTACCAATCTAAACAAATACACTTCAAATAATAGTTTCCCTCATCCCATCATCCATCAAATTTTTGATTCTACGATAGATCACAAACTCTTATCTATAATGGATGCTGCATTTGGATATAAGTAAATTCTTCTCTTGGAAAAAGATCAAAAAATACCACTTTCATCATTGAAAGAAGATTTTACTGCTACAAAGTTATGCCCTTCAGACTTACGAACGTAGGTGTGACTTATCAACGGCTAATGACGATTATATTCAAAGCACATCTTGAGAAAATTGTTTAAGTCTACATTGATGATATCTTGTGCAAGAGCATGCAGTCAAATAACCACATCACAGATCTTACCACAATATTCAGCATTCTACGATCTTACAGAATGCAACTCAATCCTAATAAGTGTCAATTCGGAGTACATTCAGGCCAATTCCTCGGCTATCTTATCATCAAGAAGGGGATTGAGGCTGATCCAGATCAAATTAGAGCCCTCATCAACATGTTATCCCAAAAAGCAATAAAGGACGTACAAAAACTTGCAGGCAAGATCACCGCTATCAACAGATTTGTTTTAAAATCTTCAGATCGCTGTCATTGGTAATTCCTACAACTCTGAGGTTGTACCAAATAAGGAAAAGTTTAGCCCAATAAAGAGATCCAATAGATACCAAAATGTGAGGCAGCTTTTCAGGAACTCAAAACCTATTTGGGGAAGTCTCCCATCATGAGCACCCTAGTAGGTAATGAGGAACTGATCATCTACCTGGTAGTTACAAGCACTTCCATCATCTTGATTCTCATTCGTCCAGGGGGAAGATTGAAAAGCTCGCCTATTTTATCAGCAAACCCCTCACTCCTGCAAAAATGAGATATTTTAAAATTGAGGTAGAGGTACTTGAGAATGAGAAACAATGCCTTAGTGACAATGTTGTTTTTCTAGAAAAAGAAGTTAATGATGTGAAAGAGAAAATGAAATCAACTTTGGATGAACTTCGTTTGGCCAAGCTTGATATAGTTTTATCTCAGCAGAAACTTGAGAAATCCTGTCATGGGGCCAAGAATATTGATAAAATGCTATGTATGGGAAAGACAGACAGTTACAAAAGGGGTCTAGGATATGAAGAATCTCTTCCTAGTACCAAGACTCCTCAAATCATAAAGTTTGTAAAAGTAACTGCTGCTACATCGTTTCCTAAATATAACATGATATCCACTACTCATGATCATGCCCAAAGGGTTTCTTACTCTCAAATTTACTATTGTAGTCTATGTGGTAGAAAGGGACATATTGCATCGTACTGTAGATTTGTTGGGCCTTATAAATCATATGTTCGTCCTTTTGATGGATATCGATATAATTCTAATGCAATGTCTACTGACGTGAAACGCGAGAATGAATCTAGATGGTTTGCACAGGAAACTACAGGTCAAAGAACTCTTAGCAGCATTTAGGTATGAAAGATGGATTTGGTACCTCAAAAAAGGTGTAATATTGCACTAACTGCCCTGAATGCTTTCAAGTCAGTTCAATGGAATATGGATAGTGGGTGTTCCCATCATATGACTGGTGATGAATCCAAATTGTGTCACCTAGAGAGTATTCAGGGAGGTGATGTTACGCTTGGTAATAGAAGCACATCCCCTGTGGTTGGAAGGGGACAGGCCGAAGGACTTGGTACTCCGGTAATTAACAATGTTCTCTTGGTTAAAAGGCTGAAGGTGAATCTTCTGAGTGTCAGCCAACTATGTAATACGGATCATACTATTACATTTTCCAAAGGTGGATGTGAGGTTTAGAACTCTCAAGGACAATGTGTGATGCATGCTGCTAGAACTGCTGATAATTGTTATATTGTTCAACATGAAGTTATACTATGTAACAAAGCAAAACTGAATGATGTGGAGTTATGGCATCAAAGGTTGGGACAAATAAACTTCAATTATTTGTCCAAGATTACATGTAAAGAGCTTATTCGGGGAGTTCCAAAGTTTAGAAGATTGAGCAACGTGGTTTGCGGTACTTGTCAAGTTAGCAAGCAAACAAAGAGTTCTCACAGGAAGTCCAACAATATTGTTACTACTCGAACTCTTGAGTTGATACACATGGATTTGATAGGTCCTATGAGAACAGAATCCTTAGGAGGTAAAAAGTACATTTGGGTAATGGTAGATGACTTCTCTCGGTATACGTGGATAGCACTTTTGAGAGAGAAGTCTAACACATTTGAGGAATTCCGTACTATGTCACTTCTAATCCAAAATGAGAAAGATTGCTCTATTGATAAAATTTAAAGTGATCGTGGAGGCGATTTTAAGGATACTTGGGTGATTGAGTATTGTACTTCTAATGGGATTAAACATGAATTCTCTGTTCCAATCACTACACAACAAAATAGAGTTGCAGAAAGGAAGAATAAAGTTCTTCAAGAAATGGGACGTGTCTTTCTTCATAGCAAGGATCTTCCAACACACTTTTGTGGAGAGGCCATTCATACTTCGTGTTATACTATTAATAGAGTATATCTACGTCCACTTACCTTAAACATGCCCTATGAATTATGGTTTGGAAAGAAGCCGAATGTCTATTATTTCTGGGTTTTTGGAAGTAAATGTTTCATCTTTAGAGATCGAGAAAACATTGGGAAATTTGACTCTCGAAGTAATGATGGTATTTTTTTGGGCTGCTCAACAAATAATAAAGCATTTCGAGTCTACAATTTGAGAACCAAAGTGATGATGGAGTCCTATAATGTGGTAGTAGATGATACGTGTACCATTGGTTCTACAGATGTGAGAGAAGATAATTGTACAACTGAAACTCTAAAACTATCTATTGATGTTTTTACATCGAGTCCTACATCAAATAGTGGTTCTCTGTTGCCTACTCCATGACTTCCAGTTCCGACATCCCTTCCCGCTCTAAGTGTACCGCAACCCGGATGGCATCAAGTTCATAAGGGTCACTCACATGCTGATATTATTTGGGATACTACTTCTTGGGTTAAACTAGAAGCCAACACCATGAGGCAGTTCACTGTGCTTGTTATGTCTCGGTGATTGAACCAACCACGGTAAGGAAGCTCTTTTAGACGAATATTGGTTTCATGCAATGCAAGATGAGCTTCGGCAGTTTCGACATCAAGATGTTTGGGATTTGGTTCTACGACCTTCAAGTACAAATATTATTGGGACTAAATGGGTTTATAAGAACAAATATGATAACTTGGGAATGTAATTCAAAACAAAGCTCGATTAGTCGCTCAAGGGTGCAATCAAGTAAAAGGGGTTGATGTTCCTGAAACGTTTTCCCCTACTGCAAGACTTGAGTCTATTCAGCTATTGTTCGCTCTTGCCTGCAATCAAAAATTCAAGTTATATCAATTGGATGTGAAGAGTGCATTTCTGAACAGGCTCTCAGAGGAAGAAGTGTATGTATCTCAACCAAAAGGGTTTGAAGTTCCTCATCATCCCGATCATGTGTTCTACTTGGAGAAGGCTCTTTATGGTTTGAAGCAAGCTTCACACGCTTGGTATGAACGACTTTCCAATTCCTCTTAGCTAAGGGATTTGTTCGAGGGGGAGCTGATAAAGAGTTGCTTATCCAATGGAAGGGAGGCGCGATACTAGTTGCTCAGGTATATGTAGATGATATTGTGTTTGGCTCTACTTCAAGTTTACTAACCTCTTCTTTTGCAGCTTTAATGAAAAGTGAATTTGAAATGAGCATGGTTGGGGAACTAACTTACTTCTTAGGTCTCCAAATATAACAAATGGATAGAGGAATGTTTCTTTCTCAATCCACGTATGCTAGGGATCCTGTGAAGAAGTTTGGTTTCTCTTTTGCAAAGTATGCTAGGACACCCATGAGTACCACAACAAAGCTAAGTAAGGACTCGGCAGGTAAGGATATTGATCAAAAGACGTATAAAAGTATGATAGGGAGTTTACTTAATCTTACTACTACTCATCCTGATATTATGTTTAGTGAATATATATGTGCTCGTTATCAAGGTAGACTGAAAGAGTCCCATTTACAGGCTATTAAGCGCATTATTCATTATGTATGTGGGACTTCTAATTTTGGCTTATGGTATTGACATGACACAGCCTCCGAGGTTATTGGGTATTCTGATACAGATTGGGCAGGTAATGCAGATGATTGAAAGAGTACTTCTGGTGGATGCTATTATATTATAAATAATCTTGTAGCTTGGCAGAGCAAGAAGCAGAATTGCATTTCCCAATCCACAGCAAAAGCGGAGTATATTGATACGGGTGGTTGTTGGACTCAATTGATTTGGATGAAACAGATGGTGCTTGACTATGGAATAGTCCAGGGGATAATGTCAGTGCTTTGTGACAATACGAGTGTGGTCAATATCTCTAAGAATCCTCAACAACATTCTAGAACCAGGCATATCAACATTCGGTTCCACTTCATCCGAGATCTTGTTAAGCGTAAGATAATCAGTGTTGAGTATGTTCCTACAAAGAGTCAATTAGCCGATTTTTTTACCAAGCCGTTAGATGCTATGAGGTTTGAGCTTTTGAGACGGTCGATTGGTGTCTGCTTTATTGATTAGGTACGTCTTTTACTTCCTTTTTACACTATTTTGGTAGATTATTACAGTGATATTTGCTTGGTCAGATACGTTTTCCAATTTAATGTTAGGACAGTTCAGTATAGTGTTTACTTGAATATAGATTTTTCTCACGGCAGTTAACTCTCGCGTGCTTAGATAGATAGGCACTCATTGATATTATACTTTCGGATACATGTAGAGACTTCGTACCTAATGTTATGTAAGGATTTGGCCTTCTTTATTAGCTTCGAGTGTCTTGAAATATACTCTTCCTTTTGATCTTGTTGCTTTGATCTTATTTCGGTTCCTTAAATCATTTTTCAAACGGTATCCTCAAGTTCAAGTTAACTTAATAGAAAATTCCATATTTTTATACGAGGCAAAAAACTGACTGTGTTTACCCGAAGATATGATAATAGGCGTTTTATTGCTACACATTTTTGGCCTTCATTATGTCTAACCCTATTTTTATCCACTTGTAGCCCTTTGTGCCCTAAAATATGTTGTATCTTTTTTGCCAAAAAATTCTTTGTTTTCTACCCATTTGTTCTGAGACTGTTTAGTAAAAAAAAAAAAAAAGTATATGAGCGATTTTTGGGGGAAGATGCAGAGAAGAATAAACTGAGATCCAAAATGACCTTTTAGTATCTCAATTAAAAAAAAAAAAAAAAAAAGAGGGAAGAAAAAGATATGAAGAGGTATATACAGAAGATGTTCTTGACTTCAAGTGAGAAGGGGAGTTAGTGTTCATGCAGTCTTAGAATGCCAGCAAAATACCTACTCCATCATTTACCTACCCGTGCCTACATTATAACTTTTTCAAAACCTGTTTGATCTTGAGTTTAACACAACTAGTTTAGTAGAGATGAGAAATACGGAGTCTATATTAATTAAGTTGACACCATTAATGACAATTGATTTCCTTTCCATGAGATCTTCCAGCTCACAGTGCACTACTTATTTGATGAAATCTGAATCTTTCTTTACATATTACTCATACTCATATTTTGCACAGAGTGTTTAGCTAGTCAATTCTCAGTAAATTCGAGTGATCACCAATTAGAGGCCTTAGTTGAAACAACTTTCCTTTTAGTATCATATTTCTGAATGTTGGGTCTGTCGAATGCATGGTACTGTTTTATGTTGACTGGGCACATACACACTCTGAGTAAATATTTATTCTGTCAGAATTTTCTATTAAATGATGTCCTATCTAAGATTCATATACCCTGTGATTATTCTTTGATATCGACTAGACAGGGGAAGTATTCTATTCTTTCTTTCTTTTTGCTTTGCCTTTGGCTTTTCTTTCTTGTTTTTGTGCTTATTGAGAAAAAAGATGTTTTTTTTTTCTATTCGAATAAGAATTTCTTCCTATTCGAATAATCTGCCTCAGCGTCGATTTGATTCAAAAATTTTCATTTCCTATTCGTATAGGAATTTTCCCTATTCGAATAATTTTCCTCGCCGTTTTTTGGTCTTCAAAATTTTCAATTTCTATTCGAATAAGATTTTTCCAATTTGAATAATTCAGCTCAGTTTTGTTTCAAAAAAATTAGAGGCAAATTGTTATTCGAATAGGGTTTGATCCTATTCGAATAGGGTTTAACCCTATCAACTCCCCTTCCCCATTATTGTTGATACTCTTGGTGATTTACTGAATTAATAGTTTATGATTTACTGAATTGCTAGTTTCTATTTATCTCTGGCAACCACATAAGATATGATTCCTGAAATTGGTACTTTCTGATGTACAGTGGGGAAAGAGGGGAATCCAAAGTGTAAAGTGTTGGTGGGTGTTGTTCAACGTATTGGGTTGATAATGTGTGTGATATTTTGTAGGGTTTTCTTGTAGTGCCATCTTCTATTTATAGGTAGTCTAGTTAAATGGCACTACAAGAAAAATGGGCAATGGCCACTGATAGCTTTTAGTTTTTGCCAATGTTATATCAGTGACAAAGTACCACAAGTTTTATCGTGGCTAATGGCCTATTGTAGTAACCAAAGGTTAATCTGCCATAAAAGATACTGAAGTCAAGGGTCTATGTTAAATAAAATCGTGGCTAAATACACAAATCAGTGGCAAGATATTTGGTACAAAATGTTTTAGCTCCAACCTTTGTTTCTCACTGTAATATGCAGCAAAATCAAAAGGTAAAAACCCCTTTGTTTTCTTCTCTCTGCTCGGAATTTCATAAATGGGAACTTCACCTCCTTCACCTCTCCCTCCTCAATTTGGTAAACAAAATTTTAATCTCAATTTGGCTATTGTTTGCTTCTAATCAATTCGAGTATTTAGAGTCTGATTTCAATTGTTGTGTTGTACTCGATTTGTTACTAATCTCAAGTTGCTGATTTCAATCCATTAGTTCGAGTTCTCAGATATGAAATTGCTCAATTGGTCACACTATAAGAAAAAGGGGCAATAGCTACTAATGGCTTTTAGTTTTTGCCATAGTTTTATATGTGGCAGTCTACCATAAGTTTTATTTTTGCCAAATTGGCTATAGAAGTAGCCAAAAGTTTATGTACCAAAAAAGACATCAACATCAAGGTGTGTGTTAAAAAAAACATGGTGAAAAACACAAATTTGTGGCAAAAAATCTTGTTTAAATGTTTTAGCTCCCGTATTGTATCCTTGCTCCAAGTAAGCAATACGCGAAATCAAAAGATAAAACCCCCTTTATTCTCTCTTCTCTCTACTCGATCTAGGTATTTCTTAAAACATAACTTCACCTCCTACACCTTTTTTCTCCTTCACTCGATAAATTTGAATAAACAGAACTTTAATTTGAGTTCCCTCTGATTTGGGTATTTAGAAACTTATTTTAATTAATTTCAATCGGTGCATTGCTTTCAGACTTGTTGATTTCAATCGATCAGTTCAATTTCTCAGAGTTCATTTCAATCAGTGATTCACAGGTATGCCTCTCTCTCTCTCTCTTTGAGTATCACTTTGTAGGGCTTCACCTCCATTGCTTATCTCCTCTCTATTTTCTCCAAAGCACGTGATTTGCAAGAAGAATTGATCATCCACTCTCAAGTACACTCTTTAATTTACTATCTTTGATCGATCAGATTTTGCTGAAACCCTAAGTGGGAAGGGTTTTTGTGTTGGTTTTGGTAGAAATATATGGAAATTAAGCCTTTTTTAGAAGTTTCTTTCACTGTGTATGTGAGAATTAAACAATAAAACCCTTATTTTCTGAATCTTTCTCTTGATTTTAGTTTTTTATTTCGATTACCCTTTGTTCAGGTGTCGATTGATAGAGACAACTATTTAGACGTGCTTTTAAGGACAAAATCAACCAGTTCTTGATATAGATCATAAATACCTTTTAGAGTAACACAAAGATCATAAAGGCTTTTGTGGGTAGATTTCTAACCGTTTGATTTTCTATAATAGTTGTTTCGGGTGTAATTATTAATACTTTTTATGGTCGGTTTATCTCATTGATCTGCATTATTGATGTGGTTTCTACGACCCGTGACTTACGACAGAGAGATTTGTTAACCTAGTTTATTCAGAAGGTATCATCTGAAACTGGGGTTCCCTTATATTTTAGTCTAAATTTTTGCTTGTTTTACAACGGTATACATAAATTGTGAGAGGGCTATGCAAAATAAAGGTTAAGCCCTCTCCAAGACAACAACAATCTTCAAAAATATAATGAGATCAAGTATAGTCATCCAATCCAAGACAACAACAATCTTTAGAAATAACTCAACCACATTGAGCTCATTCTTGTCTCCAGTAAATTATGCGATCCAACTATCTTGAGGTTTAAGTAGGAATCGTTACATTTAATATCTAATAAAGATTCATTCAGCCATCCTTTCTCTTTAAATTAGTTCTTCGATCCTAACACATTAAACTTATTAAACATCCAACGTTCTGCTTTCCATGAGTCCTGACTCCTCAACAGTGGAGCTCCTCATTTCCTTTACTCTTTCCTTCTCATGTTTCCAATATCCAAGTTACACGGCTCCGCTCTTTTATTTTTTCAGATTCTATACAATAATGATCTTAAACACCCAACTGAGTCGAGAAAATAGATATACAATATATTAGATGGGTAGTCTACAAAGGAGAAGCAAGAGTTGGGTAAAACATAAGCTACCACAAATAGGAAAATGTTTCAAAAATTCTATTTGTTACAAATTCCTGCAATCAAAATCAATTATATCCCAAGACTGTAACCATTGTTAGCTCTTACATCTCTCTTTTTCTCTCTTCTTGTAAACATAAACATGAATACTGATTCAGAAAACAACAATAGCATGGAATAAAGACCACCTAAGCCATCTAGTATATTTATTGATTCAATAGTTATCTTTTCCTGATACACCCTGTGATCAGCTATCTTTGATGCCTATTCCCTTCTGTCCATGTAAATGCCCACTCCAATGATAGCCTGATGAATCATCCTCACGCCATTCCCTTCTGTAATGGGCATCTCATGGCAGCAGAAAAGTAGTTAACTTGTTGGTGTATAAATTAAGTTTGAGTATCACGAAAAGAGCTTCCATCTTGTTGGTGAAATAAATACATATGGAGGACATCTAGCCCACTTAGACACTGTAACCTTGCATGGAAAATACTTCAAAATGCTATCCCAACTGAGGAAAAGGTTCAAGCCAAAGGCCTCCTAATTGCTACTTGGTAAATTTTGTAAGAACAGTGATCCTCTTTTCCTAACTTGTTCTTATTCTCAGTCTATATGGATATGGATAAGTTCCGTGTTTGACATTAAAACTGATCACTGATCTTTTTAATCTTTATTTAAACAAGATGATTCTTGGAGCTCATATATAAAAGATCTTTGGGTCAATATAGGCTTGTCTTAATTCTACCTGGTGGGTAGAAACAAGATCATTCATGATGCTTCTGCCCCACCCTTGGGTGATATTCAATAGTTAATTAAGTTAGCTATCAAGGAAACTCTTGATAGATCAAAAGGGGTCATGAAAAATCTACAATCTAATCTTATAATTCTGCAATGGCTGAAGGTTCCTCAGAGACATAGAACTGCCCCAACAATTAAATCCTGCAGGTGGCAGCTTCCTTAGTTTGAAGAAGTCAAGGTGAACTGTGATGAATCTAGCTTGGGTAATCTGGGCTTGGCTGAATTTGGAACTGTATTCAGATCACTTACTGGAGCCGTGTTTGGTGTTTTATCATGTTGTTCTTCCATTGTTTCCTCTTTATTTGCTACTTTTAAAAAAGGGTGGTACAAATTCTTTCTTGTATGATTCAAGTGCTGCTGCCTCCTATGTTATTACTGCCTTCAGCAACAACAAAATTCCATTAGACAGGAAGTCGGAAAGGAAAATATAAGACAACCGAGAAAAATTGGTTCACTGAAAACCAACAAAAGAATTTTCTACAATCAAGTCTGACAGGAAAAAATAAAAAAATACAGGTTACAATAATAAAGGATTCAACATCACTAAAACTAGAATGATTATAGTAAGATCTTAATGAAAACTGGGTAGTCATAATGTGAAATACAATAGAGGTAACTAAAACCAAGCAAACATTTGCCTTGTTTGCTATCTGGGATGATTCAAGTGTTGTTGCCTGTTATTACTACTCGGCATTAGAGGTGCCTGGTAGAAGCTCATTGGGTTATGGTGAAAAGGTAGTAGATTCAAATTTCTTTAGAATGTTTAGCCGATTTTAGTATGTCCCAGGCATTAACGAGTGTCTTCTACAATTTATTTCTTTACTTGTTTACTATCTGGGATGTTATTTTTAGTAGCATCGTATGCCGCGTAGGTTGAGGTTTACATACACATGTCTACATACAGAGGCTAGAAATTGTATTCTGAAATTTGATGTGGGGAGTAAATGGGCAATTCACCGAGTTCTTTGGTGATTTAAAAATAAAATAAAAGGTCCCCAAGGGCTAACATTACTAGCCTTTACCACTGTAAGTTTTAGTGTATATATATATCAAGGTTACAACATCATGTTTAACTCCTCTACTGTGGCTATATATGAGCTTTTAGTTAATTTATCAAAATGTGTCTTAGGCTGCAAGCTTGAGACAAAGTATTGAGGGGCTAGTAGCTTCAAACTATTTATTATGTGCTATATCTTAATTTTCTGAGTCTATGTTCTTTTAGCTTGTAGCGCAGTAAAAACTGAAACTATACTCACACAAGTGTTCATGTATAATGCCATGATGTTCTTGTGTGCACACTATTTATTTACTACCAAACTAGTTCATGACATTGGCATCTTAAATTGCATCAATGACTAGTAAGTTTTTTTCCATAGTTATTTCAATTTTTTGATAGTTTGATTCCTATAGCTTTACTAATAGGCAGTTTCTTTATAACTTAAGACCTTTCAAAATTACCTAGTTTTTTTCTTCCCTTTTTGGTATTAATCAGTTTATTCTTCCTATTCCTCTTTAATTGGTTACAACAAAGAAAATAAGGTAGCTAAGACTTTCGATTTAGCTGTATTGAAGTATTGGTTCAACTATAACAACAAACTTTCATGTAACCAGTCTTAAGTGTTCATTAATTTGTGTGCAAATATTTAATCATGTTGATGTATCAAATTGAATTGTCTACAATCTCATATGTCTTATTTTCATTTGGTTTTTCAGGTTACCAACTATGAGAAAAAGTTGGATGAAA
The DNA here is from genome assembly GCA_014058105.1 of Kingdonia uniflora. Classification (NCBI taxonomy): domain Eukaryota; kingdom Viridiplantae; phylum Streptophyta; class Magnoliopsida; order Ranunculales; family Circaeasteraceae; genus Kingdonia; species Kingdonia uniflora. The sequence goes on from JACGCM010000003.1 coordinate 226,560, forward strand.
TGAACACATGACCAAACAGGTGTATATCACAACTTTTGGAAGGTCATAATACGTGCAATGTCTTGGCATGTAATTAGTATCTTTTAATTTCTAAATATGACTCCCAAGTGAGATGGACTTCTAGCGTTAATCATATATGTTATTAGATTCCAGGAAAAGTAATTGGTTCTCACGACGAGCATCTATGTACTGTGGAATTACGAGGTAGGATCTCTGAAATCTAGCCCTTACTTACCAATTTCATCAACCTCCTTTACTCGCCAAAATTGGAAAAAATGCCCTTGAATTATGCCAAAACTCTATAGCTTGTAGAGTGGATGATAGATTTTGTAGGAGAATACAAGATAACTGAGAACATGGTCTTCAGGTGTTTAAGTCTATACAAGAGTCTTCTAGTCCTTTCAGGTATGTTTATTCTTAATGTATTTTACATTTTACCATAATGTCGTAACTTCTAGATATTTATACACATGCTATGAAACTGTACTTAATCAGGTTTAAATGTTTGTAGTTGTTGAGATTTATATATATTATCAAGCCTCATGGTTGATATGACCTTAATGTGATAACCAATTGTCGTGTAATTTGTATAGATTTCATAATCTTAGGAATTGGGACCGTGCTGTGTGTATACTGGCCCTAAGCGCTCTCAAACTGAAAGATTACATTATTCACTTGAGTGTTTATAAATTGTATATGTTTTCTAGCAGGTAAAAAATGGAAATGTCCAATTTACAGAGAAAATACTGCTAAATTTTATGTAGGATTTCTTCTATTTGATTTGCTTCCGCGCAAGACTCTGATAAAAATTTGACGAATCATTTGATTTTTTATATTTTCAATTTCATAATGTGCACTTGATTGTTTTATTATCTTTTGGTTTGTAATTAATTATTTTTTAATGTTATGGTTGAGATTGTAATAATTTTTTTTTTTTTAGTTTCAGGTAGTTTCTTAACAATTACGAGAGGGATACAAGCAACTGCTTATTATATCTAGAGATATTGTTCGTATGTCGATGGTTCTATGTTTATTGCGTAAGAGGTTGGATAATTAATTTGAATGCTCAAGTTGTATTAAGTAATTAAGCAATAATTTTTAATATTTTAAGCGGATTGAGACTTTATTTATTTATATAAAATTGGTGTTTGTAGAACCTTATAAATAAATCGTTATCTCTTTTAAATTAACTTGTGGTTGATGAATGATTTGTACTATCTAACAGGGAGATAATTCAAATTGCAAAAATGTTATATTTGGCATTACCTTCTTTAGGAGCGATTTATTCTGTCTCTATTAGTATTGGCAGGAAAATTTGGCACCATACTCAAATATTGTATATTGGAGACAGAATAATCTGTCCCCAATAATATTGGTGCTAACAGAAAAATTTAGCACCATACTTTTAGAGACAAATAAATCTTTCTCAAATATTGTATATTAGGGACAGAATAATCCGTCCCTAATAATATTGGCGCTGGCGAGAAAATTTGGCGTCATACTTTTAGAGACAAACAAATTTATCCTTAATATTATGTATTAGGGACGGTTGTACTCCATCCCCAAAGGAGTTGAAAAACAAAGACATTTTGAGATGGATTTTTTTCATCTCTGATGTCGTCCTTAATAGTATTAGAAACGGATGTGCCCGTCCCAAATGTATTTGGGATGCCACCCTAAAAGGACAACACTTTACCATCCCTAAAGATGTCCCTAATGGCTGTAAGGACGGATTTGTAGCCTTTTGGGATACTTTTTTGCTCTCCCTAAAGGTGGTTTTTCTTATAGTGGCACAAATGGTAAAGAGTAGGGAGGCTGACATGGCTCGATACTGTATACAGGCGTTAAAAATGTCAGAGAAAGAGTTATGCCATTTTATGGCCAATCTGATGAACCAAATAATTTGTAAAATGAACGAATAAGAGCAGACTCGAGCAGATTTACTGAGTACCAGGAGTAAACTGGAGCGGTTGAAAAATAAAATGACTAAGAAAGATAGCGAGCTGAAGAAAGCTCAAGATTACCTATCGAACTCTGAAATTGTAGTTGAGCAGTTGACTGCAGCTTTACCTGCTAAAGATATAGATTTTCGGTCAGTGCAAAGGAAATGTGATGAGTTGAATGGGAGGGTGGCACAATTGCAGACCGATTTAGCTCAGGCTAATTCGTGTACCAAAAATACTGAGGCTCGAGAGCACTCGAAGAAGAATAAAGGTGAGGCCAGGGTCTCCATTGTTCAAGGGGATGTGGTTAGCTTATCAGCCCGAATTTAAGAGCAAGAGGGAAATGTATCTCGAACTCAAGGTCACCTACAAAAATAAAATGAGCGATTAAAGGAACTGGAGTTAGAGCGGGTGATCAGAGGTAAGGATATTTTGATAAAGAAAAAAGATGAGTTGTTGAAGAATTCTTCTGCAAGGGTAAGTACAGGTAAAGATAGGGAGCTTGAGGAACTTTGTGCATAAGTAGCTAAATTGAAGATAATGAACGAGGCTGAGTTAGATAAAGCAGACGAGAAAGTGAAGGAGCATATCAATCTTATGTCCTTACGTAGAAAGTCAAATGGAATGGCATGAAGCAAGAAACCAGAAGCTGAAAGAGCGCCTTCAAACGGTGAGAGAAAATTTTTATAAGGCGGTCGTGCCCGAAGCCATACGCTCAGAGATGTTAATGGCAGTGATCGGCTATTTTGTTGAGGAGGCGAAAAGACTTAAGTTAGAGAGATATCTTGCACGATTGTTTGTTGGTTAGATAATGTATTTGCAGAGCTGATTTAGATCAAGGGAACTGTATGTACTCCATGGTAACGGAGTTAGGTTCTCAATCTACTAAATTGATTGAGCAGGGCAGGATCACTGTGGCTATTTGAGCTCATGAATTTATGGTTGATCGTCCTCCTATTGTAGGGGAAAGCGTAGCTGATCTCCAAATAGTAGAAAAGAATCCCTTGTAGTGACTGTATATGTAACCAGAAAAAGTATCGATCGCAGACATATTAAGAGATGAAAGCTAGTTTTACATTTGCCTTATCTTATGTCTGGTAGAGTTCTTTGATTAAAAACTAGTATTACCTTTGTTTTAATCACAGAGTATGATAGAGTCGATCAAAGTGAGTTTTACTTTTTCTTTAACAGGTATAATTGTCGCAGCTATATAAAGAGATGAAAGCTAGTTTTACCTTTGCCTTATCTTATAACTAGTAGAGTTTTTTGATTAAAAGCCATTATTGCCTTTGTTTTAATCGTAAATTATGGTAGAGTCGATCAAAGCAAGTTTTACCTTTTCTTTAACCACTATAATTGTCGCAGCCATATTGAGATATGAAAGCTAGTTTTGCCTTTGTTTTATCTTATGTCTAGTATAGTTCTTTAGTTGAAAACAAGTATTACCTTCATTTTAATCGCAAAGTATGTATAAAGTGTGGTTTAAAAAGCTAGTTTTACCTTTACTTTAACCGGAATAGAGGTCGATTGAATTACCTTTGCTTTAATATATATATTGTCTACGTAAGTAGAGAGTTATGTGGGAAAAAACTTGGAAGTTTTCATTGAATAAAATTGAATGTACATTGCATGGAGATGAAAATTTCACTTTTGGAATTGAAAAAAGTGAGAATTTGAAGTGGAGTAGTGAGGGACTTAACGATAGTACTATTTCAGTCGCCTAGTATTCTAAGGATTTGAGATATGAACTCCCTCTTTGGCCATGAGGTAATATGATCCCTGGGCAGTGAGACCAATGATTAGGGAAGGACCCTCCCAATTTTTTGCAAGTTTCCCGATATATGCCACTTTTTTATGTTGAGGGATTTCTCTAAGGTCGTGATCATTGATTTAGAAAGTACGGCTTCCTACTCGTCTATTGTACGAACTGGCCAGCATATGGCGATACCGACCTAGATTGGCAATAATGCGTTCCCCAGTCTCATCGATCCAATTGATGTTGTAGGCCAATTTAAAATTACTTTCTTCGTCAGTTTGCTCGTGATCTCTAACTGGATGATGATATATTGTTGGAATGACAGCTTCGGTGACATAGGCGAGGAGGAATGGGATATAGCCGGTGGATTGACCTGGGGTTGTGCGATATGCCCATAAGACATGAGGAAGCTCTCATACCCAATTTCCTTTTTTCTGGGAGTGAAGCCTTTTCTTTAGTCCATCCATAATGGTTTTGTTAGTGATTTTGGCTTGACCATTGCCTTTAGCTAAATAGGGATTGGATGGTGAGTGGATGATGTTAATTTTATTGAGAAAAACTATAACTTTTTTCCAATAAATTATGGCCCATTATCGATACGAATTAGGTGGGGGCATCCAAACCGAGTTATGATGTGTTCCCAGATAAAAAAGATGACCTCTTCTTCTCTAGTTCGATAGAGTGGAACTGCTTCTACCAGTTTTGAAAAATAATTTGTGGCTACGTGTAGGTATCGGCGGTTACCAAGAGAATTAGGAAATTCATCGACAAGATCAAGCGCCCATCTTTTGAATGGCCAGAATAACTTGCTTACAAGTGGTTCGAGTGCAGGGGCGCGGATCATTTGTCCATGTCATTGATATGTATCGCATTTGCGTGAGTACTCTTCTGCTTGCTTGCACATGCCTAGCCAGAATACTCCTTCTGCAATTGCTCTGTTAGCGAGTGATCGACCTGTAGCATGGGAACCACATGTCCCTTCATGTAAATTGCAGAGCATCTCATCTACATTTTTTCTGGAGAGGCACTTGAGTTAAGGCCCCGTGACTGAACGACGATATAAAAAACCATTTTGATTTGTGTAGCTCTTTGAGTTTTTGATCAGCTGTCAGTTCTCTTTTGGATCTGTTAGAAGGGGTCAGTTGTATTCGTCGTCAGTACCAAGGAAGGCAAGGAAGGGCTTTCACCAATCGTCGTCCTCCTCTTTATTGCCCCCAAAATTGACCGTGCATACAGAAATACAATCAATGTTTGAGGTTGATATGACTTCGATCTAGAGATATCTTGCTTCTGTACCCAAGACCCCAGCTAGATAAGCCAAGGAATCGGCATGTTATTTTCACCTCGAGGAAGATAATCGAGAGTTGCCTTTACAAACTGGCTCATCCTATCTACAACGAGGGATGCATATTCAATCATCTTGCCATTCTACTCTTATTACTTAAAGTAATTGTGGACAATGAGCAAAGAATCTGTGTAAACTAAGAGTTCTTGTACGCCAAGCTCAAGTGCAAGGTTGAGTCCATGAATAAGAGCTTCGTAGTCGGTGACATTCTCAGAGGCTTCAAAATCAGAGCGGATTGATTTTTTGATTTTTTCGCTGGAAGGGGTAATCAATACGATTCCAATTTCTGACCCTACGGGTCCTACTAAACCATCTGTGAGAAGTCTCAACCCTTTCCTTATAATCCATTCAGCTCGCTCATCAAATGCTTTGGTGGGTGGATCTTCTGAAATTTCTTTTGTAAGGTCAGGATTGTGCTCCTCCTACTCGGGACTTTCTACAGGAAAATCTGTAGGAAAATCGACAACGGCCTGACCTTTTTTTGAATGTCGTTGTTCAAATCTAGATATCATGTTCTCCCACACTAACTGACCATTGTTGCACTCTTCTAGATTTTTCTTTCTTGGACAAAAATTTATGGAGTGGGTTGTTTGTCATGACTTTGACTGAATGAGCTTAGAAGTAGTGCTTAAGCTTCTGTGAAGTATAAACAAGAGTTAGAAGGAGTCTCTCGATTTTAAAATACCTCATTTCCGCTAAAGTGAGGGTTTTACTGATAAAGTAGACTACTTTCTCGATCTTCCCTTCAAGTCGAATGAGAGCCGAGTTAATAAGAGTATTTATAACTGCTAAGTAGATGATCAGTTCCTCATTATCTACTTGGGTTCTCATTATGGGAGACTTTCCAAAATAGGTTTTGAGATTCTGAAAAACCTTCCCTGCATTCGAATGTCCATTGGATCTCTACATTAGGTTAAACTTTTCCTCATTAGGTACAACCACGGAGTAGTAAGACCAGCCAACAATAGCGATCTGAAGATTTGTAAACGAATTAGTTAATAACGGTAATCTTGCCGACAAGTTTTTGTACGTTTTTCGTCGTCTTTGGAAATGGCATGCTGAGGAGAGCTCGAATTTGATCTGGATCTGCCCACTACGAGAAAATTGACCAACGGCCACGGTTAATATTAGTTTTCGGCTCAGTAAGGTCCGTGGCAAAGCACCATAACCTAAACTGTGGCCAAATCCTAAAATTTGGTGCTAAAGACATGAACTCTTAGCGGTTCGTGGCACATATTCATGTTCGTGGCCCAAACTATGGTTATAGACATTAGAAACACGGGATCTACAAAATTGGAAGGGTTTTAAATTTCTAAAGTTTGAACAGTCAAAGTTCACCATGATAATCCAGACCTAGTCTCATCTTTCTCTCTCTGAATCTTAAATCTCTTAGACATAAGTTTTAATATTTAGATATATCTCTCTCTCTTCCCATATGTAGCTCTTGAAACTCATTTCTCCATCTCAAAATCAATTTATTTTGGGTGAACTCACAGGGCTGATTGAATCCAGGAATTTGCTAATCGGAATTGAAGTCTTCATGTTCTAGGTATTTATATCTTGGGTACTAATTTTTCAAATTATTTGGGTAATTATTTTTACTAATGAGTAAAACTACAATTTAATTATTAATTTGTTTCTACTTTGGGTTCTCTGAATTTTGCCCTGGGTGTAAGTTGGGGTTCGAGAATGATAATGTGCTTGATGTAGGTTTTCAATTGGTGATTGTAGTTGGGGGTTTTATGATTCATTATGATCCCTTTTTTCCTTTCCTGATGTAAATGATTTTGGTGGAAAAGTTATATTTGCAATGCTTGTTTAATCGATCCAACTATTTCCAAGCTCTATAGGATGTAATGCTTACGTAACTTCCCATTTTCAATATCTTTTAAGCAAAGATATTGAAGAGAACATATTGCAACCTGTCGCTTTGTTTGCAAAAAAAAATTACTATAGGAGATAAGTTTATAACTCATCCCAACTTATTATTAGACGAGCTAGTACTGATGTATTTTAGTATATATAAAGTCAGTTGCAAGTAACTTTTAGTTTCTTTAGTTGAAAGCATGTTGAACTCTGAAATGAGAAACTTAATGCCACCACATTCAATTATGATAATGACTATGCGAAGATGGACTAGGTTTTGTGATCGATCCAGGATAGAGGACAGTTATAGCACAAGTTGAATCTAACATCTTCTTTATGAGGATATTCATTCCTTTACCTTTGGGGAAAATATCCAGACTGACTTTAACTCTCAACCCCTTCAATTAGTTCATCAATTTTGCTTGCCTGAAACCACCCAATAGCATAGTTTATTTCCTTTTTACTTTCTATTAGATTCTTTTACTTCTAAACAAAAACAAATTTATGGATAGGGATTCTAGAAGTTATCTACATTGTAACATTTTCCCCTTGAGTAAACTCCATAGTCAGTAGAAAAATATTAGTATTCCATCATTGTTGCCTCAACTGAATTAATTAATTAGAAAATGTAACCATGTGCAAAAGGCCTCCCTTTAACTGATATAGTTTGACTTGGTCTTAAGATTTGAATTAAGGCAAATTAATTTAGTCTTCCCATTTGAACTTAACTTAGTCTTCTTGTTCTTTAAACAAAATCCCCATAGAAGGCGGTTGTTGTGCGAACAAGAAAAAAAGTCAAGTTCTTGACTCTCTCTAAAGATGCTAAATGTGGTCCATATTTTTCTCTTTCTATGCTCAGTATAGATGGATCTTTGGAGATGGACTTTCATAAGACATGATGAACTCAATGGGTATGTTTCTGTAACTTTCTTATCAGTTATAAGTTCCTATTTAGCTTAAATATGTGATTAAGTTTGTAAAATTTATACAGTGCGGGCCCAATGAGCATTCAAAGGAGTTGTATATGATTGCCCATCTTCAGTATTACTACATTAGAACATTGGAGGTAGTTACAACTGGTCAGGTATTCCAAATTCTTCAGCTTGAGATCATGTTTTAATATTGTGAGTACAATAATCTTTTATTAATTTATTATTTTATATACTGATTTTGCATTGTATACTATTTGAGTTGTAGTTGTGTACTTCTTGCAAAACCTCATTCGTTATGTAATGGGAGTTGTGCTAGAGGTTGTAGCCATGTATCATAACAGTCTAGTTTGGTGGTATTTGAGATTTATGTTCTTTTTTGTAACTAGTTGTTTGCCATTTGAAAGGCCCTGCTTTGATTTATACATAGTTGGCTTATGGCTAAAACTTGCATCAGACCTATCTCCCCTTCACTCGACTGCCTCCTTCTTTCTAGTTCTCTTAAGACAGACCAGAGTGAGGATAGTGGTAGACAGAACGTATCAAAGATGAGACAAGAGCCTAGACCAGGTATACTTCAAATTCTATTCTTCTTTAGTAACTTCTATACGGTAAAAAGCTGCCCCAAGAAAAAACCGTCGGGAAGGTAGGATGGGGATGTCGGTTTCACTCATCTTATTGGTTAGGTGTCCTAATCATTAGGGGTAGGGTAGCCAAAGGCAAGAGGTAGCCACTTTTGGCCTAAGTCAAGGAACCTAATCTTGGAGAAGGTAGAAGAGGTAAGCGAGGTGCATATGATTTCAAGAGGAGAGGCGTATAGATGGTCCATATCAAAAAGTGTGTTAAATGGACCCGAAGTGGAGTGCCTGTAGGCAATAAAGGCTATGAGGAAAAAGAGGAAATGCCCTATTCAAAGTGCAGTGAAATGGGCTTCGGTGCCCGTGGCTAAGCTATTTTCTAAACCTGTTGTGTTTTAACAAAGAAAGACCACTATCACGTAGGGTTCCGAAGTTCGAAGTGCGGGCAACCTAGAGTCCTATGAAGAAAATTTCTTGTCAACCTCGCCATCAATAACGCTCGTGTCTATAAATAGAAGGTCCCAACAACGCCTTTTTGCTTCATGCTAGTTATGTGTTGTATCTACTAATAAGTTAATCTCCGGCTCTTTCCATCTTGGTGGCCCTATCTCTCGTATCATCTGTCCTTCCTTTCACCTTACATGTTTTAAAGACTCTTCAGACTACAACTTGTCGTGGCACTTCATAATAGTGAGACTCATTTTTAAAAGAAGTAGACTACAAGTTAGGAAGCTTGTTTTCGTAGTTTAGCAGCAACTAGTGTTGAAAATGAAATTTAAAAGGAGATGGGAGTTTAGATCTAAGCCTGACTCCAAGTCTCGTCTACCATCCCCAAAGGCTTTGAAAGTCTGACCTTGCTCAAGTGGTTTAGAGAAAAATCGATCTAAGTGGATTGGAAGTAAGAAGTGATCAGAAGCGGAGAAGTTGAGAGGCCGTCCCAAGTGCTATCTGTCCCAAGTGTTATAGGTACCTGCAGTCAGAGGTATACTAGAGTTAAAAAAATGATTGCTATCTCGCTGTGCTGCGACGTGGTCTCCGCTTGGTAGTGTAGCGACATCTACGCTTTACACTTTTGTTGCTAGCAGCCCTGCCTAGCCCTCAGATACTTTGGCCACAGCCTTAGGTCATAATTGGCGCTGTCAGCTGACTTCTAAAGCATGGATGAGGTGTTTTTTATAAAGCGCTAAGGAGTTAAATAAGAGTAAAGATCTTGCTACGCTTTTAAAATTCTGCATATTTCTCTTTAAAAGTAGTTTAGACGACGCTCACTATTTTTTAGGTCTGCTCAGATACTCCTCTTCTAAAACTAGCAGCACAACAAGAATCACTCCCAGTCTGAGATTTATACATAGTTTTTCTTCCCTAACCTGTTGTAGTATATTTTTGTAACCACCCATCCTAGTGCAACTTTTGCTTGATGTACATACAGTTTCTTAGTAGTCGATCATACATGCTTAGTTATGTTTCTCGCTTTGTAAATTTGGTGATTAGTGCAAAAGAATAATTCAAGTTAGTGGTACTTGCTTAAATTTTAATCGCATGCATGTACACGCGCATGCTTGATTTAAAAGGACCTTTTTTTTGTTAAGTTTGGTTGATATGCCAATATCATTTTATAGTAATGTACACCGCCTGAAACTAAACCACAATTATATATTGCATCTTGAATAGTTGTTAGTAGCGAGCACTAGCCTCGTGGGACGTACACCTAAAGTAACCAAAAATTTCATATTCTTATACACCATAGTAGACTCGGAATACAACGCTTAGTTAAAGAATTTATCCAGAGTAGTAAGTTCACTATTTCCTTGCTTTCTTGTCTTGTTGGTATGAACCAAAAAATTCTTACACTTCTATCATAAGCTATACTTTTTTTATAAGTGCATTGCAGTGTGTGATAATGCTTCCAAGATTCATTTGAAATTTTGGTTCCTTGGTGTAATTCAATAGATGTCTTGAATTTTATTTATTTGAATGGTAAGGTAATTTTATATGCTTTTTTTTTACCATTTTTTTTGCACGATATTGAACTTGTAAATTTTTAATGTTAACAGTTTCAAAATTTTAATTGTGCCTCTATTTTTTCCTTTGTTTTGTAACAAAAAATGGAGTAACCTCTGTTAATGCCTCCAGGGATTTTGACCGTTCAGCATAACTGATCCTTCCAATAGTAGGAGTAATTTTGGTCCTTCCAATACATGAATGGAAGCTCATCATCATCGTCATTTTTGCAAACTCAATTCCATGCTACTAATCTTCTAAACTTTATCCTCTAGGTATACATATATTGCTACTTTTCTCCTCCATTGGTTTATAATGTTTACACCTCTGAACATTCTTATATTTTACCATTTTGGTGTAATAGGATATTATGCCTAACAAAGTTACATTTTTAATGCTTGCAGGATTCTATGCAAACCAGTTCAGAAAGCTAAATTCAACTCATTTTTTCTTGCAAATTCTCCTTATCACAATATTTAGTGTAATGTATGCTCTTAGTGGTGATAAGTTGATTGAAGGAGAGGATCACTTGATGCTTAGAGCATTGATAGCTTTCCTCCTTTCCCAAAAAAAAAGCATATGACATGAATTGGCTATACGGAAAGCAAGATTCATCTTTCGGTTGTCTAAAAATTAAAGACTTTATATTCACCAGTCACATTTAACAATCAAGTTTCTCAAAGCTATATTTTGTTTGTGCAGGGGATAGATACCTCTGTTGGGGAGCATGGAGCACAGCTCTCTGGGGGGCAGAGAGTTACAATAGCTAGGGCAATTCTAAAAGATCCACGAATTCTACTTCTAGATGAAGCTACGAGTGCACTTGATGCTGAGTCTAAACGCGTTGTGCAAAAGGCATTAGATTTGATTATGGGCAACCGAACCACTGTCATCGTTGCCCATCGTTTAAGCATTGTTAGAAATGCTGATGTGATTGTTATCATCCATCAAGGAAAGATTGTTGAAAGAGGTACTGCTCCTATATCAATAAACCCCCAAAAGTGCTTCATTAGGTGGATGAGTACACCATCCCCAGTTAGGAACTAATAATGTTCTAGAAAGTGTTATCCTAGTATCGTAATACAAACCATTTGGTGATATGTGGATGACTACACTTCATTAATCACAGTATTTTCCAATTCCTTAAGCATATTTCTATTGAACTAGGGTCGCGTCGATTTTATCTGTTGTCGATGTTTTTTTTTCATTGAACATTCCTAATATTAAGCACCAAATAATTGACTTGGTAAGTGATACGCTTAGTATATCGTAGACATGAGTGTCTCTAGTGTACACACTTATGGAAAAATTATTTAAAAGTACCATCTCCATTTTGCTTACTTTATGTTTGTGATTCATCAGGTCCACACTCTGAACTTGTCAAGATTCCCAATGGTGCATACTGCCAACTCATACGCTTACAAGAAATAACAGGAGGCTGAGCAATCAACGATGAAGATGTTACGACTGATTTTGATAGGATTTCAAGCCAACACATGTCCTTCCAGCGATCAATAAGCCGAGGGTCATCTAGAATTGGGAATAGTAGTTACCCCTCTATTTTAGCTTTTTCTGGTATATCTTCAGGACTCATCCAAGAAACTACACCAGAAGAAGTTGAAATACCTATGGAAAAGGCAAAGGGGGTTCCACTTAGTCGGCTTGTATATCTCAACAAGCCTGAGATCCCAGTTATACTACTTGGTGTTATATCTTCAGCTATGAATGGAGTCATATTTTCAATATTTGGTCTTCTCCAATCTAGTATAATAAAGTCATTTTACGAGACACCAAGCCAGCTTCTAAAGGACTCAAAATTTTGGGCATTGATGTTTGTTTCCCTTGGCTTTGTATTCTTTGTAGCATCTCCAGCAAGAATATACTTCTTCGTTGCAGCAGGGCGTAGGTTAGTAAAAAGGATATGAATGATGTGTTTTGAAAAGGTGGTTAATATGGAGATTAGTTGGTTTGATGAACCTCGGTACTCTGGCGGTGGAATTGGTACGAGGCTCTCAGCAGATGCAGCAACTGTTAGGTGTTTGGTTGGGGATGCACTTGCTCTTCTTATTCAAAACCTGGCCATGGTTGGAACAATGGAAAAATACCACAAATTATTCCGTACCCAAAGCTCAAAATTTGTCATGAATAGCATAGAGGTCGACGCAGGTAGTACCACTAAGTCATATTAGAACCGCATGATCCAAAAACTTGTTTCGTCAAAGAGTTTCTTTATTTCCTCTTCCAACTTTGAGATCTTAGGGTTTAAGTTTCAAAACTCTAAATACCCAAGCCTAATCTCCTCTATCTCTCTCTCTCTCTCTCTCTCAATACAGAAAGCCGTTCTCTCCTTGGGCAATTTCTTTATGAATGAAAACTCTTTCGTAGGTAAGTTTTGTATAAAAGCATCTCTCTCTATCTCTTTGTATTTTCTCTCTGTCTCTCTTTGTATTTTTAAATTTATTATATTGTGTGTGGAGGCACAGGTTGATTGAAGAAATTGGAAACTCAATTGTAAATTGTACCTTGGTAATCGAATTGAATACTTCGAATTCAAGGTATTATTTTTTCCTTAATTTTTTTCCCTTAATTTTTATTTTTAATTTTTATCGAATTGCTATTTAATTCTTACTCTGTTCTTTGCTTTGGAGATTCTCTGAGTTTTTCTCTTAAGTGTAATTTGGGGTTTAGCTGATTTTAGCTTCAGCAGATCAATAGAAAGAGAATCTGAGAAATTGTGATCAGAGGTAAGTTTTGAGTTTCTCAAACAGTCTTGTAAGCATGCAGTGATGTTATGTTCATAATGATTTTTTCTTAAGTTATATGGACTTCATCATACCTGAATTTCCATCTAGTTTTCCAAATTTCCTAACATATAATGGCAGGTAGAATCCCTTTATCCTAGTGCCAATCACCTAAGTTGTTAATCACTTCATTTATGTTTATGCGTTGGTTAATATCATCATCGTACATATCTTGTAAAGGACCTTCCCCAGTCCAATAATCTTGCCAAAAACTAAGCTTCCCTTTGCCCGTTGCACATGAAGTGTTGGCCTCCACAGTTTTAAAAAGCCCTTGCATTTGCTTCTATTGTTTAGAGCCCCTAAAAGAGTTTCTCCAAGTGTCATTTGTATAGTACTTGCTTTTCATGAAGTCTGCCCAAAGTGAATCTACATGTAGAAGCATCCAACATCTTTTGAGAGTAAAACAATTTATCATATCTTTTAGATCTCTTAAACCCAACCCTCCTTCAACTTTGGGTTTACATATACCATACCAGTCCACCCATTTTATTTTTGCTTTGCCTTTGGATGACTTTAATTTGAAGACTAACAAACATATCCATTATGTAAGATTCTATTTGTAGTGTCTAACTTACTTTTGTTTAAAGATTACTGAGATAGAGACCTCATGCTCCAGCACGCGACTTTGGGACTTTGAGATATTCTACCACTGTAGAAGACGGAAGCTTCGTGGTATATAATTTTTTCATTCATTTAATCATATAATGAGTTCTGTGATCCTATTGGCTTGTTAGTTAGTATCCGGAACACGTCCTAGTCTAGCCTGCACATTTTAATAGTTTGATATCCACCGTAGCCTGGCGAATCAGCATATGTCCAAAGTGCTCGAGGGGTCGAATTTCCACATTTTTGATTTATCTCACATAAGTTAGTCTAGAGCAGATGCCCATCCATCAACTGCAGGTAGAAATAAACACAGTGATTGCGTGCATTGGTGGTTACTAGGGATTACTATAGACAATAAGTAGTGATTTTCTAAATGTTATGTTTGGATATGAGAGCAAAATTAACTACTATTTTGTTTGGTTTACAGGATTTGAAGGTTTTTTCCATTCCAAGTAACCATTACTTTCTTTTAGTTTGCTATTGGTACCATACTTGTTCTCTTTATGTGGATATTAAATCTCCACAAATGGCCTAAAATTATTACTTCTACTCAGGTATTTTAATTCATGCTAAAATGTCTTTCTTCTAAATAGTTTTTTAAATATACCATATTTAATTTTGTTTGTAAAAAACCACTTTGCAGCTTGTAGTGATCCTTCCATTGGCTATTGTGCACACCATGGGTAACCTTTTCACCAATATGAGTCTTGGGAAAGTTATTGTTTCATTCACACACACAATTAAAGCTATGGAACTCTTTTTCTCGATTCTTTTCTATGCCATGTTCCTTGGGGAGGTAAGATCTTTTTTTCTTCCTTAGTATTTCCATTATTTACATCAGTTATGGCATTGTCATTTAAGCACTTTGTTTCTAAGTTTAACATTTTGCATATAGATGCCTACTTTCTGGGTAGTTTCATGCCTTGTACCAATTGTTGGTGGTGTGGCATTGGCATCAATTTCTGAAGCCTCTTTTAATTGGTAAGCAAAACTTTAATACTTTTTTAAGAAAGATAGAAAATGTATCATTTTGGTGTCTGATCCCCCCCCCCCCTTTTGTTACCTTCTTCTACTTTCAGGATTATATTTTGGAGTGCAATGGCATCTAATGTGACATTCCAATCTCGTAATGTACTCAGCAAAAAATTTATGGTCAACAAAAGGGTACGATGAATATATAAATTTTGGTAAATCTACCTGATATACCAAACTCATATATCAATGTCAGTTGCAGATGCATATGGCTGCTTTCTCACAGATTTCTAACTATTCCTTTCTTCTTAATAGAAATCTATGGGCAATATAACTCTGCTCTCAGTAATAACAATCATGTCATTGTTCCTCTTAACCCCTGTGGCTTTATCTATGGAGGGTATCAAGTTTACCCCCACATACCTACAAGCTGTTGTAAGTACATGTTTAAATGTTTTTTGCCTGATTAATCTGAAGCTATCACATTAAATGGCTGATCGAGCCTCACTTCATTATGTATAGGGCTTGAATACTAAAGACGTGTGCATCAAGGCTCTCGTTGCAAGGATATGCTTTCATGCTTATCAGCAGGTGAGGCATTCTTCTGGATATTACATATATTTGTATTTTACAAGTGATTAGACTCCATTAGAAGAAAATGCCTTGCATTCATGACTGCAATCTTCTAAAATACAAAAAAATGTAGAAAAGAAGGCCAAGCATAGAGCATATAAACGAGGGTAGTACAAAAACAACACATAAGGGATTTTAGATTCCTGTATATATCATTGCACTGGCCCTTAGTAAATAATCTGCTGCATAATGTCCAGATCTTTTACTGATTTAGTTTAAAAATATTGACACAATTGTTTTGTTTTACTTGCTTGGTTACAGGAAGAAATGAAAGAATATGTAGCACGGAATATGTGGTACCCTCTCTACCATCCCATTGTACATGAGAAATAATTCTTCAAGAACATCTATTTTTTACGCGGTTACACGACGTCATTTTGATTGCTACTGCTAATTTTTGTAATTTATCTTTCTTTGGAAATTATGTAATCGTGGCTTCGGCCATTTACAGCGGTGAAATATATAAATTTTACTTGTAAAATGACTAGCCACAGCTAGTTTTGTATATATATATATATATATATTTTTGCAAAATGACTTTAGCCACGGCTAGTTTTGTAGTTAATAGCAAGTATTAGCCACAGATGAAATAGTGGTAATTAACAAGTATTAGCCCCAAATATTATGGTTGTAATTGATAGGTATTAGCCACGGGACATTTCGTGGGAAAGTTCATAGCCAATGGAGCCATTTGCCATGGTTTATAATGTAGCCAATGTGCATTAATAGCCATGAAATAACCATGGTACTACCCGTGGTTATATCTAATTCATTGGCCACGGTCAAGTTTGCGCTTAAGCATTAGCCACACCACCAGTTGACACGACCCTGGGCATGGGTATACCCATGGCAAATGGTATTAGCCACGGCCAGGACAGTGGCCATTGACGCTGATTCTAGTAGTGGCCTCAATCCCTTTCTTGTTGATGATATGACCGAGAAATCAGCCTGAATGTACTCCGAATTGATACTTATCAGGATTGAGTCGCATCCTATAAGATCGAAGAATGTTGAATATTGTGCAAAGATCTGTGATGTGATTGATTGACTCTATGCTCTTGCACAAGAGATCGTCAATGTAGATTTCTATGATTTTCCTATGATGCGCTTTGAACATAGTAGTCATCAACCGTTGATAAATCATACCTGCGTTTTTGAGTCCGAATGGCATGACTTTATAGCAATAAAGTCCTCTTTCAGTGATAAAAGTGGCATTTTCATGGTCATCTTCCAAGAGTAGAATCTGATTATAACCAGAAGCAGCGTCCATCATAGATAAAACTTTGTGACCTACTGTAGCATTAAAGATTTGATGGATATTAGGAAAAGGGAAACTATCTTTGGAGTGTGATTGTTTTGATTTGTGAAATCTACACAAACTTAGATTTTTCCATTTTTCTTTGGGACAACGACGATGTTAGATATCCAATCTGGATATTTGGCCTCTCGAATAAATCCTACTTTGATAAATTTCTCAATCTCCATGTTAACTTCATCTTCAAGGTGGGGTTAAAGTCATCGATGTTTCTATTTGATTATCGTAGCTTTGATGTTGATGGCTAATTTGTGACGTGCCTTGGCCGGATCGACCTCAGGCATCTCTTTGAAAGTCTACGCAAAAATGTCTCGATTTAGTCGTAAGAATTGAATAAGAGCATCCTTATCATGTTGGACCAGCTTAGAGCTGATAAAAGTACCTCTGCTAGGTCCATCAATATTGACGTATCCTGTAGGCTTTTCTGTTGAAGGCTGATCATCAAGGTGATCAGCTTTCTGTAATTGCAATGTAGCGCATCTGTCTGAAGTATCTAAAATGGCAGAGATAGTATTTTCACAAGCTCGAGAAAGCTTTGGACTACCTTTGATTTCATAGATACCATCATTGTGCTTGAAGTGGTGTGCTTGATGATAGGTGGAAGTGATTGCTTCCATGTTGTGAATCCAACAGCGGCCCGTAATCTCAAGATAACAAGATTTGGCATTGATAAAGTAGAAAACGACGTCGATGGTGGCTGGCTCTGCGGCAATAGGTAAGATAATCTTGCCTAATCACTCTTCTTTAGAACCATTGAATCCGCTGATATCAGTATCGCTTGAAATAACTTGATCGGCCAATCCCATTTGGTTGATTGTGGTCTGAAGAGAATCTCAATACTACTTCCAGTATCGATCATAATTGTGTACATAACAAACTTCTTCCTCGTGAGCATTATGACTAATGCATCATGATGTGGAAAATTTACATGACTAATATCACAATTGTCGAATGAGATCCCAAGCCGGTGATTACTCGACCCAGGTAGAAGCTTGGCTTCTTTATCTTGAGGTCTGAGATTGTAGCATTCTGACAGTCTCCTACGCTTAAATCTGCAAGAGTTGGTAATCTGATAGATTTAGATCATATTGTTGTGGTACATATGGTTGAGATGTTTTGCCTCAGCTTGATCTTTAACCTGGACTACTTCGTGCTACTTCTTATAGCTGCCATCCTTGTATGATTCCAGGTCGATAATGTATTCGTACATCTGTCCCACCTTGAAAATGATTTCTAGCAACCTCTGTAGAGCATAGCAGTTGTTAGTAGAATGATGGTTTACCTTGTGATGCATGCAGTACGGGAGACACTCGATTAGTTCTAATGGTTGAAAGGGACGGTATAGCTTATCCTTGGAGGGGATTGGAAAAATTGTGGAGATTCGAGCATTCATCTTTGGGAGGACCAGTTTGGGTAGTGAACCGCCTTTCCGAGGTTTGCCAGTATTGCCCTTAGAGTGCTTTTGATCACCCTGATCCTCTTTTGGTTCAGTGTTTTGATCTACAGATGAACCTTTCGTGGTTAGGAAATATTTAGTAGATTTATGCCTTTCAGACATCATCCTTTCCAGGTCGACATAATCATTGACCATCATGATCATATCCTCCAAGCTTGCAGGTTTATTGAGGGAGAGGCACTCTTTGGCCTTGCAGTCAAGCTAGAGCGCATTGGTGAAAGCAATAACAGCCTTTTTCTGATCGAGATTGCCTACTTTACGCGCGAGCTCCAAAATATTTTTTGCAAAAGCCTCGAACTTCTTACCGTGTGACTGTTTAAGAATAATAAGAGAATATAAATTCTCTTCTTTGTCTCTGATGTGGGAATACATCTTGATAAATTGTTTCTACTGCTGATCGAATGTGAGAATTGAATCTTCAGGTAAATAGTGGAACCACTAGATCAGTTCTTCCTGTAGACTTGTTGGGAACAAATGATAGAAGATGCAGTTGAGATTGGAATACAACCTCAATGAATCATGGTATTATTGAATGTGCTCCTTTAGATCGGTGCCCTTATATTTACAAATTTTTAGAGTATGGAAACCTTTTTGTATTGCTATATCGAATAGTTCTTTGGTAATCGGACTTCCTTATAACTTGGTAAGGACGTCTGTAGTGCCTAGAACTTGTACTTCCATTACCTCCTTGATGCGCACATCTATATGCTTTTGTGTAACATATTGACGTGTCGGCTGAGTGGCTTGATGAAGAGGTTGAGGATAGTCAACAATGAATTCCAAGAATCCTAGCAAGACAATAATAAATTCCATGAAACCTTGCGAGATTAATCGAACACTCGAGTACATAGTCAATCGACGTAAGTCAAATCCAATTACGGTCGGTCAACATTAATTTCAGAAGGACTTCGAACATGGTAATGCATGGTCGAAGCCACATACCTGACAGTCAACTCACCAGATAGAACAGTTGAAACAAGCCGCCAAACAGCTACAGTGTCAGAACTGACTTATCGTGCAGGATAACTGCCCCAAGGGGTATACATGCATTCTGACCTCATATGGTGACTTACCACTTTTCTATCCCCTATAAATAGAAGAGTGGAAACAAAAAGTTCTCCCCATCGACCTGTTTATCTCACACAGTAGGAACTCGACCAAAAAATTCATACAACCATCCGCATTAGCGCGATCCCAACCTCAAACTCATGTAGTCGATTAAATAACCCCATTTGCCCGAAGCTCCTCGCTATCGAGGTGCCTCCAAATTTCCATACCCTAAAAATCTGCAAATACCGCAATACGGACCCACAATCTTATGTCTTCGAATTTCATCATGCTCTTAGCCTGCATTCCACAACCAATCACATCTTGTGTCCCATATTTCCTACTAGTCTCACTAATAATCCTCTCAAATAGTACCACAGCCTCCCTAACGGTTCCATTCGAAGTTTTGAACAACTTTCGAACCTTTCATCTCCAATTTTGCCTTTAATAAGGATCGCGAGGTCTGTGTCAATGCCCTTATCAACTTCTGCAAATCACCCACTGAAACGCTTAAAAATTTCATAAAGCATTTTCTCAATGAACCGCACAAAGTCAAAAACCTCGATTCCTCGAATGCCGTCCTCGCCTACTCTAACACCCTGCCCGACCACAGCCGCGTTAATGAGTATATTATGCTCCAAAGCCGCGAACTCTCGAAGAGATGCTATCCAAAGTCAAAGGATACATCGACCTCGAATGTCTCCGTGAATCTAATCGCCAGAGACATGCCTCGACCACCAACCCTAGCGAACCTCGAACATCGAATACACCCATGGTCGTTCCCGTTTCCCAAGAGAATGATAGCCGCAAATGCCCCCACTTTGATGCTCAATCTTCCGAACCCCGCAAAATATGACCCATAACCGTTCTACCTAAACTCACTGCTCCTATCAGCACCCTTCTCATGCTCATCTAGGCTAATCCTACCTGGCATACTCCCTTCCCCATCGAGGTCAGAAAGGATGAACCTTATTGCCAGAATCATAAATACAATTGCCACTCTACAAACAAGTGCTACGCTCTGTAACTTTTACTTAAAATTATTCTTAAAGCCAGCCGACAACACCAATATGTTGCTGACTTCCCTGGCTATCTCGACGGGTCGTACCTCAAGCCCCATCCTGCTCAAAATACTAAACCAGCCGAAGTGCATATTTTTCAACTCCACCTAATCGAAGTCAATAATATTGAAAGTGGCCACACCTGAAGCAAACGCAATCGAGCCGAAGAATGTTGTAAGCTTAACTATTAACAGAAGCTCCCGGGCTTTCTACCCGAATCTAGCCACCGCCCCCGACTCGAAGGTATATCCTTCACCAATTACGATACTTCACATGTCCGATTCTCCCATTCAGACCCTTTGGACATTAAGATTAAGATCAAGCACCTTGTCCTCCATACGATACTCATCAATATGGGCAGTACAACAGACGTACTCTTTCTCTAAACTATTTACGCTATGCAAAAAACATAACTCATTACACCAGCCAACGTCGAACTCAGAGATTTTAATGGTGCTGCCAAAGTCGCCGTCGTAGGCCGCCTTAGCCTTCCTGTCATCACCGGTCTAGTTATCCTCAAAACCTATTTTCTTGTCAACGACAAGAAGTTTAAATATCTGGGTATTCTAGGGCATGATTGGCTCCATGCCATAAAAACCATACCTTTTACCTACCACCTGACGCTATGTTTTACTAGCCCATGTGGCACGTGGAACATGAAAGGATCCCAGTGCTTAGCCCACTCATGTGAGCATCCGAAATCAGCCTCACCAGGAAACTGGCAAAGCCATAGCAATCACTGCATCTCTCTCTCCCTACCACCTAGAGATCTTCTTCCACACCTGTCGAACCTACCTTTTACGTCAAACTCGACGGCCCTGATCACGGTACATTCATTGGCAGTTTTTAAGATGCGGCCAGAAGCTGTGAACTCATATGTTCCTTTGAGAAAATAAAGATATTTTTGCTTGGTCGTTCTATGAGATGCCTAGCGTTGACTCCACCCTGGCCTGCTATCGACTTAACCACATCCCCAAATCTACAACTGTAAAATAGTAGAAACGTACTTTAGCACCGAGTATTTGTGAAGCAGTGAACCTCGAGGTCGAAAAACTCATGGCCACTGGTTTTATCCGAGAGGTCAAGTACCCCAATTGGATCTCAAATATCGTTGCTGTCCCCAAGAAGAATGGTAAGATCTGAGTCTGCGTCGACTTCACCAATCTTAATAAATACATGGCGAAGGATAGTTTCCCTCTTCTGATCATTTCTATACTACTGGATGTGACAGCCAGTCATAAACGCCTATCTATGATGGACGTGGCTTTGGGTTACAACCAGGTACCCCTCCTCCCTGAAGATCAACTTAAATCTTCATTTATCATAGAATAAGGGCTTTACTATTTTAATGTACTACCCTTCAGCCTCAAAAATGTGGGTGCCACTTACCATCGTCTTGTTACCACCATGTTCAAACCTCTGCTTGACAAGTCGGTAGAAGTTTATATCGACGACATGTTGCGTAAGAGTCTCTAAAAGCATACCCATATACCAGACATGACTGAAGTCTTTTCGATACTTCGATCATACATTATGAAATTAAACCCTGACAAGTGTCAATTCGGCGTGTCCTCCAGAAATTTCTTGGGTCACCTCATTAGCAAATGAGGCATCGAGATCGACCGTACAAAATTTGAGCCCTCATTGATATGCCCTCTCCCCGAACCAAGAAAGATGTCGAAAAGGTTGCCGGCAAAATAACTACCTTGAAACGCTTCATCTCTAAATCCTTTGACCGTTACGCTTGGCTATTCTCCCTCTTGCACGACCAAGGTGTTCATAAAGCCAAAAAGGGAAACCCTAAAATTAACAGGACACCCGAATGAGAGCAAGCTTTTCTCAAACTCAAAACTTACCTTGGCCATCCACCTATCATGAGTACCCCGGTCGAAGGCAGAGTGCTTGCATTATATCTTACGGTCACCGAGACTTCTAATAGCTCGGTCCTTATCCGAATCGAAGCCGGTATCGAGAAACCTATCTATTTCATCAACAAGACTCTCACCCTAGCGAAAACACGATATACCAAAATCGAATGACTGCTCCTTACTCTAGTCTATACTTCTCGAAAGCTCAAACCATACTTCCAAATACACCGCATACGCATTATCACCAGCTACCCTCTTCGCAAAATCCTCAGTAAGAAAGATAAGTCTCGACGGGTGCAACAATGTTCCGTCCACCTCGGTGAACATGATACCACTTTCAAAAAATGGGTCTCTCAAAAAGGATAGGCAGTCGCCAATTTTCTTGTAGACTTCCCGGTGGAAGACATTGACTGGGAAGAACATGAAGACGATTTACCCGAAGATCAGCCCGAATAGAATGAGCCTTGGAACCCTAACATGGGCTGGCGTCCTTGTCACACCTTCAAATGACCGAATCGAAAAGGCCATCAAATTAAATTTTGAGTGTACCAACAATCAGGCCGAATATGAAGCTTTAATACATGGTCTCGATCTCGCCCTCGAACTTGGTACCCCCAAACTAGCCTTATTTACTGATTCCCAGCATGTTCAGCAACAGTACACCGGCAAAAACTAGGCAAACAGTCGCATGGCTAGGTACGCAGCCCTCGTCTGCCAACACATGGATCATTTCCCTAAAAAATCATCGATCACACATTATCCTCGAGGCAAAAATGGACATGCCGACGCCCTCGCTTACATCGCCGCCATGTTAGGCCAGTCCGAATCTCGAAGCCTCAATATCAATGTACTCGAACACCCAGGTATCGGCCAGATGGAAATCAACACCATTAATACTGGGGGCAAGAGTCTCGATCCCGAGGACTGGTGCATACCTTTCCTAACATTCTTTAATAGTTCCAACTTACCGGAGGACCCAAAAGTCAAATGTTCATTACAGGAAAACTATTAACGATAGACCATTCTCAAAGGCGGTTTCCACTGCAAAACCCCAAATAGCATACACCTCTGTTGTATTTCCCAACTCGAAGCCGCCACCATCCTTACTGAACTCTATGAAGGCAATTGCGGTTCCCATACCGTTGGTCGATCCATGGCTCTTCGAGCAATCACCCTGGGTTTATTCTGGCCCAATATGAAGAAACAAGCCGAAGAAAATATGAATCACAGTGACAAATGCCAACGTCACGCCCATGATATTTGAAGCCCTTCACAAGATCTCTATTACAGCAGAGTTGCTTGGCCATTCAAGGGATGAGCCATTGATCATGTGGGCCATTTTCCCTAAGCTTCGGACAACAAAGAAAATATTTTAGTCGTTACAGATTATTTCACTAAATGGGCCAAATCGTGCCTTAATGTCAAACCAGGGAAGAAGAAGTCACCAAGTTCCTCTCAGAAAATATTATTAAAAATTTTGGCTGCCCACATATAATTTGATGCGACAACGGTCCACAGTTCATAGGAAACAAAGTCCACAATTTCCTTAAAAAGTACAACGATATCCTCTCCCCCTCTACTCCTTATTACCCACAAAAAAATGGTCAGGTCGAAGCAATCAATAAAATTATAGTTGATGGTCTTAAAAAATGCATCGAAGAGAAGAAGGGCCGGTGGGTTGAGGAATTATAGCATGAACTCTGGGCCTACCGTATCACACCAAGAAAGGTGACGGGTTATACTTCTTTCCTCCTAGCTTGTGGTACTGAAGCTGTGTTGCCCACTCAGTTCGAGGTACCAACACGGGACCCTGACCATCCCGATAAAGATAATGAGTTTAAATTTGGATGCAATATGTTATGGATCGATGAAACTAGAGACCGAGCCATCGTTATCCTCGGACGTTATCAGATCATTCTCTAGATGTCATACAACAAGAGGGTTCGACCAAGATGCTTCGATATTGGAGATTTTGTATTTCAACGAGTCACACCCTCTTCAAATCCTCGCAATGTCGGCAAGTTAGCCGAATCCTGTGAAGGACCTTATATCGTGTACGATAAAACCGATAAAGGATCGTATTACCTGATGACAGAAGCAGAGGAGGCCCCACCCAATCTTTGGAACACCATGCAGTTTGTGTCGTACAATAAGCCGCGACCACCAACCCTCACAACTGATGTAACCATAATATAATCAATAAACATATTTTCTCCTTTGAGCTTCATATCATATCTCTACTGAACATCTTTAGTTGGTCAAACCTAAGTATCATGTCAACCATTCGACCCGATGGATACTTGGGGGCGACCTCAAAGTTTTTTAAGATTTTAATTCGAGCACTCCCGAGTGGCATAAATAGCCAACAGACCAAACACTCGGGAATGCATTGGGGCCGACCAGATTATACTTCGTTTAGGATCAAACCCGCAGATGAAATTACCCGGGGTTGACCTTCGAATTCTAGTAAACTTCTTGAGTTTGTCAAACCTAAGTATCATGTCAACCCTTCGATCCGAATGATACTTGGGGGTGACCTCGAAGTTTTTTGAGGTTCTAATTCGAGCAATCCCGAGTGGCATAAATGGTCAACAGATCGAACACTCGGGGATGCATTGGGGCCGACCACATTATGCTTCATTTTGGATCAAACCCGCGGATAGAAATACCCGGGGGTGACCTTCGAAGTCCAATAAAGTTCTTGAGTTGGTCAAACCTAAGTACATGTCAACCCTTCAACCCGTCTGATACTTGGGGGCGACGTCAAATTTTTTTAAGGTTCCAATTTGGGCAATCCCAAGTGGCATAAATGGTCAACAAATCGAACACTCTGGGATGCATTGGGGCCAACTACATTATACTTTACTTAGGATCAAACTTGCGGATAGAACTACCTAGGGGTAACCTTCAAAGTTCAGTGAACTTCTTGTCGTAATTCCTTACCAACCTGCAGTTTTTAACATTCTCTAGAACACATACCAAATATACTAGATAGCTCATTCAACCACACAAATATACCAATACATATCAATTTTTTCCAATGCCAATACCGAGCACTATTTTAACATACATTACAAACCAAAATAGCTTCTTACAGTCAACCAGAGTAAGACAAGTTACTTTCTTATAGATAAAATAGTTCCTTCACACAAGCCCCCTGTGTTCTCAACTGGATCGGCCACCCCTTCTCTACCCGGATTCTCCTCTACATTCTCGCCACCAGCATCTTCGACCATAGGGTAGACACCAGCACCTTCGACCACAAGGTTCATTTCTAGCACATCCATGCTCACCATATTCTTAATGATGGACTCATCCTCTAGGGGATAGTATTTGAAAGATATTGGATAGTATCCCAACCCATCTACAAATATCTTCAAAGTGGTCGATACCTCACACTCCTAGTCAAACATCGCTTGAAAATACATATGGTTATCATGCAATTACTCCTCCTGACTGGTCACCTTCGCCTCCAGTACTGCCACCTTCGCATCATAACTCGTAACCATCGCCTGGGTCTTCCATACTACATCAGAATGAATGTGCAGTTGTTCTTTCTCTAGCTCTCTGATGTGGGTCTCTAGAGACAGAATGGTCCCCTTCGTGAGCTCACCCTCATCCCTCGCCTCCTTCAACCTCTCACTCATTGCCCTTTGTGCCTTAGTAAATGATATCATCCAAGAATTCCCTGTACGAATCACAAATATCTCGACTAGTCAGCAGTTCTCAAAGTATAATTTTAATTTTAACCCTCCAAAAAGCACTTACCTCGCATCAAACCTTCTCAGCTCGCCGCCCTGCTTCCTCTAGATTCTAGGCACACAGAATTAGCATCGACTCTGCCGTTACTCGAGCGTCCTCCTCCTACTCGGCGGAGAACCGCCTAGACTCAGCCGAATTATCTCCTTTGGCCGTCTACTCATGACTTCTCGTTTGCCCAGTTATTTTCCTAAATTGGGCGGTCGAGCCTTCATCAGTAGCTTTGCCTTTACCCTTTTTTGTCTATAGTGCTACATCGGGAACAGTATCGGGCATGGTCGAACGAGTGGATATGGGCACTCCTCGATGAGCCCTCGGTATGAAACTTCACTTTCACGTTAGATTATTATAATCCCTCTCACTTGCCTCTGCAGAGGTACCTGCCTCCATCCACCTCCTCGATGGCCCAATTACAACTGATATGTCCCTCAACAATGTCTTTGTCTTCTTACGCCTTTTTCTTATAATGTTTAGCTTCTGAAATACTTTATTCACCCAATCCTCACTCTCATTGATGAGATCGCCGATATAAGTCCTTGGATGATTTAGCCCGTTATTGTTGGGTTCTGCAAAACAACAAATTCAAAGTCATAATTCAAATCAAACCAACACAATAACATATTCGATTATCAACTTACTCAATTTGAACAACCTATTCTTAAGCCAAAGTTCTACCTCCCCACGGGCATTCTCGTAATTCCCCTTCACTATAACAAAATCTGTATCCCACCCATGCCCAGTCGAACATAAGTCGAATAACCACGAATTTTCTGAAGGGCACTGGTTGTGATATGTCCCTAGCTTTTTATTTGCCTTCTTAAAATAAAACGACACTACGTCGAACCACTCGATTAAAAATCTCCCTTCGTGCTTTAACTCAACATTCATCCCTTCGACCACCCTCACAATTTTATAACAGTCGTTGCTCATCAGGCACAGAGCCACATCCCAGAAGTTCAGCATCTTCTTCACCGGCCTTCGAAGAGGTAGTTGCATTCCTAAACGAATCTGCCCCCTGAACACCATAATTCCTTCCTAAGGTGAATCCATAAACGAATACTCGTCCCTTAGCGGTTCCATAATAATCCTTTTTTTCGCTAACCCGTGTTTTGCCATAAATCGATCCAGTCTTGCCTATTCCAAAGGTGAGACCTGCCCAACATATGTTTGTTCCTCATTTGTAACTTAACTACTATCACTCTCTTCTTCTTCCCCTTCGTCCTTCTTATCCCCCAAAGGTTCGACCCCAGCCTCTTCGCCCATTTCCTCCTCTTCTTCCTCCTCCTCATCAGTTTCCCAGAGTATATACGCCCTACGCCGGCTCTTCTTCGGCGCACTAACATCTGCTTCTACAATAGCCAATGGTGTACCTGTTGTAATTTACAACTCTTTGACGTCACTGCTCACCTCTCCTCAACAAGATGTATTTGGCTCGTTCACTTCATCATCATCCTCATCTATCAGCCTCATCCTCGAAGCTCGACGAGTACGCATTATATCCTATAAAAGAAGATGATTGACATTAGCTCGATATATTCGGGTATCAAGTTTTGGTTTCTACTACTACGTACCCACCCACACCCATCGGCCATACCACGACCGAATACTCGAGTACTATCTCCTCTACTCTTAAACTCATATCACTCAACATTTATGCTTCGTCGGACTTCCCAGCCTCATCCATTACGCCCTACCCCAGTTATGCCATTACCGGCGTCTCAGCAGACACTTCTCCCCTCCCCCACCCAAGACCCAACAAAAAAAAAAAAAAAAAAAAAAAGATGATAAAAAGATATCACTTATCTCTAGCGGGCGCTCCAAAGACATACCTGTTTGATCGCGTTGAATGTATCAAAGTCAAAATCCAATAGCTACAATGGAGTCTTTTGCTTTTGCCTCAGCAACAAATTCAACATACAATGGTGGTCTTCTCTCTCGTCTGTGGCTCTCTCTCTCTTTCTCTTTGAGTAGAAACAGTATTGGTCTTTCTCTGTCTTTCTCTCCCCTCTCTCCCCTCTTTAAATAATAGCCCTCAAAACTGCCTCGATTTTCCAAACCATCATCATTACCACTACATGCACTCCTTCTCCCATTTCCCCCCATATTTAGGTACTCTAAGTATTTACCATATTGTCCCTACTTATATACACGTGCGTACGTGCCACATTTCCCCTCAACAGAGTATTTCCTTCATTCTCTCGGACCCTTAATCCCCTTCACAATCAATGACTATACATGGTTCTACCTTTGATAACCTCTTCCTTCGACACCAGGCTCCTGACATCCTATCTGAGCCTGCCACATCAACTTTAATCAACCCACACGTGGCATCCACCCCATTCCCAAGGAAATATAATTATGGCCTGCTACGATACACTGCCCCATCAACAGTGTCATCTCTGACACCTCTGCCAT
Organism: Kingdonia uniflora; assembly: GCA_014058105.1. Classification (NCBI taxonomy): domain Eukaryota; kingdom Viridiplantae; phylum Streptophyta; class Magnoliopsida; order Ranunculales; family Circaeasteraceae; genus Kingdonia; species Kingdonia uniflora. The sequence goes on from JACGCM010000003.1 coordinate 254,911, forward strand.
TCCAGCTGTCAGCTTTTGCAGCTGAAGCCTCCCATACCCTCATTTTTTTAGCCATCTTATAAGCTCAACCAAAATCGCACCTCTCGATCATATTCTTTCGACCATCGATCAATGATCTCCGCTCTTACCGAAGTCTCAAATTTCATTACAATATCTATTCGCTTATTTTTATTATTTTTTTCGAAGCTTAACCACGCCTACATTATCATCGCCTACATTACCTACCACTATTATACTTCTACACATCAATAACCAAATCTTTGTTTCATTTAAAAAAAATGGGAATACAGCAACAGAAAAACCCAATAATAACAAAAACAACGTCCCACTCTACATACCTACCCACAATATCCAAGAACCGCCTATTTATACCCGGGGAAGTTCTTCTAGTGCCCCGAGGAAGCCTTGGCAGCGTCTTCAGTTTCCACCAGTCGCTCTACCAGATACCATAGCATATAGGACCGTTGACTCACACTCGGGAGATACTATTAAATTACCCTTCACCAATGCGCGAACAGCTCCCCGCAGATTACTTCTCCTGGCTCCATATCCACCAAGTTTGGCATCGGTGCCCCCAAGTCTCCATCCCAAAAATATTGCTGCCTCAGAACCATAGCCTTGGAATTTATTCGTTGTTGCTTCTCCTCCAGTTTCCTCTAATAGCGTGCGTTAGGAGTGGGTTCCATTACTTTACTCAACAATGAGGAAGATGAATAGTACTTAAAATTTTCCATCCCAAATGGCCCCTATTTATACCTTATTTAAGGCACATTAATTACCCCCTTAATCTGAATTATCATAATTACTCTCCTCAGAACTACCCACATTCACACCAGTCAACTTTTCAACTTCCCATGCCGAACAGCTTTTCTCACCACGCGCCATCTACAACAATTTCCAAGGCCCCTGCTGGGAGGGGGAAAATGTAGTGGCCTACTCGCAACTTTCCAGTACTAGACGAATAGTCAAAGGCTACATCAAAGCCTGCTTGAGACTTGAATCCCAGTAAGACAATAATAAATTCCACGAAGCCTTCCGAGATTAATCGAACACTCGAGCACATAGTCAATAAAAGTAAGCCGAAGCCAAACACGGTCGGTCAACATTAATTTCAGAATGACTTCGACCATGGTAATGCATGGTAAAGGCTGGCACACCTAACAGCCTGCTCACCGGACAAAATAGTAAAAACAAGCCGCCAAATAGCTATAGTATCATAATTAACTTATCGTACAGGACAGCTGTCGGGGTATACATGCAATCTGACCTCTCAGGGTGACTCACCCCTTCTCTATCTCCAATAAATAAAATAGAGGAAACACTGTGGGAGGGTTAGAAAAACTTCACCTAAAACCCTCCAAATATTACCTTTGAATACCCTGTAACCTTTTTTTAACTCGAATTGTCATCTAACTCAATATCTATACAATCTTCTATTTAAATCCTCGCTAGAGGTGGTGGTGAACCCAATTAATGTACTTTACGCAAGTATGTTAGCACATTAAACTAGTTGTGTATATTTTTATATATTTGCCAAAACCACTAGCCATAGGTAACCTTAAAGGTGTAAGAGAAAAGTTTCCCCTCTACAAAACTAGGCCCCTACAATGATCACGTGCTAGAATTCAAGTTTGAGGTCGTTATTCTTCCTCCTGATGTTTAGAAAATTGGTAACCTCTGCTAATTTCAGATTGAACTTCACCACCCAAATGAATGGAAGGTTGATGTTCGGGCAGAATATTTTTGGAAATAGCTTTGCTGGTGGCTCCTCATGGTCCCAATCTACCCGCGTAGAATCCCAGGAGGTTTTTGGTACTTGATCGCGATCTCTGGTTTGATGAGCCTTGTGAGTGTCCTACAAAGCTTATAATGCAGGTTACGTGGCTATTATCTGGTCTTCATGTTATTTAAACGCTGTCAAATGAGCTTGTCGCTCGCCTTCGAGCTCTTTCTCATAAAGCTCTCAATCTAGAGTTAACTGACGTTTGAGCCTATTACGCTTCACTGTTTCAGCGTTGAGGTTTGCCTGTAGTTTTGTATGTTGTTCTGGCTTAACCAAAAGATCGAACTGGATTCTGATTGTTAGTCATATGGAAGTGACCATGATTGAAATTGATAGTATAGTAAATGTATGCCATAGGATATCATGGAAATGTCTTCTTTCCCACATGGTGCCAAATGTAATGGCCTAATTCTGCAAGCTCGGGATGACTCAGAATTAGCTTTTGCACCAATATTCCTGTGATAAAAATTAATGTAAAATAAGAAATGACATAGGTGATTTAGCGTAGAAAACCTCTGAATAAGTCAAAGATCCAAGACCTCAAGTTGAGGTTTTTAGTAACAGTAACTATTATTGCTTGAGGCCGATATCTTATTACAAGTGATCTCTCGAACAATAAATACATGATCTTGTAAATAAGTATTTTGATATTTAAGAATCTAGAAGAATTTTTTTTTTGTGATTTCTCATATATTTTTCTGGTTCTTGTCTCTTCTGGAACTTTGTCATTATTTAGGCCTTGTCCATAGTTCTTTATCGTGCTGAAGTACATTCTACGAACAATGTGGTAAGTGGTGTTTGATTGAGTAACTGTTGAGTTTTTTAAAGACAGGTGTCTTTGACTTGTTCATGCTTTTCTGCTTTGCTCGACCCACGTTCTTCATAAGTTCGTGGCGTAGGTATCAATATTTATTGTTTATGTCACATGTAGAATGCGTGAGTCTGATATAGAGGTAATTCACACTGGAAATAGTTTGAATTTGGTTAGATCGAGGGATAGGTCCCTACACATCATATATGTATGTATATCATATCGTATCTCTTTTTCATACATATATTAAATAGACTTTTAAAGGTTACTATAAATAGTAATTTTTCAAAATTTAAAAACCACACAAATCTTTGAAAACACGCATTCACAATATAATAAATCAGATACTAACCTTCAATATCTGAATACGAATTTGAAGTAGCGCCAAATCTTTCCTTCATAACGCTATTGTATACCCACCATCGTGACTCTGACTCTTGAAATTTTTCTTGCCTTGATAGATGATAACTCTCATCTAATCTCTCACGTGAATCTCTGTTATTTTTTCTCTTTTCTCTCCCACTGTTCTTCAATTATTCAAAAGTTGATAAACGTTTGAATGAGGAAGATAAAGCATTATTTATAGTTTCTCTCACAAAATACTGGCAGTTAATGGGCCTCGCACGGGCCATCCTAGGTTTTGGAACTGAGGTGTCCATTCCATAATTAATGTCAAACATTTTGCACCTTTTCGGTACAAATACCTTTCCATCATTGCCCCCTATCCTCTATTTTAATATATTCTCATCTCTCCTGTCCAAATCTCCCTCTGACCTCCCCACACTCATGATAACTCAACCCTTACACGTAATCAAACTTTCCCTACAATTACAGAAGAGGCAAAAATCAAAGCTACCTGCTTTTTCAATTTTTGCTTCTGCTATTTATAAAACTGCTGACGTCATTTCCAAAGCTCTTAAATTTCAAATTTAAATTCTTTATTCACAGCAGTCACAAACAACATTTGCAACAAAAGAGGACAGATTCAAAACATCATTCTAACTACATTTTAATTACAGTTATTCGGCCTCATACAATTCGTTTCTACACATATAATTGCACATAAAACATCCCAGATGTCATGGGGAGCCACACATGATCAGTTCTCCATCAGCAATCCTTACATTTTCCTCTTCAATCTTTTTCAGCAATTTGCCTCACGGACTCTCTTTGAGCTGCAGGCTCCAAAATTACTTTACGGAATATCTCTGAGTGAAAATGACGCCCAATCTCAAATTCCCTCACCCTCAAATATAAGCCTTAGAACTACAGTTCAGATTCAGGCAATTCAGAATCATACCCTAATGACCCAAAAATTCTCTCTAGCACTTCAACTATCTTTATCACCAAATGGCCTTCAACAGCTTGATAAACTCACACAGATCGAGTCCTCACCATATTATATTTATTCCTCATCTTTCAATCACATTTCCCCATATTTATATAACTTTTGAGATTATCCCCAATCCCCCACATTCCGAATATACATAAATCTATTTTTTCCATAACTGGGAACCCTAAAGTCTTAATAGAAAATTATTTGACCTTATCAGTCCACATCGACCTCTTTGGTTTCGTCCTAAATCATTTTGACCTATCCTTCATAATTTGTCCCACAATCCAACATTTTAAGCGAGATCTCTAAGATATTCTATATCTTCTAAGATATTCTCCCCCTATAACTCTATAATTTACTCAGTTTGAAACAGATTTTTACGCATCTACTATTTCACAAACACATTTTTCACAGCTCAATTGCTAAAATACACCTTCTAGTTTGATCTCAAATATTACATTTCATCCTCTAATCATACATATCTGTCAACACAGATTTTTACGCATCTACTATTTCACAAACACATTTTTCACAGTTCAATTGCTAAAATACACCTTCTAGTTTAATCTCAAATATTACATTTCATCTCTTATAGCTCCATTTTAATCACAAGAGTTAATTCTATCTATCAACACAGAGTTTGAATAAAATATTTTTATTAAGATCGATTATCAATTACAGATATTTTAAAGATTACGAGTCTTTCAGGTACTTTACATGTAACAAATCTTTCAGTTCATTCTCAAAATTATATCAATTTTTAGTAATGTTTCACTCCGAGAATCTTTTGAAGTAAAGTTGGAACTGGAAATCACTTAGCAACACTTTCTTTGCGTAATTTATTTCGACAAGAAACTGAGTTTGGTCGAAGTCTAGACATGGAAGCAAGGATGTCAGTGCTTGAACTAACTCTTCAAATAGAAGGCTTTCTTAACGCCAAAAGACAATGATTGTACAGGGGCAAGACTTCTAATCTCTGTCTCTTTAATACGCCACAATTGCCTCCTCCTCCATAAACTCCACCAACAAAGAGTTGATGGAGACAAAAAGGAGTCCTACTTTAGAATCCAGTCATTCGTAAGATACCGGCAATACTGCTTCACAGTTATACCGGCCCTTACATCTGTCACCTCAACTTTGTCCTCTACAAGGATGCAGAGATACCTCCAATGTTGCTCGTTTGTCAAGACAACGTAATAAAATCTCCACATACCGCAAAAATCCTCCTCAGCTTCAGCCGCTTCATCTTCCGACATGCCGTGATATGTCGGTGGTACCGGAATTGGAGTGGGCTTCTCCAAAGATTGATCCCTAAAATATCTCAACTTGAATTTTTACATTTCAATAAAAACCCTTTCTTCATGCACCCATTTTCGAGTCTTCACCATTGAAATTTAGAGAAATCAAAGAATCCATAGAATTTTTCAGCAACAACGTACTTTGCCAAAATCTACAGTACAGGTACTATTTATATAACCACCATATTAAATGCGCAGGTACTTTTCCAAAGCAATCACATTTAAAGAAAAACCATTCTCGGAACCCCAAACGTCAATTACATCAATATTTTCCATCATTATTTAATGTAGATACATCGTTCCATAAATAAATATATCAAAATACCCAACTAGTCAAATCATCATTAATTCATCATTTCTTTTTAACTTCCGGTACCACAAATACACAAGTTATTTTTCAACTAAAGCCACTCGTGCCTTCAGTTGCAAGGGGGCGATTGTAGGGACTTATCCCTCGACCTAACTCTAATTCGAACTACCTCAATATCAAACTCGCGCATTTCACATGTGACATAAACACTCAAAATTGACACCTAGACCATGAACTAATAAAGAACATGGATCGAGCACAACAGAAAAACATGAACAAGTTAAAGACACCTATCTCCTACGAACTAAATAGTTACTCAGTCAACCACCCTTTACCTTATTATTCAAAGAACGTGTTTCAGAAGGTCTATATAAAGAAAAAGTTCCAAAGGAGACAATGACCAAGAAAAACTAGATTTTCTATACTCTAACAAAATTTCTTATTTACAAGATCAAGTATTTCTAGTTCGAGATATCACTTGTAATAAAATATCAGCCTCAAGCAATAAAAGTTACTGTTACTAAAACCTTAAACTCGAGGTCATGGCTTTTTACCCATTCAAAGGTTTTTTACGCTAAATCATCTGTGTTATTTCTTGCTTTATACTAGTTTTTGTCAAAGCTACATTTGGTGTAAGAGCTAATTCTGAGCCATTTTGACCATTGTAATAAGTTGAATTATAGGGTTTGGCTTATCTAAATCTGGAAAAAATCAATAATCTTTGTGGCTAGTACACGTTTCTCTCTCTTGCTCTTCTCCTCCTTCGGCCTAAGCTCCAGGTCAAGTTTTCAGCATTTATCTAAAATATGCCCATTTGCATTATAATAACTACAGTAATTCCCCTTGGATGAAGACCCTCTCTTTTGGACTCCCCTTCGTGCTCATTCTTTCAACTAGACTTATAACTCGACCTGCTATTATCATTTTCTTTGTCACTCTCCAAGCACTTGCCTTCAATAGTAATTATTTTTACGGTAACATCTTCGATATTAGCCACAGTAAAGAGCTTCAACTACTTTCTCATGGACTCCGACAAAGCCCCTGTATACTTCAAAAACACTTCATACTCGTTCACATTAATGTCCAAAACTAACGCTTGGTTATAAAACTTTGTGGTGAACTCTTGTACGGATTGCCCATACTTTTGGCGCAAATTGTGCCATTTGAACCATCTCGCTTGCTCATATCCAATCGGACAAAATTGCTTCCTCACCAACACCTTAAACTCCTTCCAACCCAAGCTTCATACTTTGTTATATTTCTGATATGACTTCCACCAAGTGAGTGCATGACTTGCAAATTTCAATGTTGAAATACATTTTTTCTAAGCATTAGTGTATTCGTAAATGGAAAAATAGGTATTTAACCAATCTTACCAATTATCCAACTTCTCAGCATCGATTGAATCGTTGAATGCCAGAAACCCCCTCCGCAACCCCTTTCTTCTTCATGCGTTCTCATCGTTTCACTGAAATAGAAGCTTTTGCAAGGTCTACGAGACGTAAGTACTCTACTATCTCCCCTAGAATAGTAGTTAGGTCAAAAAATTTCATTTCCAACTTCATGAGTCGATATTCAGAATCGCCCATCTCCAAAGTTATCTTCTTCTTTGAGCTAGGTTTTTGGTGAATTTCCAATGGACTCACTAGGTTCTCCTTTGCTTGCTTGAGTCGGTCGCGTGTAGAGGCCATAAACCACAATCCCCCAGAGAATTGTTGCTGGAAATTGAATACCACTTAATCCACAATTGAATTATGATTAACCTAAATGAAGAAATTAAATGAAGAACAAACATAATTGGTGGGAGAATTTCCCTTTTAGAGCTTCAATTGCTCAATGATTTGATTTCAATCGAATTACTCTCCAAACCCTGAGTGTCACTTACAAAATCTTGGATTGATCAAAGATAATTTTAATTTGCCTAGCCTTGCCCCTTTATGGAGGTTACAAGTTTCTAGTTACAAGATAAGACCATTATGCCCTTGAAATACCTAAAAATATTGAAGGCATACGATAGTTGTTTGAACGACTAGCCAAATTAAGCCTTAGAAAAGCCTCAAGATTAATTGGCCTTCTAGGATCTCCAGGTCGTTTGAACGACTCCAATATCCTTTACTTATTTTTGCCTAAAAACTGCCTCAACTTGAATTGGCTTTTTGGGAACTCCAGATCATTCAAACGACTCCAAATGTCGTTTGAACGACTTGCTTATTTTTGCCTGAAAATAAACTCAGATCAAATTGGTCTTCTGCGAACTCCAGGTCGAGTAAACTCAGTTTGAATTGTTCCAAGTCGAATAAACTCAATTCGACTTGGTCTTCTGGGAACTCCAGGCCGTGTATACTCAGCTCAAATGTGTCTTCTAGGAATTTTAGGTCATTCTTCTCATATCTCAATCGAACGACTCCAAAGTTTGTTTGAATGTGTTGGCATCTTTTGAAGGGGTTCGATCTTCAGATCATCCTAGATCACTCTCTATCCCAGCTAAAAGGAGCCCTCATGCATATACCCAAAGGTAATAAGAAACTTCTGCCATATACCCATAGAGAAATTGCATCTAAAAAAGATATGTTAAACATTCTTTCTTGCTCCCTAGCATTAGACACACTTAAAAGAAGCAAGAGTACCCCACTGGACTAATTAAGTTATCTTGATTTCTTAAGGAATTCTTCAAAGCTAGCCAAGTAATTATTTTATGCTTAGGAATAAACCTTTAAACCAAACCAGCTTGTCCCAATTCACTTCAGTTATCTTAAATCTAAGCTTATCATAAGTACTTTTAAGAGTTAACTCTTCTTTAGTACTAGCAGACCAAACAAGCTCATCTTTCTTATACTAGTTGATTGGTACCTTACTAAGCATATTCATAAAACCATCCACAACATTAACCATTTGAGTTAGGAATCACCCAATTCCCCCCGATTAAGTAGGTCACTTTAGCCTCTTTGTGGTACCTATTATCATAAGTAAGCCTTGGTAGGGAAGAAAGACCAGTGAATCCCAAGGGGGTGCCAAGGGTCCCTCTAGAGAGAAGTATCTGCTCCATGACCAATGACACTAAGTAGTACCAGCAGCCTCTCTAAATTAAAACATCTTCTTCCAGCGACAGGCACTATCTTGGAGAATCTTTAATTGCCAAATGCTTCTAGCTTTGATGTAGTTCTTTTTGACCCACTGCACCCACAAAGAGTCTTAATTTGTTGGAAATGATGTCTCATATATGCTAAAGAGTAACAACTTTGTTACATATCTCCACACTTTTAATGCCCAACCCACCTTCCCTATAAGGATAACACATATCAGCCCAATTAACCAGAGGAGTCTTAGCAACAAGCTCTACCCCAAACCACAAGAAATTTCTACAAATGCTCTTTACGTCCATAATAGCTCTTTAAGGAAGAACAAAACAAGTGGTTTAATAAATATGTATACTAGCCAATACATACTTAATGAGGCACAATCTACCAGAATAAGATAAAAACTTTCCTATCTAGGACTAAATCCAACTAGTGATGACATTAAGAAGAGGTTGGCAATCCATATAGTTCAGCCTAGTAGAGATTAAGAGTAGACCAAGATACCTTATCGGCAGAGTGCCAACTTGAACTTGTAAAATGTCTTTGATACTATCCACCATATCTTCATCAATCCCAACACATAAAAGATGACTTTTGTTGGTATTAACCTGCAATCAAGTAAACTATTTTAAAGAATCCAAAGCTCTCCTAAGAGCAGAAGCTGATTGAATATCACTATTCATAAAAGTTAAGAGATCATCTACAAAGCACAAATGGGCAAGAATAGGGTCCTTACATCTTGGGTGGAGTTTATAATTGCCATCTCCAACTTCTTTCAACAATAAATTAGTGAACACTTCCATAATATGAGAAAACAAATGGGGATATAGGGTCACCCTGCCTAACCCCCCCCCCCCCCCTCCTCCACTTAAAATAACATTTCTACATTACAACGTACAATACATTGCGATTTAATGTGATATATCTTTTAAAAATTACTCATTTAAATACTTAAAGATGCACACTTTCTAAAATCGGACCCAGGGAACAAGAAATTCTAAAATCGATACTCGCAAGTTGAAATTCCAATTTTGTCCCTACTCAAGTTCTTATATTATAACAGTTAGCCAACGATTTTTTGCATGCACGCGAGCTCCACTAGTATGAATGTCACTTCATAAATAAAAAACAATAATACATCTTATTTTGAAATGGTATATCACGACACGTGTACATATTTAATTTCCCCCTTTATGCATATCTTCAATAATTCATGCAACTTTATAGTTAAGGTCCTTTTGTAGTTTTTGGTTAATTATAGAAACAACCCATCTACTAGATGCTGCCTTATAGGCGTTCCCCTTCTTAGTTTCTACTCTGATGCAGGTATGCACAAAATAATAAGCACTTACTCTAAATAGGGTAGAACCAAACAACCTTATTGCGTAAAAGCCTTTGCAATGTACCACGACTTTATATTTGTTGCTCAAAATGTGATCGAGATTAAACTTGATTACAACTGCATAAGCACTTATGTGATTCTTGAGTACAATTCTATCTCGATATATATCGCTAATGATAAACCCTTTATTAAAGTCATAGAAATCCACAGTGTTCAAAATGGATTTGAACCGGAAATCAAGGAGATCTCTCACCTTTTGGGGATGTGATTCAAATCGTAATTCAAGTAAACATATAAGGAAAATGATTCTTAACATGATAAATTATATAACAAATGCTAAAAACCTCATTACAAATGACAAATTTAATGTGCTGACCTAAAGGTTTAGTTTTTCTGATGATAGATTTAGGTTGTTCACTTGTAAATGGTAAATCCGCAACCACAAGTTCAATTAAAAGAGGAACATTAGTTACCATAAGTTTATTTGAAAGAAGAGCATTAATTTCCATAGGTTCATTTGAGAGAAAAATATCGGTAGGGATAGTTTTAAAATGTTCATTTGATTGATGATCATCATCCACTATAGGTCCAAACCTATGTGGATTAATCCTTCTGCTATTTATTTCAAGGTAACCCATATTTTTTGCTTCAGGATCAGGAAATGAGTTATGATACAAAAGGTCCCCCCGCTGCAAACCTCCCAATACTATTTTGGGACAACCCTTTACTTGAACCAACATTTTTGGCGGACAACCTTTTACATGAACCGAAATTAAAAACAAAGTTTTGGAAAAGTACCCCCCGCTTATTAACAATCCATATATGAAAGGGTGTGTTGGGATTGTATTTATGCATATTGATCATTACAGTATAGTCCTAGACTGATGAAATTGTTCAAGCATAACCATGGACAAAGTTGTACAACTTACAGTCCTCATGATAGATTTTGTTTATTTCTTCAAGGAGTTCAACAAAATCATCAAATGATGTTTGTACTCTAAGTGAGGTAAGTTTCGTACTTCTTTATAACTTACAAGTTCAACTCCAACCATCCCAGAAACATATGATATAAATTAGACAAGAGATGAATAACTATAGAGAATACCAATGATAAAGATGACACAAGACAAATGGTAAAGATGCACAAGACAAATGATAAAAAAGCATAAGACAAATTATTATATTGCACAAGATAAATGTTATTGTGCCACAAGGCAAATGATAAAATAGCGGAAGACAAATGATAATGATGCCCATGACAAATGATAACTTTGCACAAAACAAATTAAATAATTACACAAGACAAATGATATTGATGACAGAGGACAAATGATAATGAGTCACAAGACATGATAAAGATGCTCAGTACAAATGATAACGTTGCACAAGATAAATGGTAAGGTTGTACTTTAAACTAAGAGTTATTAAGTACAAACACTACTACGATAGCAATGCATATCATCCTTACTTAAGATAAATGACAAGCTCTTCAGCTCTCCTGTATCCATCTCCCCTGCATCTTCCCCTCTCACCTCTAGCCCCCACTCTCCCCCATCACAGGTTCACCCCTTACTCTCCTCCTTGCTCATCACTCCTCTTTCCACACACCCAGGTTTACCTACCCCTCAAAACCCTACCCAACCTTCATACTCTCCATGCAGCTTACGTAAAATCACCATACCCTCCTTATCAACTTGTTGTTTCTAACCACTTCTCTCCTCGTTATGTCGTATACGTCAAGCCGGCATAGCCCCACCCAACAAGGAGACAGGGATCTGGTCGACCTAAGGCAGCTTTGCACTACTAATGACCATAATTCGGTCGTCGAGTTCGATCCCACTCGGTGGGCTAACCTCCAAAAACGGTGGCAATTTGCTGTGGCATTTCGATCACTCTCGACCAACCTTAAAGAAAACGTTGAATACGAAGGAGTCAAGCGCGAAAGGGAAAAGTTGATCCGTAATATACCTCCTATCCCGTATGAAAAAGAATCCTAAATTTTTACGGCAAACTTTAGCAACCAACTTGATTACCAAACTATCCTCTCCTCACCTCCAGCGAACGTGTTTGGTTTCTCAACACTACAATAGTCTTATGACCCTCTCTTTACCCCTCGGAGATGAACTTTAGTCGCTACCTCTGCTGGGTACAAGTGGCCGGTTTACCTTGCTGTATGCACGATATTGATACCCTTAAAATGATAGGGAACAAAATTGGAGCGCACGTCAAAGACGACATTAGGAAACGAGATACGGAATCGCTTCGCAACAGCTTTGTTAGAATTCTGGTTAACTTGTTCACGAATAAGACCGTGATCACCTCCATCCCGGTTCAAAGACCTGGGAGCAACGGCACAGCAACCCTGACCATTAGATACGAGCGGCTTGAAGGATACTGCCCCCTTTGTGGACTGATTTCTCATACCCTTGCAAACTGCGAAAAAGTTATCCGACTCAGGCAAGACCGTGCTCGACAAGGCAACGACGAACCCATTGTTTTTCCTTACGGTAAAAATATCAAAGTAAACCCTACTAGGGTCTCGGCAAAACTATTATCTCAACAGGCCCATCCGAGCTTACTCAATAACCAGGCCCGGCCGGAAACCTTGAGCTCCTCGACATCCAAACAGACCGGAGGACAGCAGGAGAGAGAACAAGCCAGTCTGTACAAGGTTGGGTCCCTCCTAGAAACAGCCATGCAACAGCTCCCCAAATGGTCTCATCAACAAAAAGCAACACACAACCTTAACCCCGGTCTTCTACCCCCGACCGGATTGATGCCCGCCTCAAACTTTGACTCTGGGCATCTCGGATATGAACCAGCTCCGGAGAAACTCTTCATCGCCCCCATCGAAGATCTCCACGCTGGAGTTAAGCTAGCATTGGAAGCTAGGGTTTGCATGTAAGGTACGCAACTCTTGGGAATCGAGGGAGTCAGAACGGTAAATTTGGGGAACAACATTGAGTCATTAAATGCTTATGGCATTAATGAACCACCTAATCAGATATCACCCTTTCAATCAATCTCCTTTGTCTCCAAACGTGGCAGTGAGCCGTTGGCTCCTCTTACCCAAAATCACCCATACCTCTCGGGTCCCACCCTTCTTTTCAAATGGGACCTAAACTCTCCACCCGACCAAACAAAGCCCCTTCTATCAAATCTTTTTAACAAAGCCTTTATAGATTATGGACAGTAGGTGGTCTCACCCCTACAAGCCCGAAAAATTGATTTTGATTTTATAACCCACCATGGCCTAAGCCCACTTATCATAAAAGACACACATCACCAAATAATTGCGGCCCAAACCAAACCCAAAATCACAAATAGATGTGACCAGCCCATCTGTTTGGGCCAGCAGCAAAGCCCATATCCGAAACCCACAGGCAAAATATTAAAACCCAAACCAATTAAGTTCTCTGCCAAAGCCTTCCTCCTGACCCACCCCATGCCCGAGAATACTCAGAAAGATTCAAGTACTGACCTTGGCTCTCACTGGGTGCCCAACCCTCAGGACATATCTCCGACAATTGAGCTCTCCTCTAAAGGCAGCTCCGGTTGGATCACGCCGACAAGTGGAGACATCTTCGACTCCGAAAACCGTCTAAAGACCACCCGTAACAGTCACACGTCGAGACTGAAATCCACAAAAAACTCGTCGCTGTTCATCTAAAGCTCAGCTGAATCACCTGAACCAACAAATAACACTCGAATAAGAAGAAGACAAACTTCACCGGAGGACGCAGATTTAGACGATACAAGCCGACCCTCTAAGGTTTGGGTTTACTCACCTTCAGTACACACGCACATTTCTTTCGGTTTGAATATGCATGCAAAGCTATCTCTCTCTCATTTCCACTTGGGATATTCTTTTGAACGATGGCGCATGAAAAAATTCACAGAGCACAGGCATGCACATTACTGCAATAAACTTCCAAAGTCACAAATGCATGCTCATACTTATGCACAGCCTACACAATTAATTACACTTTTCGTAGCCACCGGTTTGTAATTCACACACCAAGCACACACCCGCAACTCTGGAAACCCCACACCACACTTACCCATACTAGATACTCTGGCATTCAGTCCAACACTTTTTAGCAAGAACTTTCTAGACGGCTGAGATAAGCATACTCTCTCGACAAACGATGAACGAACACATGTAGGAATGGTGATCATTTACCCAACATCAAGAAGAGACAAATCATCACTGAAGCCTGCAACCTGCTTAAAGCCCCTCCTAAACCTGAGAAAACTAGAAAGAAACAGTCTACTTCACAAAAAACACGATCATCCTATTTTACGATTGGCGCTCTGAGGCACTCACGCTCTCATAGAAGACATCCCAAACTCAAGAGTCATATTAACAAGTCTCTTTCTTTTACACACCCTCACAGAATCTCATCGGAAGCGAGCTCGACACCAGCACTCGGTTACTAATAATTATTCCCTCTTGGAACTGTAAGGGGATAAGTAAGCCGTCCACCCCTAGAGAACTCAGGACGCACAACAGCAAGATCCACCCTGATATCATTTTCCTCTCAGAGACTAAAGCCACCAACACAAATTCTCTCCAGAACCTATCCAGCTTAGGTTTCCCCCACTCCCATTCAGTTAACGCAACCCTCACCCACGGAGGTGGCCTCTGGCTGGCCTGGCACGACAACATCAACCTTACCATTCTATCCTCATCCCCGAGGGAGATCGATGCCCTCATCTCCTCCCCCACACCCAACCAACCTCCTGACAATAAATCTACACACTGGCTTTGCTCATTCACCTACGGTCCCCCTGAGCAACAGAATAAACTGAATTACTGGAACATTATTAGTATCATGGCCCCAATGTCAAGGTCCCTTGGCTGGTCTTGTGCGACATTAATAGTATATCTAATCAAAATGAGAAATTTAACAAAATCCCTTTTGACCCGATAGCTCCCAATCCTTTTAACGACTTACTTTTTGACTCTGGACTGATTGATCTCAACTGCTCGGGCATCCTGTTTACCTGGTCGAACAAGAGGAAAGGTTGAGAGCTCATTAAACAATGGCTTGATTGAGCCCTTAGCTCCGCACAATGGAGCTCCTGCTTCCCTGACGCCACCCTGCATAACCTCCCTATCATCGGCTCGGACCACGGACCCATCGTCCTCAACATTGAACCAAAGAGAATCGATTTGCCCAAGCAATTCCACTTCCTCTCCGCCTGGACCAAGCATACTCTCTACCAAGAGATCATCAACCAAGCTTGGGCAAAAGACCAGCCGGGATCTCGATCGCTTCGGTTGTGTAACAAACTCAGACATACCAAGAAGGAGCTTTTCGCCTGGAACAAAGATTAATTCAATGCCAACCCGATCTCTCTTTTCAACATCCGTAACCAGATCACCAACATCCAAAAAGAGCAACCTAACGAAGCCAACACCACTATTGAACAAAACCTCCAACGCCGTCTCCATAACCTTCTAGACATAGAATAATCCATATGGCATGAGAAATCGCAAGAAACGTATCTCCGGGGCAGCGACCGGAATACAAAATTCTTCCACCTGTCGACCCTTGGACGCAGATGTGCTAACACCATCAGAAAGATCAGACGCCCCGACGGCCCTTGGGGGTAGGGGAGAAAGGACATCGGTGATACCTTCATCCAGCACTTCAGAGACCTTTTCACACCGTCATACCCCCCCCCCCTATCAAAGTAGGAGACCTTAACATCCTCGGTACCTCCATTACCGAAGAGGACAACACATTGGTCACGAGAGACCCTAGTATGAAAAAAGTCAAAGAAGCCCTTTTCTCCATGAACCTGTATAAATCACCCGGTCTGGACTGTTTCACCCCCCTTTTCTACCAGAAATCTTGGGACACGGTTAAACATGACCTCCACCTTGCCACGATCACTTTCTTTCAAAATAGTTACCTGCTGGGTGAATTCAACCATACCAATGTCACCCTCATCCCCAACCGTAAATAGCCGGAGAAGCCAGAGCACTCCGACCCATCAGCCTCTGCAACGTCAAGCTTAAGATCATCACCAAGATTTTGGCCACGCGGCTCCTGCCCCTCCTCAACAAGATTATCTCCCCATCCCAGAATGCCTTCATTCCTAGCCGATAATTTTTCGACAATATCATTATGGCCCAAGAGATTCTCAAGACCTTGAAGAAGAAGAAAGGAAAGCGTAACTGCATGGCTATAAAGCACGACCTCAGTAAAACTTTCAACCGCGTGGAGTAGGATTTCCTAGAGGACACGATGCGTGCCATGGGTTTCTGTGATAAATGGTGCAACTGGGTCCACCAATGCATATCCACCACCGCGCTCTCTTTCACCTTGGATGGCTCTCCTTATGGTTTCCTGAAGCCTGAGCGGGGCATTCGCCAAGGCGACCTTCTCTCCCCTTCCCTATTCCTTATTTGCTCAGAAGTCTTATCCAGAATCCTTCCCCAAAAAGAAAAATAAGGTACTTTACATGGTATTAAGACTGCTAGAGGCAGTACCCCAGTCTCTTACCTCCTTTTTTAGGATGGCAGCTTTATCTTCAGCAATGCTACCCTTAGCAAAGTTGACACCCCCAAGCAAGCCCTGGACACCTTCACCAAGGTGTCAGGCCAGGAGATTAATTTTGACAAATCCTGCATCCTCTTCAGCAAGAACGGGCATCATTGTCATCATAAGATCATTTAGAGGATTCTGCACATCAAGAGAAATTCATCTAGGGACAAATACCTCGGGGCTCCTCTTACTTTCGACCGCGCCAAGAGCCTTAACTTCCAGGATATTATCACTAGGGTTTCTAGGTGGATTAAGGGCTGGAAAGAAAAATTCCTTTCCCAAGCCGGCCGCCCCACCCTTATTAAAGTTAACTCAGCAATTCCAACCTTCCTCATGTCCGTTTTCCCCCTCCCCCGTAAAACTAGTAAACAGTTTGACTCTATGAATACGTGTTTCCTTTCGGGGTCAAACCACGAGGGTAGACCCAAGGCCCACCTCATCAAATGGAAAAATATTTGCAAACCCACTCCGTTTGGGGGTCTTGGCATTCACACCACTTTTAACCATAATCAAACCCTGATGACCAAACTCTTCTGGCGGGTCATCAAAGAGCCAGATAAGGTATGGGCTAAAAGCCTGAAAGCAAATTATACCCCAAAAGACTCCGTTATGCTGGCCCTCCCCAAGCTTGTCGACTCCTGGATCTTGAAAGGTATCCTTAAAGCCCGTAACAACATATGGTCCGAGCTCCGCTGGCATGTAGGAAACGGAGAAAGCGTCGACCTCTGGTTGGAACCATGGATCCTGGGTATTAGATTCGGGAGACAAGCTGGCCCCGTCCCCGTTGTCGGAGAAGTCACCAAAGTTGCTGACCTCATTTGGACCAATAGCCAAACCTGGAAAACGCACATCATCCAATCCACCTTCCACCCTGACCTTGCCGACATTATCATCTGTATCCCTCTCGGCAAACATCCAGCAAAAGACGTCCTAAGATGGACCAAGGAAAATAACGGCATCCTTACGGTCCGGTCTGTTCACAATTTTTCGACCGACACTTCACCTGGAGATTTTTTCGCCCTCAAACAACCCCACCCTCTATACCCTGGGAAAAAATATGGAAACTCCAAGTCCCCTTCCGCATCCAACTCTTTCTTTGGAAAATCCTTCAGAATGGTATCCCTACCAAATTCAACCTTTGGCATGGTCACGTTGATTGGGATACTAACTGACCCCGTTGCGGCCTGGAAGAGGAGACTACTACCCACGCTTAATTCTTCTGCCCCAAGATACGCGATATCTGGCTCGAGTCAGACCTCTTGATCGACTTCAAAAACTAAAGCTATACAGAATCGGTTCCTATCACTCTCCTAAGAGGCTTTCAAAATTATGGGCATGTTTCTAATTTTTCATCTTATTGCAGCTCTTTTAGCACCACTTCTTTTGCTATCTGGACTAGCAGGAACTCTCTCGTATTCGAGCAACAAGCTAAAACAACGAAGGATATTCTGCATCATGCAAAAGAGCTCTGCACCATTCCCCAAACTCCCTCGAACCCAAACCTCTCCATTAGGCAGACTCAGACCCAATACCAAGTCCAGGAGGGATGGCATATTGCCAACGTGGATGCCTCCTGGAACGCCCAGGATAAGCCTGGGGGGTCGGGTTTCACTATTAAAAATTACTCAAACTTTTTTATCTGTACAGGTTACGAACGGGACAGAGCAGCTGACGCTGAAGAGGCTGAGGCGCTGACCTAGGATTACAGCGATCTTTTTCACCTCAATCACCTCTGTATGAGGACTTTAGCGAATGCGCAACGATAATTGGAAGACCAGGTACATGGAGGAAAACAATGGGACAAACAGTACATCAAGGAGAATTGAGAGAATCGCCAGAAGTTTTTTGTAGAAGAAGAAATTGCTTTTTAAGGCTCGTAGTTTATTTTGGGGGAAATTTTCCCTCTCTTTACTGTAGCTAATTAAGACTACTCATCAACATTTAATAGATCTCAATAGGTTAGCAGCTAGGGGATAGTAGATGGGACTAGAATCTGTTTAAGAATTTTAATATCGATTTAAGAAGAGCCTTGTTTAAGTATTTATTTTAGAAAGTGTTATATTAATTGCCGTATATCTTTCCTAGTTTGATTTTGTTATATTAATTTTCTTTCATTTATTTATAATGCCGCAGTCCACGGTAAATTACTATTTTATATAGGGTTTCTCCGACAGTGACGTTTTCAAAGCTTTCTGCTGCTCTGCAATATGCCAAACACATCAAATATCCATGCCACAAACCCAACCTTCAAAAGTTTGCTATGGTAGTCTAACACCATTGGATACCAAAGGTCCCTTCATTAGTGTGATAATCATGTTGGAGTTGAGTTACAAGTGTGGAATCTCTT
Organism: Kingdonia uniflora; assembly: GCA_014058105.1. NCBI lineage: Eukaryota > Viridiplantae > Streptophyta > Magnoliopsida > Ranunculales > Circaeasteraceae > Kingdonia > Kingdonia uniflora. The sequence goes on from JACGCM010000003.1 coordinate 273,772, forward strand.
CTATAACAGAAAGAAAAAAAAAAGAAAAATAAGTGCAGAAAACTAATTAAGTAAGCCCACAATATTTCATATTTAAGCTCTGCACTCTGCACTATGCAGATCTTTCTTTACAGAAAATAAAAATCATTTTGCATTGAGATGGCATGGATGGGAGTTATAGTATCAACAAGACATGCGCCTCCAGCTCACTTCCAATTCAAAATAGACTCCTTTTCAAACCTCAAGAATTCCTCGGTCGAGCGATATGAGTCGAGTGACTTTAACGTAGGAGATTATAAATGGATTTTGGCTCTCTACCCTGAAGGCAACAAGAATGGAAACGGCAAGGATCATATTTCACTCTCCCTAGTATTTGCAGCACCGCTTCTTTGGTTCTCAATAAAGAAGTAACCGTAACGATCAACTTGTTTATGCTAGACCAGTTTCGAGATAAATATATGTCAGTTCAAGGCGTACGTCGATTTCAGGGAATGAAGACCGAATGGGGATTTCATAAGTCCTTGCCTCTTAAGACATTCCATGATCCTTCCAGCAGGTATCTCGTTAACGACGTTTGTGTATTAGGGGAAGAGGTTTTTGTCGTTAGGAATACAGTAAGAGGTGAGTGCTTATCAATGACTGTAGAACCAGTTCCGGATAAACATAGATAGGTAATTAAAAACTTTTCAACATTCGAAGACCGAAAGTACGAATCTGAACAGTTCACATCGGGAAGTAAAAAATGGAACATATGACTCTACCCAAAAGGGGATAGTGCAAAAGATTATCTTTCTTTGTATTTGAACTGGGGTAATTCAAAAACCTTGCCTGATCAGAAAGTCTTTGTCACCGCAAATTGAGTGTGGTAGACCAAGTCCATAGTCAACACGTGGTGTCCCAATTTACAAACAATTTCAGAGACCCCCAGGCAACCACCTGGGGTTTTCCAAAGTTCCAACCGCTTAGTAAGATGAACGGGCTTGCCGATTCCGATAAACTCATAATCGAACAGATGTAATAGTCCTCCGCGTAGCCACTATGGTGGTATTTTATCTTGTTTAGCTGAAATTTAATGCATATGTACTTGCTTTGTTGTTTGAAGTCCCTAATGCATAGTCTATTATTGTTGCAGGAACAACAGCACTAATGCAGGCAACTCAATTCACTTAGGTCTTTGAATGGCTGATGGCTCGGGTCTGGAAGTTAATTTACTTTTCCAAACAATTAGAGGCTAGTCACCATTGATATTTCTGTGCCCCATCACAGTTAGGATTCTATATTACTTCTTTTGGGGGGATTTTGATTTTTATTTGATTAATCACCAAACATGGTAATTTTGGCCAAATGTGCTTCCTGGTACATTTTCTGCCCCTCTTGCATTGTGGACCTTTTGAATTATTGGCTCTTGTTTTGCCTTCAAGTGCGTAGTAACATATTATTATGCTTAAAAATCAAAGCAAATGATGAAGAGTTCGATCATAGTTGTTTCTCTGTCTTGTGGCTGTTCTTGCGCTACATTACCATTTATCTGCTTCTGTAAATTTTTATAGTTTTGTTTGCTAGGGTTAGACAACCCTGAAGAAGTTCAAGGCATATAACTTAATCCCCCACTATAACTAGGCTGATGTTTCCATGATTAGCATCAAATATGGTGCAAGAAATGAAAGTTCTAATAACTTAAGACTAAATAATTTCGATTAATTTAGGTTAAAATTAATAGGTCTGAAATCCTTGAATTAACGGTCTAACCCTAACCTAATTCAAGTTGGTTCAATTATTTAGTGTCAACAAGCATAAGTACATCAAGCACAATAACAAGAAATTTTAACCCTATGGGAAACCTTTCTCGGGAGAAAATCTCACACGTCGCTGCCGAGTCGCCCAACAGCTAAACAATCCAATACTTAAACGAAATTATAAGAGTTTAATTACTTAAAGACTCGATAAACACATCCCGTGGTTACCTCTATTCTAATCAAGCTCCTTGCAATTGATTCTTTATTCTCGCAACCTCTTACTTCAATCTCTCGTCAAAGCATCCAAGTTTAAAATTCACAAGCTTTGCAAATCAATGATTAGGTTTTTAAATCTTCGATCGATTCAATTTGAGTTTTATTTCACATTGAATTGCTCGTTGAAATATCTCTTCTCTCTAAAATCTCAAGCCCTAGAAAAAATAGGCTTTGGAAGACTTAAGAAAAAGAAAAAGAAAGGATGTATTTATCAGAAAACTAAAAACCCAATCTCTATTCGAACAGAGAAATAGTCTATTCAAACAGACAAGGTTTTAATCGAACAGAACCAAAGATCATATTAGAAGAAACAGGGTTCAAAGTAAAATATTTGAACAGAGAAAAAGTCTATTCGAACAGGGTTTACTTGATCAGAACAAGAGTATGTTCGAATAGAAACCTATTTTCTCCAAAACACATCACTTCCTTTCTAACCTTTTGTAAAATACTAAGGGCTTAATATTTTTGAGCGAAGAGGTACAAACCTACGTACCTGTTCAGTGTCAGTCCAGCTGTAGTCGTTCCACGTGCACTCTCTGACGACGAAGAACCACGAGGTAGTATTGACACCTATTCCAGATATACGAAATGAAACAAACTCCAAATATGGATGTTTAAATCTCCCCCTTCGGATCATTTTGTGTCAAACTAGAACTATAAGAAGTAAAAAATACAACTCGATGGATTGACTCAATCATTGAACATCCATACTCAAAGGCATATACTCTAGAATCCTTGCACACTAAACAAGATAAATCACGTAACCGTTCAAATAAAATAAGGGATCCAAGAAAAAATCATAAATTACTTATCAGGATCATCTCTCCCCCTTTTTGTCACAGATGAAGAAAGGGTAAATAATACACAATAGTAGATAAAAGGAGAAAATAAGGCAGTAAAGAAAAATGTATAACAGTCACATAATAATTTAGACAAAGAATAGATGATAAATATATACCAGTAAATGAAAGAGCAACTATTCTGAACAAACAGCCTATTAATATATGGTAAATGCAAAAACTCAAACTAAACAAAATGAGCATGCAGTTAGGATAGCAAAGGCTAAAGCTGACAAAGATAGAAACGAAAAAAATAACTACAAGAGAGCTAAAAATTTAAAATAGAGGCAAAATAAATTCTAAGGATACAAATCTGGACCGGGAGCAGGACCACCTTAACTAGAACCTCAAACAACACTGCCCAAAGCCTCAGCAAAGGACTTGAGCTGGCAAAAATGAGAGCCCATTTATGCATAGAGAGAGGCAATATCATGAGGTATCGCTCCAGCAGGAGCAACTAGCGCAGCAGCTGACACCATACCGGCTGGCACAGCCTCTGACTGAGAGTCCTCTGTAATCTCATCTGACTCGGAATCACTCTCAGCTACCATATGCTTCCGACTCTTTTCCCAATACTGAAAATTGATAACTTCATCCTGACGACCTGCTTCCTCCCCCTCGAGAATAATATAATCCAAATCAGTTAAGAGTTGAGAGATAAAGCGACCAAACGGCAAAACCCATTTGCGATGATCGGGGTTAGCCGTAAGAAGCATCTCGTGCATAATAATATTGGGCAAGCCAAGGATGTGCCACTTATGGTAAAGATATACCAGGTAGATCATGTTACTGACCAAAACATTCTTATTCCTAAGTTGGGGAAGAATGTAATGGTGGGCAATCATATGAATCAAATATGTCACGCCCCAAAATCTAATAATCGGTAGCTAGACCAATTATTGAGATTCGGGGATGTGTAGGTCGGGAAATCCAGCCGATTCGCCCCCAGAAACTACTGAGCCATAGACAAGTTCTGGTTCAGTCATTCACTTAGCAATATTATCAGAGTAAAAAGAATAAAGCGGAAGCAAAAATATATATATATCTCAAACTTAAATATACAACAATAACTATAAATAATATACAGCATCAAAAGCTGAGATCGTACAGGAAATACTAAAACCGGAAATAGAAACTGCAACGGCAAACTGGAACCAACAACTGAACTCTGAGCTAACAACATCTACTCTACCTCTGAAAGGGGGGAACAAAACAAAAGTGAACAAAACCATGGCTCACATATGCTCAACAGAGCTAAATAACATATTAATATAACAAGTGCAGAGAAAGAGGAGGTGAAAGTGATATAAGATGTTTAAAAGATGCAGTAGTATATAAGTATGAAATAGAGCAAGGAATAGAGCATAGGAATAGGAATGGAGATATGTGGAATAGATGCGATGATGTGATGACATGATGATGATGATATGACGTGATATGATATGATATGGTATGATATGATATGATGAACTAGGATAATTCCATAATTATCCCAAATACTGGATAATATGAAGTGGTCTACACATGCATGATAACCACCTGCCTCAGAGGATGGTAAACAATCCTGACACAGATGTAAATAGTGACTAATTAACCAGTCACAACATCCAACAACATCAGTCTCTACAAGACTGGAACACAGCAGACAAGGACAACCCATGCGAATACCATACGATGCACAACTCCCTAAAAGATAAGGAGAAAATACACACTACATGCCTAATAATAGGAGAGAGATGCACAGAAACAACAACTACAGAATAATAAATATAGTCTAAATCCAAATCACAAATACCTCAGTGCCAAATGCATAACTCTAACTAACACAGGTTAAACTAGTAAGGGAATTTAGCAAATGGAGGGACAGACGCCTTATATAGAGCTCGAATCCCGGCAAACTACGATCCACACACCAAAACCTAATTCCGCCCCTCGACAACCAGAACACAAAAAACTACGGAATACAAGCAATCACAACAACAATCAATCAATCAAACAATTAATACTAGATACTAACAATAAACACAACCCAATAATCAAATCTAAACCACCAATCTAATGAATCAGGAAAACATGGGCAAAAGGGGAAAGTGGAAAACTTACTGAAATGCAACGCTGACGATCGGGAAGGTGATGAAAATGTTAGAAGGACAGGTGATGATCTTCTCCCTAATCTCTCTCTCTAAACTCTCTCTCTCTCCCTCTAAAACTGCTCTGCACCAAAAACCAACCCAAAAGAAAAGAGAAGAAAGATAAAATAAACCAAGGAATACGATGGTCGTTCGAACGAATGCTAAAGTCGTTCAAACAACTAAAGCCTAAAATGAAAGAAACCCTAAAAACACAACTCTTCGAAAGGTCGTTCAAACGAAAGCATTACCTTGGGCCAATACTCTGGGGGTTATGTCAATTCGTTCGATAGATCGTTCAAACGAAAACAGGGGTCGTGCGAATGGACAATAAAGTCGTTCGAACGACTAAGAAGTATTAGGCAAAATTCCAGGAGACAAGTTGACTCGTTCGAACGAATATGAATCTCGTTCGAACGACTTCTGGAAAATTCATAAATCTTCTCAGATCCACAAGATCACCCTCAGCACAAAAACAACTCATTAGACACAAGCCAAAATTAGCAACAACAGCACTAAGCCAACCACAGGCTCCCAAAAATTCAATAGAACCACCTCTGCCCAAACCACCGAAACCCAGAAAAGAAGAACACGAAGTCCTGATATGAGAAAATAGATGTAATACAAGATGTATGATATGAATATGGATGCGTGAGGTATAATGTATGAATGATAATAATGATAAATAATTAAATAAAATAATATAAAAATTTGGGACACTATATTCTATCCTCCTAAAAACAATTTGCCCCGAAATTCCACACATACCTCAACCCGAGAACAAATGCGGATAACGATCCCTCACATCCGCCTCTAACTCCCAAGAAGCCTCACAAGGATCATGGTGAGTCCACTGTACCTTCACAAAAGGAATAACCTTGCTGCGAAGAACCTTCTCCTCATGGTCCAAAATACATAACGGATGCTCCATATACGAGGCATCTTCCTAAACCTCTAGGGGCTCCCAATGAATCACATGAGTAAGATCCCGCTCATAGTTCCTAAGCATCGATACATGAAATATGTTGTGAACTCTATCCAGCTGCGGCGGCAATGCCAAACGATAAGCTAACTCTCAAACTCTGGAAAGAATCCCAAATCGTCCAATGAATCTCGGAGCTAACTTCCCTTTCCTGCTAAAACGCATTACGCCCTTCATCGGAGAAACCTTCAATAAAACATGATCACCAATCTCAAACTCAAACGGTCTCCTACGAATATCGGCATAACTCTTTTTTCGACTCTGAGCTGTACGTAGCCGATCTCTAATAACTGAAATGACCTCCGTAGTCTTATATACCAAATCTAGCCTAAGTAAACTCTGCTCGCCAACCTCTGCCCGACTCAGCGGTGATCTGCATGGTCTACCATGCAAAGCCTCATAAGGTGTCATCCCAATGCTCGACTGGAAACTGTTGTTATATGCGAACTCAGCCCACGGTAAATGCTTATCCCAACTGCCCTTAAGTCTAATACACAAGCCCGAAGCATGTCTTCAAGGATCTGGTTAACTCTCTCTGTCTGACCATCGGTCTGTGGGTGGAACGCTGTACTGAAATCCAATCTAGTGTCCATGGCTCGCTCAAAACTCTTCCAAAAATTATCGGTAAACCTAGCATCTCGATCTGACACTATAGATACTAGAACTCCATGTAACCGCACAATCTCTTTCACGAACAATCTGCTCAACTCCACAAGGGTTAAGGTCTTACGAAACATAATAAAATGAGCTGACTTGGTCAATCGGTCCACAATCACCCAAATTAAATCGTAATTTCTCTTCGTCCGCGGTAATCTTTAAATAAAATTTATCGTCACATGTTCCCACTTCCACTCTGGAATCAGCAAAGGTTTAAGCTGCCCCGCCGGTTTTTGGTGCTCGACTTTCACCTGCTGACATGTAAGACACTTGGAAACAAACTCAGCTATCCCACCAATAATGCCTCTTCAAGTCCTGGTACATCTTTGTGCTGCCTAGATGAATAGTAAACCTAGAGCCGTGAGCCTCACTCAAAACCTTGCACTTCAATATCTCTGTATCTGATACTGCCATCTGAACTAACTGTCCAATCTGGTCTGCAATATCTGAAGCCCAAGACTGTAACTTAGCATCCTGCTGCTGAGCTACTATAATCCGAGAAATCAATGAAGCCTGAACTCTCAAATTAGTAATTAAACTACCCGTGCCCCATGAACACAAACTCAGCCCGGAATCTGCCACATTACGAAGCATCAACCACTCACGAATCATCAAACGTGCAAGAAATCCTCTCGGAAATGGTTTAAAGCGTCAGCTACCACATTTGCCTTCCCTGGGTGATACTGCAAGTCGACGTCATAGTCCTTCATAAACTCCATCCATCTGCGCTGCCTCATATTCTGCTCTTTTTGCGAGGAAAGTTACCGCAAACTCTTATAATCTGAAAAAAGCTCAAACCTCTCCCCGTAAAGGTAATATCGCCAAATCTTCAATGCAATAACCACTGTTGCCAACTAGAGGTCATGAGTAGGATAACTCCTCTCGTGAACCTTAAGTTATTTCGAAGCATAAGCCACTACTTTTCCCTCCTGCATCAGAACACAACCCAGCCTACTAAGCGAAGCGTCGCTGTAAACCATGTACTTCTGGCCACAGGAAGAAACAATAAGAACAGGTGCTGAAGTCAATCTCTTCATTAACTTTGCTAAAGCTGAATCACATCTGTCATCCCAGACGAATCTAACGTCCTTCTACGTCAAGCGAGTCAAAGGAGCTACAATCCTAGAAATGCCCTCGATGAATCTGCGGTAATAAATGGCTAATCCCAAAAAGTTGTGAATCTCTGTAACATTAGTCAGCTGCGCCCAATCTATAACTGTCTTAACTTTCGAAGGATTAACCACAATACCATCCTTGGACACCACGTGCCCTAAAAACTTTACTTCCTTTTGCAAAAAATCACACTTCTCGAACTTTGCATATAACTCGTTCTCCCGCAAAGTTTGTAAAGCGATCCTCAAATGTTCCCTGTATTCGGCCTCGGTCTTTGAATAAATTAATATATCGCCCACGAATACAATGACGAACCGGTCTAGAGATTGTCGAAAAACCCAGTTCATCAAATCAATAAAAGTTGCAGGCGCGTTTCTCAAACCAAATGGCATAACCTGAAACTCATAATGCCCGTAACGAGTCCGAAATGCTGTCTTCGAAACATCCTCCTTCTTGATCCTCAGCTGATGGTAATCTGATCTAAAATCAATCTTTGAAAAGAACTACGCTCCCCGAAGCTGGTCAAACAAGTCCTCAATCCTAGGTAAAGGATAATTGTTTTTAATCGTGACTTTGTTCAACTCGCAGTAGTCAATACAAAGACGCATAGACCCGTCCTTCTTCTTAGCAAACAATACTGAAGTGTCCCACGATGAAGTACTCGGCCTGATAAACTTCTGATCCATCAACTCAGAAATCTGATCATATAATTCCTTCAGCTCAACGGGTGCCATATGATACGGAGCCTTATAAATTGGAGCTGTACTCGGTAAAAAATTTACATCAAAATAAATCTCTCTCTTCGACGGTAAACCAGGAATCTTCTAGAATACATCTGAAAAGTCACATACAACCAGAATAGAGCTAACATCAACACCTGTGGGTTCTAACTCTAAGAATGCCAACAAGCCATCCCCTGACCGCACAGGTTCAGAACTAGCAAACCCGAATCGCTTCTCCCCAGGGATACTGAAAGTAGCTGACTTCTCAAAACAATCTATAGTAACTCGATGCGTCGACAACCAATCCATATCCAGGATAATATCAAACTCCTGCATCGGTAGTACTAACAAGTCTGCTGAAAGAACACGGCCACAAACAATAATGGGGTAATCTCTACAAATACGTGAGATAGACACCGAAGCATCTAGCGGAGTACCTACAAAAATCTCATCATGCAATAAGAAATACTCAAAACCAATAGAGCAAAGAAATGTGTATGATATGAATGAATACGATGCACCTTAATCAAAAAGAACACGAGCTGGCGAATAAGAAATTTGAATCATACATTCCACCATAGGTGAGGCAGCGCAAGCTCCTCGCCTCCCATCTGCGTACATCCTGCTCTGCCCATGGCCCTGACCCTGGCTCTGGCCCTACGGCTGACCTGAATACTGTGGTCTCTGTCCACCTTGAGGGCCTGGAATTATCTGTCTACTCTGAGGACACTGAAACTGTCTCGGCTAAATCTACTGAAAGCTGTGGGCTCGGCTAGTGACTAACGTGACCCAGGAGACAAGTCGATTCGTTTGAACGAATATGAATCTCGTTCGAACAACTTCTGGAAAATTCCTAAATGTTCTCAGATCCACAAGATCACCAACCACAGGCTCCCGAAACATCAACACAACCACCTCCGCCCAAACTACCGAAACCACCGAAACCTAGAAAAAAAGAAAAAAAAGAACTCGAAGTCCTGATAAGAGAATAGAGATGCAATGCAAGATGTATGATATTAATATGGATGTGTGAGGTATAATTTATGAATGATAATAATAATAAATAACCAAATAAAATAAAATAAAAATATGGGACACTAAAAAATACAACACCCTTAATAGGTTCTTCCACCGAATATATGATCCTTTTTTCTTCCCAGAATGAAGAAGCCGATCCTCAAGTTCTCTCTTGGGAGGAAACTGACCAGGAACAGGGGGTCACGCCGTAGGTGAGACTGAAGAGGGAATATCCTCTAAATCAAACGCTTTCAGGAGATTATCCTGAGTAACCTTAAGCTTCTCACCATCAATAGACACATGAAAGCTTTTTTGTTGCCAATTCCACATACATTGCAGATATCCTCAAGTATGTTTATCAACGATTTCTTATCCATCTAAACATAAGACTAGTTAACTATCGGGAAAGAAAATCCTTAGTAAAACCATACTAAATTTTCTTAACAATGAAGTACAAATCACATATGAGAAAATATATATTAAGGTGATTATCTAACAAAAATGTAGTGCATAGAAGAAGAAGCATGCCAAATATATGGAGCAAACACCGATTAACCGTCTCAAAAGTTCAAACCTTAGAGCATCTAATGGCTTTGTGAAAAAATTGGCTAACTGACTATCTATGAGGACATACTCAGCAATGATGATCTTTCGCTAAATGAGGTCACAGATAAAATGGAAGAGAATGTCGATGTGCTTGGTTCTGGAATGTAGTTCAGTATTCTTTGAAATGTTTATCGCACTCGTATTATCACAAAAGACTGACATTGTCCCCTGGACTATTCTATAATCATGCAATATTTGTTTTATCCAAATGAGCTGAGTACAACAACTCCCAACAGTTATATACTCCGCCTCTACTGTAGATTGAAATATGCAGTTTTGCTTCTTGTTTTGCCATGCAACAAGATTATTCCTAATATAGTAACATCCTCCCGAAGTGCTCTTCCTAACATTTACATCACCTGCCCAATCTGCATCTGAATGACCAATAAACTCGGATGTTATGTCATATGAGTACCATAAACCAAAATCAGGAGTCCCATATACATAATGAATAATACGCTTAATAGCTTGTAAATGAGACTATATAGGACTACCTTGATAACGAGCACAAATGCAGACACTAAACATAATATCAAGACGAGTAGCAGTAAGATAAAGTAAACTACCTATCATACTTCTATACATTTTCTTATCAACATCCTTACCTGTCGTGTCCCTACTTAGCTTTGTCGTGGTATTCGTGGGTGTCCGAGCATGCTTTGCAGAGGAAAGACTAAACTTCTTCACAAGATCCCTTGTATACGTGGATTGAGAGATAAGCATTCCTTTCTCAAATTGACATATTTGGAGACCTAAGAAGTATGTTAGTTCCCCAACCATGCTTATTTTAAATTCATTTTTCATTAAAGCTGTAAAAGAAGTGGTTAGTGAATTTGAAGTAGAACCAAACACATTATCATCTACATATACCTGAGCAACGAGTACCGTGCCTCCCTTACATTGTATAAACAATGTTTTATCTACTCCCCCTTAAACAAATCCTTTTACCAAGAGAAAATTGAAAAGCCGTTCATACCATGCTCGAGGAGCTTGCTTCAAACCAAAAAGAGCTTTTTTCAAGTAGAAAACATGATCGGGATGATGAGGATCCTCAAACCCTTTTGGTTGTGCCACATACACTTCTTGCTCAAGGAACCCATTCAAAAATACACTTTTCACATCTATTTGATTTACCTTGAACCTTTAATTATAGGAAAGGGCTAAAAGTATGCGAATAGACTCAAGCCTTGCAGTAGGAGCAAAAGTTTTAGCAACATCAACCCCTTTGACTTGATTATACCCATGGACATCCAAACTAGCTTTGTTTTGAATGACGTTCCCAATTTCATCAAATTTGTTCTTATAGATCCATTTAGTCCCAATTACATTCGTACAAGAAGAATGTGGAACCAAATCCCACACATCTTGACGTCAAAACTGGCGAAGCTCATCCTGCATTACATGAAGCCAATATTCATCTGAGAGAGCTTCCTGAACAGTTGTGGGTTCGATCACATAAATATAGCAAACACAATTCACTGTCTCATGGTGTTGGCTTCTAGCTTGAACATGAGAACTAGCATCCCCAATAATATCGGCCTGTGAGTGATCCTTGCGAACTTGATGCCATCCGGGTTGTGGTACTCTAGGAGCAGGAGGGGTTGGGGGAGTTGGGAATGGTGGAGTAGACAAAGGAGGGCCAATATTAGATATAGGGGTCATGTCAAGAATCTTACTAGTTGACGTCTCCAGGTTTTCCGTTGTCCCATCATCTTCTCCAGCATCTGTAGAGCCAATAATACAAGTATCATCCACAACCACATTATATGATTCCATCATCACTTTGGTCCTAGAATTGTAGAATCAAAAAACTCTACTATTTGTTGAATAGCCCAATAAAATATCCTCATCACTTCGAGAGTCCAATTTCCCAATACTATCTCATTCTCAAAAGATAAAGTACTTACTTGCCAAAACCCGAAAGTAATTTACATTTGGCTTCTTTCCAAACTAAAGTTCCTAGGGCATGATTAATGTAAGTTGGCAAAGATAGACCTTATTGATAATATAACACGCGGTATGAATGGCCTCCACCCAAAAATGTATAGGAAGATACTTGTTGTAAAGTAAGACCTCTCCCATTTCTTGAAAAACTCTAGTCTTTCCTTTTGCAACCCAATTTGTTGTGGCATGATTAGAGCGAAGAATTCATATTTAATCGCGTTAGAAGTACAGTGCTCGATCACTCCAGTATTTTTAAACTCGCCTCCTCAATCACTTTGAATTTTGTTGATGGAGCAATTTTCTCATTTTGAATTCGAAGTGATATAGTATGGAATTCTTCAAATGTATTAGACTTCTCTTTCAGAAGGGTTATCCAAGTATAATGAGAAAAATCATCCACCATTACCAAAGCATATCGTTTACTACCCAAAGATGCAATTCTTATTAGACCCATTAAATCCATGTGTATTAGCTCAAGATTCTATGTAGTAGTAATATTGTTGGCCTTCTTATGAGAGCTCTTGATTTGCTTGCCAATTTGGCACGGACCACACACTAAATTAATTAATCTTCCCAACTTTGGAACTTCTTTGCTCGCAATGTTGGACAAATCATTGAAGTTAATATGTCTCAACCTTTGATCCCACAAATTCACATTACTCAATTTAGCTTTGTAACAGAGTAGAGCTTCTTATTGAACAGTATAGCAGTTGTAAGAAATTCTAGCATCATGCATCATATGTTATCCTTGGGAATTTAATACATCACAACCTCCTTTAGAAAAAGTAATAGTGTGGTCTGTATCACGCAACTAACAGATACTCAGAAGATTTTCTTTCAGCCCCTTAACCAAAAGAACATTATCTATTGTGGGAATACCAAGTCCTTCGGCTTTTCCCTTTCCCACCATAGGAGATATGCTCCCATCACCAAAACTAACATCGTCATCCTGAATATCATCTAGGTGACTAAGCTCGGACTCATCACCAGTCATATGATGAGAACATCCACTATTTATATACCACTGAACAGACTGGAAGGCATTCAAAGTAGTTAGTACAACATTGTACCTTATCTTAGGTGCCAAATTAGTCTTTTGTACCCAAATGGTTAGAAGAATCCTTCAAGCTAAGGTTTTCTGTGCAAACCATCTAAACAAATTCTCACTTTTCACATTAGTAGAAATCACATTTGAGTTATATTTTTGCCCATTGAATGGTCAAACATATGGTTGATAGGGTCCGAAAAATCTACAATAATACGCAATATGACAATTTTGACCACATATTCCACAATAATAAATCTAGGAGTATGAGAACCTTTTGGCTTGATTACGATTGAAGAATATTATATTATGTTTAAGCAATGATGTAGTAGCAATTGCTTTGAAGAATTTCGTGACTTGAGGAATCTTGGCATTAGAAAGATGCTTCTCATATCCAAGACCCCTTTTGCCAGTATCCGTTTCCCCATACATAACATCTTATTAATATTTTTTGCTCCATGGCTAAAAATTTCAAGTTTCTGCTAAGATAAAACTAAATCAAGTTTGGCCGTATGTAGCTTGTCCAAAGTTGATTTCATTTTCTCCTTCGCATCATGAACTCCTTTCTCTAAAGGCATAACCTTATCATGGAGGCATTGTTTCTCATCTTCAAGCATTTCTATCTCATGACTTATATTCTCAATTTTTCTTAAAGTTCACATATGAATGCATTAACTTGGTCTTTCAAGAGTTTGATAAGTTTACCAAGTATAATACACTTTGCAAAAGTCTGAGCATACAAGTCCACAAGATTCAGGTCCTCAAACTCATTTTTTTCATGATCACTTTGATTTTTAATAGAATTCTCAAGTTTGAAAGCATTAGAGTTATCATTACTACAATTTAGAAAAGAAAAATATGGACAATATTATCCATTCTCAATTACTTGGGGATGATCCTTATTATTATTATTTTCATCATCACTATCATCCTAAGTAGCATTAATGTTCATAGCTTTGTGATTCGTTCTAGATTTCTTATTGGGACAACTATGAGCATAATGACCAAACTTGTGACACTTTTAACATTCATCTTAACTTAGGTCAGTGTTATTATTGGTCTGTAGATTATAAGATTTGACCCGATCATGAGGTCGTGGTTTATAGTTCACTGATTGCCCTAGTTTTTTAAATTGACGTTTATTCAAGATTTTTTGAAATTATTGGCTAATAAGAGCAATTGATGAATCTATATCCAACCCCTCATCATTATCTGAGATATATGAGTGATCAACCTCTTTGGTACCCTTAAACAAAGAAGAGTAAGATGAAATTTAAAAGCAACACTCTTGTTCTTCTTAGGGTTTTCCATTTACTTCTCGAGTTCAAATGTTCGTAACTTTCCAGCTAATGTTTGTGGTATCATTTTCTTAAGATCGTGAGCTTTTTCGATATCATTGTGACTGGATCTAAAGCTCTTTGGAAGATATCTTAGAACTAGTGTTTGAAATATCACTTAGTCTCGCATAAAATTCATCAAAAGGTTCATTTTCAGTCATTCGAATATTCTCAAATTGTAAAGTAAGCATTTGTAGCTTACTTTCTTTAACTGTATCATCGCCTTCATGAGTTCAAACTAGAATGTCCCAAGCTTCTTTCAAAGTGGTATAAGAAGAAATATCTCAAAGCTCACTTTGCCTCACAGTCATAAAGATAGCATTGCGGTCTTTAGAGTTATAACCGGCAGCATCTTTTTCTTCATTTAACCAATGGTTTCTAGGCTTAAGGACCTCTATGCCACTACCTAGTGCACCTTCCATTATGGTAGGGTGCTTCCATCCATCTTCCCTGATTGATTGAAAGAATGCAACCATTTAGACTTTCCAGTATGGATAATCTTTACCATCAAAGAGTGGAGGACGATTAACCGAACCTCCAAACATCACATAATCCATTATTCTTAAGTATCCAAGTCAGGATTCACACTCAGGTTGTTAATCCTTGAAGTATGACCGCTCTAATACCAATTGAAAGTTTAAATCACTTGAGACTAATCAATTTCGATTAATTTAAATCCAAATTAATTTGTTCAAAATCCTTGAATTACCGGTCTAACCCTAGCCTAATTTAAGTTGGTTCAATTATCAAGTGTCAACAAACTTAAGTACATTAAGCACATGAGCAAGGAATTTTAACCCTGTGGGAATCCTTTCTCATGAGAAAAACCTACAGGTCGCTGCCGAATTGCCCGACAGCTAAACAATCTAATATTAAAACAAAATTACAAGAGTTCAATTACTTACAGACTCGATAAACACATCATGTGGTTACCTCTCTTCTAATCAAGCTCCTTGTAATCGATTCTTTTTTCTCGCAACATTTTGCTTCAATCTCTCGTCAAAACATCCAAGCTTGAAACTCATAAGCTTTGCAAATTAATGATTAGGTTTTTAAATCTTTGATTAATTCAATTTGAGTTTTACTTCACATTAAATTGCTTGTTGAAATATCTTTTCTCTCTAAAATCTCAAGCCCTAGAAAAAATAGGTTTTGGAAGAGTTAAGAAAAAAAAAAGGATGTCTTTTATCAATAAACTAAAAACCCGACCATTGATCAAACATAGAAATAGTCTGTTCGAACAAACAAGGTTTTATTCAAACATAACCAAAATCTTATTTGAAAAAACATTGTTCAGAGTAAAATGTTCAAACAAAGAAAAAGTTTGTTTGAACAGGGTCTATTCAAACATAACAAAAGCCTGTTTGAACAGAAACCTATTTTCTCCAAAATATATTACTTCATTTCTAACCTTTTGTAAAATACTAAGGGATTGATATTTTTGAGCGAAGAGGTACCCCACGTACCTATTCAGTGTCAGTCTAGCTATAGTCGCTCCACGTGTGCTCTCTGATGATGAAGAACCATGAGGTAGTGTTGATACCAATTCTAGACACGAAATGAAACAAACTTTAAATATGGATGTTTCAAGAAATAGTCTATGCTAATAGGCATTGTAGTCCCCATTTCAAATTTCATAGGTGTTGTGCATTTAAATATTTATGATTATGCAACTAGGTATGAGGTTTTATTAGCAACTTAGTACCATTTGCATGTGCCAATATGAACAGTAGAGCCTGAATTGGAACGGACTCTGCTTTCATGGTCTCTTATATGTAGGAATGAGTATGACTTTGGTTAAATGCATTTCACATAAATTTTTTTGATTATAATACGAAGCTTATAGAATCCTTGCAGATTATATATGTCAATTGAAGCTTACCCGGCCATCTTGATATTCAAGTATGACTTTGTCATATGTTTCGATTAATTCATTTGAACTACATTTAGTTAGCTAATAAATTCCTTTCAGGAAAAATTAAGGTCAAGCTTATGCATGTTTTCTTAAGTTGAGTGAAATAAACTCATGTGTTAATTTACTGGAATTCTTTTATTTCATGAATTGGGTATTAGATGTCTAGACTTGTTTCTATTGACGATCAACAAAAATTGTTCTCCCTACCCACTTTGCATCACTACTTTGTAGGGGCTTTTTTTTGCAACAAGTTTAGTATATTAATATAGTGGGGCAAAAACACAAATAAGTTGACTCTGCCTACTGATTTGAGTAGACTAGAGAAATCTCGAAGAGATGAACTAATTCGAGTTTATGCAACTGCACAATAGGATGACTAATATTACTACTTACTAAATCTGAAGTATTCCTTGTCTGGGTTCTCTATTTTCTGAGAAAGGCTGGCCTTCCTGGATACCATTCTTCAAATGGTTATGCGTGTGATATACCCCATATGGCTGTCGAATCAGCTAAAAAGTTTGCTTATCTCCATACTTAAGATATTTTAAATGAGTCTAGTTTCTGTTTATTTGTCTCCATTCTGTGACCAATACCCATGGAAGTGTGCCTATTGTAAATGCTTGTACTGTTGCCTGAGAGTCCAAAACCGTCCATAATTGCTTCCATCCTATTTCTACTGCCTACTTTTCTCCCTTTATTATGGCCTATATCTCTGTAATATAGTTATTGGTGTTGCTTATTGGCTTGCTGAAGGTTCCCAGTACCTCCCCTTCCTTATTCTGATATACAATCCTTATGCCAGCTGGCCCAGGGTTTCCTATATTTTACCCCTTGTAACACGCCTTTATCTCCCTTAGTTTCAGTAGTTCCTACGAGTAGCTCTTTATCATTGTTGCTCTTCTTTGTCTGTACTGAACGTTTAAGGCCTTAATAATTTGTAGGTCTTCTCCATTATTGTACATGCTATTCTTTGAGAGTTGGGATGTGTCTATCATATCTCTCAGGATGTCATATTTAAGTTCTTGGCTAGTTTTTCTCCTTTCGTCGTATCTGAGACTGTTTTGCGCTTTCCATAATCCATTGCAGTAGTGAATATCATCAAGGCCCATAAGTCTTTCAAATAGGTACTTGAGTTTCTACTTCTGTCAAGGATTGTTTTCCATGTATCCTCTCCGTTCACCATTGCTCTACCGAAAATCCTCGATATCCAGTTCTAGATTTCCATAGAATATATGCATTCAAAGTAAAAATGTTGCTCGGTTTCTATGTTACCTTGGCAAAGGGAACAGGGTGAAAGTAGGCAGATTCCTTTGTTGGCTACTCTATCATCGAATGAGAGTATTCAATTTAGTAGTCTCCATGCCAATGAACTTATTCGTGGATGAAGCCTATTGCTCCAAACCACTCTCCACCAACAAGCTGTGTCATGAGTGTTTTGTATGCTATTAAAAGCGTTTCTTGCTGTAAATTTCGCGGGTATGTCCAGCATCCAGATTTGTTGGTCCTGAGCTTGGCGGTCGTATGTAATTCTCTCTAAGTTGATTCTCAGCGCCAAAAACAACAACAAAATATCATGGGGGTATCTCCCATCCTTCGATGTTTACAAAATTGCTCAATTTTGCTGTACAGTTACTCTAAAGGTTCGCTGGAAGGTTTATGTATTCCCTAAAAGGTACTTGCGTTGCCCAACAGTCTCTCCGGAAGTTAATTTTTTTACTATTTCCGATCACCCATCCAATGTATTATCCTACTAATTGTTCCGCTGCTTTAATCCCACTCCAAATGGAGGATCTCTTGTAGTATTTTATCACCTCTCCTTTCCTATTTTTAAATTTAGCATTCATGAAACATGCCCAATCTTCACTTTGTTGAGTAAATATCAAGTATAGTTTGTAGAGGAGTACATTGTTTATTTCCCCTAGTTTTGGCATGCCTAGACCACCCTCCTGTATAGGCTTGCACACTTTTTCCCATTTGAAGGTGATGCTCTTCATTTTTTAATGATCTCCTGACCAAACAAAGTTTCAAATGATAGTTTATCCCTCATTGATAAGTGACTAAGGCCATTTGTACACTGCCATATTACATATAGGTATCTTATTTAAGACTAATCTAGCCAGCGCCACCTAACCTTAGAAAGATAGTGGTCGTCCTACCCAGCCATCCACCCACGTCCTTAGTTTCTCTACCAAGGGTCTCAGGATGTTCTTTGTATCCCGTCCCTATAAGAGAGGAATCTGATAAGAGGGTTTTAGAGCCTCTAGCAAAATACCCGCTCAAAGTACGGTTGTCAAATTGTAGCACAGATGTGAAGGATCGAATCCACAGAGAGGTTTGGGAAAACAAATACTTTTTTGGCCGAATTACGGTTTTATAAGTGATAAATCAAAGAAAAAGAAATAAAAACTAATTATAAAATTTAATGAGGGAGAGAGCTAAGGTTCGGAGTTGGCCTCTGCCTTTCAAAACACTAATTGATATATAACTAGATCCTAATATCTCCACCCATTATATGTTCGTGTTAAGACACATACGATGTTATAAAATAAGCCACTAAATTTATGGTCAAGCATTTAGTGGTAATAATTTTATGTGATGATGAAGAGTGTCTTAAAGAATTATCAACTCAACCATGGCTAGGCTTGAGTGAGTTCTTTATTGTTTTCTCATGTTTAGATCTCCAAATCAAGTCTACGGTTAGTAGCACTTGTTTGTATCCAAAGTTATCGTACACCAAATCAAAGTTATGGTCAAGCCTTTGATATGATGCACTAACTTATCAATTAAAAAGTACTAAGAGAAAACTAATTCGAACCTAATTATTATCAACTATTGATCATCCAAGAAGAGGCCTCATCCAAGCCGTAGCTAGGAGATTAACCGCTCATCTCAGACTTCATCGCATTAACAACTAAAAATGACATTAACAAAAATTAAATTAAAAGAGAAGAAGAAGACAATTAAATAAAAACTAAGACTTTATTTCTTCTAAACTTGCTCTAATATAAGATGTCCAATTACAATAGGGGGAGGGTTCCTTTTATAGGAGAAGGAACCCAAATTTAGAAACTATACATTAAATTGTAAAGAATATTTTCACAATAATATCTTCTAATTTTACAACCAATCTCCTAAGATTCTTGCATATAATTCCCTTAAGTGATATAAAGATCTTTCTTCATAGAAACTCTTACATATATCTTCAATATAAAATATCTTCAAGGATCTTAGATACAATATATTATTTGATCTTATTCTCTAATAATATTTGTGTACATATTTCTTCAATCTTGAGACCAAATATATTGTGTCTTTGAATTTTTGTACTATGAACTACTGGAGACACATTTACTTGACTTTAAGAGTTTGGTTTCAAATATCCATCTCCAATAGATACAATCAAACAAATGCACATAAGTACCTTAAATTAAATATAATGAGCGACTAAAATACATGTTCGGGTATATTAAAAATGTCATAATTACGTGCTCATCAAATACCCCCAAACTTGTCTTTTGCTCGTCCTGAGTAAAATAAAATAATAGCCACTTTTGCAGGGAGCGCGATTGTATTGAGCATATACAACAAGCCATTAAACCTCCACGTTTAGCGTGGAGGACGAGTGTAGTCTCATGAGGGTTTGCAGTGACTATACCCAAAAAAGACAATAATGACATTTTAAACAATTTTAGAATACACATGACTCACTTCTTTTGAACTTATCCTTACTTAGTTATGATAAAAATATATCGATGGAGAAATCCTTAAACTTGTTATTCTCCCAAGTATACCAAAGAATATTTTAAGCTTATCCGAAACTAGAGGTACTACCTCAAGATTAGAAAGAGATTCAAGTATTTTTCTTTAGCTATATTTAAGTGTACAGTAAAAATAGTTTTATCGCCTAATACGTTCTCTAGAATAATATACTCAATTTTTAGGTAGTCTAGTTCTTGCTGGAATAAATTCAATGGTCAATTCGACAAGTTCCCTAGTCAATTCGTGTTTCTAGAATTTTACTTTTTTTATCTTTTGTAAGCCTTTTCTTTTGAGTACTTACTTTCTTAGTGAAGCCTCCATAACAAGAAGTTTTAAGTCTTTAAATCTCTGCTAGTTGGCTAAGGTTCCCGGGGTGTGGTGCCCCATCATGACCTAAACTCATGATTCTCACAAGTAACATTTTCTTATCCTCCTTTCACATAGTTCATGGTCAAACTTGAGATTGGCGATAATTTTTTATCTTTTAGTTCCTATTCATGCGAGTAGCCTTGTAGCGTAAAGGTTTTTAGAGCATATTTGGCTTCTTTTTTTTTTTCATAGGAATGAACTTATTCTTAGGCAGTTGTCTCCCTTGTAGCAAACTATTTCTAAGAAAAATGCTAAATTTCCCTTATACTGAGCCAAAAATCTATTAAAGGTATTAATTGCAAAACTACAGTGAAGTGCACATTTTCCAAATATACCAAGTTAACTTGAATTAGTCGTTATTTAAAAGATAGTATATCTCGCTTAAGATATTCTAAATATTCTAGTGTATACTTGGTACAATTTCAAAATTTAGGCTTTTTATAATATTTATGTCAAGGTAAAATCAGTTTTAAGTGTTTGGAAATTCATCAAAAATATATCATAAATTGGCAAAGTGCCATTTTTACTTTTCTTCAAAAAGCATTTAAAGAAATGGTTTCCTACCCCAAACTTAAATCAAGCATTACCCTCAATGTTTGAGAATAAGAAAATAAATGGAAGAGAAAAATTAAATTTTTTCACCTAAATGTGTCATGGGTTGCCTCCCAAGAAGCGTTAAGTTTACCATCTTCAGCCAAACTAATATACCCCCATACTTAAATGATGTTGCAATGGTACTATAGGGGTACACAATATTAGCTCTAATATATTGGATCATTTAGAAATGTTATCTCTTCATCAAAAGTGTAGGACTCTAAGTACGGATTTAATCGTTGGCCATTGACCTTAAAAATAATTTCATTCTTAGGATCCTCTACCTCTATGTCCCCATGAGGAAAAATAGTTTTAGCCGTATAGGGGCCATGCCAGCGGGATCATAGTTTCACAGGAAATAGACGAAGCTTGGAGTTATAAAGCAATACTTTTTGATTGGGCTCGAAGATTTAATGAATAATTGATTTATCGTGAAAAGCTTTGGTACATTCCTTGTAAATTTTTGTACTTTTATAAGCCTCATGACGGAGTTCATCCAACTCAGAAAGTTGAAGCTTTCTCTTAGACCCAGCTTGGTCCATCTCAAAGTTAAGGGCCTTTGTGGCCCAAAGAGTTTTGTGTTCTAGTTCTACTGGTACGTGGCAGGCCTTCCCAAAGATAAGTTTATAGGGTAACATTCCAATCGAGGTTCTATAAGATGTTAGATAAGCCCAAAGAGCATCATCAAGATGATCTGACCTGTCTTTACGATCAGTTCGAACAACTTTTACTAAAATTCTTTTAATCTCCCGATTAAAAACTTTTACTTGACCATTTTTTGTGGATGGTAAGGTGTGGCAACTTTATGAGTGATAAAATAATTTTTAAATAAAGTTTTAAAAACACGATTGCAAAAATGTTTCCCACCATCACTTATAACTGCTCGAGGAGTGCCAAAACGATTTAAAATAGATTTCATAAATTTGACCACAGGCTTATGGTCATTTGTCGGACATGCTACCACTTCGACCCATTTAGAGACATAGTCTACTGCGAATAGAATATAAAGGTTTCCACATGATGAAGGAAATGGGCCCATAAAATCTATTCCCCAAACATAAAAAATTTCAACAATAAGAATGCTGTTTAGGGGCATCATATTGCGGGGAGAAATATTGTCGGTCCTCTGACATCTATCACAAGTAGAACAAAAGGTCTGTGTATTACGAAAAAGGTTAGGCCAATAAAGACAAGATTGAAGAATTTTGGCAGCTATTTTCTTGGCACAAAAATGCCCTCCATCGGCATAGGTGTGGCAAAACATGAGTACGCTCTGGAACTCATTATTTTGAATGCATCTTCTAATAACTTTGTTAGAACAAAATTTATACAGATAAGGATCGTCCCAACTGAAATGTCTAACCTCGCGTAAGAATTTGGTTTTATCTTGCTTAGACCAGTGGTCAGGTAATCAATCAGTAGAAAGATAATTGACAATGTCGGCATACCAGGGTATTTGTTTAATAGCCATAAGCTGCTCATCAGGAAATGTCTCTAAAATAGGGAGGAGATCTTCACCACCTTCGATCAGAAGTCGGGATAAATGATCTGCTACAACATTTTTGACACTTTTCATATCTCGAATTTCGATGTCAAATTCTTGTAATAAGAGGATCCATCAGATTAACCGAGGTTTAGCATCCCTTTTGGATAATAAATATTTTAAGGCCACGTGGTCGGTATAGACAATGATTTTGGACCCAACAAGATATGATCAAAAATTTTCAAATGCAAACACAATGGCTAATAACTCATTCTCAGCGGGGGAGTAATTAATTTATGCATCATTGAGCGCACGACTGGCATAGTAAATAATATGAGGTTTTTTATCTACTATTTTCCCTAAAACTGTTCCAATAGCGTAGTCAGATGCATCGTACATCAATTCAAATAGAAGATCCCATTTGGGCGGTTGGATGATTGGAGTGGAAGCTAATAGAAGTTTGAGCTTCTCAAACGCTTTAGAAAATTCATCATCAAAGTGGAAATCAGTGTCCTTAACAAGTAAATTGCATAAAGGTTGGGAAATGTTGCTAAAATCTTTGATGAACCGACGATAAAACACTGTATGGCCTAGAAATGATCGATTGGCCTTAACTGTCCGAGGAGGAGGTAAGGAAGAAATAATATCAATTTTGGCCTTATCAACTTTTATCTCTTCTTTAAGTCCTCTTCCGGGACTAAAGTACCCTGTCGAACTACCGTTAATTACAATTGATATCTTCCCACTATTGATAATAGTCATAATCAACTCACAGAAATTTTGGAAGAAACCAAAGACTTGGAAAGTTACCGTTTGAAATTCTCAACTTAGTATATCATATAGGCTTGCGTGATATCCATCTTGAGCCCTATATTTTCCCCTTTTCACTTACTTTTCATCACATTAATTAGCTTGGATGTTATCCAGATATTGTTGTGAATACTCTGCCCCTTGATAAAAGTACTTTATTCCTAGGATACCACTCTTTCAATTATTGGTGATAGTCTAGTAGTCAGAATCTTTCTAATTATTTTGATAACAAAATTACTCAGACATATGGGTCTGTAGTGATTTACTATCTCAGGTTTCATGATTTTGGGGATAAGCACTATTATATTGGAGTTAAAGTTGGCTGAAATCCTTCTATCAATGAAGAATGAGGATATTCCTCCGTAGAAATCCTCCCTAACCACCTCCCAAAATGATATGAAGAAGGCTCCTGGAACTCCATCTGGACTTGGGGAGTTATCCTTGTTAAGACTAAATACCGCGAGCTTGATCTCTTCTTTGTTTGGGACTCCAATCAATATCGCATTTTTCAGTTTACTCCACTCTTATCTTTATTACATCCAAGATGTTGTTATTCAGATTAACCGAACCCTCTACAAACTTGTTTGTGTAAAACTGGAGGATATGTGCATTTATCTGAGATTGGTTTATCAAAGTAATACCTTCCTCTATCTTGATCTCTGTAATTATGCTCTTTTCATTTCTAGCTCTCGTCATGCTATAAAAGAAATGAGTGTTTCGATTGCCTTCTATGAGCCATTTTATTCTAGATTTTTTTCTTTGCTGCATCTCCTCTCTCTCTCTCTTCAATTTGTGATATCTGTCATGCCTTTGCAATAATTTCCTGGTCTATGTCATCACTCTGCCAGTTATTTTCCAGATTGAGCTCTAGTTGTAGCAGTTCCTCCTCCATTCATTTTTTGGTCTCTCCCATCATATCCGGTCCTATTTGTTTCCACTTCTTAATATCATTCTTGAGTCTCCTGAGTTTGAGCATTAGACAGAATAAAGGTGTTGCCTCTATTTCTTTGTTCCAACTGCTGCTAACCATTTCCCCAAAGTCTACATATATGTTCCATATGTGAAGGTATCAAAAGGGTTTATTGCAAGGTTTTGGGACTGTCTGGCATTCACCAAAAATGAGAGAGTGGTCAGACACTGTTCATGGAAAGTTTTTAATTCTCCATCCCCGAAATCTATCAGACTAGTTTGGGTCGTACAAGCATCTGTCCAGACAACTCTGTGTTCTGCTGACTACTTCTCAATGGATTACACTAAAATTTTGGATGCAACGTGGAAAAGAATCTTAAAGAGCTTCAGCCTCAAAGAAACCCAATGGATTTGAAAGGGTTAATCATCTTCACCGTTGAAGATGAGAAGCCGATAATAGAGAAAACTTATGATTATAATCTTCTCTTGTTCTTTCATTGTCAATTTCTTTTATGCTATTGTATTGAATATTTATCCCTACGGGGTGGGCCATGGTAAATGCTAGTATTTTTTGAATTGATATCTTCCTCATATGAATCTGTTGTATCTTCCTTTGATAATTTGTAATACTACAATCCATATTCCATAAACATTCATTATTTTATTTATGGCTTTTCGGGCGATGATTTTGATTAATGGAGCTAAATTTTATTGTCATATCTTCTAAACATTTTCATTTACCAAACATACTAATTAATCGACCACCCCATAAATATGTGCCAGAAACCCTACCTTCGGTGTCTACAGTCCCTTCATTAGTGTCATAATTCATGTTGGATTATCCAAGAGAGGAAACTCTTCGGTTACTCACCAAATAAGAACAAACAATGAAATATACAAGTACAGATAACTAAGGGCATCTCTAACAGAGTGGTATGATGTTAAGGTTTTCCCATACTCTTGCAAAAGACCCATCCAACAGGGGTATGGTGTTCAGCATACTCACCCCCATACCCCTCCGAAGTATGGGAAACCTGAACTTGGCGAGGAGTATGCGCATACCGCATAGGCATTGAACCGTTCAACGCCCAATAATTTTTTTAATACAGCTGTCTCGGCGCTGAGCCGTTCAGCGCCCAACAATTTTTTTAATATAGCTATCCAAGTGGAAAAGTAATATATAACAGACACTAGACGCTGAACCGTTCAGCGCCCAAGAAAAAATACATATTATTTGTCTTTTTAGTGATAGGCGCTAAACCGTTAAGCGTCTAAGAAAAAAATATGTAATTTACTGTTGGACCAAAACAGTATGCGATTCTGGAATACCGGTATGGTAAACCGGAACAGCATACTCTTCTGTTGGAGATGCTCTAAGAAAACCCACAAACATTTTATAGTTGAGCTCTGCTGATCTTTCTTTTCAAGAATCAAATCATTTTGAGATCAGGCATGGAAGGAGTTATAGTGTCAACAAGACATTCCCCTCCAACACACAAGTCGAGTAAATTCGATGTAGGAGATTATACCACAATCCACAATTCACTCGACTCGAATTTGTTGCATCCTCTTTTGATAATTGGTAATACCACAATCCATATTCCATAAAAATATGAGGCATGGAAGGAGTTATAGTGGCAAACACGAAAAATTGAGTAGAGTGAATTTGATACAGGAGATTATAAATGGAAAATGGTTCTCTACCCTGATGGCAACAAGAAAGGCAATGGGAAAGACCATTTTTCTCTCTACTTGGCTCTTGCTGACATAACTTCTGTCAATGAAGTTGTGGTAACAATTAATTTATTTGCGTTCGATCAAGTTTAGAACATGTATATGTCCGTTCAAGGAGTAAGACGCTTTTATGCGATGAAGTCTGAATGGAGATTTGATCAATTCTTAACTTTTAAGGAACTTAATGATCCTCTTAGCGTGTTTCTTGTTAATGTACGACATGTGTGCATTTGGGGCACAAGATTTTTTCATTGGGAGTATTTTGAGAAGTGAAAATTTATTAGTGGCCAAATATCCAGTATCGGTTAAACATAGATGGATGATTGAGAATTTTTACAAGTTAGAAGACCGCGAGTACGAATCCGAGGAGTTCACGTCTGGGAATCAGAAATGAAAAATAAGTCTCTACCCAAAAGGTTCCTTTGCTGGATTCAAAGACTATCTTTCATTGTATTTGTCCTGGGCTAATTTAGAAAGCTCTCCAGATCAAAAAGTTGTCATGCATTTCAAACTCAGTATTATAAACCAACTTCATACATGTTATAATAGTCATTAGAAGGTGCAAGAATGAACCTATTGTTTGAGTGACTCTGAGGCTAGTATGGGATGGTTGCAGTTCCTATCATTTAGTTAGTTAATCCAAATACCCTCTACCGCAAATGGGCTTGTATGGAACGATAAATGCATAATTGCAGCAGATGTTAAAGTCCTTGACATAGTAAACAATGTGGTATGATTTTATTTTATTTTTGTTAGTTGATGCTTAGATAATTGGATCAACATAATAAGTATCTATAATAAGAAATAAAGAGATCCAACTTATTTGTTGGGTCTTACCCATCGATTTCACTGAAGCGAACAACGATGCGTACATTGAATGGCCTTCATGCTTTCCATAGTACTTTTGTACCATATAAATGATATGGGCCGTCCAACCCTTAATTGCCGAACTGAATGACATTTTTGGGTTTCAATCTCCTTTTCCCTCTACAAATCAAGTTTCCTTCCCCATCTAGCTCAACAAATCAAATCAAACTTAAATTAATTGAGCAAAAATGTATTATTAAGTGATTATCAATGTTTTCCAGCCTTTAATTTTATTTAGGGTTCATTTCTCTCTCTATAGTTATTGAAATTGAATTGAACTCGGTTGTGTAGATCCCCAATTCATCATAATTATTGTAAAATTGGTTAATAATGAGTTGATTCGAGTACCGAAGCGCTGCTCGAAATTGGCCGATTTACGAAAAACGTATTGATGTTGCTGAAATTTAGATGACTTATTTCGATGGTTTTGATATTGGTCTAATTTTCTCTAGAATCTCTCTAAGTTATCGCTAAAATATTTCCAGTCATTTAGCTTTGATCGATCAGCTCTCTCTCTCTCTTTACTAAATTATGATGATACAAATGTTGAGGTAGATTTTATCTCATAATTTGATAGCAGAGCCAATACTAAAGATGCAAATGGTTTCAGCAATGGGAATAGGTAAGCATTAAAAACACTTTCTTTCTTTTGGTTTTCACGGGCCAAAGACAGCGAGAAGTTCAATTGTTTGGTAAAGGGTAATTTATGTTATCATCTGCGAGAATTACTTGATTTAGGTCACGGTGCATTGGAACTGACACGGTATATTAAATTTCAAAATATAAATCATGGTCATGTTCAAACATAAAAGATCACAAGGTGACAATAATGAAATTCCTTAACGCTTGAGACTATTCAATATCGAATAAATTAGGTCTAAATTGATAGGTCTGAATTCCTTTGAATTAATGGTCTAACCTTAACCTAGCTCAAATCGATTCAATTATCTAATGTCTACAAGTAATTAGAAATTAAAGACAAGGCCAAAGAATTTTAACCTAGTGGGAAATCTTTCTCAGGAAAAAAACCCACAAGTCACTGTCGAATCACCCGACAGCTAAACAATCCACTATTAAAATGAAATTACAAGAATTCAATTACTTACAAACTCGATAAGCACATCCAGTGGTTAACTCTTTTTAAATTGAACTCCTCGCAATCAATTCCACGTTCTCGCAACGCCTCACCTTGGATAACGTACCAAAGCTTCAAAACTTGAATCGCTCAAACTTTACAAATCAATGATTAGGTTTTCTAAATTTCTCCAATTAATTCAATAGGAGATTTACTTCACATTGAATCGCTCGTTAAAATCTTCATCTCTTCAAATATCAAGTTTTGAAAAAATAGATTTTGAAAGAGGTGAGTTATGAAAAAAAAAAAGTTATCTTTTGTAGGAAAATAGAAAACATATCCCCTGTTCAAATAGAAATAAATGCATTTGAATAAAAATTAGGCTCAGCCAATCTATTTAAAATAAAAAGAAATCTATTCAGATAAAAAATGGCCATAGGCATTTTATTCGAATACAATAAAATATATTCGAATAGAAATGTTCTCAGTTCTATTTGAATAGAAAAGGAATCTATTCGAATAGAAGTTTTGTTATCTTAAAAAGGCATATTTATTACCTTTTCCATACTCTGTAAAAATACATAGGGCTTGAAATTCTAGTACAAGGAGTCAGAAGCCTACTTACCTCTTCAGTGTCGGTCTAGCTGTAGTCGCTCAAGGTGCAATCTCTGATGATGAGTAACCACAAGATAATGCTGACATCTAAACTAGACACAGAATGAAGCAAACTCTAACTATGGATGTTTCAATCTCCCTCTTTGGTTCATTTCGTGTCAAAACAGGAACTATAAGAAATAAAAATACAACTCGATGGACTGACTCATTCACTGAACATCCATACTCAAAATTCTACTTTCATCTTATAACATATACTCTGGAATCCCTGCACATTAAAAAAGATACATCACGTAACCGTTCAAATAATATAAGGGATCTAGTGAAAAAGAACATAACTTACTTGACTCACCTGTCAGGATCATCTCTCCCCCTTTTTGGCACAAATGATAAAAGGGTAATTAACATATAAAAGAAGAAATAAACCACTATGTTAAGGGTGAACTCAAACTATGTTGGTCGATGCTTTCTGGAGCTCAAGGAACGAGCTCGGAATTCGCTATGCTTGTCGAAGCTCATTGGAGTTCGTAGAATGAACAAGGATCTAAGTCGGAGTGAAACAGATTAAAAATGAGATTTTCAATGTTTAGATTCAAACTGGTTTTGGTACATGAAATTCAAACTGATTAAGTTACCTGAAGATTCGAGCTGGTTATGTTAACTGAAGACTCGAGCTGGTAAAGTTTCATGATAACTCAAACTGGTTCTGTGCGAACTGCTGAAGAAGGATTCAAAGTTTGCATAAGTATGACAGGACAGATCGCCAGCTCACTGGACAAGACGGTGGAGTTGTTAGACCTTACAACTACAGCAGTGTCAGGGCATGGCGTCAACACCAACTTCAGGATATCCGGAGAGTACCCTTGTAATGCAACCTAACATAGGAAGAATTGAGTCATTCTAGTACGTAGGAATCTACCTCAAGATTTGTACTACTTGTATTAAGTTCTCTACAATATAAAAAGGACTGAGGTTATGTTTAATAGGTGATGTGAGTTTAACCTTAAGAGTTAGGGTTTAAAGAGAATCCATTAAAAAGCTTGAGAGATCATTTTTGTAACCTATTTGATTATAGTGGATTGTTCGCAGGAGTGGTTTTTATCCGTAAGGATTTTCCACTTCCCTCCTCTGGGTAAATTATAGTATTTTTGATTTCGAATCTTTTTGGTATTTCATTTATCGTTCTGAGGCATGAAATTGGGATTAGCTACCCCAGAGATTTCCCAACATACTAAAACACCAATACCCCAAAATAAGATGTATTTCCCCCTCAAAATAATGGTAACCCCCGTAAAATAAAGTAAAAGGAAAATACACATGTGGAGTATCTCTGAAATAACTAAGCAAAAGAAGACAACACTCCCCCTAAACACAAGGCAAGATAGAAAGACAATAAATCTAAAATATCCTATAAAGACCAAGACATTGCCGATGTGTTATAAAACAATCATTAAATGAATTACTTGGTGTTTGTGTATGTGCATAGTCAAAAGGATACCCCGTCTTTAGCGTATTACTCAGCCACAGTTAGAATACTATATTGGAAAGTGATTTCAACTTAGGCCTCACTAGGGTGGTTACTCAAAAATCACTGAGAATTTACCAGCAAACACTCTGTGCGAAATATGAATATGAGTATGTGAATAGAAAAATTCAAATTTCATCCCATAAACGGCACACTGTAAATTGAAAGATTTTACAGACTGAAAATCAATTGTCATAGATGGTGTCAAGTTAACTAACATAGAATCCCTATCTCTCATCTCCACTAAACTGACTATGTTAAACTCAAGATCAAACAAGTCTTGAAAAGGTTATAATGTAGGCAAGGGAAGGGACATGACAGATTGGGTGTTTTGCTAAAATTCTGAGACTAACAGTTATACTAACTCTCCTTCTTATGAAGTATACATGGAATAGAATACTTCTTCCCCTCTTTCATTTTGAGCTCACCTCTTTTACTATTTTCTTTAGTGAGTAACAATTACTCATACTTCTCCTTCATTTTGAGCTTACCTTCCATTATTATTTTCATGCAACGAGTACAAATAGACTATGATGTATTATAAAATCATTAGAAAAACCCACTTCTAATATCCATCTCCACCACTAAAACCATATTGGGTATACAAACTCTATTCTCATATTCATCTTTCCCCAAAAAAATATCACTTCCCTTTTTTTTTTCTTCCCCCCTTTTTTTTACTGAAAAGTCTCAAAACAAATGGGTAAACTAGTAAAGGATTTGGGTAGAAAAACAAGCGACATATTTTACAGTACAAGGGGCTGCAAGCGGATAAAATTTTCGTTAGGCACAGACGAAGGAAAAAAAGGTGTAACAATAAAACGCCTATTATCATATCTTCGGTCTCACATAATATCTTTTACATCTCGAATCAAGTATAGAGGTTGTTCTATTAGACTAACTTGATGTCACGCCCCAAAATCCAGTAATCGGTAGCTAGACCAATTACTAAGATTCAAGGATGTGCACGTCGGGGAATCCAAAGATTTGCCCCACAAATAACCGAGTCGTAGACAAATTCTGGCCCAGCCATTCACAATAGTATCACAATAGAGTAATAAGGAAAGACAGAAATAGCGGAAGACTAAGATAACAATATCTAAACGTAAGATTCTACAAACCTCTACGCAGTAAGCTTGACAGTAATAACTGGAGAATGAGCCCCCAGCTCAGCTCCCCAAAGATCACCACAACAGC
Organism: Kingdonia uniflora; assembly: GCA_014058105.1. NCBI lineage: Eukaryota > Viridiplantae > Streptophyta > Magnoliopsida > Ranunculales > Circaeasteraceae > Kingdonia > Kingdonia uniflora. Next base: position 305,006 of record JACGCM010000003.1, read on the forward strand.
AACTAAAACCTGAAACAACCTGTCACTGAAAGAGGGATGCGAAAGTGAGCAAACAACGAGCTCACTAACTCCCAAGAATAGCTAAACAATTATACTAACCAATGAGATGGATATAATAATGATAATAGGATATAATAATATCTAACGATAAACAATATATATATCTAAATATATACAGGATGCGTAATAGGTATCTAATAAGTACATTACTAGTCTAATGATTATATGTAACTATACAATAATTATACATACACATCTCGAGCAAAGGAGATCTAAGACTATAACTACACTCCAGTCTCAAGGACTACTAACTACACTCTAATCATTACTGTGGCCCTCAGCGCCACAAGCGACTAACCTACCTCAGAAATATAATCACACACGAGGGTAAACACCATCAGCTCACAATAATCCAACAGGGTTACCCAAACCCCAACCAGGCACAACTCCGAAGCTATCACAAGCTGAGCGAGATCGTCCACAACAAAATACCAGCCTAAAGCTCACAGTAACCAACCAGACTATTTAAACTTATAGATTAACTAGATATAGAAGAGGGAGGAATTGATGTAGAGGGGAGAGGAGTATGCAGAAGGAAGATGAATCTAATTACACCACAAATCAATTATGAGAAGAAGAATTCAAATAAGAGGAGAAGAATATGATGAACTAGGATAATCCCATAATTATCCCAATGCAATGATATGTTATGATGATGATATGATGGAATGAGATAATCTTATGATTATCCCAAGTGCAAAAGATTCTATATTAAACATAATGCAGAAAGGGTTAAGGATTTCTATTAGAAGAACCTACGAATTGGAAGTATGCAGAGATGCAATGATATGCCTGATGATAATGATGATGATGATGATGCGTTATGATGTAAAATGATTTTGCGATGTCAATCCAAAGGGCTAGCCCCCATGACTAAAGTGGGCTGACAACTGCTAAAGAAGGATTACCTTAAAGGACCATTATGGATACATGTACGATTTTTCCAAGCTGACCAGGCTAGGGGAACTACACTGGACATCACAAGCACCCTTAGGAATCACATCCTCAGTCACACACAAGGAACTACAGTCCTTACCACACACATATCACATATAATACGGGTCAGGGAATGTATCCGGTTGCAATAAGATAGGAGAATATATTATCTAAGGATGTGAGCAAAAATCTTAAAGACTGAAACACAACTGCTACCAACACAACCAGCACACAATAGGATAACCACCTACCTGAGAGGGTGGCAACCAAAACTAATACAGATGCCCTCATGTGATTCAGTTGTACCATCTAAACCTAGATAAAACAACAACTTAACCGTCACGACATCTAAACAACATCAGTCTCTAAGATTCCTCAATGTAATATGATTACCATCAAGTACTACAGTACTTTAGCTGTCAACATAGACTAGTACTCATGGGGTGACCTTCAAGTGTCCAGCAGGTAGCCAACAATCCCCAATAACCGAACCGCATCACAATCCTCCTAATCATGTACATAAGTCACCAACATAGGTGTGCATGAAACCACCAGGTCTGTCTACACCCAAGGTGACAATCTCTGCAAACAGATGCTTGATGGTGACAGTTTCCCTACACTGATATGACAGTCCCCCCAGCAGATTCTAGTATCACGGGTAACATTCAACTTCATAAACCACATGGCTCAGCCGCGCACCTCACTAAGCCATGCTGTCTTTCTGCCTCCTAGATGACGGAAGGGAACACAGCCCTAACAGCCTCATCCCGGGAAAGGAAGGCTTACGAGTAAGCTCTATTAGTTCTAAGAATCATGAGGATAAAAAGTGTCACAACACGATAAGCAAACAATCCTAAGGCAAACTATCAGAAGTTTAACATCCACGACCAACCACCACGGACAAGCCGTCTGCTCACCACCAACTACTAACAGTCCAGGAGATTCTATACTCCCACAGGGAATCTAACATTCCAACTAACCACCAATCTTAATGACAATGCTCAAGGACAAGGCCTCGAGAACACAGAATAGACCTAGGCTAATCCTAAGACAAATCAAAACAATAACAGGCAAGAAGACGAGCTTCAAATCGAAGACCGTGTCTTACTGAAGCTATGTCGCCCCAAGACTACCCTAGAACCAAGTCCAACAACCTAAACTAACTAAGGTGCTACACTATAAGGTGAGAACTATAGTCTTTGAACTACACTATCTCAGAGAAATGGCGGCTAAACCACAGCCGTCCATACATCTCCACTAATAGCCAAACCTAGTTACTAGTGCCCTGAAACAAGCTGGGCACCCTAATAACTAACCAACAATACCATACTCAATATATATATATATATATATATATATATATATATATATATATATTCCACACTCAATATATTATATATATAGCGACACTAAGGCGTCGCAACACACTGAGAAATGCCTTGTTATCTACCTCTACGAAGAAAAGATTCATGAAAACCACCCTCAATGAAATCGGTCTAAGAGGAATCTCAGGAGTCATCGTCACATCGACGACAACAGAGAATAACCTCCTCTGGCTAATCATAACCTACGGAATCAATCTAGTAACTAAACTCACATTATTGCGGGTTTTACTAACTTATCAAACCCTTAAATACTCCCGTCTAAGGTAATGTTAAACGGATAACCAGTAAAGTGTCAAAAGCAATTAACCCACATACTAACTTCGTCACAGATATAATGTACTAAACTATGTATTTCTATAACTCATGAATCAGCATAATAATCAAGTTATTCAGGAAGATAAAATTCGCCTGTAACCCGATGAAATGCTCCAGCAGAATCAATCCGAGCAAGCAACCCGAAGCTCCATCGACAGTATCTCGCGGACATGCCACCTGAATCATGGAACAACTCAACCACAACACCGCAGCTATCACAACAACCCAAACAACACCACCACCGTCAAACCCAATACCTGCAACCATCACAACTCCGTAAATCAACAAAAACCCAATAACCACAAACCCTAAAATTACCCCACGATCACAAACCCTAAAACAGAGGGTTTCCACTAAAACCGAAATCGGATCAAATCACCCGAATCGCAGGATAACTTAACTACAACGCCACATACATGACACGCAACACAGCCAATCACCACCACTAAACACCTAAATCCTCCAACAATCACAACCCACAATCAAACCCAATACCTGCGATAATCGTAAACGCTGCAAAACCCAAATCACCAACAATGCGAACCCAAGCAAACCCCCACAATCACAAACCCTAGAAATCAAGCCCTACGCCGAATCAAACGAAAATGGACGAAAAGGAATAGAGAATTTCTCACCTAGGATAATGGAAAAGAACGCGGCGAAGCTTGGCGAGGAATCTGGAGTGAGGGAACGGATTTGATAAGAGTTTGGGGAAGTAGGGAGGATTTGAGTTTGGGAAGGACTTGGGTTTGATTTGGGGAGAGGAGAGAGAGAGATAAAAAGTTTTAAAACAACCAAAACCCGTTTTTAGGCTTAAAATGAAAAACTAATTTTTTTCGTTCACCAGAAATATTCGAATATTTTCAAAAATATTCGATTATTTTTCCCATGCCAAAAATATTCGAGTAAGATAAAAAATATTCGAATATATTTTCTCTGCCAAAAATATTCGAGTATGATAAAAAAATATTCGAATATATGGAATCTTTTCGGAACAGTGAATAGAAACTGTAAGAAGGAAAACCCTGAAAACCTAACGGCCAACCCCGGACACCCCGGAATCATACCAAACCACCAAAACCACCACAAAAATACTACTACAAACCCAACAAAGGTTTCCCAAGGAATCTTTGCTCGTAAAACTCTGAAAACCTATCGGCCAATCCAACGGCTCACTAAAACCACACCAAACCGCAAACACATCAAACAAACATCACCACCAACCTATCTAGGTGTTCCCAAGGCCACAATGCCACCTCTTCCTCCAGATACCCACCGTACCACCGAAACTATATAAAAGGAATCTAACATACAAAACCTGCCGAAAGGAATAAATGGATGCAAAATGGATGAAAAAGTACATGCGGAATATATACAGAATATATTTGTGGAACTTAACATGGAGGATTAATAATAAATAATAAATAATAAAAATAACTCAAGAATCCGGGACATTACACTTGAACTTGAAGTTACCATCGACAATTGATTATAAAAAATGAGATCGAAAAAGAAAATACTGAATCTGGAAAGAATTTATGCAACAACACTTGAAGCTTGTAAAAAGGCAAGGATCTCGCATAGTATTAGGTACGAAGTCTTCACAGTTATCCTCACGTAGTACTAATCACGATGAAATTTTAGTTTAAATTGGAGAATCACTGACTATTGTGAATAGTAATTTTACCAAATAATTATTTTATGAATGAATATAACACAAAGCAAGGTCCAAGTCTAGCAAGAATTTTTCACAGACAAAAGCTTCTAAAGTGTAAAGTTCTGATAAAATAAACCAGAAGAATATCCAATTATCCACAAAAAATAAAAAAAATAAAACCCAACTGAGACAAGGTAAGAAACGTACCTAAACACTAGAGCATACTGATAACCCGTCTCAGTTTTGATTCATTACCTTATTTGTGACGACAAGTCATCCTTTCGCATCCAAACTGCACGAATCACTTTTCGACATGATGTTTCCAGAGCAAACCACCTACTCACATTCTCACTTTTCACATTAGAAAAATTCACATATGACTTATATTTTTGTCCATTGAGAGGTCGAGCATATGGTTGATAGGTTCCAACAAATCTATAATAAAATGCAAGATGTCCCTTTCGACCACATATACTACAATTATAAATCTGAGAGTAAAAGACCCGTTTGGCCTGATTATGAGTAGTGGATATCATGTTATGCTTGGGCACTGAAGTAGAAGTAGTTGCTTTCACAAACATTGTGATTTGAGGAGTTTTGGCATTAGGAAGAAGTTCCTCATTTCCTGACACCTTTTTTCACTATCCATCTTTCCCATACATAACATTTTATCAATGTTCTCGGCCCCATGATAGAACTTCTCAAGTTTCTGCTGAGATAAAACTACATCAAACTTGGCCGAATGAAGTTCGTCCAAAGTTGATTTCATTTTCTCCTTTACATCATTAACTTCTTTTTCTAAAAGCACAACTTTATCATGAAGGCCTTGTTTCTCAATCTCAAGTACCTCTATCTCATGACTTGTACTCTCAGTTTTGTCTTGAAGTTCGCACGTAAGTGTATTAACTTGGTCATTCAAGAATTTGATAAGTTTTCTGAGTTTCATACACTTGGCGAGAGTCTGAGTATACATGTCCTCAAGATACAGGTCCTCAAACTTAATTTTTCCTTGATTACTCTAATTTTTATCAGAATTTTCATGTTTAAAAATGTCAAACTTATTATTGCCATAATTAAGAAAAACAGGATATGCATAATAATTTTTGTTATCAACTACTTGGGGAAGACTCTAATTGTCATTATTCTCATCATCACTATCATTCCAAGTAATGCAAATATTCATAGCTTTGTGATTAGTCCCAGATTTCTTATTGGGATAGCTATAAGCATAATAACCAATCTTATGACACTTATAAAATTCCATTTGATTTAGGTTAGTATCAAAATTGGTCTGTCGGTTATTCACTTTATGTTGATCATGAGTTTACGACTTACGATTCACCGATTACAATTATTTTTGAAATTGGTGTTGTTTCACAAGGTTTTTAAGCTGGTGACTTTTAGAGGCAATCTGTGAATCCAAATCAGGCCCATCATCATTATCTAAATCAGATAAATTATCACCTTCTATGGTACCCTTTGAAGAAGAAGAGTAAGATAAAGATTTAAAAGTAACCCTTTTGCTCTTCCCAGGATTTTCCATTTTCATCTCAAGTTTAAGAGTTTGCAATTTACCAGCTAATGTATCTGGTTTCATTTTCTTAAGATTTTGAGCTTCCTTTATAGCATCACGTCTGGATCTAAAGCTCTTAGGAAGGAATCTTAGTACTTTATGAACAATTTGAACATCTGAGTGAACTGCACCTAATGTGGCACTAGTATTGGCAATGTCACTTAGTCTCACATAGAGCTCATCAAAGGGTTTATTCTCATCCATTTGAATATTCTCAAATTATGAGGTGAGCATTTGCAATTTACTTTCCTTAACTGTATCATCGCCTTCATGAGTTTGAACTAATATGTCCCAAGCTTTTTTCAAAGTGGTACAAGCAGATATGTGTCAAAACTCACTTGAGCTCACAACCATAAAAATAGCATTGCGACCCTTATTATTATAACCAACAGCTTCCTTTTCATCCTTAGACAATTTATTCCTAGGCTTAAGGAGCTCTTCAGATTCATCACCCATCAAGGCAGGGTGTATATATCCATCTTCAACAGCAATCCAGACATCTTCTCCGAGTGATTGTTAGAATACAATCATTCAGACTTTCCTATAAGGATAGTTCTTACCATCAAAGAGGGGCAGGCAATTTAAGGGACCTCCAAATTTTCTAAAATCTATTAATCTCAAGCAATCAAGTAAAGATCCACGCTCAGGTTGTTAATCCTCGAAATGTGACCGCTCTGATGCCAATTGAAATTCCTTACCGCTTGAGACTAGTCAATTTTGAATAAATTAGGTCTGAATTCCTTTGAATTAATGGTCTAACCTTAACCTAGTTCAAATCGATTCAATTATCTAATGTCTACAAGCAATTGCAAATTAAATACAAGGCCAATGATTTTTAACCCTATGAGAAACCTTTCTCAGGAGAGAAGCCCACAGGTCACTGTAGAATCACCCTGTGAAAACCCATAGGTCGCTGTCGAATTGCAACGCCCTTTCGTTCTCGCAACATCGCACCTCGGATAACGCACCAAAGCTTCAAAACTTGAATCGCTCAAACTTTACTAATCAATGATTAGCTTTTCTAAATTTCTCTGATAGATTCAATTGAAGATTTATTTTACAATGAATCGTTCATTAAAATCTCTCTTCTCTCTAAATATCAAGCTTTAAAAAAATAGGTTTTGGAAGAGATGAGTTATGAAAAATAAAGGAAAGTTATCTTTTCTAGGAAAATAGAAAACACGTCCTCTATTCAAATAGAAATAAATGTATTCAAATAAAAATCAGACTGAGCCAATCTATTCGAATAAAAAATCGTCTAAGGCATTTTATTCGAATACAATAAAATATATTCGAATATAAATGTTCTCAGTTCTATTCGAATAGAAAAGAAATGTATTCGAATAGAAGTTTTGTTACCTTAAAAAGACATGCTTATTACCTTTTCTAAGCTTTGTAAGAATACATAGGACTTGATATTCTAAAATAAGGAGTTAGAAGCCCACTTACCTGTTTAGTGTCGGTCCAGCTGTAATCGCTCAAGGTGCAATCTTTGGCAACGAGTAACCACGAGATAATGCTGACATCTAAACTAGACACAAAATGAAACAAAATCCAACTATGGATGTTTTAAATAATATTTACATATAACTGTATGTTTCATAATAACCTTAATTCTTATTGATGGTTATTGCATGTCACCACTTTGACCAGTAAATGAATGATTCTCAGTTCTTAATACTACATCTCCATGATAAAATTTTTACTCAGTAAACTTGCACATGTGATATGTTTTAAGCTGCAGCCATGGTTGAACTTATAGCTCACACAGACATTGTACTATGCAGTATGCTTTATATGAATAAAAAAAAGTACCAATAATAATTATTAATTAGTGATACATAATGATATGTAATTTGAATAACTTTTAGATCAACTATCATGATTGAAAGATGATGTAAAAGATGGGAGGAAATGTGAGTTGGATTATATTACTAAGCAAACTGATATTTATTTATTTTTTGAAGGTCATGGGTCATATATTCCAAATGGATATCATATAGGAATGGAGAAACACATTAAATCTAATAGCATACCTCATGCATGTAGTGTAAAAAATGGTTTGGCATTAACAAGGTGAGGTACTGATACTACATCCCTCACTCATCAGAGGCTTTAGGGATCCAAATACAAGAAAGGATTTTTGGGACTCTATAAATTCTATAATAGATGCCCAGAATTTTAGCAATCTTTAGATCACCTTGACTATTAAACATGGGAGCTTTAGAGAGTCAAACATTCACCCTAGACATCAAAAATGATCTTTGTTTAGATTTGATTCATATTAGCCAATAAATTTTTGAATATGATAGCATTTCTTCTATGCCAAAAATGATACTATGAGATAATAATAAAAAAGTAATGCAAAAACCCTTGACCATGGGACTAGAATTATGCACCCAGATCGCTAAGTGTTTAATGTTCTCAACGTGATCCCCATTAAGATTGAACAAGTGGTCAGGTGTGCTATGTTACAATTTTTACCAATACCACTTATTATTATCAGTGATAATTTTATTAACTCTAATAGATTGAGTACAATTAAGGCTGCGAACATTGAAACTTGATATGCTTTGTATTTAAAATATTTTATTTCTTCAATGTATTAAATTTAATAATAATGATATGGCAGTGTTTAATAATTTATTCAGCGAACCTACTGCCATGAATTTCTCTGATGCAGCCAAAAAACTAAAAGATGTTGTGTCAAATGCCTAGTAACTTTAGAAGCAAGACCTATTTTTGAGGTTAAATAGGTCTCGCTTCTAAAAGATGTTGTGTCAAACTAAAAGATGTAGTGATTTCTACCAATTAGCACTCATTTTTTACCAAAGAAAAGGGAAATGATAACTGATGAGAATACGACACGGAAGCGGAACTGTTTCAATTCAACGTTAATTAATCACACAACTAAAGACAAAACAAATTAAATTAACATAATTTCTACTCAAAACCAGAGTTTCAACTTCAGCAACCTCCAAAACAATCACACCACCTCCCTGTATTTATTCTCTAAACCTTCAATTATCTCCCTAGAATCTCCCTCTGAAAGATCTCTTTCAATCCTACTAACCCAACAATAATGAAACAAAATATTTAACCAACTCCAGTAGTGACCTAACTAAAATAAATTGATTGCAAGATTATGTACACAACCATTTTTTAACCAGTCCAGCAAGACACATTAAAATACTAGGTTATAGGCCTGTACTACGGACGGATGCGTTAGCTTATATTGATTGATAAACACAAAGTTTGTATTTGGCTAATGCATTTCTGTTTTTGCTAATTTCAACACTAAGGTTTTAATAAAGTTCATAATATAGTCAAAATGCATTATGAATTTTGAAGAAAACCATATGTTCTTAGTCCTTCAACCATATTTTGTTGGGGAAATCATTAGAAAACTAACATTTAAAAATGTTTTACCTTTAGTAGAAGGTGTTATATGTGCACCAATAAGATTTTAGCAAACCATAATTTAGAATCTCCAATTGCATACTTTTGAATATACTTTTGAATGTACATATAATTTGGTGTTATATGCACACCAATAAGATACCACTTGGAAGGAGCAACAATATTAAAAGTCCACGGACTCATTACGGGTTAAAGATATTAATAATGCAGATACTCAAACAATTTACCATACTGGAAAGAAATTACCACACTTGGAAGCAACAAACACAGAGAAGATAACCTTAAGAAACATACAAAAAATGTTAAACATATAAATGAAAGAAAAGGCTATGGAGTAAATATACAAAGATATTTCAATGCATAACCCTGTTTGAAACAACTATTAAAAATTCTCTTTTATAGCTACCCTGCAAAATCACATCACCTCTGGATAGTTTTGCAAAACATTTTAGCAAGTATGAATATAATTGCAAAGGTGAAAACATATTCATTCTAATCACATTAAACATAATAAGATCTTGTTAAAATCGTAGAGATATTTAGAAGTCTTCATTAACATTAAAGACAAAGTAAGAATAATAAGGCAAGCTCGATATTTGGAGATCTTCTAGAAGGATTCATGGCAACCGTAACATGATATGCATTAACATTGGAGATGATCTATTAATTTACAATTTTATAACTTTGTATACAAATATGAAAGAAATATGTCAGAATAAAAATATCTAGTAAAAAAAATATGAACTTGTCACAGAGATCGAATTGAAGTTTATTGTGTTTGTTTAGGGGGACAACTTTTTGTGCCTCATACTCGCAAGATAACCCAAATCGTTAGCCCTTAGGCGATCCAAATTTAAATAAAATAAAACTTTATTAACCCAAATTAGGCTTGAGTACAACCATTTTTATATTGTTGGTAGCTTATGCCTATTTTTTTGTGATAATCTATATAGCATGTGTGCACGTTAAAAAGTTTGGGTTTGTTGTTTAAGTCATGGAAAATAAAGTTACAAACATTTTGAAAAATAATACAAAAACCATAGTACACAACCCAGTGAAACTCCAACATTTATTTTGTTAAAGAGTACAAATTAAATAGTGTGATGAATTTCATTAAAACTAATCAAATAAAACAACGGTTGGACATCTGATCTCAAAGTCTACTCAATTTTGAAGATGTTCTAATAGTCATCATCGAAATACACCCTTGTTATAGCAGTTGATGATAATTCGAAAGCACCTGAAGAGGAGAAAAATGTTAGGTTCATTTAAAGTATATTTTTTTTGTAATTAAAATTATTTAGTTGATCTACCTAAATAATAATTTGATTTGAATTTGACTAACCTTTCATTTTTTTTTTATAGATATGATTAGTTTATTTATATTTTCAACATATGTATTCGTAAAATAAGTGACGTTCGGCCAAATTTTCAATGTTCCTTGCACATCTAGAAATTGAAAAATATAGATTGTTAGAACAAACTTAGGATACAAATTATTTTGTAAAGTTTGGTTATAGTAAATATCCGTTAGGATTGTATTATCATTATTTCGTTCATTAACATCCCCAAAATCGATTAACACGAACGTTTGCTTTAGAAACTTCTTTGATCCATTGGTTAATTTGGACATTGTTACCCAGTCAAAAATTAATTGGTAAGTACAGTTGATTGGACGATATGGAATAAGAACTCGATTTGAAAGCTCTACGACACTGAACTTGTAGAAGTAATAAACTCGTTTATTTTTTAATTTCTTCTTGAACTTGAGCAATTGGTTGGATGGTATTCGTGCATGAATTTGTTCTCCCAAAAAAATTTTTTATCAAAGAAACAAATATTAAGAAATAATAAAATTAATAAGAGAACAAAATTTTTGCCGACCTTTTCATCCATCACGATCATATCAATACTTTTGATTTCGTTTTTTTGTTTATAATCAACGATGTGCCATAATCGGACTATCAAAACTTTAATTTTCTAGAATATTCTTTCGTGGTGAAGTTCAACAATAGATGAACACTGTACAGAATTCATAACCTTATTGGATCTACAAGAAAATGTATGAGCAAGTGATTTTTTTGTTATTGAGAGGAAAAATGTTAAACATGGAATAATATTGCACATGAAATTGAGAAATAATGAATTCAAAGGTTTTTGTTATAATAAATCATACATTTGCTAGAGAATATCTTTAATTTTTTATAAATTAGAAAGAGAAAATTCATAATAATTTGAGATAGGTACCTATGAATTATAATAGTTGCAACAATTTTTAGATTGTAAATCGCTAAGTTTGCCTAATGAACTCTCAATCTTCAGGCCTAATAGTTAAAAGATCCATACTAAAATTATATTGAGAAGAAGAATAAAGGTACATGGGAGTCTAAGTCCAATCTTTAGCCTTTTGCTCTTCAACTTTAAAAGGGTCTTGATTGGGGAGGTTACAATTTTTTGTAACTAGCATTAAAAGAAGGGACATTACTGCATGTTGAAAATTAGGGAAGTTACCATAAGTAATCATGAAGAATTATTTTTGTAAAAATAACTTGTAAGGAGGTGGGCTTGCTTTTGTATTAACACCTATCAGGAAAGACCCTTTCAAGTTAACAAATTCACATGGAACCGTTTCAAGTTTTATTCGCCACTAAGGCAACTTAGAACAAAAAAAACATCATATTACGCATGAATAACAAATTATCTATTATTTATTTTATTGGAGATATACTGTTTCCTTCGTGTTGTTTATCCTTTTGCCAATGTAGATTTTGTGACTGGGTTCCGTGAGGTCCGGCACCCCCAAAACACCACATGGTCCAATATGAGCAACCATAATTTCAAGTATCATATAAATAACGTGTTAATACAAATAGGTGGCTGTCGCAAGTCTATTAAACCCATAAATTAATTTCCACAAACACATGTATAAATAAAGCTTAGTAATTTAGTACATCAAGGTTTCTAAAACCTTGCATTAAAGTGGTGTTTACTGCAGTTCTCTACTCCTTCGTATGTTGTATAAGGGTAAATTCGTTGATGAACTACAGCTCAGGTGAGCAGGTACTATTGGCTCATCTAGCCGCATCTTAAATAGTAAAACAATATCTAACTGCTTATGCTGTATACATAAACCATTATGTAAGTGTTAGAAAGAATACGCCATTGAACATGTTTATCCTGTGTTAACGGTGGAGCCAATGGAGGCCCTTTGTGTTGCGCCTATAGTTATCCTAGCGGATCAATGATGGGGTAGACACTGTTAGGATTAGTATTTCATAATTAAGCCGATATGCGTTAAGTTCAAAACTACTTATAGGAAAGCAGCAAAAAAGTATGCATTCCAATGCATTCTAATATGTTTTGGTTCTCTCTCCCTATCACTAAAATTTCCTCAGCAGTTTAAGAATATTAGATGCTTTATATATTAAATATTCCTTGTTAAATGGAGACTTGTAAGATAATATTTACTCCATAATATCTAGCAGCGTTTTATATATTTAGGCTCAATTTAATATAATGAATCTTCCCACTATTACGCCTACTTGCATTATTTTTAACAGCGAAGTAGAGATTTTTATCTCTAAATCAGTCATATTATAGTTATCTTAAAGCATGGATGATTATAAGATGGTTCATAAAATTATATAGTTACTAAGATTTAGAAATAAAGAACAATATATGGTATGTGGCAGTATTTATACATACAATTTCAAAGACTTTTTCATAGTTTGATTACAATTGTGTTAAAACCTTTTGTGAGAATTCAAAAACAGTTTGTTATTACATAAAAAATGAAGAAAGCAAAAGAACATTGTTGAAATAAATATTTGTTGTAATCAAAGATCGACAATGAGGACATTCTATTTTTTGTGAAATTGAAATCCAAGGGAGTATACACCCCAAGTGAAATTTGTGTCTATATTTGGTTGTAGTAACATTTTGACGTTCTAAATAATAATCCAAGCAAATTGGGCAAATTTTGCCCCTTCCTTCAGTGAGTTCACTTAGTGTAGTTCCTGAGGCATTGGTTATGGTTGTGGAATCCATGGCTAGAGTTAGGATAGCAACCTCTGGTTTAACATAATCATTGATGATGGTAACGATATCTATTTCCAGCTTCATGATTAACTCTTTTGATTCCCGTCATAGTGTGTCAAACACAGCATCAAGTGAAAATTTGAGAAATGTGTCTCTATTGCTAACCCAAAATTCACCACCAATAAGATTGTTAGACCAAGATTTTATTTGAGAACAAAGGTCTTATATTGATTTATCACGTCCTAGTTCAGTAAGAAAGCCAAGGAAGTCTATTGAGAATTTCATAATTTTGTGCGGTCGTCATAGCTTATAAGGAGTTCATGGTTGAGTGATCTTCTAACATCTAGGGCGCTCGTTAGATGTATTTCTATGAATGCCTCTGTAACACCTACATGGGAAGCACATTTTTCAGAAATTTTACTCTCCAAATTGATGATGTGGGCAACGGCCATTTTAGTGTAGGAATGTGACGCTAGTAGAGTACAATAGCTAAAAAATACAACAAAGGATTAGTACATATGACCAACAATGTGAAGCAATAATGTTTAACTTGGAAACAAATAAAAAGAGATGATTTCAGAATACAGGATTTAGAGTAGTTGTTGGGGAGAAAGTAAGCTTTGGTGCATGAGAAAATTGTAAGAGCAAAGTGAAAGATTAAAAAATCTACTTACCTCAAAGGTACACGAATGTTAGTTATGATTGATGTGGGAGAAGGAAAAAGTAGACTTATATAAAGATAGTGGCTGTGAGTTACAAATGCTATAATTTTTGGTAATTATTATAGAAATTATTAAAAAATTAATTGAGAAATGGTGTGGTTGTGAGTTACAAATGCAAGATGTTATATATTCACCATCAGGAGTAAACCTTTTTAGTTAAGATTGGGAGGAGTTACCTTTTAATAACCATAAAGGGGGAGGAGTTACCGTTGTCATGGATGCTTTAGATTGGAGTTAAGAGGCGATACAAAGAGAGTGGGTCATTGAGGGAGCTATGAGAGGATTAACTTAATCATATGGATGAAGCATGTTTATAAATTCCCAAGGGGCAGTCTCCAAAATTTATCTTCTCAAAGTGTATTAAGACTCTGATTTCTTTATGTTGTAGTAAAACGTTAACAATAATGTTTTCAGCAATTGCACTCTTCTAAAACAATTCCGAAGACAATCATAGTATAAAACAACAGTATAACATGTCTCATATAAACATTGGAATCACGCCAATATGTTAACCCATAATATTAAAATTTTGTTATCCATAAAATTATTAGTCTGAAGAAAGCAATTTTCTGTAAGTTTTGCTACCTTTCAACTATCTCTTAAAATTGTGATATTCTTGATTGTAATTCTTCTGCCTTTTTAGTAGTTGATTCACTTTCATTTTGGAAAGCTGTTCCCAATCCCCAGTTCATGTGCACATCAAGGTGGTAGTGGAAATATCAAATGCCATAGTACTGTATAAATATCATAATATGGCAAGCACAAATTTCAGGAACATTGAAAAAATATTTAACGTGATTATCTTTACGGTAACGTAAATAAGAAAAGAGGTAAACATGATCAAATTTACCTGGATGGTCTAAGCAAAATCTGATCACAGCCAATCCTCCACCTGGTACGGTAATAGTGTTATGCATTTGGGGTTAACAAAGTTGAAATACTTTCCAAAATCAAGGGAAGCATCATGCTCCAACATTTGAGGGTTTCTGGAAATTACCAGTTGGTTTCATTCTTGAGGTACTCTGGCTTATCCCATACTTTCTAAAATTACCATCTGCTTCATTATTTTTAAACTTCAAGTTTTGTTTCCTTAATAAATTAGTCTGAAGAGATCTTTACGGGTGTTGCAAGAGAAATAAAAAAGGAAACCGGTATACGTAGCTAATATGCCACATATTTTCCCTTGAGGTATTTGTTATTTTAACTATATCAAATTATGCCACTTTTTTAAACCATGATCTTCATTGATATTACAGATTGATACAGAATTTGTGGAAGTTATTGCTTTTAGGTAATGCTATAAGTGATCACTTTATTTTTTGTAGATATGTTAGTAATTTTTCGTGTTACTTGAAACCAAAATGAAATAACATTAAAGTGCCAAGTTTCTAATATACTTGTTATAAGTCATCAGGTATGCTCATAATGTTGCTTTTGAAAAGTTAGATTTGTTCTTCATCTGCATGTTAAACCTCCATCAACTCAGATCAAAGTAGACGACCTAGAAATTCAAGATGCCAAGGTAACCTTCTTAGTTTTAATCAAACCTGATCGTGGACGAGGCCATTCTGTATACAAAGAAGCAATTATTATCTTAAAGCTTTTCAAGATGCTTGTAGAGGTGTGGGTCATTGAATTTAATGATCTTCGATATAGTCGTAAGCTGTGCAGTAATTCCCTATTTGTCGAGTCTAAAGTTATGTCGTAATTTTCTCAAGAAATTGGCAAAAACACCAGAAGGCCTCATGGTCCTCTTCTATCGCAGCAATTATCGGGGAGAGTATGTCACTCATTCCATGGTAGTACCCAGTCACGGGATTATAGAACATATAAGCTTCAAGGATAGAAACCAACCGTGTTGCATCAAATATTCTGCATGGTTCCAGGTTGTCAAAACCCTTTAGTCCAACTGCCTCGGCAAAATGTTGAGCAATTTCCGCTGACACACCAGCTTGGGTCGGGGAATATGGGACCCATTCTATATTGGCGTGTATGGCATCAAGACGAATAATTATTTGCCACTTTTCAAACTTGATTTCAGGTTTTTTGGGAGTAGAATCCTTGGAAGAATTGTTTGGTAATTCACCTTCTCCACTTCCTTCTATTGCAGTAAATTTTGGCAAGCTTTCCAGTTCTTCAGAGTCAGATGACTTTGTTAACTCAGTTATGGAAACTTCTTGAGTGATTCCACTCTGACCCTCGTCTTCTTCGACCCAAGTGTTTGGGGTGTGAGGGGATCTATTCATTTGGCATATTGCACTAAGGGCATTCTTCGTGGACAAAGATGGAATCCCTTCTGCTGATAATATCTTCTGAGCCAGTCGAATCCAATCGGTCGATAATAAGTTTGTTATTCCCTTCGCTATTGGTTTGACTAAATTTTTTCAGCTTGAGGCTCTTTTCAATACATTTTATAAGTCGCATGCACTGTCTACACAGCCTTTTGTAGTTGTCTCTGTGCAACAATGTTGTAGAAGGTTGTTAGAATAGATTATTAAGTACAATAGGTGAATTGTAAAAACATTGTAAATAAATTGCATAAACGTGATTACCTTTACGGTAACGTAAATAAGAAAAATGGTAATAAAATGATCAAATTTACCTGGATGGTCTAAGCAGAATCAAATCACAACCCATCCTCCACCTGGTACGGCAATAGTGTAACGCATTTGGGGTTAACAAAGTTGAAATTCTTTCCAAAATCAAAGTATGCAAGTTCTCTTGCAATTTCTGCCATAATTCTCAAACAGCCATCCCAAAAACCATAGATTAAAGATTTCAAGGTGAAACATGTTATGTTTTCATGCCTAAAAAAAGAACGACTTGTGCCTTACCATGAAATTAGTGGCAGATATTCCCCAATCTGAGTCCCTTCCTATGAAATGGAAGTTATTGGTAGGGACTGCCAATTTGTGTAGAGAAGATCTTCACGAAGTTGTATATTAGCACTACTCCACTCTCATGGTAACCATATGTTTGCCTAAAAATAAAATAAAATGGTAACCTACCCGCGAATGGCAATGCTATAACATGCTACAAAAAATCTTTAAACCTTGAGCAGTATAAGATTCAACATGTGTTTAGAGATCAAAGTTAATCAAGGGCCTTAACTTTCTTGCTGCTCTCATGACACAGATAGGAGAGAATTTCTTCACTGAAGATACTACAGTAATGGAGTTAAATACTATCTTTTAAAAAGATGTTAGTAAAATAGCTTACCCTTGGATCTGAGTCCTTTCATGTGTTCTGTTGTGCTATTCTTATTGATATTTTCTTCCCTTGATTGAACTTTTGTCCCTTCAGTTGTTGTATTTAGTTGTGAGTTCAAGGGTAGTTGTTTTTGTAATTTTTTCCTTTATGTTGGTGTTCAGGCTCTTTGCTCCTTGCATGTAGGGGCTGAGTTCTCCCATCATACTACCATTAATCGTTAGAGATTCTTTCGATGTTACTAAAAATTTCTCTATATAGAACTGAGCAGACATAAGTCACAAAATAAGCACTCCTAAAAAGATTTCAATTAAAAACATAAAAAGAGTTAATCAAATATCATTATACTATTAAGTGGGAAACCACGTTAGTGCACGTAGATGACTTACCAGTATCATTCACCTCTTTCCCTCTAAGTAATCTCTCATGTACTTTGTTAACTATTAAATACATAATAATGTTAGTATAGATTTACCATACCTCCAAAATAACTATACAAATTTCTTTATATAGAAAAGGCTTGATTGCAGCATTAAAGAACTCAGTTAGCGTATTATATCAGCAAATGTATATAATATATACAGACATTTTCTTCGAAGAGATAAAAACATACTAAGAATGAGAAAATATTTATATTTGTTTTAGATTCCATCAATTAATGAAATTGTTGATTATCAGCAAATTACAGAGGCTATATACAATTTTGGATTACCATTTGCCTGCAAAATTCAGATACCAATCAAATATGAAAGAAAATCTTACTAAGGAGTCTAGAAAGTGCATCTATAAAGTATTTTTAGGGTTGCGTTAGTGCTCCAGCAATGATTGGAAAAAAATGGAATAAAACATTTCAAAAAATACTGTGCAAAAAACATGTATTCTAGCTAGTAAAAGTATAGACGAATCAACTTGAGATTCTTAATACGTAGAGCTGACACTAAAGTAGGGGTCTGCCAATACTTCTTCTTTTATGCTTTATTCTTGTTTCCAAAATTAGACATTTCAGAACTATAAAACTGAGTAAATTTAATCCAAAATTTCTCCACTAAAATAATCCAAAATTTATCTCAAACAATCAAACCGATTAAATTTAATGCTAAATATTAAAACATATGGAGTAGACATGCAAGTTTTTCCAAAATAATGTTAAAAGTTAAGGATTTTGCCTTCACCTATAACAGAACATCTAGGTAAACGATATTAGTTGTTGTATCATCATCTAGTGGCAAAACGTTAATTTTTTTTGGAGAAGTACACCTTGACAATGCTACAAAAAGCTGCCCATGGCTAAAAATTGGATTCCTTAGATCGATTCCAACAAACTTGACGGATTGACCTTGTGACTTGTTGCTAGTCATTGCAAAAGCCATTCGTAATGGGAACTGTCTCCATGTCATAGTAAATGGTAACTTACCAGAGGTCGGAGATAGAAATATCATTGGTATAAATACTAAGTTGCCCGCCTTTTCTCCGGTCAAAATTTTTGCCTCTATTAATTGTTTTGCACATCGTACTACCATAAATCTTGTTCCATTGCAAAGACCATCTTTCGGTGCGAGATTATGTAATAACATTACAAGACACCCCACTTTTAACTTTAATTTGAATGGTGGTGGCCCAGGAGGATTAAGAGAGTTTATGAACACGGTTAAAAACCTGCTAGTAATTGTCTAATCATCAAAGTCTTCTTTTGATAATTGATCTGCAGCAAAATGAAAATTTCTTCCCCGTGCATCATTTCTGAAGCTCGTGCGCTGATGAAGCTATCGTCGTCATTACGTACCGATAGAATAGTATGCTCAGTCAAGTAACTTGCTGACATCATTGCAAGTTCTTACAACCGTGGGTAAATTATACAGATAAGCTCTTCTAGGGCCTGACATTTATTTATTGCAAAGGGAAAATGAATAACTTCTTCTGGGTTGGCTCCAAGCTACACCAAGTTGTAACTATTGCAGTTAGTGAAAATTTAATTTAATTTTAAAAATATTCAATGTAAGTAAATTATGGTTACCTCCAACAATGTCTTTGCAAACTTTACACTTTCAAAATTGGCGTTGCTTAATCACATGTTCGGTGAAAGTGTCAACACTTTGACATGTCTCCATATATAAGATTGCTTTAAAGATGCTGAAATGATATCTTCACGAACGCCTCTTGGTACTACTGGAAGGATTTGCCAAAAATTGCCACTTAAAATAATTGTGATGCCCCCAAATGGGCTCATATTGTTAAGTATATCTTGGAGAGTCTGATCCACTGCCTCAACACAATTTCTATGTTGCATTGGTACTTCATCCCAAATAATAAGTTTGGTCTTTCTAAACAACTCAGTATGTATTGATTGCTTTGAAAAACTGCACATTGTGTTTTCAAAGACATCGATATGTATTTTGAATGTTGAGTGAGATGTGCGACCCCCATTTAATAACAACGATGCAATACTCGATGTGGCAACCATAATACATATTTGTTCTTTGCCATGAATATTAGTTATTATAGAGTTGTATACAAATGTTTTTCCCATACCAGCAGCCCCATTTAAATAGAAAACTGACCCTTTATCATTTTTAACCAAATTAATGACAGCGTCCTAAGCCTTACATTGTTCCACATTAAGGCGGACAACATTAGCTAGAAACTTCTTATGCTGATCAGCATGGTTTAAGTGCTCTTGCTCCCATATTAGTCGATTCTTAATGTCTTCAGACCAATTTTCAACTATTTTTGGCATTGGTTTGAAATCTGTCAGAGGCTTATCTTCCTCAAGGAGTAGTTTCTCTAATAAATATAGCCCATAACCTGTAATCTGATACCCTGTAGGTTTTGGAATTTTATATGTATCTCTAATTTTTTTAAGTTTAAGATCATCACAATAGGTACTCGAAAACTTATTCCACAATACATCTGGGTTGACTGGATTACAGTTGGTGAGTATAACACTAAAAAGTCGCATAAGTTTATGTCCAGTCGGCATGATTGAAGCTTCAAGCATCCCCATTGCTGCACATGCAGATTTAAAATTATCGTGGATAATGCCATTTACAGTGCGCAAATGTTCATAAAATTTAGGTCCTTTTGCGACAGTTAGAAGCAGACGAAGGTAAAACCTTTCTCCCAAATTTGGGGATGCAAAATAGACCTTACCAATTGCTTTACATTGCGATCATGGCAGCCATATACCTGGGCTGTCATACTAAACGTGAAATTCGGGAAATTCTTGATAAGTATAAGCTCTTGCATACTCATTTTCTATGGGCTCTCTTTCATCGTAGAGTACTTTGTACATTCCAGGTAGATGTAGTGCTAATCAAATAATTGTGGGCATCTCACCATGCATCTTATATTTGAATATACGCCACGCAGCCTTCGGTGGTCCTATATATCTTGAATCAAGATATTGTTGAATTTCATCATACCCCGTTAATATCATCGTAGTACGATCGTGGCCCTTGTAAATATACTTGTGTATATATTTTACACATTCTATTCCTGCGCATACTTCGACATTAATATGACAATCGAACATCCTAGTCAAATGTGAGTTATGGGAAACTACGTCTCAATTATTGACCCTTTTCCCACTTAATAATTCAATTATATTATCCGACTTTCGATGACAGTATACAGGATACCTGTCTGTAGCCATTGTCATTGTTTCGGAAAAATCTCTTGAACATCTTGTACACTTCCCATTTTCCATACTCGTCGACTTAGGATTTTTATCACCACATGGACCTTATACTATCTTATCGACTTGGCTAGCAGTATGAATCTTGGTCGACTGCTCTGAGAAAAATAATGCATGCATATGTGGCAAGCCTCGCCTTTGGAACTCAATCATGTAGACATGTGCTACAACTTTTTTGAGGAATTTTCTTTTCATTATTTCTTTCATTAAAGCACATCGCTTTAGCTCAAAAATACGTGCGACTAAATCAGGGCGATCAATAATATTTTGATACGGTAGAAGTGCTATTGGGATTTCAAGCCAATTTGGATTTGCAGTCATTGTTAAGAAAATATCTGGATGGTTATTATGACGCGTGATTGCAATCGAGTCTTGGAAATTCTCGGACGTGTGTCTTGAACCACTAATGAAAGACGAAGGAAGAATTAACCTTTTCCCAACCTCATTAGAATTTAACCCGACATTAACCAAATCAGCCAATCCACCATATAGTTCAGAACGAAGTTTGCTTTGATTAATTTTATGGTAATTCAGACGATTCTGCTCAGCTAAAGCCCAAGCATCCACCAAAAATTCTTGGAACAATCGTCCTCTTCGTAAAATAGATGAATATTTAGTGTGATGCTAGAAGAGTCAATATAAATAGAAGTCTTTTTGGGTAAGTCGATCATCTGATGGTTTGTTGTAGTTAACATCCCAATGCAGCAAATCAGGTGCCCATCCTACTTGCCTGTGAGGGAACAGCAACACATAATGCAATGGGAGATAAGCTGGGTGGCATTCATTTATCTGCATCAATTCTCTATCTCCCTTGAGATATACAACGATATCTCTCATAGTACATGGTTCATGGCCATCCCCTGGCAGTATAACTGCAATCTCATCTATTGAGGGGAGGTTATATCATCGACAATCTGTTCTTGAGCTATAATAAAAATGTGCTCAAATATAAACATCCTTTTCAGTTAACAAAGATGCCTCCTTCAGAACTTCGTACGCCTACCGATACATTCGGGCAAAATGATTATGCTCCAACAAATTAGCTTTAATAATATCCAAGGCAATTGCATTCAATTGCGGGTTTCATTTGGCACGTTCATTTAAAGCTACATAATAGTCATAAATATAAAGTTGAGCATAACTTGCACGTTTCTCTTGATCGGGTAATAATGCAACGCTTCGTTGTCGTAACTCCCCATGGATTGAGAATGGTAATGCACCTCGTCCATTTATTACCAGGTTATCCATTGTTACACCAAAACTCGTGAAAGCATTGGAGGCATTATACTGATGGATATGCTTTCGAAAAGAACATGCTTAGGCGGAGTTGTCATCGAATAGTGATTGGATCACAGGTGAGAGTACATCAAGAAGTGGTAACCTTATTTTTCCTTGAAGGCAGCAGGTCACGAAATGAGGCTGACATTTGGGTGAGTTTGTCAAATGTTCATCCGACCAATGTAGTATACTACATGATGGGCACAAAATATCCATAACTCCTAAATTCTGATGCGCTTCTTGGACTATTAGAGTAATTACATTTTTAACGTATGGGTCCAAGTCGTCATCATTGCAACAGATGTCCTCAAAAAGAAGTTGTGGCACTGTGTTTGATCTGCAAGTGAGACGAAGTTAACTATTGCGATCATTTATTATTATTAGTTGGTAATAAGAAGGAGAAACTTACTAGTTATGACTTCCCTTTGAAGATTTTCCAATTTCAAATGTCTGATTTAATGAGTCATTCTTCAAGGATTCTCCATATTTATAGGTAAAACTAAATTGCTCAGTGGAACAAGCACTGTAACAATGTAAGTATGGCTATTTAAGTGTGTAGATTCCATTAAATTCACAACTAAATTAATATAAAACACTTATGTGGTATTAAACGTAGATACACAAGCTTCTGGAATTGAATAGGTATTAGCTTCAACAATATTTATGTCTGTATCACCAAAAGTTTTTTTGCTTTTTGATGGGCTAGGTATATCGGGAGGTCGATATTTTTTTGCGTTCCCGCCTTGCACGTTGTGCTAGTTCACGTTTTGTTGGCATTTTCTCCACCAAGATTTGAACGATACTTGCTTGATCAGGTCCGCTTTGTGTAGATCATGCACACTGTCCCAGTGCACGCTTTGTTTGCATCTGCTCCATCATGTTTTGAGTTCCACCAGGGTTATGTTGTTTGCCCATTTTTTGTACTTTCCCTTTGCTATATTACTTCGATCACAATGCAATGGAGCTTCTGCTAGGGGGTCCTCTTTGCATGACCTTTGGGAGGGTGTAGCTAAATCAACCATTGGCATTTGATCCACTAAGTTTGAAACAATACTTGTTTGATCGGGGTCAATTTGGGAAGATTTAGACTGTTTTTGAGGTTTGAGTTTTTTTAAATCTACAGGGATATTTGGTTTTTGCTCTCTTTCTCGTCTTGCACTCTGTCCCAATGCACGCTTTGTTGGCATATGCTCCACCAATTTTTGAGCTTCACAAGCTGGAATCTCACCACCTTGGGTAGATATTGGGGGGGCTTTACGTTTATGTTGTTTTCCAAAAAATTTCTTTCCCATTTCTATATTACTTCCATCACATTGCGATGAAACGTAGCCATCATTACATGATCTTTCAGAGGGTACAGTTAAATCAGTCGTTGGTATATGCTCCACTAAATTAAAAAAGGAGAAAGTCTTACCAAGGAAAATCTTGGTAATATAACATTAATAAAAAAATCAAATATTGTATTTGGTTGCCTATTTTATTTATGGATAATGTCTAACATACCTCGGGTATCGGCATTTTCCTTTTAAGTCTTTGATCTGACGCACTCATACCAGCTAAAAGGTTTGAAATAAACATATTCACCTTATTCAGTCCACTTTGATGTCGCGACATTAATAATTTTAATCCCCCAGTTGTTAAAGAGAAAGATAAATATTTGAGTTAGTCTTGGAAAATAATTCAAGTAATGAACAAAAAAAACAAATTCAAAGTACAAATACAAGGTAAAAAAATTGATGATATAAAGATTCTAGACGGTATTTGGTACAATAGAGCATCAAAAGGTACATGAAAAATGTTAGAAGCAAGTGATCTACTCACCAATTCATAGATTAACGCAAATAGGCAATGACATTTTGATCAATATCTATATTTATGTAGATCTAAATTTTCCTGGATATTATAATTGCAAAATAGAATTGTTATATTATCAAAAGAAAAATATCAAGGGTATTAAAATTATAGATAATTTAAAGAATACTGTAATCTCATAAACTAAAACATTTACTTCAGAAATAGTTAAATCTGAACATAAGAGAAAACTGAATATGAACATAAATTATTAAAATTTAAGAATTCCATGAGATCAATCACAAAAATTATTATAGGAGTACTATGATCTAAGAATTCCAATATTATCTAAGAATTCTACTTGTTTCTTAACCCTAGGTTAAAAAAGGAACGGTGGGTCACAAAATCTAGGTTGGAAGAGCTTCGATAGGAAAAGGTAATGCAAAGAGCTATGAGTTTTCTTGGATGCGTGTTGGTTACTGAGGCATAACTAAGGCATAAGATTCATACAAATAGAGAGTGAGATTGATGCATCTGATGATTATGCTTACAAAGAGAAAATCAAAATAGCAAGTACCAACAGCAAGCAAGATCGGTGTATAAAAGATGGTGCTGATCAATTTAGATGGGAAGAAAACAGGGAAGAAAGGAGAATAAGTCTACATTATAGAATTACGATGGATATTAATGCATTTAGTGTGAAAGAAAGCAATTGTCAGTGGAACTATGGAGCTACCAAAGAACATATTGTACCCTATTTAGCTATATTATGAATATTCAAATGCAAAGATTTTAACAGAGATATTTGTGTAATATCCCAGATTTTCAGGGTATATTTTATTATTATTAAGTGTTATTATTATTATGCATATATTGTCATTCGTTGAAGTTCGGCATATACTTTTACGCGTTACACATTTTCATATTATCCTTTCTATCCATTCCGCATCCATTTATTCCGTTCGGTTAAGTTTTTGGTAGGTAAATTCATTTTTGGGTTTTAGGAGTTTCGGTGGCCGTCAGGCGGTGGAGGTGATGTTTAGACCTCAGGAACCCCTAGATAGTTTGGTGGTGGTGTTATATTAGTGTGTCTATAGCTTGGGGTGGTTCCGGTGAGCCGTTAGGTTGACCGTTACGATTCCGGGGCTTTCTAGGAGAAAGATTTCTTTATTTTCTTCATCTGATTCAGATCTGGAAATTTATGTTCGAACATTAACTCGTTTTCAGCTATATATTGGGTCATTTTCCCTCATTTCTTTTTGGACTAAAACTCACACTCTCTCTCTCCTCTCCCAAAACCGAATCCTCTCCTCCCTCTCGTGCCGAATTCGCCATCGTTCCACGCCGTTTCTAGCCATCCCTACTCCGGTGAGTTATTCCTCCTTTTCATCTTCCTATTGTTGCCTGATTTCAGTTAGTACCCTTTGTGATTGTTAGGGCTGATTTTAGGGTTTGCGATTATTGGTGGATTGGGTTTGATTGAGGAGTAATGGGATTTATAGGTGTGTGGTTAATTCCAGGTATGGGTTGGATTGTTGGTGAATGTTGGGTAGGTTTTGATGCAGTTTCAGCTGCTGAAATTCAGGTGTAGGGTTGACTTGATTTTTGGTTTTGGGTAAGAAATCATTTGTTGGTTTTGTGATTAGGCTCCGGCACTTCGTAGTGGCTGACGTTGTGGTGTTCCGGAGATCTGAAATCAGTTTGCATCACCTAGCTATTTCCCCCCTTTGGTAAACTGTTTTCCCTCTCTTATGAACTGTTTTTCCTTCCTTGATAATCTGATTTCTGTTTTGGTTTAACCTATGATTGGTGGATTGGATTTGGATTATGTTGGGTTAGGATGGTTTGTAGGTCATGGTTATGATTGCTTGAGTTGTGCTTACTCTAAATCGTGTTTGCTAGGATTATGGCGGTGTAGTGTTGCTTAGCTAGTGGTTTGATTGGATGTGTTTATCCATGAGGTGCCGTTGATGGAGCGTTGAGTTGTATTGCTCTGATTGATTCTTCTGGAGCGTTTCGTCAGGCGAGTTTTATCCACCTTAATAACTAGACCATTATACTGATCCGTGAGTTATTGTAACGCCTAGATTATTATGTTTATACTATGATTGGGTTAGTGCACGATTATTTCCTAAGGGCATTTATACGGATTATTTCACTTAGCACACTATGTGCATGAGTATTTAAGGATTGGTTAAGTTATTACATCATAGGGTATATTATGGTTTAGCTACTAGATGAAACCCTGTAGGTTATAGATAGTTATTTTTAGTTATAGGGGTTACGACGATTCTGCGTCGCTATACTATATATATGGAATCATTGGTTAGTTATTAGGATGCCTAACCTATTTCTTGGCACTAGAAATTAGGTTTGGCTATTAGTAGAGATATACTGACAGCACGTGGTTTAGCCGCTATTATTATCAGTATGTAGTTTAGATATTATAGTTATACCTTTTGGATATAGTTTCCTCGAATTGTTAGTATGTGGTTCTTGGTTCCTTGATAGTCTCTTGGGCGGTGTAGCTTCCGTAAGACGTGGTCTTCGATTCGGAGCTCGTCCTCTAGCCTGCTATTATTTTGATCAGTCATAGGATTAGTCTAGGTGTACTCAGTGTTCTCGAGGCCTGGTCCTTGAGCACGGTCGCTGTGATTGGTGGTTGGCTGGAATGTTAGATTACCCGGGGAGTGTAGAATCTCTTGGATTGTTAGTAGTTGGTGGTGAACAGACGGCTTGTCCGTGGTGGTTGGTCGTGGATGCTGAACTTCTGATAGTTTGCCTTAGAATTGTTTGCTTATCGTGTTATGACACTTATTGTCCTCATGATTCTTAGAGCTAATAGAGCTTGCTCGCAAGCCTTCCTTCCCCGGGATGAGGCTGTTAGGGTTGTGTTCCCTTTCGTCATCTAGGAGGCAGCGAGACAGCATGGCTCAGTGAGGTACGCGGTTGAGCCAGGTGGTTTATGAAGTTGTACGTCACCCGTGATGTCGGAATCTGCTGGGGTGGACTGTCACATCAGTATAGGGAAACTGTCACCGTCGAGCATCTATTCGCGGAGATTGTCACCTTGGGTGTAGACAGTCCTGGTGGGTTCCTGTACATCCGTGCTAGTGACTTATGTACATGATTAGGAGGATTGTGATGCGGTTTGGTTTTTGGGGATTGTTGACTACTTGTTGGACACTTGTAGGTCAACCCATGAGTACTAGTCTGTGTTGACAGCTAGAGTACTGTAGTACTTGATGGCAATCATGTTGCTTTGAAGAATCTTAGAGACTGATGTTGTTTAGATGTCGCGACGGTTAAGTTGTTGTTTCATCTAGGTTTAGATGGTACAACTGAGTCACAGGTGGGCATCTGTGTTAATTTTGATTGCCACGCTCTCAGGAAGGTGGTTATCTTAATGTGTGTTGGTTGTATTGGTAGCAGCTGTGTTTCAGTTTTTAGAATTTTTGCTCACATTCATAGATAATATATTTTCTTATCTTATTGCGACCGGATACATCACCTTGGCCCATATTTTACGTAATATAGAGTAGAAAGGACTGTGGTTCCTTATGTATGACTGAGGATGTGATTCCTTAGGGTGCTCGTGACGCTCAGTGAAGTTCCCCTAGCCTGGTCAGCTTAGAAAATCATACTTGTAATCGTACTGGTCCATTAAGGTGATCCTTCTTTAGCAGTTGTCAGCTCACTTTAGTCATAGGGGCTAGCCCTTTGGGTTGACATCGTTAAATCATTTTGCATCATAACGCATCATCATCATCATCATCATCAAGCATATCATTGTATCTCTTTATACTTCTAATTCGCTAGTTTTTCTGATAGAAATCCTTAACCCTTTCTGCATTATGTTTAATATAGAATCTTCTATACTTGGGATAATCATAAAATTATCTCTTTCCATCATATCATCATCATAACATATCATTGCATTGGGATAATTATGGGATTATTCTAGTTCATTATATTCTTCTCCTATTATTTGAATTCCTCTTCTCCTAATTGATTTACGATGTAATTAGATTCATCTTCCTTCTGCATACTCCACTCCTCTCTGTATCTATTCCTCTTACTTCTGTATCTGGTTAATCTATTAGGTAAATTAGTCTGGTTGGTTGTTGTGAGCTTTAGGCTGGTATTTGATTGTGGGCGATCTTGCTCAGCTTGTGATAGCTTCGGGGTTGTGCCTGGTTGGGGTTTGGGTAACCCCATTGGATTATTGTGAGCCGAGGGTGTTAACCCTTGTGTGTGATTGCATTTCTGAGGTAGGTTAGTCGCTTGTGGCACTGAGGTCCACGGTAGTGATTAGAGTGTAGCTAGTAGTCATTGGGACTGGAGTGTAGTTATAGTCTTAGCACTCCTTTACTCGAGATGTGTATGTTTAAATATAGTATAGTTATACATAATCATTAAACTAGTTATGTACCTATTAGATACCTATTTGGCATCCTGTATATATTTATATATATATATATATAGTTTATCGCTAGATATTATTATATCCTATTATCATTATTATATCCATCTCATTGGTTAGTATAATCGTTTAGGTATTCTTGGGAGTTAGTGAGCTCATTGTTTGCTCACTCTCGCATCCCCCTTTCAGTTGCAGGTTGTTTTAGGTTTTAGTTGCTGCTGTGGTGATCTTTAGGGAGCTGAGCTGGAGGCTCATTCACCAGTTATTACTGTTGGGCTTGCTGCGTAGAGGTTTGTAGAATCTTACGTTTAGATATTGTTATCTTAGTCTCCCGCTGTTTCTGTTTCTGTTTTTCCTTATTACTCTATTGTGATACTATTGTGAATTATTGGGCCAGAATTTGTCAACGGCTCAGTTATTCGTGGAGCGAATCTTTGGATTCCCCGACCTGTACATCCTCAAATCTTAGTAATTGGGGCGTGACAGACTTGGTATAAGAGCTCTAGGTTAACACCTATCTCGGTGCCTAACACTCATAGGTTGAGTTATTCTTAGAGCGAGTTAGGACGATTCCTTGATGTCTTGTGTTTCTTTTCGCATGTTTGGTTAGAAAGTTGATCTCCTAAGACCTTCTGCGTGTAGGCTTCTAGCATAGGTCTAGTGTGTTGGCTTTTGCTGTAGATTTAGTGGACTCAAGATATTTATCTTGAACATGTTTGATTGGCTTCTAGTGGTAGTGGTTTCCCTGTTTGTTTTGGTGTTGTGCTTCGACTTCAGATTGTGATTTTATGTTATTTGGACGGCGTTATGTTTGTCGTCGTAGTAGTTTCGACGTGTGTTCCTTTTTAGTATTTATCTTATCGAGTTTCGAGTATTTGCTCTTAATCGAATCCAGATCGACCTGGATATTAGATCTGATCGTTTGGATTGGTTTTTATTATTTACTGAAATGCATCGTTTTAATCGATTATTTCAATCTCTTGTGTCGCAAACCTGATCTTATAGCAGATGTGTTATAAGACTGGGGACCGTGTGCACATCAGATTTTGATGTTGTTCATATAGAGAAAGGGACAGCATATTTCACTTTCCCCTTATGTTTGGCATTCTTAATCTATTTGTTTTTATAATCAAACTATATATATTTTTATACAAATTATATATTAATATATTTTAACCATAATCTATGATATGTTACTTTTGCAATAATATTGTGTACCTGGAAGGGGAGTTCAGGGGCTTTCCATTTTATCGACCTTGTGTAACCGCTAGTACGATATGGATACACATTACATTTAAAATATACTATACTATACTATACTTAGGTAGGTATTTTAAATTTTGGGACGAAATTCCTTTTTAAGGAGGGTAGAATGTAATGTCCCGGATTTTCAGGGTATATTTTTTTATTATTAAGTGTTATTATTATTATGCATATATTGTTATTCGTTGAACTTCCACATATACTCCTACGCGTTACACATTTGCATATTATCCTTTCTATCCATTCCGCATCCATTTATTCCTTTCGATTAAGTTTCTGGTAGTTAGATTCTTTTCAAGGTTTTAGGAGTTTTGGTGGCCGTCAGGCGGTGGAGGTGGTGTTTAGACCTCGGGAACCCCTAGATAGTTTGGTGGTGGTGTTTTATTAGTGTGTCTATAGTTTGGGGGGTTCCGGTGAGCTGTTAGGTTGACCGTTAGAATTCTGGGGCTTTCCAGAAGAAAGATTCCTTTATTTTCTTCATCTGTTTCAGATCTGGAAATTTATGTTCAAACATTGACTCATTTTTAGCTACATATTGGGTCATTTTCCCTCATTTATTTTTGGACCAAAACTCACTCTCTCTCTCTCTCCTCTCCCAAAACCAAATACTCTCCTCCCTCTCGTGCCAAATTCATCGCTGTTCCACGCCATTTCCAGCCACCCCTACTCCGGTGAGTTATTCCTCCTTTTCCTCTTCCTATTGTTGCTTGATTTCAGTTGGTACCCTTTGTGATTGTTAGGGCTGATTTTAGTGTTTGCGATTATTGGTGGATTGGGTTTGATTGAGGAGTATTGGGGTTTATAGAAGTGTGTGGTTAATTGCAGGTATGAGTTAGATTGTTGGTGATTGTTGGTTGGGTTTTGATGCAGTTTCAGTTGCTAAAATTCAGGTGTAGGGCTGATTTGATTTTCGGTTTTGGGTAAGAAATCATTTGTTGGTTTTGTGATTGGGCTCTGGTACTTCGTAGTGGCTGACGTTGTGGTGTTCCGGAGATATGAAATCAGTTCGCATCACCTAACTATTTTCCCCCTTTGGTAAACTCCTTTCCCTCTCTTATGAACTATTTTTCCTTCCTTGATAATCTGATTTTTGTTTTGGTTTAACCTATGATTGGTAGATTAGATTTGGATTATGTTGGGTTAGGTTGGTTTGTAGGTGATTGTTATGATTGGTGTAGAGGCCTGATCTTCGTGGAGAAGCGAAGATAGCTCTTACAACACTGAGGTCAACCTCTTATTAAAGATGTACAAGTATATGGCCTAAAAAGAGATTAATTATAGACACATACTTGCGTAGAGGCCCGATTGTAACTCTTTATGAACTCTGATGAGGATTTTTGAATTCTGATTCAATTACTGATGAGTAACAATATAAATTGAATACAGTTTGTAAGTGGTCGAAGGTAAAAAGCATAGGGTTTGGAGAGGATTTTTCTAACCCCCTATTGGTTTCCCCTCTCTCTTATTTATAGAGACATAAGAGGCTGAGTCACCAAGAGTGAGCCAGGCTACATGATTAATGTCCAGGCTTTTAAGCAGCGGCATTTATTACGAACATCCCTGTCACTGTAGCTGAGAGACCAATTAATGCGCCGTCCAATCCGTTTGAGCTAACTGCTAGTCTCATCACACTTCTGCTATTCGAACGTTCAGTCGAAGGGTATCTACTATTATGTGTTGATCCGTTCTCGAAGGTTTATCTACTATTATGTGTTGATCCGTTCTCGAAGGTTTATCTGCTATTACGTGCTGATCTGCCCTCGAAGGTTTATTTGTTATTATGTGTTGATCTGTTCTCGAAGGTTTATCTGCTATCGAGGCTTCGACTACAAGAGTTTCTTAAGGGGCTTGATTCTGAGTTGAAATAGTCTTCGATATGTTCGAGTAGGATAAGAAGTGGACTTCGAGTGAGGAAGTCGAATGCTGCGAGTAGGCTACCACATTCGCCCCCTCTCACCAAGGGTCTTAAAGCCAGGTGGAAAGGCGTTTGCTGAGAAAACTGTTGTCTTGAAATCTGTTCTTGTTTGACCGTTGGTTTCCATGAAAATAATAAAGTGGGAGGGGTAATTAAGAGGTCTAGGTGGGTAAAAGGTAATAAATGGGGTGAATGCTATAAAAATTAGTTCTTGCACGAGGATTCTGTATCTTCTTCTATCTTCAATATTTGCTCTTTTCTTTATTCTGAATATCTGAATGGATAGCCCGCCCAATACCCGTTATCAGAAGAGGATTTGGTTTGCCCGTGATTGTCGTGTAGGGCGGAAAATGGCGGAGCTGTGCACATGAGGCTTTTTAGAAATCACGATCTGAATTGGGACATGCCGGATCTTGTTGATGAGAGGCCAGAGGAGTTCATCAATGGTGAACCGTACGCCTATCTCTGGGAGTAATTGAGGTCGTGCTTTAGGACCGAGTAGAGACATTATCTTTCCATGATGGCATTAGATGAGAGCCTTGTCTGTGCAGAGGAGATCATCAAGGAGAAATATGCGTCAAGTGGAGCTGGTTCTTCCGGCAGTAGGGCGCTGAGTTGATGTTATGAATGTTGTGGTATTATTTTGTGTAGTTTAGTTTTGTTTTGTGGGGGGAAGTTATTTTGATTTTGTGGTGGTAAGGGAAAAAAATGTAATTTGTTTTCCTGAATTCGGTAATTGAAATGGGCAAAATATTTTGCTCGTGTCTGTATTCCTGTTATTTGGTTAGATAATATAGACGAATGCAAACGACTACCCTTCTAGGCGCGAGGTACAAAGATATGCTCAAAGAAAATTATGATCGAAGGTTGATGATGAGCTATTGTGAAGATTGAGTCTTACGATGGTCGAATGTTCGATGCTAGAGATATGTTCGACTGGGAATCGTTGGGGAGGAGCTTTGAATACAGGTACAGAAAAATCAGTTACGTCTTGGAAGTTGTAGAGGTTACATGTTGACTTTTTGTTGTTGGGAATTGAAGGTTACCATTAATTCTGTTAGGGAAGAGGGAAAGTTTTGGTGAGTTTGGATGTATAAAAAGGGGTAAGGAGGAAGAGATTTCTTTATCTGTATTGCAGGATTCTTCTCTTTTAACTTACTACTTCATTTTTATCAATATGGCTGAGAACGTACCTATTGCTGAAGATCAAGCGGCTGTAAGGGCGAGGAGGATTCAAGAGGCCCTGCTAGGTCTTCAACGAAGGTTCAGGATAAAGGACAACATTAACGCTGAAATGCCAGATCTTTTTTAGGAAGAACCTGGAGCACCTCTCTATGATATGCCCTTCGCGTACTGGTGGGGAATAGTACAAATGATGGGGCCGCTACCCGGCCATCGGTTGTCGCTTATCAAAGGCTTCGCGGAGGATATAGTGGATCAGGAGGATGAAGCTGCGGCAACTGCTATTACAGAGGAGCAACCCGCTAATTAGATAGGGTTACCTTTTGTAGTTTCTCATGTTGTTGCTTTCATTAGTTCTGTTTCACATTCTTTCCATTTTTTTTTGCATGAATTTTGTAGTATTGTCCTCGTTATTGGAATGAAAGGTTATTTTGATGATAGTACCAATAGAAATTATTGTGATCTGCAGGATATAGTAGTAGAATCTGAATTCTTAATATAATACTGTTCGGTTCGAGGTCTGAAGTATAACTGTATTGATTGAATATTTGGAATATAAAACTGAACTTGTTGGGATAATCAAAAAACTTTGTCGAAACTAAAAATTTTGTCTGAAGGAACGAAGTTTTGACTGGTCGAATGTTCGAGTTCGGAAGTGTATCGAAGGTGAAGTTTGATGGTGTATCGAAGGTGTAGTTTGATTTGACTGGCCAATCTGACAATCTAAATTGTTGGTCTGTCAGAGTGGTACGTGCTCTTAGAGCAGTGTGCCAGAAAGTAATGATTATGTTTTACTCGTTTGACGAAAAAGGTGGTGATATGACTATTGAATTCTAACTATTTAGTTTTAATCAGGGAGAATAAGGTTCGAGAAGCTTCGGCAGTAGATGTAATTTTGGGTAAACGGGTTGTTTGCATGTGGGAAATGTGAAGGGTACGTCTGTCAAAGCACACCGTTAGCCGAAAAGCCGGGGAGGTGGGGTCGTGGTAATGATAACGGTTAACAAATCGAGGTGGTTTCGGGCTTTCGAAATATATATAAGTGAGAGATGAGTAATTACTGTACTCGTTTGCTTGTGAAAACCATAGAGAGTGAGAAGGAGAAGGAGAAGTGCCATTGCGAACGTGGAAGCTGTTAGGGCATCTGAGGCTCTGATCACTCTGATTTGGGGGTAGTTCTGCTAATTTCAGGTATGGCAT
Source organism: Kingdonia uniflora (assembly GCA_014058105.1). NCBI lineage: Eukaryota > Viridiplantae > Streptophyta > Magnoliopsida > Ranunculales > Circaeasteraceae > Kingdonia > Kingdonia uniflora. The sequence goes on from JACGCM010000003.1 coordinate 339,062, forward strand.
TTGATCTCTGTGAACTCTGTTCTATTGTTTTTTTTTGTTGGTTTGGGCAGTAGAGGCAGAATAATCTGTGTTTGTGGTTTAGAAATGGCACTCGGGATGTCGGAGAGGGGAAAAGTCTGGGTTACGACCTGGTCTGAGATTTGTTTTGGAGGGGGTAGATAGGATGGACACGGAATTTGTCAAGTTTGTCGATCTAATTGCGTGCCTCTTCTTCTGTAGGCTAAAAATGGATAACTGTCCGGCATCTAGACGGGCATTGATAGATGAAGAGATCAAAGAAATCAAAGCTATTATTTCTGGTTGAGCCCCAATGGGTGATGGTAGTGATGTAGAAGTTTTAGAAGTAGTAATCGACGCCCCATTATCAATGGTACTGCCTGCTGAGGAGGTTGTGGCTTCGAGACGTCGAAGGACGATAGTAACTGAGGATAGTAAGGAGGAGGAAAAAGTGTGGGGGGAGAGATATGATGTAGATCCCTCGGGTGTGAGAAAGGGAGATAAAGGGCATTGTAGCGATAGCGGGGATTCGACTGAGTCAGATGGCGTTAGAGGTTTCGTTGCAGTGAAGGATAGGGTTAGGTTAGAACGGTTTGTTGCTAAGTTAGAACTATCGAAGGTGGGGATATTTTTTAGTGTTGTCGGGGCGGGATTGACCTTTAAATTGAATCATGGGAGCGGGATTATGGCTAATAGGGGCCAGATTCGATTGGGGATGGAGTTACCGCTCCGAAGGCTGGTGAAAGAAGTTTTAAATTTTTGAGAGGTGCTCCAGTGCAAATGAACGGGAATTTTTATGAGATGATGAAGGTGATAGAGGGGATGAATGTAAAGTTGGCTGGTGAGAGCCGAAATTTGATTAAGTGGTTTGATATTGTTACCTTTTAATCGAGGAAGGCTAGTCAGAACCCAGGGACCTATCACATCCAATGTCACCCGGAGAAACCTTTGTTTTTTGATATGTGCTCGGCGGGTCGAGGGTGGAATAAAGATTTTTTAATAGTGAGAGGTAACTTCGAGAATGTAGACGAGGATGACCCTTATAAACTGCACCATAGGGTATATAATGAAAGTAAGTTTGTTGTCGAAGGGTTTGTTGTTGATATATTTCTTAAATTGGTGATAACTGTGTTTTTTTTTACTGTTGTAGGTCCGGGAAGTTCGACTTGGGATAATCCAGCGAATTACATTGACAATCTTCTTAAGGCTAGTGAAGACTGGGTAAATTCAGTGTTTGACAGTCTCAAAATCAAGAGGCAAAGGAGGAAGAAGGTTGATTCCCTGCTTCAAAACATACCCACTATGCCGAAGCTAGCAAAGAGAAAATGAAGTGACGGTTCTTCCAAGAGGTCAAGGGAAATGGGAGGAGAGGAGTTACCGAGGAACTATCAATTTGTTCAGAGGTCACGCAAGGGGTCGAAGCAAGTAGTAACGGTACCGAAGTGGCTGTCGAGGCAGTATCGACTCATGTTGAGAAAGGGAAGAGTCGTGCTGCTCCCGAAGCTCCGAAATTACAGCAATCGAAGGATGCCCAACGTAAGAGGCGTAGGGCACTGGGGAAGGATGATACACAGGAGGAGGATGAAGAAATGACTGAGGCAGAACGACATGAGCAGGCTATCGCCAAGCAATCTTTGATGGTTGAACTCCCCAGACGAGGCATCGAAGGAAGTAAAGAGGTACATGTTTCAGGTAACTATATACTGCTCCTTATTGTGATATTCTGAAATGTCTTTCGAATTCTTCGAGTTTCAAAGTTCACTGACTGATTAAATATTTAAGCAGACGGATGCCTGGGTGCGAACATGCAGCAGGCTATGAAGTCGGTAAAAGCGAAGTTGCGGCAAGCAAGGGAAAATCATGATCTTTCCCATGGGACGGAGGCATCACTGGTGTCTGAGGTGAAGAAGTTGAAGTAGGACCTTGGGGTTCTTACCGAATCTTATGATGAGAGACTCGAAATTTAGCGGTCGAGGCTAGAGCGGGAGTGGGCTGCAAAGCTTACAGGATGTGAGAGGGAGAAGGCTGAACAGAAAGTACGGTTTCAGGGGCAGTACGATGGCGAATGCAAGGTGCCTGTGAGGTTGAAGACTTTCATAGATGAAAAGGGGTATGACCCTGATACACTTGAACCGTACCCTGTGAGACAGTTGGGCGTACTGAAGGTGTTGGAGATACTGCTCTTTTTGGAGCACCCAGTAGTGGTCTTGTTGGTGGTGGAGCTGTCAGAATCTCGAATGAAGCCATCGAACTTGTTGATGGTGGAGCGTCTGTGGAACAAGAATGTGAGACCGTTCCGATGTGAGGTACTTTGAATTGGGGTTGTTCGTGTGGTGATTTGTAATATGTTGAACTATGATGCTGCTGTCTTTTTTTGAACTTCCATAGTTTATTCTGAATATGCTGATGTGTGCTTTATGTGGTACATTTTGAGTGTAGACCAAGAAAAAGACTGTACTTCGTCAGTTTCAGAGCCTGGACGAAGGAATATCGAATCGCCTCCAATGCATCCCCGAGGGTCCGGTCTTTCGACCATTCGTGCCCCTCGGGTTTGCTTAAATTTTGGAGACTTGAGCAATTCAAGATCGCCCCCAAGTATCTGTCGGGGCGAGGGTGGACAAGATACCCAGGGTAGACCAAGAAATGGACTGTACTTCAAAGGCCGTAGCCACAGCGAAGGAATATCGAACTGTCTCCATTGCATCCCCGAGGGTCCAGTCTTTCGACCATTCGGGCCCCTCGAGTTTGCTCGAATTTTGGAGACTGGAGATTTGTTGAGATCATCCTCGAGTACTAGTTGGATCGATGGTTGGCATGGTATTCAAGTTAAACCCAGAAATTCAAAGTGAAACATGAGACGAAGTATTGGTGACAAAACCCTCGTTTATTGTTTATCCTGGATTACATCGGTGGTACATGATTGTAGGAAAGGCAATTTATAGGAGACCAACTGCATTGTGCTCCAAGGGTTCGGTAGAGGCTCTTTGTCTTCTATCATCAAGTAGTAAGATCATTTGTCTGTTTTATCGTAGATAATGTAGGGACCTTCCCAAGATTCGACTAATTTACCAGCATTCGCAGGCTTCGTCGACTGATTAACTCGTCGGAGTACAAGCTCTTCAACATTGAAACTTCGTGGTCGAACTCGTTTGTTGTAAGATTTCTGAAGTGATGCGTGGTAGCAGCCCAGGTTAGCGATAGCTCGGTCTCTGGTTTCATCAATCCACCACATGTTGCATGCGAGTTCAAACTCATTATCTTCGTCAGGGAGGTTAGGATCTCGAGTGGGTATTTCAAACTGAATTGGTAGTACTGCTTCTATTCCATATGTTAGGAGGAAGGGGGTGCATCCGATAAACATTCTTGGTGTTGTGCGATAGGCCCAGAGGACGTGTTGTAGCTCTTGAACCCATAGTCCTTTCTTTGTATCGACTCTCTTCTTCAGACCATCAACGATAGTTTTGTTAATTACTTCGACTTGACCGTTGCCCTGGGGTAGTAAGGTGTCGAGGGTGAGAGAATAATGTTGAGTTTTTTGAGGATATTCCTTACTTTACTGCCAATAAAATGGGGACCATTATCGCACCGAATCATGTGGGGGCAGCCGAAGCGAGTGATGATGTTTTCCCATAAAAACTTGATGACTTCCTCTTCTCTGGTTCGGCATAAAGGAACAGCTTCGGCCTATTTGGTGAAGTAATCAGTGGCAACGAGGATGTTTTCTCTACTACCCAAAGCTTTTGGAAACAGACCAATGAGATCGATGGCCCACCTTTTGAATGGCCAAGAAACTTGGCTGACATGATGATCTCGAGAGGGTTAATGGATGTCATGAACATAACGTTGGCATTTGTCACAATATGCTACATATTCTGAAGCTTGCTTTCTCATATTCGGCCAAAACAATCCTTGGGTTACAGCTCGAAGGGTCAAAGATCGACCAGCGGTGTGTGCACCACAGCTGCTTTCGTGAAGCTCTTTTAAGATTCGAGAGGCTTCGGTATTGGATACACATTGAAGGAGGACGCCATTTGGAGATTTGCAAAATAGTTCATTATTATGGATAGTGATCTGCGACAGTTTTCAAACTGTGAACGTCTGGCTTTGGGATCATCGGGAAGGGTGGCGTTGGTACGGTAACGAAGGAATGATGTTCGCCAATCATCTAAATCGAGACTCTCGCCCCCAGTATTGATGACATTAATTTCCATCTGGTCGATACTTGGGCGTTCAAGTACTTCGAAGTGGAGGGTTCGAGATTCTGTTTGTCCCAACATAGCTACTATGTAGGCGAGTGCATCGGCATGTCTGTTTTCTCCTCAAGGATAATGCGTGATTGTTAATTTTGGGGGAAATCGGTTCATGCGCTGTCGCACAAGTAAAGCGTAGTCAGCCATACGACCGTTAGCTTGATTTTCTCCTGAGTAATGTCTCTGAATGAGTTGGGAATCTGTAAAGACTGCAAGTTTTGGAATGCCGAGATCGAGTGCGAGGTCAAAACCATGGATCAGTGCTTCATACTCTGCTTCATTATTAGAACAATTAAAGGTAAGTTTAACTAATTTCTCTATTTGGTCATTAGTCGGTGTGACCAAAACAATACCAATTCCTAAACCATTGGGTCCTGCAGAGCCATCTGTGAATAAACGCTAACCAGTAAGGGGGTTCCATGGATCTACAACTTCAGGTTGCTCTTCCGGTTGATCGCCTTCATGTTCTTCCCAGTCGCAATCTTCAACCGGAAAGTCGGCGAGGAAATCTGCTACTGCTTGGCCTTTCTGAGATATTTGCTTCTCGAAGGTTATGTCGTGCTTGCCAAGGTATACAAACCATTGTTGTACTCGTCTGGATTTTTCCTTTTTACTAAGTACTTCGCGGAGAGGGTAACTCGTGATGACACGAATGGGGTGGGCCTAAAAATATGGTTTGAGCTTGCAGGTTGAATAGACAAGTGTCAGGAGCAATCGCTCAAGTTTGGAATAACAGATTTCGGCAGGGGTTAGAGTTTTGCTCATGAAATTCACTGGTTTTTCAACGTTGGAATCAAGGCGAATGAGTATAGAACTTATTAAAGCTTTTGTGGTACCGAGATATAAGGAGAGTGTTTCACCTTCGATGGGGGTACTGATGATGGGTGGGCAGCCAAGATAAGTTTTGAGCTTGAGAAAGGCGTCTTGACACTCGGGGGTCTAATTGATCCCAGGGTTGCTTTTCTTCCTTATTTTATGGGCGCCCTGACTGCGTAAGAGGGAGAAGTGCCAAGAACATCTATCGGAGGACTTGGAAATAAAATGATTAAGGGCTGCTATCCTACCAACCACCTTTAGGACGTCTCTCTTTATTGTGGGTGAGGGCATGTCAATGAGGGCTCGAATGTGGGTGGGGTCAATTTCGATGTCACGTTTACTGATAAGGTGGCCCAAGAATTTTCCGGAGGAGATGCCAAACTGGCACATCTTTGGATTGAGTTTTATTTTATAGTGCGAAGTATTGAGAAGATGTCGGTCAGGTCGTGAATGTGGGTCTATTTTTGTATACTCTTGCATAGCATGTCGTCGATGTAGACTTCGACTGTCTTGCCAAGCAGGGGTTTAAACATAGTTGTGACGAGGTACTGGTAAGTGGCACCCACATTTTTAAGGCTGAAGGGCATGACTTTAAAACAATAAAGGCCTCGTTCAGTTATGAAGGAAGTTTTAAGTTGATCTTCTGGGAGGAGGGGTACCTGATTGTAACCCGAAGCTGCGTCTATCATGGATAGGCGCTCGTGTTCAGCAGTGGCATCGAGGAGTGTTGAAATGGTTGGCAGTGGGAAACTATCCTTTAGTGTGTGTGTTTATTGAGGTTGGTGAAGTCGACACATATTTGAATCTTTCTGTTCTTCTTAGGAACTGCCATAATGTTCAATATCCAGTCAGCGTACTTGACTTCTCTGATAAATCCCGCGGCTACAAGCTTGTCTACTTCGAGGTTAACCGCATCTCAAAGTCGTGGTGCCAGGGTACCCTTCTTTTGTTTGACTGTCATGGAATTGGGAATGAGATCGAGGTGATAGCATGTCAGGCTGGGGTCGACACCAGGCATCACCTGAAATGTCCAAGCAAAGATGTCCGTGTTTGCTCGAAGGAAATCTTTAAGCTCGAGGCGTTCGGCCTCGCTGAAAAAGGTTCCAATGAATGTTCCTCGACCAGGGCCGTCGAGTTCAATATAAACGGTAGGTTCGATATGGGGGGTAGAATCTATCAAAGACGAAGGGATGGAAAGGTGCAATGATTGCTATGGGCGTCTGACAAGTTTTCTGGTCTGGTCAATTTCTGGGTGCTCGCATGAACGGGCGAGACGTTGAAATCCTTTGTGGTTCAGCGTACCCACGGGAGTTACAAAAACGAAGGGTTAGGTGATAGGTCGAGGGTATAGCTCGCATAGTATGGAGCCAGTCCCGGCCGAGGATACCGGGGTATTCAGATTTCTTGTCGATGACAAGGAAGCTGGTTTGATGGGTGAGCGGTCCAGTGGTGACAGGTAGGCTGATACGACCGACGACAACTTCGGTAGTCCCGTTGAATCCTTTTAACTCGACGTTGGCTGGGGTAATGAGTTTAGTTTTCTATGTTTTTTCGACGGTGGGCAGAAATAGGACGTCAGCTGCACTTCCTGTGTCAATGAGCATTGTGTGAAGGACAATATTCTCAATCTTAATCATAATGACCAGAGGATCAAAATGAGGGAAACGAACGTGTGACATGTCACAATTGATGAAAGAAATGCCCTCGAGACGAGGGTGACGACTGCATTCTGGCAGTAGGGTAGGAAATTTTTCCTGGTAAGAAAGTTTGTAACATTCGCCGATGCGCTTTCGTTTGCTAAGTGAACGAACACTGTCTATATTGTTGACTTTGATGAAATATGATCGGTAGATATGTACCACGGTTGGGTCAGCAGTAGGGGTGGAGAGGGATTGAAGGTAAGACCCACCGAGTTAACTGGGACGGTCAATAACGTACTGGTGTAGACGTCCTACTCGGAGGATGAGTTCGAGAGAACGTTGGAGGGCGAAGCATTTTTTCGTATGGTGGCAATTGCATTTGTGATTGGCTTAATAAGGCTCCCCCGATTTGACTTCGATTGGGAGGGGGATGCGCCATATGGGGTCTGCCAGAATGTGCGGTAGGAGGGTACAGAGGGGGACGGTGAGTGTTGGCAAGACAGGCTTCGATCCCTTCTTGCGAACTTCAGCACTATTTTTGGTATAAGGGAGTTTGCGGCTCAGTCTCCTGTGAGGTGGGAGCGATCAAGGGTAGTGGAGTGGGATGCGAATGCTGTCGCAGTTTGTTGAAGTGGGTAGTGTTCGAAGGTTGGGTATGTTTGCAGGATTCTTGGAGTCTTTCGAGGTTGATATAGACGTTGACCTTCGAGAGCATCTCATCGAGTGTTTGGGGTTTGTGGAGGACGAGGTGCTCTTTTACTAACTATAATCAGGCAGAGCATTTAAATATGCGAGGATAGCATTTGCACAGTAGAGGTTTACTATTTTCCGTGATTCATCGAGGAATCTCTTTGTGAAGGCTTCGAAGGTCTCTGTGCTTGACTTTCTGAAATAATGCGTAAAATCTAACTTCTTTGTCTTTGTTGAAGGCAAACTGGGCGATGAAGAGCTGCGTAAGTTGCTCGAAGCTTCGTATCGAGCCATTTGGGAGATTGTGATACCATCGAAGTGGGTTTCAGTGAGGCTAGTTGGAAAAAATTGACATAACAGGTAGTCGGCAGTAGAGTAAAGGCTTAGTGAGTTTTGAAATTCAAAAATGTGGGTTTTGGGGTCTGTGTTGCGATATTTGTTGGGCCTGGGGGCACGGAAATTGAGGGGTACATCGATGGCGAGTAGGGTGACACAAATGGGACTATTGAGGCGGCTCCATGAGTTTAAGGTTGGGCTTGCGCTGACGCGTATAGCGAATTGTATCTTGTGGTCGAAGTCTTGTTGTGTGACATATGCAGGAGGGGGAGATTGGTGATGTCGATGGCGGCAGGGTCGAATGTGTGGTATATATTCAGCACTGCGCTCCCCGATTTGATCTCGAGCGGGACGACGCTCGCCGAGTCGGTCTTTGACAGGCCTAGGGTATCTTGATGAATGGAGGGTGGAGTCAGAAGGGTCTTCAGTGGGGTGGATTGCGAGGTGGATAGAGCCAGTGTGGGGAATAGTACAGGGAATACCTTCAGCACCGATGGGAGTTAGGGGTAACTCGAGGTTTGTTGAGGGTCCAAGGCGGGCGCAAGCAGATACGTGTGATTGATCCGGTACCTGGGACTAATGGGCGGGTTCCAAGGGCTCTAACCGTTGGAGTTCTCAAACTGTGTTGCGTTGCTCATCGATTGCACGATTCTATCTATTTTCGTCGTCTACCCGGCGATTTTGTTCAATTTCCAATGTCTGGCAGTGGTTTTCTCGTTCCTGGGTGAGTTGATGCTGATGGCGCTCTTCTGCTTGAGCAATTTGCTGAGATAGTAAAGCGACTTGAGCGGCGACTCTGTCAATGGAGTTGCCTGCCTGAGTTGAATTGACACGGCAGGAAGGGGACATTGAAAAGGAGCGGTAAATGGTAGGAAAGAAAGGATGGTAACAAAGATGAGGCTACTAATAGTGTGTGAAGCACAGACGGCGCCAATTATAGGGGCTTAATCTTCGTTGAGAAGCGAAGATGGCTCTTACAACACAGAGGTCAACCTCTCATCAAAGATGTACAAGTATATGGCCTAAAAATAGATTAATTAGAGACACATACTTGCGTAGAGGCCCGAATGTGACTCTCTACGACCTCTGATGAGGATTTTTGAACTATGATTCTATTACTGATGAGTAAGAATATTGATTGAATACAGTTTGTAAGTGCTCGAAGGTAAAAAGCATAGGGTTTGGAGAGGATTTTTCTAACCCCCTCTTGGTTTCCCCTCTCTCTTATTTATAGAGACATAAGAGGCTGAGTCACCAAGAGTGGGCCAGGCTACATGATTACTGTCCCAGTTTTTAGGCCGCGGCATTTATTACGGACATCCCTGTCATTGTAGCTGAGAGACCAATTAATGCACCGACCAATCCGTTTGAGCTGACTGCTAGTCTCATCACACTTCTGCTATTCGAACGTTCAGTTGAAGGGTATCTACTATTATGTGCTAATCCGTTCTCGAAGGTTTATCTGCTATTATGTGTTGATCCATTCTCGAAGGTTTATCTGCCATTATGTGTTGATCCATTCTCGAAGGTTTATCTACAATTATGAGTTAATCCGTTCCCGAAGGTTTATCTACTATTATGTGCTGATCTGTTCACGAAGCTTTATCTACTGTCGAGGCTTTGACTACAAGAGTTTCCTGAGGGGCTTGATTCTGAGTTGAAATAGTCTTCGATATGTTCGAGTAGGATACGAAGTGGACTTCGAGTGAGGAGGTCGAAGGCTGCAAGTAGGGTACCACAATTAGTTGAGTTATGCTTACTCTAAATCGTGTTTGCTAGGAATATGGTGGTGTAGTGTTGCTTGGCTAGTAGTTTGATTGGATGTGTTTATCCGTGAGGTGCCGTTAATGGAGCGTTGATTTGTATTGCTCGGATTGATTCTCCTAGAGCATTTCGGCAGGCAAGTTTTATCTTCCTTAATAACTAGACCATTATACTGATCCGTGAGTTATTGTAACGCCTAGATTATTATGTTTATACTATGATTAGGTTAGTGCATGATTATTTTCTTAGGGCGTCTATACGGCTTATTTCCCTTAGCACACTATGTGCATGAGTATTTAAGGATTGGTTAAGTTATTACAGCATTGGGTACATTGTGGTTTAGCTACAAGATAGAACCTTGTAGGTTATAGATAGTTATTCTCAGTAATAGGGATTGCGAAGATTCTGCATCGTTAAACTATATATTTGGAATCATTGGTTAGTTATTAGGATGCCTAACCTGTTTCTTGGCGCTAGTAATTAGGTTTGGCTATTAATAGAGATATACTGACAGCACGTGGTTTAGCTGCTATTATTATCAGTATGTAGTTTAGATATTATAGTTATACCTTTTGGATATAGTTTCCTCGAATTGTTAGTATGTGGTTCTTGGTTCCTTGATAGTCTCGTGGGCGGTGTAGCTTCCGTAAGACGTGGTCTTCGATTCGGAGCTCGTCCTCTTGCCTGCTATTATTTTGATCAATCTTAGGATTAGTCTAGGTGTACTCTGTGTTCTCGAGGCATGGTCCTTGAGCACGGTCGTTGTGATTGGTGGTTGGTTAGAATGTTAGATTACCCGTGGGAGTGTAAAATCTCCTGGACTGTTAGTAGTCGGTGGTGAGTAGATGGCTTGTCCGTGGTGGTTGGTTGTGGATGTTGAACTTCTGATAGTTTACCTTAGGATTGTTTGCTCATCGTGTTGTGACACTTATTATCCTCATGATTCATAGAGCTAATAGAGCTTTCTCATAAGCCTTCCTTCCCTAGGATGAGGCTGTTAGGGCTGTATTCCCTTCCGTCATCTAGGAGGCAGCGAGAGAGCATGGCTCAGTGAGGTACGCGGCTGAGCCAGGTGGTTTATGAAGTTGTACGTCACCCGTGATGTTAGAATCTGCTGGGGTGGACTGTCACATCAGTATAGGGAAACTGTCACCGTCGTGCATCTGTTCGCAGAGATTGTCACCTTGGGCAAAGACAGTCCTGGTGGGTTCCTGTACATCCGTGCTGGTGATTTATGTACAAGATTAGGAGGATTGTGATGCGGTTCGGTTTTGGAGAATTGTTAACTACTTGTTGGACACTTGTAGGTCGCCCCATGAGTACTAGTCTGTGTTGACAGCTATAGTACTGTAGTACTTAATGGCAATCATGTTGCTTTGAGGAATCTTAGAGATTGATATTGTTTAGATGTCGTGACGGTTAAGTTGCTATTTCATCTAGGTTTAGATGGTACAACTGAGTTACAGGTGGGCATCTGTGTTAGTTTTGGTTGCCACGCTCTCAGGCAGGTGGTTATCTTATTGTGCGTTGGCTGTGTTGGCAGCAGTTGTGTTTTAGCCTTTAGGATTTTTGCTCACATCCATAGATAATATATTCTCTTATCTAATTTTGACCGGATAGATCATCCTGGCTCGTATTTTATGTGATATTGTGTGGAAAGGAATGTGGTTCCTTATGTGTGACAGAGGATGTAATTCCTTGGGGTGCTCGTGACGCCCAGTATAGTTCCCCTAGCCTGGTCTGCTTAGAAAATCGTACCTGTATCCATAATGGTCCTTTAAGGTAATCCTTCTTTAGCAGTTGTCAGCCCACTTTAGTCATAGGGGCTAGCCCTTTGGGTTGGCATCGCTAAATCATTCTGTATCATAACGCATCATCATCATCAAGCATATCATTGCATCTCTGCATACTACCAATTCGCTGGTTTTCCTGATAGAAATCCTTAACTCTTTCTGCATTATGTTTAATATAGAATCTTCTGCACTTGGGATAATCATAAAATTATCTCTTTCCGTCATATCATCATCATAACATATCATTGCATTGGGATAATTATTCTCCTCTTTTTTGAATTCCTCTTCTCCTAATTGATTTGTGGTACAATTAGATTCATCTTCCTTTTACATACTCCTCTCCTCTCTCTTTCTATTCCACCCTCTTCTGTATTTGGTTAATCTATTAGGTAAATTAGTATGGTTGGTTGCTGTGAGCTTTAGGCTGGTATTTAGTTGTGGGCGATCTCGCTCAGCTTGTGATAGCTTTGGGGTCATGCCTGGTTGGGGTTTGGGTAACCCCATTGGATTATTGTGAGCCGAGGGTGTTACCCTCGTGTATGATTGTATTTCTGAGGTAGGTTAGTCGTTTGTGGCGCTGAGGACCACGGTAGTGATTAGAGTGTAGTTAATAGTCCTTGGGACTGGAGTGTAGTTATAGTTTTAGCACTCCTTTACTCGAGATGTGTATGTTTAAATATAGTATAGTTATACATAATCATTAAACTAGTTATGTACCTATTAGATACCTATTAGGCATCCTGTATATATTTATATATATATATATATAGTTTATCGCTAGATATTATTATATCCTATTATCATTATTATATCCATCTCATTGGTTAGTATAATTGTTTAGCTATTCTTGGGAGTTAGTGAGCTCGTTGTTTACTCACTTTCGCATCCCCCTTTCAGCGGCAGGTAATTTCAGGTTTTAGTTGTTACTGTGGTGATCTTTGGGGAGCTGAGCTGGAAGCTCATTCTCCAGTTATTACTGTCAAGCTTACTGCGTAGAGGTTTGTAGAATCTTACGTTTAGATATTGTTATCTTAGTCTTCCGTTGTTTATGTTTCTGTTTTTCCTTATTACTCTGTTGTGATACTATTGTGAATGACTGGGCCAGAATTTGTCTACGGCTCGGTTGTTCCTGGAGCGAATCTTTGGATTCCCCGACCTGCACATCCTCGAATCTTAGTAATTGGTCTAGCTACCGATTACAAGATTTTGGGGCGTGACAATTTGTCTTACGAATTTGCAAATTTTCTACCTCTTTTCGTTATTTACATGGCTACTAATAAGGCCGTTGACTTTGAAGGCAACTTAACTAAAGCCTTTCTTCAACTGGCTAAAGATGCAAAAAGATGATAAATTAGTAGAAATGGTAATAGAAGATTGTTGATAGTGGTTTAAAGCCGAATTCGCCATTTTAAGCCTTCTGGACACATTGATTGTTCAGAGATGTAAAGAGGCATTGAGCGCTTTGTAGAGCTTAAGTCTCCACTGGATAAGCTTCACCTCAATGGATTGCAATTAGTTGCATTCTTCGCACAAACGGGTCATTATCATGGGCAAAGTTCCTATATTCTGATATCAACTTATTATATGTTATCTAAAAAAAATCTTATTGTATGCGGTTCACAAGCCCAAGCAGTTTTTGTAACAGCTCAATTCGCTTTGATAGTTTGAGAACTTAACTAAAATAATGAGGGGAATGTTGTACCATGAGCATGGCTACAGGACCAGCTACCATCTTCTACTGCTTACTTTTTCCCTCAAAGAAAACTACACATGTCCAAGCCCATTACCACTCTTCTGGTTTAAAATGTCTGAGACAAACCTCTTAGACTTGCATTAATGATGCATCTGATGTCAATGTAAGATTGATGCATCTGATTCATACAAACAAACCACTAAACCCCTGCTGGAAATAAGAAAAGAAACTTGTTCTTGCCCTTTTTTCTATGCAAAAAATGTACTTCATTCTTTACGAAATATGTTAAATTCCTTAAATGTCTTAAGAGGCACAGATACTCAAAATTTTCATGTTTAGCTGTCACCTGCTCTAGGTACCTAATGTGCGTTTGTTATGTGTATCTGAGACTCAAAATTTAAAAAAGCAATACTTTCGTTGGACCAATGCCTCCATTAAAAAGCAGCAACAATCAAACTTAACAATAAGAACATCAACAATGGACTCCCAACAGCAAGTAAGAATAGCAATCAAACTTAACAAGAACGATAATCAAACTTAACAGTAAGAACATCAACAAAGTAAAGAGAGAGGGAAAGAGAAAGAGAGATAAGTACCAATCAAAATGCTAGGTTCGAAACAACAAGTAAGAACATCAACAACAACAACAACAATCCATTACATCATACGGAAGACCTGGGTTGGTATGTTTATGCTCCATAGCTCTGAAGATAACAATATAGAAAAAGGTCAAAAAGGCCACAATACAAAAAAGAAGAAGTTGTAATTACACATCATTAAATAAGTTTGTTTTATAAGAAAAGAAATGCAATTAAGAAACCAACACAAAAGATAGAGGGACTTAGAAATTTCAGTAAATCTTTTTCCAAATCTGCTTGGAAAGACCTAGGTTGGTATGCTTATGCTATATAGTTACAAAGATATGTTAAGGTATGAATTCGAAGCTATGTTTTGTCAAGACTGGAAACTGGTTAAATTCGTTCGAACGATATTGTTGTCCGTTCGAACGAAGAGTCAAGCTTGCGGGAATTTGGCCCAGAAGGACAAAGTCGCTCGAACGACTTTGTGACTCATTCGAACGAGATTGGCGTTTAACTTTTTTTGAAGTTCTCTCCGATTTTGAAGTTTAACTATGAGACGTAGGAGTTGGCCTCGAGATCTGTACTCACGTAAATTAGAAGTTTATAATCTTGGTGTGGGCCCTCTATTATATAAAGGGGTGCTAGGTTATTGTATTAACTATCTTGAGAGAGTTTAATCTTAGAGAAGCTTTAAGGTTTGAGAGACTCCATCATTAAGCTTTGAGAAAGCTTTGAGAGATCATTGTAACCTGTTTGATTTACATAGTGAATTGCTCGGGAGTGGCTTTTTATTTGAAAGGATTTTCCACTTCCATCCTCTGGAACTTTTGTATATCTTATTGTTCTTGCTTGATTCTTGTTTATTCTCTTATATTAGTGTTTCCGCGTAATCGTTCTTGACGAGAGGAAGAGAGTAGCTAACTCGGATTCTCAATAAGATAACAGTAGAGCAAAATGGCAAAAATACCACAATACAAAAAAGTAAAAGTTGTAAGAACACATCATTAAATAAGTTTGTTTTATAAGAAAAGAAATGTGATTAAACCAATACCAAAGATAGAGGGACTTATAAATTTTAGTAAATTGCTTTTCCAAATCTGCTTGGAAAGACCTGGGTTGGTATGCTTATGCTACATAGCTACGAAGATAACAGTAGAGAAAAATATCAAAAATACCACAATACAAAACAGAAGAAGTTGTAAATACACATCATTAAATAAGTTTGTTTTATAAGAAAAGAAATGCGATTAAGAAACCAACACCCCAGATACATATTCTGCTATAATTATGCAACCAATAGAGTATAGCATAGTTATGAAGAACATTGCAACATTTTGGGAGAACTAAATATATAGGATATGTTATTCAATATTTGGTGAAATTTATCTAAGAGTACATAATAATATGTTGGAAAGCTTGGTTGCCATAAAAAAATAACTCTTCCAATATATGGCCCTCAAATTTATTCTTCAATAAGATATAATTTCCTGGCACATCATAACTGTATCAAATATGCAAGAGGGAGAAAACAAAAATAAGAAAGATGAGAGGGAGAGAGAGAGAGAGAGAGAGAGCATATTGTAAGATTACTATAATGAACTCCCAATGTAAGGAAATTAAAACTCTAAAGAGCTAGAGTAAGGTCGTAGGGATGCACTCACTACTTGTTATGAGCCCAAGTTGAGAATTTCATGAATGCTAGATTCCTCACAGCCAAAAGGTGTACACTAAGATAGTAAAAAAAAAGCATTGACACAACATAAGAATTTATACCAGCTGCTTTGCAATGAAGAATCAATCTCATAGAAAAAAATAATCTATAGAAGTTATAATAATTAAAAGTTTATTGCCTTACCGCGGCAATGCATTTATGAATTCAAATTTTATATCATCCATTAACCCGAATGAAACTTCTACTTATGCTCATACCAAAAATCTGAAGGGATAGCAATGCCTCAAATTTTGAAGAGGATGTAATAAAAAAAATTATTTTGAAAAAAGACTCACCACAGAATGCTAAATTGTGAACTCCCCATCTATATTATTAACTCCTCCTGTAAAAAAGAAGAAATAGCAACCCTCAGTCGATCATGCTTTTAAGAAATTTAAGATTTTAATTTGATCAAGAATTCAATAGTCCATTAGGAAAATAAAATCGCTTGATACAAATGTTAAAAAATTATCATTTACTAACTTTGCTTCATTATAGAATTTAACTGGAAATCTATTTTCCCGAGTGGATCATTACTATTTTTTGACCAATAGCTTCTCATTAAAAAAAACTAAAAATAGTAAGAACATCAACAATGGACTCCCAACGGCAAGTAAGAACAACAATCAAACTTAACAGCAACAACAATCAAACTTAACAGTAAGAACATCAACAGAGTAAAAAGAGAGGGAAAGAGAGAGGGAGAGATAAGTACCAATCAAAACCCTAGGTTTGAAACAGCAAGTAAGAACATTAACAGCAACAACAATCCATTACATCATACAGAAGACCTGGGTTGGTATGTTTATGCTCCATAGCTCTGAAGATAACAATATAGTAAAATGTCAAAAAGGCCACAATACAAAAAAGAAGAAGTTGTAATTACGCATCATTAAATAAGTTTGTTTTATAAGAAAACAAATGCGATTAAGAAACCAACACCAAAGATAGAGGGACTAAGAAATTTCAATAAATTGTTTTTCCAAATCTGCTTGGAAAGACTTTGGTTGGTATGCTTATCCTACATAACTACGAAGATAATAGTAGAGCAAAATGTCAAAATACCACAATACAAAAAAGAAGAAGTTGTAAATACACATCATTAAATAAGTTTGTTTTATAAGAAAAGAAATGCAATTAAGAAACCAACACCAAAGATAGAGGGACTTTGAAATTTTAGTAAATCCTTTTTCCAAATATGCTTGGAAAGACCTGGGTTGGTATACTTATGCTACATAGCTACGAAGATAACAATAGAGAAAAATGTCAAAAATACCACAATACAAAAAATAAGAAGTTGTAAATAAACATCATTAAACAAGTTTGTTTTATAAGAAAAGAAATGCGATTAGGAAACACCCTAGATACATATTCTATTATAATTATGCAACCAATGGAGTATACCATAGTTATGAAGAACATTGCAACATTTTGGGAAAACTAAATATATAGGATATGTTATTCAATATTTGGTGAAATTTATCTAAGAGTGCATAATAATAGGTTGGAAAGCTCGGTTGCCATAAAAAAATAACTCTTCTAATATATGACCCTCAAATTTATTCTTCAATAAGATATAATTTCCCAGCACATGATAACTGTATCAGATATGCAAGAAAAGGAGAAAACAAAAAAAAGAAACATAAGAGAGAGTGAGCATATTGTAAGATTAATATAATGAACTCCCAATGTACGGAAATTAAAACTCCAAAGAGCTAGAGTAGGGTCGTAGGGATGCACTCACTAATTGTTATAAGCCCAAGCTGAGAATGTCATGAATGTTAGATTTCTCACAGCGGAAAGGTGTACACTAAGACTACAAAAGAAAAAAACATTGATACGACGTAAGAATTTACACCAGCTGCTTTACTACAAAGAATCAATCTCATAGAAAACAAATAATCTACTGAATTATAATAATTAAAAGTTTATTTCCTTACCGCAGCAATACATTTTTGAATTCAAATTTTATATTTTCCATTAACCCGAATGAAACTTCTACTTATGCTCATACTAAAAATCTGAAGGGATAGTCATGCCTCAAATTTTGAAGAGGATGCAATGAAAAAATTAATTGTGAAAAAAGAGTTACCATAGAATGTTAAATTGTGAACTCGCCACCTTTATTATTAACTCCTCCTGTAAAAGAAGAAATAACAACCCTCAGTCGATCATGCTTTTAAGAAAATTGAGATTTTAATTTGGTCAAGAATTCTATAATCCATAAAGAAAATATACTTTTTTTATACAAATGTTAAAAAATCCTCATTTACTAACCTTGCTTCATTATAGAATTCAACTGGAACTCCATTTGCTCGACTGGATCATTATTATTTTTTTGACCAATAGCATTTCATTAAAAAAATTAAGTGTTCAAACTAATTAGTTTTGCCAATATAGGACTCAATCTCAACCCCACCAAAGATTCAATCATTCCTACAATTGATTCCAAGAAAAAAATTACAATTGGTTGACATGAAATTAAGATGAAATTAGAGGCCTAAAGTTGGGTTTGAATCTATTATAACCCAAACATAATTTTTAACTCAATTGCTTACCATTCATCTAATTTGGAATCCATCTATTCATTAATCAAAGTATAGAACAATTTTGAAAATTTAATGGATTGAATCAATGAAGATAGAGAGCTAACCAGCATAAGATGGACTAGATTTTATGAGGAGCGATATACATGGCCAGAATAATCAATTGAATACGCCGAGTGTGGTTTGTTGTCAAAGGTTAAGAATTCTTCTACAAAGAGAGGGAGAGATGGAGATGGAGATGGAGATGGAGATGGTGAGGAAGAAATATCATTGATCGCTGAATCTCTGCGGACAATTGCCAATCAGTTACGAAGATGTAAAAGTGTAGCAATTTCGGTTAAGACTTATTTCGGTTAAGACGTTAAGTTGTAGAAGGGAAGAGAAACAGTCAGGAAATTAGGATTACTTATTTCATTATTGCCATATAATCAATGTCTCAGTTAATTCAATGCACCACCACGTAGGACAAACATCGCCGCGCGAGACAATCTCAACCATGCGTTACAATCGATGCCACATATGACAAAATTAAGAAATATAATATAGATTACAAAACACGTATAGAAAATCAAAATGTAATCCTTGAGCAGAGTCTAGAAAGACAAATACTTGCAAAGTCCGTCAAAACTTCTTCCCATTAATTTGTTCTTATAGAAACTGGAACACCAAACTAAAAAAGGTCTATCTTCAGGTTCTTCAAAAGTACAATTATAGATTCTTGTGCTCTGCATCAACAAATGAGTAAGCATTGTCAAAAATAACAAATATCATTCCCCCAAAATAATTTAAGAAAATCAAAATGCATAAAGCATTATGAGATAAACTGAACTATTTTGTCATTGCCAAATAGATCCCATTTTGTTTCTAATATAAGATACCACAAAAATGGAGACAATCATTATTGAACTCAATAATACTCAAACACAAACCTAGCAACATATCTTTACATTCAAAATTAAGTATTATATCAAATAATTGCACTCGGCCCCAACTTTAAACTCAAAAATAATGCGCTTGCACGTGCTAGCGTGTGCATAATTGCTCGTATAACATATTATGTGGCGAGTGTCGTTTGATATATATCGACCAAATGACGTCTTAGTTGCTTTATAATTTGGATTGTGATCATCATATTATTATTCCAGGATATGAAAGCACCCGCGCAAGAAACTCAAAAGAAGCGCAAGTAATACTAGAAACCCTCCTAGGTGATGCTGCTAATTAATTTGGGTCTGGAGAGGGTTCTAATTAGTCTGCCAAGAATTCCATAAGTACGTCGCAGTAGTTCGAGGCATTCTGCAGTATATACTATCCCTTTACAAAGTTTGATTTATGTTTTGCTACTTTTGTTAGTAGACATGGCAATTTTGATGCATAATATGCATAATTGTAGCTGTGGTGGTGAACTTCTTAATATCTTTCAAAAAAACTCGACTCCATTTGATTGCACAGCTTGTAAGTTTTGCATAAATTACTTTGTTTTGTACTTTGTTATTGTTATCATAGAAAACTTTACCATCCTTAACTAAATTGTGATAAATTATTATAGCTTGAACTATTTCCAAAAGAATAGCTAGAACATTGCTACAGTTACATGAAATATCCATATTTGGAGTTTGTTTGACTTCGTGTTAAGATTAGGTGTCAGCACTACCTCGTGGTTACTCGTCATCAAAGATTGCACATGGAGCGACTACAGCTAGACTGACACTGAACAAGTAGGTGGGTTTGTACCTCTTTGTATAAAAACTATCAAGCCATTTATATTTTACAAAAGGTCAGAAAGAAAGTAATGTCTTTTGGAGAAAAAATTCTTTGTTCGAATAGGCATTTTGGTCTGTTTGAATAGACTCTGTTCGAATAGACTTTTTCTCTATTCGAACAGGTTACTTTGAACCCTATTTATTCGAATAGACTTTTTAGTCTGTTTGAAAAGACTATGTTAGAACAGACTTTTTCTCTATTCAAACAGGTTATTCAGAGTTGTATTTCTTTGAATAGGATCTTGGTTCTGCTCGAATAAAACATTGTCTGTTCGAACAAACTTTGAGTTTTTAGTTTTCTAATAAAAGACATCCTTTCTTATTTTACTTTTTATCTCTTCCAAAACCTAATTTTCCAGGGCTAAAGTTTTTAGAGATAAGATAGATTTTAACAAGCGATTTAATGCGAAGCAAAACTCAAATTAAATCAATCAAAGATTTACAAACCTAATCATTGATTTGCAAAGCTTGTGAGTTTCAAGTTTGGATAGTTGATAGAGATTGAAGCAAGGCATTGTGAGAATGAGGAATTAATTGCAAGGAGTTTGATTAGAAGAGAGGTAACCACGGGATGTATTTATCGAGTCTATAAGTAATTAAACTCTTATAATTTTATTTAAATATTAGATTGTTAAGCTATCAGGGGATTCGACAGCGACCTGTGAGTTTTTCTCCTGAGAAAGGTTTCCCAAATCCTACAGGTTTAAAATTGTTTGTTCTTGTGTTTGATATGTTTTTTATTGTTGACACTAGATAATCGAGCAAACTTAAATTAGACTAGGGTTAGACCATTAATTCAAGGATTTTAGACCAATTGATTTTAACCTAAATTAATCAAAATTGGTTAATCTCAAGTAATTATTTATTTTAATTAGTATCAAAGCGGTCACGCTTTGAGGATTAACAACCTGAGCGTGGATCCTAACAAGATAGCTTGAGAATAATGGATTTGAGAAATTTTGAGGTCTTGTTAATCATCTTCTACTCTTCAATGGCAAAGATTATCTATACTGGAAAGTCTGAATGGTTGTTTTCTTATAATCAATCGGGGAAGATGTATGGATTGCCATTGAGGATGGATAGAAACAACCTACCGTGATGTAAGGTGCACCAGGTAGTATTATAGAGGTCCTTAAACCTATAAACCAATGGTCAAAGGAAAAAAGGATGCTACCGATTATAACTCTAAAGGTCTCAATGTTATCTTTATGGTTGTGAGTCAAAGTGAGTTTTGACATATTTCCGCCCGTATCACTTCCAAAGAAGCTTGGGACATTTGGTTCAAATTCATGAAGGCAATAATACAGTGAAAGAAAGTAAGCTTCAAATGCTTACTTCGCAATTTGAAAATATTCGAATGAGTGAAAATATGCATTTTGATGAATTCTATGTTAGACTAAGTGATATTTCAAACACTTGTACTGCATTAGGAGTTCCATATTCTAATGTTCAAATTATTCACGAAGTTCAAAGATCTCTTCCTAAGGGCTTTAGATCCAGACATGATGCTATCGAGGAAGCTCTGGATCGTAAAAAAAATGAACCCGATACATTAGCTAGAAAGTTACGAACTTTTGAACTCGAGATGAAAATGGAAAACCCTGAGAAGAACAAGAGTGTCGCTTTTAAATCTTCATCTTACTCTTCTTCTTCTAAGGGTAACAAAGAGGTTGATCGCGCATATATCTCAGATGATGATGAAAGTTTGGATATAGATTCATCAATTGCTTTTATTAGCCAGCAATTTAAAAAAATCATGAAAAAATATCAATTTCAAAAATAAGGGGAATCGATGAACTATAAACTGTGACCTCATGATCGGATCAAATATTATAATCGATAGACTAACAATGACACTGACCTTAGTCAAATTTATTGCTATAAGTGTCATAAGTTTGGTCATTATGCTTACAGTTGTCCCGATAAGAAATTTGGAACTAATCACAAAGCTATAAACATTATTGTTACTTGGGATGATAGTGATGATGAAAATAATAACAATGAGGATCATCCCCAAGTAGTTGAGAATGGTCAATATTGCATATAATCTGTTTTTCTAAATTGTAGTAATGAGAACTCTAATGCTTTTGAACTTGAGAATTCTATTAAAAATCAGAGTGATCATGAAAAAAATGAGTTTGAGGACCAGAATCTTAAAGACTCGTATGCTATGACTTTTGCGAAGTATATTAATCTTGTTAAACTTAACAAAGTCTTGAAAGACCAAGTTAATATACTCACGCGTAAACTTCAAGAAAAAATTGAGAATACAAATCACGAGGTAGAAATGCTTGAATATGAGAAATAAGGTCTCCATGATAAGGTTAAGATTTTAGAAAAAGGTGTTCGTGATACAAAGGAGAAAATGAAATCAACTTTGGACTAACTACATGTGGCCAAGCTTGATTTAGTTTTATCTTAGCAGAAACTTGAAAAAAAAATTCATGCAGTTAAAAATATTGATAAGATGTTATGTATGGGAAAGTCGGATACTGACAAAATGGGTCTAGGATATAAGAAACATTTTTCTAATGTCAAGACTCCTCATATCACAAAAAATTTCAAAGAAATTGCTACTACACTATTACACAAACATAATATAATATCCTCCACTTGTAATCAGGCTAAAAGGTTCTTGTACTCTCAGATTTATTATTGTGGATTATGTGGTAGAAAGGATCATATTACATCCTATTATAGATTTGTTGGACCCTATCAACCATATACTCGACCATTCAATGGACAAAGATATAACTCAAATGTGATTTCTACTAATGTGAAAAGTGAGAATTTATCAAGATGGTTTGCACAGGAAACTTCAGCTCAAAGGATTCTTCAAACCATTTGGGTGTGAAAGACTGATTTAGCACCTCAGATAAGGTACAATGTTGCACTAACTGCTTTGAATACCTTTAAGTCTATTCAGTGGTATATGGATAGTAGATGATCTCATCATATGTCTGGTGATGAGTTCAAGCTTAGTCACCTAGAAGATATTCAGGGTGGCGATGTTACTTTTGGTAATGGGATCATATCTCCTATAGTGGGAAAGGGTATGGCTGAAGGACTTGGTACTCCGACGATAGATAATATTAATTTGGTTAAGGGGTTGAAAGCAAATCTTCTTAGTGTAAGTCAGTTATGTGATACAGACAACACTGTTACTTTTTCTAAGGGAGGTTGTGATGTATTAAATTCTCAAGGACAACGTGTGATTTATGCTGCTCGAACTGCTGACAACTGCTATGTTGTTCAACAAGAAGTTCTACTATATAACAAAGCTAAACTGAGTGATGTGGATTTGTGGCATCAAAGGCTGGGACACATTAACTTTAATGATTTGCCTAAGATTACGAGCAAAGAGCTAATCGGGGGAGTTCCAAAGTTGGGAAGATTAACTAATATTGTGTGTAGTTCGTACCAAATTGGTAAACAAATCAAGAGTTCACACAAGAAGGCAAACAATATTGCTACTACACGTATTCTTGAGCTAATACACATGGATTTGATGGGTTTAATGAAAACTACATCTTTGGGTGGTAAATGATATATCTTGGTAATGGTAGATGATTTTTCTTGTTATACTTGGATACTCTTACTGAGAGAAAAGTCTAATACATTTGAAGAATTTCGTACTATATCACTTCAAATTCCAAATGAGAAAGATTGCTCTATCAACAAAATTCGAAGTAATCATGGAGGCGAGTTTAAGGATACCAGAGTGATCAAGTACTGTACTTCTAACGGGATTAAGCATGAATTTTTTGCTCCAATTACGCCATAACAAATTGGGGTTGCAGAACGAAAGAATAGAGTTCTTTAAGAAATGGGACGGGTCTTAGTTTACAGTAAGGACCTTCCTACACATTTTTGGGGTGAGGCCATTCATACCGTGTGTTATACTATCAATAGGGTGTATCTTCGCCTACTTACATTAAACACGCCCTATGAACTTTGGTTTGGAAAGAAGCCGAATGTAAATTACTTTTGAGTTTTTGGAAGTAAATGCTTTATATTTCGAGATCGAGAAAGTTTTGAGAAATTTGACTCTCAAAGTGATGAGGGTATTTTATTGGGCTATTCAACAAATAGTAGAACTTTTTGTATCTATAATTCTAGGACCAAAGTGATGATGGAGTCATGTAATGTGGTTGTAGATGATAGTTGCGTTATTGGCTCTGCAGATGTTGGAGAAGAAGATGGTACAACCAAAAATCTAGATACGTCAACTAGTTAGATTCTTGACATGACCACTATATCAAATATTGGAGCTCCTTTGTCTACTCCCCCCCCCCCAGATCCTAGTGTTCCACAACCCGGATGGTATTAAGTTTGCAAGGATCACTCACAGGCCGATATAATCGGGGATGCTAGTTATCATGTTCAAATTTGAAGCCAAAACCATGAGACGGTGAATTATGTTTGTTATGTTTCTATGATCGAACCCACAACTGTCAAGAAAGATCTCTTCGATGAATATTAGCTTCATGCAATGCAGGATGAACTTCACCAGTTTTAACATCAAGATGTATAGGATTTGGTTCCACGTTCTTTAAGTACGAATATAATTAGAACTAAATGGATCTACAAGAACAAGTTTGATGAACTTGGGAACATCATTAGAAATAAAGCTAGGTTGGTTGCCCAAGGGTATAATCAAGTCAAAGGGGATGATGTTGCTGAAACATTTGCTCCTACTGCAAGGCTTGAGTATATTCGCATACTTTTCGCCCTTGCTTGTAATCAAAGGTTTAAGCTCCATCAAATGGATGTGAAGAGTTCTTTTCTAAACGAACTCAGTAAGAAAGAAGTGTATGTGGTACAGCCAAAAAGGTTTGAGTATCCTCATCATCCTAATCACATTTTCAACTTGAAAAAGGTTTTTTATGGTTTGAAGCAAGCTCCTCGAGCAATGTATGAGCGGCTTTCAAATTTTCTCTTGGGTAAGGGATTTGTTCGAGGGGGAGCTGATAAGACGTTGTTTATACAACGTAAGGGAGGCACGGTGCTCATTGTTCAGGTATATATAGATGATATTATGTTTGGTTCTACTTAGAATTTACTAACCACTTCTTTTGCAGCTTTAATTAAAAGTGAATTTGAAATGAGCATGATTGGGGAACTAACATACTTTTTAGGTCTCCAAATACGTAAATTGGAGAATGGGATATTTATCTCTCAGTCCACGTATACAAGGGAT
The DNA here is from genome assembly GCA_014058105.1 of Kingdonia uniflora. Lineage (NCBI taxonomy): Eukaryota > Viridiplantae > Streptophyta > Magnoliopsida > Ranunculales > Circaeasteraceae > Kingdonia > Kingdonia uniflora. The sequence goes on from JACGCM010000003.1 coordinate 363,842, forward strand.
CTTGTGAAGAAGTTTGGTATTTCCTCTGCAAAGCACGCTCAGACTCCCATGAGAACCACGACAAAGTTAAATAAAGACACGATAGGTAAGGATGTTGATAAAAAAATGTATAGAAGTATGATAGGTAGTTTACTTTATCTTCCTGCTACTCATCCTGATATTATGTTTAGTGTTTGTATTTGTGCTCGTTATCAAGGTAGTCCTAAAGAGTCCCATTTACAGGCTGTTAAGCGTATTATTCGTTATGTATGTGGGACATCTAATTTTGGTTTATGGTACTCATATGACACAACATCCGAGGTTATTGGTTATTTAAATGCAGATTGGGCAGGTAATACAGATGATAGGAAAAGTACTTCAGGAGGGTACAACTATATTGGGAATAATCTTATTGCATGGTAAAGCAAGAAGCAAAATTGTATTTCTCAATCCACAGTAGAGGCAGAATATATTACTGCAGGGAGTTATTGCTCCCAACTCATTTGGATGAAACAAATGTTGCACGATTATGGAATAGTTTAGGGAACGATATCAGTCTTTTATGATAATACGAGTGCGATAAGCATTTCAAAGAACCCTGAACAACATTCCAGAACCAAGCACATCAATATTCACTTTCATTTTATTCGTAATCTCGTTGAACGAAAGATTGTCATTGTTGAGTATGTTCCCACAGAGAGTTAGTTAGCCAATTTTTTCACCAAGCTATTAGATGTTCTGAGGTTTAAAACTCTGAGATGGTCAATCGGTGTTTGCTCCATTGATTAGGTATGTCTCTTACTTTTTTTAAGCACTACAATTTTGTTAGATAGCCATCTTGATATATGTTTTCTCAGATATGATTTGTGCCTCAATGTTTGAGAAATTCAACATGGTCTTAGTTAGGATATGTTTCCACGTCAGTCACCTAATCCCATGTTTAAAATTGATAGGCACTCATTGACAAAATACTTGAGAATACCTATAGAGACTTTGTACCTAATGTTATGTGATGATATGGGCTTTTTTACAAGCTTCGAGTATTATTTCATAAATTCTTTCTAAATTCAGCATTTTGTTTTATCTGATATTTTATAATCAATTATCATAGATGGTAACTTCAAGTTCAAGGTAGTCTAATAGAACATTTCTTATACACTATTCGAGACGAAAAAGATACTTTGTGAGACCAAAGATAGGATAATAGGCTTTTTATTGTTACACCTTTTTAACCTTCGTCTATGCTTACCCAAAATTTTATCCATTTGAAGCCCTTTTGTTCCTTAAAATATGTCGTTAGTTTATCTACCCAAATCCTTTATTAGTTTACCCGTTTGTTCTTAGACTTTTTAGTAAAAAAAATGTGATGGTGCGATTGGCACATGTATGGAACATCCAAATGTTCGTCGATAGGCGACACCGAGCTTCAACCCAGTTACTAGTTGCTTTGGGAAAGATTTGATAATTTGCTAAAGGAAGAATCCTAATCAGTACTGCGGGAACAAAAATGCATGACCCATGCACTAGATGGAAGCTGTGTTCATAATAATAGTGACCTAACGATTATCCAAAATTACTTGATTAGGTCCTCTACCAATCTTGAGTTGGGTATGATTTGAGGTACTTATGATGCTCAATCATCTATCCCATTTAACGGTAAAATAATCATCAAAAACCTGTGAGTCGAACACACTAGCCCCCGTCAAGTCACATCGATCGACTTGATTGGTTAATCCAGAAGTTGAGCCTGCAATCGAATGATCTAAGTGAGACGTTATACTAATATTGCATTTTTAGTTATTAATAACTGGGAAACGTAAGGCGATCTCAAATATGCGTCTATTATGACCATTAATACTTAAGTGGGTCACTTTGTGGATGGATAGGTCCACATATGTTTTCATAAATTTGTTTGGAGCAAAGGCTGGAGATCCTACTCCACCATGGTCATACTAGGATGAATAATAGACTTTCCTTGAAAACAATCATTACATGTACACTCTCTGGATCTTCTCTCCATTTAAGGGAAGTCGAGATGTATTATCCTAGCCCAGAGGAGTGTATTAGAAACTGTTCCAATAGCGTGTTCTAACCTTTAAACATGGAGGGAATAAACATAATCTATCTATCATTTTCACCAATACTTTTTATGTGATAAACATTATAATGTATCTCCCTAAACTTAATAAAATCATACAAGCTTTACTAGTGAATAAGGCAGACTAGATACCCCATATCATACCATTAGGAAGTAAAAGTGTAACACTCACAATGTTTTCTATCTTGTTGATCGTGCCAATGATATTTGTGATATCCCCGATGCACAAGCTTAGAGAAAGGAAATATGTTCATATCTCAAAAGGAGCGAAAGTGTGGTATTAATGTCTCTTAGACATGTGTTGTAACTCATCTGATTATCAGTAATGCTCAATGAGTAGATAGATCCATAGGTAGGTTGTATATAGCAGATCAACTATCATACATAAAATTTAACTACTTCCCAAGCAAAAAATTCTCATAATCAAAGAATAATCTCATAGATGTGATACCGAACCAGTGCATGTCACGAGCATTATATTAAACTAACCAGTAAAGAGTTCCCAACTTAATCAATGATAGTACTAATAAAGAAAAACAACTTTAATACAACAAGTAAAGTTACTACTTGGCTTGGCAACGCTCTCTAGGTAACATCATTTATCTACTGAGAATTTACTACTATTTATTCCTAGAACTTAATCCAAAGCTACATTAGTATTATGGAAGAAATCTAAGGTCACAAACTTTGTCGTGGCAAGGTCTACGCCAACTGTGACCACGTGATAAGTCTGGCGTTGATCTCTTTAGATCGTCTAGGGTGCCTTGCAATCTCGCGCCCAACTATCTCGTATTCATTTATGAATTCTTCTTATTCTATTTTGGTCTATTGACAAACCTTTTGTTCCCCTTGCCTCAGGTTACTGATGAAATTTTAATCTTATCGTTGTTACCATCCCTCATCTATCTACGGTTATGACCCTATCCGTAACTTCCCCTATTAGTAGACCCAATATTGTGAAACCCTAGCACATGTTTACTTTTATTAGGCATAAGCTTGAGGTTCCTATCCAGTCGCTCATTATTTTGCTTAAAAATGAGGAAAACTTGAATCTGGTTTACGCTTATAGTGATCTACCAAATATTGCCTCGAAAGCATAATATTTGAAGCGTAGAATGTTTAGTAGAATAATCCCAATATCTCTATTTATCTTAACTATTTCTCCACATAACCTCGTAGTGGAGTTGCACTGCCGAATAAAAATTATATCACTGTCATACAATCCTAGAATACTATAGGGTAATTTATTATCAGGTCTTCCTGAATATGGAGGTGAGGGTTCAAACAAAGTTCCCCAACTTTATTATTTAGAGACTCTTAAACAATAGTTTTTTCCAAATTTTGCAATAGTAGATGGATTTCAGTATCCATACAGGTCAAGTTTATTGGTATCGAAATAGTATTGCAATAGCAAATCAATACCAGCAGTAGTAGTACTTGATAAACATTCTCTGCATAAATAAAATTTATAGTATTGAAGTCATTGATTCCCAATCATTACTTGTAGGTGAACCTTGTTCATATCCTATTACTCATGAAATCCTATTTAAATACATAATTTCCAATCATTACTTGCGGGTCATAGTCTATAGCGTAATGAAGTACATGATTCCCAATCATCACTTGTAAGTGAACCCTGTTCGCTGCTTTATACTCATGAGTTCCTATTAAGCATTAAATCCTAATTTTACCATATAAAATGGTGATCTTAATCTTAAAGTACATTTTAATAGGGTCTTAGCCAAGACAGTTATTCAAAACCACTAGATATTATGATATTTCTAATAACTAGGGTGTTCTAGTTCCTAAAGTTTTATATAAGGTTTATATATTCTAGCCAAATGACCCATTTGATATGAATTTGAGGGGTATTAGATGTTTAGCTAACAAGTGGTCCCCCCCGAAGTCTGCTGAGTTTACAGGATTGGTAGATTAGTTAATCTTTAAACTAACATTTTAAGGTACTATAGTTTGCTATTAGTGCTTATATACCACGAAATGTTATCAAGTACATTTAATTGTACCTAGATACGTAAAATTGGTTCTTTTGACACCAAGTTTTTAGAAAATAAGACTAAGTCAATTCCCAATTGATCTATAATTATTGTCTTTAACATTTAATCGTGATTTAGATACGACTTCCAGTCGTATTTTAAATTAGTCTTGGTTTTCGCATTATCCCTAATCTCTGGTTAGGATAATTAGTATCTTAGGGGTATACCATTAATATCCTATAAGCTATTTTAAGTAAATTAAGTATGTATTAATCTATATTTTTATATCACATATAAGTTAGTTAGTTTTTCTATACAAGACACTCATTCCCAAAAAAAAATTTAAAAATATTTTCATAATAAAAAATTTAAAAATGGGTCCCCCAAGGGGTAAGTCCAGTCAATAGGAATTTTTCAAAAAAAATTAACAAAATTTAACCAAAAATTGGGCTTTAAAAGCCAATTTTAGTGTTTGAACCGATCTGACTCGGTCAGGGTCAAGGCCTGAACCAGGTTGACCGGTCTGGACCGGCTTGACTTGGTCAAATAGGATTAATACGTATTACTGTTATAGTACAACCTGCGTCACTACAATAGTACAATACGTGTCACTGTAATACTGAGACATGTGTCAGTGCAATAGTACATATGCGGGTCTCACATGTCACGTCAGCTAGTAAGTGTCCTTGGCAAGTGTCTACCATGCCAGCATGGGAGGGGTCCTACCAGCCACGTCAGCTACACGTGTCCTTCCCATGTGTCTACTACATCAGCATAGGGTAGGGCCCATTGGCCACGGCAGCTGCCACGTATCCTTGGCACGTGTCACTGTGGGCCCAGTCCCTGCCACGTTAGCATCCTAGTTTGGTCTGATTTTTTTAGATTAGGTTTGATCCATGTCCAATTTTTCAAAAAATGTTGATCCAGGTCCAATTTTTCCAAAAAAATGTATCTCGATCAGGTCTGAAACTCGATGATGTCAGCATGAGATATTAAAAAAATAAAACCCTTAAAGGGTATGTGACGTCACCCTGACCTAATCGCCGCAAAAACTTTGTTTTTTGCGACAAAGTACTCAGTTTCCATGCCATTTTCTCGGCGACATGGTCATCTCCAGGAGGAGTGTGATATATGGACATGATCATCATAGAGTAAGCTATACAACAAAATTGCAAGCGCCTAAATCCGATTACTAGAATGACCTCTATTTTAACCTGAAAATAGCCCTTCATGAGGGAATACTAAAAATAGATTTAAAATTTAAGAGAATATAGGTATCAATCTGCATACTCAAATCTACACATCTTATATGTTATATCATACAATTAATACTTAAAAACAAAATTTTCAAAAATAAAGATACCACTCTGTAATTCAAAAATCTAAAAAAAAAATGCTTCCTTGGAGAGCCATTTTGTCCTTTTTGATATATAAGCTCTTCGCAGTGTTGATAACGTATTGGACAAGAAGTTATTCTACTAAGTAATCAAATACACACATATATATAAGATTATAGTTTATCATTGATAGGTTGTTATGTGTTACAATTACTGAACCCTTTTTAGGGTTAAATACTCTCTCTCTAAAACTTTCCCCATAAACCCTGTTTATATGGGCTTGTTAGGAGCCCAGTAGGACACCGCAACTCAGTTGGGTTTCCATCTTGGGCTGGACTCAACTCCTAAAAATATACTCTTCTTAAATCTACGTCTTCGGCCCAAGGGGGTCCAACTTATAATATGGAACTTAGAGTGTATGAAGAGTAATTGGTTGTAATCAATCAATTGAGCAATAGAAGTTCTTCTTGGGGGATTTAACCCGCCAAAATATTATGTTCTTCATTTAAGGTAGTCTCTAATTTGATTGAGTATGTCTCTACATGTGACAAACTTAAGCAAACGAAAGAGATACTTATGAGTCCATTGAAAATTTTAAAAAAACTTAATTCAAAGAAAAACGTAAATGCAGAGATGGGCGATTCAGAAGATCGACTCATAAAACTTAAAAGTCCAATTTTTAACCTAATTATTACTCTAGGGGAGTTAATAGAGTAGTTCATTCTCACGAACCACTCTAAAGCATCTACTTCGACGAAGTGACAAGAGCGCAAGAAGAAGAAAGGAGTTGCGGAAGAGAAGGAGAAGGATGAAGGTAACGAAAAGGAAGATGGAGATTCTAGTGATGTCGAATCAATAAAAGAAAAATCAGTTATTGGTAAGTCCATTAATCTTATGCATAATCTTCGTATTAATTTTAAAATTGAAATTCCAATATTCGACGGGTCAATCGATGTTGAGAAATTGGATAACTGGATAAAAACTAATATTTTAGTGTATGAATATTCAAATGCTCAAAAAATCTATTTTTCAACATTAAAATTCACAAGTCATGCACTCACATGGTGGTTTGGAAGCAGTTTTATCCAATTGAGTATGAGTAGGAGAGATTATTTAAATGGCATCATTTATGATAAAAGCATGGGCAATCAGTACAAGAGTACACTACGGAGTTTCATAACCAAGTTTTGGTTTTAAGCACCGATGTGGATGAGTATGAGGTATTTATAAAGTATACGGGGGGCTTATCGGAGTTACTTAGAAGTGAGTTGAAACTCTTTAATGTGACAAATATTGAAGACGCTACCATGAAGGTGATTGCTAGTGAAGGCAATTACTTGAAGAGTGACAAGAAAAATGACAAAAACAAGTCGGGATTCAAGTCTGGTTTGAAAAATGAACTCAAAGGGGAATCCAAAGGAAAGGGGTCTTCATCCATGGGGAATTATTACAGTCATTATAAGGCGAGTGGGCATATTTCTGATAAATATTAGAAACTTCACCTAGAGTTTAAGCCGAAGGAGAAGAAGAGCAAGAAAGAGAAATGTGTACTAACCGCAGCGGCTGTTGACACCCCAAATTTATATTCGATTTAGATAAACCGAATCCTAAGATTACTCTTATGCTTAAGCTGATTATGGCTACCTAGGAGGTGAGTCGGGAAGAACTTTGTTATGTTAGTATTCAGGTAAAATAGAGCTTTGTAGAGACCATCCTTAATCTGGGTAGTCAGACGAACTTGATTTTTGAGGTATTGGTGAAGAAGATGGGTTTGGCTACTACAGCACATCCTAAGTCATATGGTTTGGGCTTGACTCAGAAAGTCGTAGAGTTGAAGATCAGTCTCTTAGGTTTCCCAAGGGGATGACAACAGGTAAATTATTGCTTAGGACATGACACATCTCACCTGAGGAGGACACCACTCAAATTTCTATGGGTCACTTCTCCCTTGTCCTCTAGAGCTGCTAGGGTTTAGTAGGTGGAGGAGGAAGTTTTGAAAAAGGATCCCTTCTTAGATCACCTTCCCTCTCTATTTATAGGGAGGGTCTTGACCTAGAGGAGCTCAGGCTCAGGTGTCTTGTGTAATTCCTAAGATACCCTTACGAGGTTTTAGGCTTTACCTTTCCATGTGGGTCTGGCATAAAATGTTTGTCGATATAAATTTTTTTAGCCGTGGCCCGGGATGTGCACGTTTATGGGTGGGGAGGTCGCCCAATGACCTACGGCCGTCGTGGTTATTGGGAGTGCACTCCTACAATCGCCCCCCTCAGTTCTTAGCGAGGGAAAACTAAGGTGAACCAGATAAGGTATTTGTTTGTCTTATCATTTAGTCACGAAGGGCATTAATTTGAACTTCATCATTCGAGAGGACGGTACTTGTATTTTAAGAACTTTGCCTCGTCTGACGAGGGAACACGATCATATTTTGAATTTTAAAGGTCTGACCATTATATGGGAATCTGTGAACCACCATTATTGTCTCGATATTTAGATAATAAATTAATTAATTAATTTTATGCGCATCGATGTAGCATGCGATTATTGTCGTAATTATTGGGCAACGTGTTCCATCATTGTAAAGGGTCACATTAATGTGTGTGAACCACCCTTTCATTTTCCCTCTCAATATAAGGGAGAGTTTCATTCTTAAAATCATTTTCGTTTCTCTACTCCTTGATGTTCTTTCCTGAAGTCATTTTTGTTTCTCCGTTTCTTGTGCGCTTCGGATTCTTACCTAATTTTTTGTCATTGTTGTTGTTTTCATAGTGGGTAGAAGTTATAGGCTTCTTGCTACTTTCCTTTGCAATGAGGTAGTAAAATCGGTACGAATTCCAATTATAACTAGGTTGTATTTTACTTTGATTTACACAACCCTACATGATCTCTATTATTGATAGGACTGTAGTTGGTAGGATGGCCGCATCTAAGCGAAAAGTACCTTTGGGATAATGGGACCCTTAGGTTACCCTAGTTTAGTATTTCTCCATTCATTTTTTTGATTTTTTAGCCTAACCATTGCACCTGGCTCATGCAGGTATAACCGCTCATATTGCACGAGTTATGTGTGCCCATGGCCTTGAATTCTCGTTACGAGGGATGAACTTATCTGGCGATGAACTGTACCCCTGTAAACTGTACCCCCGTGAACTGTACCCCCTACTTAGGAAGGCTGCCACGACCATGTGGTCGGTAGTTCAGGCTTGCATGATTTAGAGGCCGAGTGTCGTATCAATTTTATTCCGCGCTGGAAGGTGTTGGGCAATTTTCCCATGAGGCTTCTATTAGTGGTCAGGCTAGGGTTCCTTTGAAAGTTGTTTGCCTTACCCTAGTTAGTAGAGGCTACCCGCTTCCCTTGATGAGTACAAGACCGATGAGATAAGGATGGAATATCTAGACGTTGTCAATGAACGTTTCAAGGCTAGTGGGAGTGATGAATGGATTTGACCTAATTGCTAAACTTTGGCGTGAACCATTGTAATTTCTACTTTGGGCAGTTCGATATTGGTCTTCGATTCCCTTTAAATGATCTAATAAAGAAATGTTTAAACTCGCTTAGACAAGCACCCGGTCAGATGAATGAAAATTTTCATAGGGTAATGACGGGTTGTCGGTTAATTAACCAATCTATGTCACCTCTTTATAATACGTCATGGTGGCATATAAGACTGGGCATTGTCCCCACTAATGCGATTTAGTCTTTATGGAGTATGTAAATACGAGTGAGGGAGTGGATGTTTCGGACGAGCCCACACCCTCACCTCGCGTAACTCATGCTCATTCCAAAGCAAGCCCCGAGGGATGCCAAGCTCGTATATCAACATAGGCGAGGGCGGGAGGTGTAGTTAAGAAGTCTCATATTAAGAAGGGGAAAGCTAAACTAAAAGTTTAGGGGGTGATACGCACTTGTTCTCCCGAGTGGAGATACTGGTATTATATCGTTCGCAAGACAAGCGAGCCAAAATAAATAAATTTGCCCACCGGAGGTAATTTATGGTATCGGCACCCCATTCTTGTGACCGGTGCTTTTGATTTTGACAATGTACGGTCCCAATTGTTATCTCTGTCACAATGTATTTGACATTAAATGTATGTGATATCTTGTCATATTTATGTATTCTTTCATCATTGATATGTGATCTGATATCATATTTGTTCCTCACATGTGTTACCCTCACAGGGATCACTTACAAGAGCTTCTAGCTTCATTGGTTAGGCCTACAAAACCGAAAGTGCCATGTGCTTACCCATATTTTTTACAGGAAGTTTGAAGCGGATAGGTATTGGTTGCCAGCGAAGTACAGTAAACCACGTCAGCAAGTCGTAAGTAACACTATATCGATTCAAAGTACCCACTCTTTCAAGTCTTCCAAGTCCGTTGACATGAAGCCTCTCATTTTCTTGTTACAAATGGGACAGACTCTACAAGTGCCTCGCAGTCTCTCCCTCTTGTTCTGGGTGTGAGTGCTAGTCTGAGGGGTGCTAGCATAGCACCAAGTTCCATAGGTCTGTGCCCCAGAGGCTCATAGACGATGAACTAGAAGAGTTTAGAGAGAAAGGAGTGACTACCTTTATCTCAGCCCTTCACAAAAGAGGTGAACCATTCAGTAGGTAGTGGTAAGTTATTTTCTGGTGGTTTGCCAGAGGGTGAGGTCCAAAGCACGCCTTACAAGGACAAAGAGATGGCCTATTTGACCGAGGCTCTCGCAGACCCCCATGCTGCAGTCGTCGCTACAGTTCGACTGAAAATTTCAGTAATGTAGGCTTTTATCTATATTTATCTTGTGTATAAATGACTCGACTTTTATGAAAAAATTTAATTTGTGGTTTACAGTATACACTAACTCTGGAAGTGGCCTTTTAATGCAGCAAAAATCTTGTTAGTCGCAATAATGACTTGGAGCAGCGCCTCGCTGATATACAGGCCCACCAGAAGAAGCTTATCTAAGAGGCAGTCCAGCGCGAGCTGGTCGAATATGTTTTCTGTCAGACTCAGGCACTGACGAAGATGGACAAAGCTCTCGGGGAAGAGAAGTTGACACTCCAGCGAGACTTGGAGGCCACCAATGGTCATATGAAGAGTCTGGGTCTGGAGAAGGAGGCGAACGAGTAAGAACTCCAAGAGCAGCTCACGGGGAAAGATATGGCATTAGCCAACCTGCAGGGCCACGTGAGAGAGCTTGTAAATAGCTTGACTAATGTGGAAAAGGAGTTTTGTTTGTCTACAGACTGGTAGATCGCAACGTTTGCTCCTCCTTTGCTTTCCTTAGACATAAACCAAGATGTCCCCGAGCTTCGTCACCTTGGGCATTCCAGCTGGCAGGGTCCCATTCTATTTGGTTTGGCAAAGAACATCACTGCCGAAGAAGATGCAGAGATTACTACAGAAGATACTGTTGCGGCTGCCGCAACAAGCTAGGTCCCCGATATTGACCCGTTATGGGTTTGTTGTATGAATATTAATCTGATGCCCGTAGTGGCGATGTTGTAATATTGGGTTGATATTTCTGCACCACCATAAATTATTGACTTTTGTTGTGCAACCTTTGAATATTTATTATTATTAGTGCAAGTATTCCTCAATATTAAGATGTACATATTCCTTGTCCTCGTTGGACTATTAGCATAGGTCGTTATAATGACCTAACGCAAAATATACTTGGGATTTATGGAGTTCCCATCAACTCTATTTACTAGTCTTTGTTGGACTATTAGTATTGGTCGTTAAGATGACCTAGCGCAAAATATACTTGGAAATTTTAGAGTTTCCACAAACTCCTTTTACTAGTCCTCGTTAAACCGTTGGACTATTAAAATTGGCCGTTATGACAACCTAACGCAAAAATATACTTGGGAATTTTGGAGTTCCTGTAAAATCTTTTTACTAGTCCTCGTTAAGCTATTAACATTGGCTGCTATGACGACCTAACGCAAAATATTCTTATGATTTTTGGAGTTCCTATAAACTCTTTATATAATTCCTCATTGGATTATTTACATTGGTCGTTATGATGACCTAACGGAAATTATACTTGGAGAGTCCTCGTAGGACTCGTTGCCCATAGTCCCAAAGATGGGCATGGGAGAAAAGATTGGGATTTGTGTTCCTGGTATCGATGAATCTTGGGACGGTACAAGGTGGACATGGTCAGGTTAGTTTACATTATTTTTTTCGAAATTGATGGTGCTGAGTTTATTGTCATATTTATTGACGGTATTAAATACTCTTAATATAAAAGGGGCTTATCCGCCCATTCCCGTGTTTTATTTTTACCTTTGAGCTTTCAATTGTTCTGGTAAGTGTGATGAAGACTCAATCTCAATCCTGTTATGAAGAGATAGAGGCGTTGATTGCTCTGGTGGTCGAGAAATGGACCACTTTCCTTTTTGGGATTGGGGGCCTGGACGACGATGCTCCACGATTCTGCCAGTACCTTGCTTTAGAGCCCCTTCCTGAATATGATCGGAAGGAGGCGTAGGAAGGGTAGAGTTTGTTCTATTTTGAGATGTTATGCTAAACTCTTGCGGCCGTAGCTTCAAATTGCAAATGATGGCCTTGATGGAGTTAGGGCTTTATGAGGAGTATCACTACGACAGAGACTACCTGTCACTAGAGAATAAATGTGGGTATCCTGGGTGTTTTGCCTAAATGAACTTGTAATACAGTTGTTCCTAATGTCATGATTAAAAAACTTTTGTCACAATTGTGTGGTATATTTGATTTTGCTTGCTCATATAATACTGTTGCAATACTGCTGCTCATTTGACTTCAAAAAATGCCCCTAGTATTTGGGGAGTATGTTTTACTTCAAAAGCATTCCCTATATTGGAGGAGGCACCCTCAGTTGTTTTGAGGCTGTTCTTACCTCAAAAAATGTTAAGTATTTTAGAAAGATGTTTTACTTTAAAAATGCCCCCAATATTGGGGAGCTCATTTTTACTTCAAAAAACGAGTCCATTATTATTGGAGGACATTTTAATTCAAAAATGCCCCCAGTATTGTGGAGCTCATTTTTACTTCAAAAAATGAGTCCAGTATTGTGGAGCATAATTTACTTCAAAAATGCCCCCAGTATTGGGGAGCTCATTTTTACTTCAAAAAACTACTTCAGTAGTTGGGGAGGACGGTGTACTTCAAAAATGCCCACAGTATTTGGGAGTTCGTTTTTCCTTTAAAAAACGGCTCCAATATTTGGGGAAGATGTTTTACTTCAAAAGCGTCCCCAGTATTGGGGAGCTCATTTTTATTTTAAAAAACAGCTCTAGTATTTAAGGAGGACGTTTTACAGCAAAAGCACCCCTAGTATTTGAGGAGGTATTTTTACTTTAAAAAATGCCTCCAGTATTCAACAATGTTTTTATCAGACAAAACGATCATTGAAACTTTGCAAGTAAAATTTGTACAAAGCGGGGTGCTTTACTGGTTCCATTTATGGATATTCATTACATTCCAAGGAGATTTTAAGTCTTCTTTGTTGTTGTTCATCATGTAGTAAACATTTGTGTGCATGACCCTTGAGATAATGTATGGTACCTTCCAGTTTGGTTAGAGTTTTCCTTTGTTGGGGCTCTGTAGTGTGGGGAAGACCTTCTTCATCATGTATTCCCCCGATTAAAATTCTCTTGGGCAAACTCATTTGCTAAAATTTAGTTTTAGTGTCTTCTGGTAACTTATCATTCAGGATGAGGCCTCATCTTTTGTTTCGTCAATAAAATTAATGTTTTTTACGAAGAGTTATTCGCTAATTTTACTGCAGACGACCTGAGATCTTGTTGTATTATTACCTCTGTGGGTAATACTACCTCGGACCCATAGGTAAGCATGAAAGAATTGAAGCCTACCGAATTTCGAGGCATTGTTCGGTAGGGCCATAGCACGTGGGGCAGTTCGCCAACCCATCGGCCCTTGGCGGCATCCAAACTCTTGCTGATACCATCAATTATTGTTTTGTTGGACGCCTCGGCCTGTCCATTCCCTTGTAGGTACCTTGGCCTTGATGATAGTATTTTGATATTGTAGGGTTGTACAAAGTTGGTGACCTTACTGCCCACAAACCGAGTATCATTGTCTGTCGCAAGGACCACTGGTACACTGAACCTTGTGATGATGCATTTCTATAGAAAACTGGTTATCTCTTCTTCTCTTATACGAGCAATTGGGATGGCCTCTACCCACTTGGTGAAGTAGTTTGTAGTAACTAACAACCATTTACGTCTCATACTTGCCATTGGGAGTGCCCCAATTATGTCCAGTCCCCAATTTGCGAATAGTCACGAGCTTGAGACTATATGAAGGTCAACGGTGGGACATGTGTTTGCGCTCGTTCGGCTATAGACCCGTTAAAAGCCGATATCTCTATTTTTGAGGGGGTCGTGCAGTCTTGCATGTTCATATTCACCAAAACACCGTGATAGATAATGATTTATCTGATCCTTAAATCGACCAGCATCCATTTGACTAAGACTTCTCCAATCCTGATCCAAATGACCAATGTATCGTCATAGGGGTAGAATAATGACCCTATGTCATTGTTTATAAAGTATAAAGCTTGTCCATGATTCATCTCTAGGACTACCACGATACTGTGAGCTATTCTCTAATTCTCACTCAGTCGGTAACACTACCTCGTGGAGTGGGAAATGACATTGTAGGATTATGCCCTATTAATGTCTTACAATATCATTTCACAGACTATAATGTACCCCTATACTTACATATTTGTCATCGGCTCTGCTAGCTCTCCGTATGGGGAGCATGTCTTCAGATGGGATTGGCCGTTTTAAGTACTGAGTGCAGCGCCCTCTCCTAAACCATGTCTCAGCAAAATTAATCAGGCCATAGCACTTCTCAGTTTTATGGTCATAGACTTCATGATGAGCGCAATAGGGTTATCTTGGGTGGTCAGTCTTTGGGTATAACTTCCTGTAGTCTGGGATTTTTTGGTGATAACAAGGAGGTATATTCGTGTAATTTTGAGGTCGCTAGGCAAGTATCATTCCCAATGCTCAACCTTGGGCTTGCCTTTTCGGGGAGGGGGATAAGATTTGCCTTGAGTATCTTTGTTTACTCTCCTTTTGATCCTGCCCTTGTCGTCTCTGTGCTGCCAGTCGGGGATATTTCTTGGGTGTTTGGACGTTCCAGTATGCGTGACTAGCAACAGGGCGGAGGCGGTACTAAGAAGGATAATTGTCTAAGAGGCTAATGCATAGTTTTTAGCTTTTATATTCTGGTACTTTCATACTTTCATACTTTCTTATAGAAATTTCCAGTATCTCTTATTATTTCATGTCCAAAGCTTCTCGTAATTTTGAGCCAGGTAAGTAGGCTCCCATAAATGCCAAGCAAGATGTTTGGGCATCTACTTATTCAATGAGCATCAGCTCGTTCTTGAACCTTTTGAGAAAGGATTCAATGGTTACTCTGACCTACTATTTTAAAGAGAATGGCTTTATTAGATGCTTCTTTGACTACTAATTATGCATGTATTTTTCCATGAATGCCAGTGAAAACTGCCTAAAGGTAGGTATCGAGTTGGACTCATGGCTTTGGAGCCAGGCAAGGGTGGAAGGGAATAGATGGTACATGTCATCGTCTGTCACGTATTGCAGATCAATACTTTACTGAACTTAGAGATGTGTTGTCCCAGGTCTTGGCTCCTATTGAAGGCTTCTTTCCATGGCCTGGAATAGCTCTACCCTGGTACATAGTTCTAAATGTTCACCGTGAACGATGTACTATAGATCTTTCACAGAGTCTCTTTCATTAACCCTTTAGCCGGGTCGTTGTCTCTGTTCTATTAGTTTCGGATCAATACTTCTATGGAGGCGACTGCTAAAATAAGTTGGTCACTTCTTCCCTTCTTGGGCCTCGTCTTCCCCATATTAAAGATTCATCATAGTAACTTTCTTCGTATGGCTCGTAAGATTGTCTAAATTGTTGCCTTTAATGATACCGTTTGATGAACCTATCATTATAGGCAGGGTCTTTCTCCCCAGGGGGTCATGGGTTTCCTCCTTGATATTGGCTCTATCCGTACCCAGGTAGATAGGATAGGTAGCCAGGGTTATAGTCTTAATGCCACTGAGGAAGGTGCTCACAATAATTATCGTGCATGCTCCTAGGTATGTTGGAGGAGTGGGGGGACATATACTATTATATTATGGAGCATATCAACCTGGTAGAGGTGGGTCGGTATTGTTAAGCTGGTATACTGGCTGTGGCAGTGGGTGTCATTTCCCAGTGAGTGGTTGTATTGGTTACCTCGGTGGTGGAGGTCGTGGCTCGCCTGGGTATGGTATTATCCAATAAGACAACGAATATAGATTGTAAACTGAGGTAGCCTAGGGTTCGTAGGCTAGACCATACAACGGTAGTAAATTGGGCTAAGTTTTGTAGTTACAGTTAATGAGCGCCACCTCTTATAGCATGAAATCTCTAACCATCTCAGATGCTACCAGGACGCCGACTAGTGCTTGGTCTCGAGCTACGAGATTTTCTTGCATCTCATTATTAGCCACCTAAAGATGTTGGATTTGATCTTCTTTCATCATTATCTGCTCTTGCAGTTACAGGAGCATCACTCTCATCTCAGCCATCGCTTGCTTCTACGTCTAATTACGTGTATAACCTATCATCTTTGCGTAGTTGTGTAAAGTTTAGTCGCGAGGACGCAGACGGAGCCAATTGTAGTCTTTAATGTTTTCTAAGGGGACGACAATACGTAAAACGTTATTTAAGGCTTGACACGTCTCACCGGAGGAGAGCACCACTCAACTCTCTTTAAGTCTTTTCTCCCTCTTCCTCTAGAGTTGCTAGGGTTTAGTAGATGGAGGTGGAGGTTTTAAAAAAGGTCCCTTCTTAGATCACCTTCCCTCCATATTTATAGGGAGGGTTTTGACCTAGGAGTGCTCAGGCTCACGTATCGAGTATAATTCCTAAGATACCCTTAAAGGGTTTTAGGCTTTACCTTTCCACGTGGACCTGGCATAAAGTATTCGTAATTAGAAATTACTTTCGTCGTGACTCGTGGGTCTTAAGATAGAGCTCCCCATAGGACGTGCTCGTCAATGGGTGGGTACGTCACCCAACGACTTGCAACCCTCGTGGTTAGTGGGAACGTGGTCCTACAATCATGAAACATTGAACGTTCAAGTTTGTGATTACTAAATTGTTTATTAAAGAGATCACGTATGAGGTCGTTCCTTTAGATGTGCGTCAGGTCATTTTGGGTAGCCCTTATCTTTGGGGCCGAGATGCGATTCATTACCATAGAGCTCGCAAGTATCATCTTACAAAAGAGGGAAAGGAGTTCCATATCAATGCTTGTATGAAGTAAGTTACCACGAATAATTTGGTAATGGTAACTCAGGTGAAGAGGTTGGTTAATACGAGCAGCTAGTTTGTGTAGTTGCTAGTACGATCTGTTCAAGAAGGTCTGTTGGCTAAAGTATTATCTACTATAACAATGTCTCCTAAGCAACAAACTGAAATGGGGATGCTGTAAGAGGAGTATAAAGACTTGTTTCTAGGAATAGAAGGGATACCGTATATGAGAGATGTGGATCGTGATATCTCCTTGGTGAGTTGTGAGCCACTACCCAACATTTGGTTGTATCGGACTTTTATGACCGCGTCTAAGACAATCAAGAAACAGGTACGGGTGCTCCTAGAGCAAGGAGGTATTAATCTAAGTTGTTCACCTTGTGGTTCACCGGTGTTATTGGTGTTAATAAAGGATGGGACTTGGAGAATATGTGTGGATTATCAGGTACTGAACAAGATTACTGTGAAAAATAATTATCCGCTTCCAAGGATTGATGATCCTTTGGATGAGTTACATAAGGCTTAATATTTCACCAAGCTGGATCTTAAGTCAGGTTGCCAGATAGTTTGAATCTGGAAATAAGATACATGGAAAATGGCTTTCAAGACCAAACAAGGGCACTTCGAATTGTTGGTGATATCTTTTGGATTATGCAATGCTCAAACTATATTTATATGGTTAATGAATGAGGTTCTTCATTCTTTTATAAATAATTTTGTGATTGTTTATTTAGATGATACTTTGATATATAGTCAGACATGTGAGGAACAACTTCTGTATATATGTAAAGAGTTAAAAGCATTAAGATCGCAACAACTTTGTCTCAATTGGAAGAAGTATGAATTTGGGAAGAAGAACCTAGTGTACTTGGGGTTTATTGTTGGTAGAAGTGAACTTAAGGTAGATCCAGAAAAGGTCTCAATCATTACAAATTTGCAATTCAGTGACAGAAGTGCAAAGTTTTATGGGTTCTTGTTAGTATTTACTAAAGTTTATTTGTCATTTATCACAGATTTCAGCACCTTTGCATTCCTTAACAAAGGCCGGTGTAAAGTTTTTGTGGAAAGATCACCATGAGAAAACCTTTTAATTACTGAAGTGGAAGATTACAAATACACCAGTATTAGCTTAGCCAAATTTCCAGCATCCTTTTAAGATAGAAGCAAATGCGTCATATTATGTATTAGGGGCATTTTTGTTACAGGATGGGAAGCCAGTTGTTTACCATTCTGAGATGTTTATAGGAGCAGTACGTAACTATCCCACCAATGATAAGGAGTTCTTTGCATTACATCAATCAAGGAAGTATTGGCAGAGTTACTTATTGGGGAAGGAGGTTGTAGTACATTTCAATCACAAACCTTTACATCTTTTAGATACCGAGTTTAAGCTATAGTAAGCTCGCCATATGAAGTGAATGTCATAACTACAATAATTCACTTTGATTATCAATTATAAGAAGGGAGTAGACAACAAAATAGCTGACATATTATCTCGACCCCCATTACCAACTATTTCTATTTTGTTGGTAGTTAGATACAACCTATTGTTTTGTCTGTGTATGTTATAGGATATGATAATGACAAAGTGCTCAGTGTGATTCACCAGAAGTTGTAGCAAGTAAGACATGTGAGTATGAATTGAAGGATAGGTTGATTTATAGGGGAACTCTACTATGTATTCCTAAGGGTGGAGACCGTTTGTATTGCATTAGAGAGGCTTATTATTCCCGGGTTACAGGTCATTTCGGGGTTGAAAAGACTCTTTTAAATTTGTAGTATTATATCTATTGGTCAAAGATACACGTAGATGTTGCTCGTGTAGTTTGTGGCTGCATTTTACGCAATACATCGAAGCCTTCCAATTATAAGTTGGGACTGTACTTACCATTACCAGTACCTAACCGACCTTGGGAAAGCATATCGATGGATTTTATGGGTGGTTTTCCCATGACCAAGTGTAAGAATGATTATCTATTTGTGGTAGTTAATTGATTCAGTATGATGATAGCTCTTATTTCATGCCAGAAGACGATTACCTGGGAAGGAGCAGTGTGATTATTTTTCAAAGACATTTGGAGGTATTTGGGGCTCCATTCTTCAATTATTTATGATAGGGATAGCCATTTTTTGGGGTATTTCTAGAGATCATTATGGGGGATAATGGACACTAAGTCGAAGATAAGTACCGTGTTTCATCCGTACACTGACCAGCAAACAGAGGTAGTCAATCGTACTTTGGTTCATTTATTACGAAGATTCCATTCTAAGCATACTAAGACTTAGAATGATAGTTTATCATATCTTCAGTTTGCTTTTAATAGGGCAATTCATGGTTCTACTTTAAAATCTCCATTTGAAGTTTGTCTAGGGTAGTTGCCTCAAAGCTCCTTTGATATGGAATTTTTTTTTTTTTTAATAAGAAGGTGTCAGGGAAGGAGGAAGAGGAACAAGTTAAAGCTCAACATTTTATTGAGAAGATAAGAAAGGTTCATGAGGTAGTTAAAGAATAATTAAATAAGACTTAAGTGAAGTATAAGGCCCCACACGACAAGCATCAAGTTGAATGTACTTTTTAAGAGGGTGATCTAGTTTGGTTGTATTTGGGTAAGGAACGATTAAAGGGAAAAGGTAAGAAGCTTAAGCCTATCGATTGTGGGCCATTTACTGCACTCAAGAAGATTGGGGGTAACACATTTACCATTAGTTGATGACTTATGGATAGAAAGAGAAGATCCATTGTAAGAGGATAGTATTCTAGAGAGGAAGGTTACTGTTATAAGACTAAGTAGTATCGAGTCATTCAGAGTTAGAAAGAAAGGTCAACTACCCAGCAAGTCGAAGTGGCACAACAAGGAGATGGGCACGACCAATTTCCCTCATCTCCAGTTTTATGATCCATGAGGATCTAAACATTAAACCTCTTAAAAAGGTGTTAAAGGTGAGGTCTGTTTGAACGGAGAAATGTTTTGTTTGAATAGAGCCTAGTCTGAGAATCCTATTCAAATAGAGTCAAGCTCTAGTCGAACAGAGCCTAGTCTGAGTTTTCTATTCGAATAGAGTCAAACTCTATTTGAACGGATACTATTTTGAGTCTTCTGTTCGAACAGAACCGTGACTACACCTATTTCTAGGTTGTTTTAAGGGCAATGTAGTCCTACATTGTAACTTAAAACCTATTAAAGGGCAACGTTAGGCAATGTTAAGGGCATCCAAGTTGTAATCTAGAACTTAAGGTTTAGGAATAGTAATTCATTGTAATCAATCGATTGAGCAATAGAAGTTCTTCTTGGGAGATTTAACCCACCAAAATATTGTGTTCTTCATTTAATTCATCATTTAAGGTAGTCTCTAATTCAATTGAGGATTAACCACCTTCCTAAATATATTGGCCAGATTCACATCAGTATGAATCTTCTCAAGCTTCAGCATACAGTCATTGAGGAGCGAGCAAATATAAAGATATCGAATATCAATATGTTTAGTCCAAGAATGAAAAACATTCTTCACTAAGTGTATCGTGGTTTAACTATTGCTATATAACTTAGGAAGATTTTGTTCCTTGTCGAGCTCTTTCATCAGCCCTTTAAACCAAACCATATCCTTGTAAGTTTCTGCAGCCATAACATATTCTGCCTATCAGTGTCAGCCGCCATATCAGAATCAATGAAACCCTATAAGCATATTTGAGAACCCCCATAACGTAATACCATATCCTGAGTCTCCTTTAGATACTTAAGTATGCATTTCACAACTCTCCAATGCTCCTTGCCTGGATTACTCGTATACCTATTAATAACTCCCACTACTTAGGCAATATCTGGTATCTTACAAATAATAGCGTACATAAGGATACCGACCGCTGATGAATAAGGAACCTTCTGCATCTCATCGTGATCTTTCTGCATCTTCAGACAACACTACTTTGACTATTTAAAGTGACCTCCCAATGATGTACTAACAACCTTAGAGCCATCCGTATTAAACTGCTTAAGTATTTTACCGATGTACTCAGCTGATAACCTTAATTCTCACCGCATTTTGTCTCGTATAATACGCATACCAAGAACTTGTTTTGCATTACTCAAGTCCTTCATTGTAAACACCCATGATAACTACAATAAAACCTATCTAAATGCACCCCTTATAAATGTATAACTTGTCTAATCGTACAAAGTGCCAGTTCTGAATAATTAATTTACTTAAAAAAAAAGGCCTACATAGGTATAAGAAAAAAGTAGCTATAATAAATGTTTAACTTAGTCAAATGTGCAATTGCATCACCCTAAAACAATTTTACATTCAAAATTTCTCACAAATCCCTAAGTATTACTCAATGTAAATTATATTTCCCAATTATACTTTAGTCAAGATTGAGGTATGTTACCTTTCTAATTTATGAACTTATGTGTTTTATTCTATACTATTAAGTAATTTATGACATAATTAGATTATCGCTCTCCAAAACTTCGTAAACACATAACCTCTATAAATGCACATTTTTTAGTGGTCTCAAGAGTGTGCATTTAGATAGGTTTCACTCTATTCCTACAACTTGACAACCTCTCACATGTCGGTACTTGCTACCAACATATCATCTACATACTGAAGTAGAATAATATACGAGTTTCCCACATTTTTGATAAAGCAACAGTAGTCTACATTACAGTTTCAAAAGCCATTTCTAGACATGAACTGATTGAACTTTAAATACCACTTCCACAGTGCTTGTTTCAAACCATATAAGTTCTTTGTGAGCCTACACACTAGATCTTTTCTTCCCTTTAACAGGATACCCTTCTGGCTATTTCATATAGGTTTTTTCATCAAGATCACCGTGAAGAAATGATGTCTTGACATCAAGCTGCTCAAGATGTAAGTCTTCTACTATAACTAAATTAATCATAACCTGATAGTAGACATCTTCACAACACGAGCAAAGATCTCACCAAAATCAGCGCCTTCTTTCTGCTGAAAGTCCTTCATCACAAGTCTAGCCTTGAATATCTTTGAACCATCATATTCATGCTTTAATTTGTATACTACTTGTTCTGTAATGCTTTCTTCCCTTTTTATAACCAAACTAAGTCCCAACTTTGATTTACTGACAATGAATGTATCTCATCATCCATCGCAAGCACCCACTTGTTCTTGGCTTCTACATCTAAAGCCTTATTATAACTTTCTAGTTTACCACCATCCATGAGTAATAAGTAATGTAGGGCATTAGTGTACCTTTCCAGAGGTCTCGTATCTCTCGGCTCCTTTTGAAGTGCTCTTGGAATGTCTAGATCATTAGGTTCTTTGTATTGATTTGATGTATCAGACTCAATCACAACTTCTTCTTCAGCCTCTCAAGAGGATTCAAATTTAATGTCGACACTTTCTGGTGCTTTACCTCGATTCGTTTTTATAGGTACTTTAAAGTATTTATACAAAACTTCCTCATTAAATGTTATATTTCTGTACCGGATGACTTTCGATTCTTCGCATCCCAAAATTGGGACCCAAACTCATCACCATCATATCTAATTAATATGCACTTCGTTGACTTTATATCCAACTTGGTCCTTATTTCTGAAGTATCAAGCACATATGAAGTACAATAAAATAATACGCAAGTGATGTTGAAACAACGTAACAAATAGCCTTGTTTATACCCAAGGAAATGAGTTAAGAGAGATAATTGAGATTAAAGGAAGAAGAAGAAGATTTATAGAAAATAATTAATGATATTTGATAAATTGAATGATTAATTAAATTCCCTAGCTATTTCATCATACCTATTTAAAGGAAAGCAATCCAAATACTAGGACTCAAAATATAAACTATTGATTAAGATCTTACTGGACTTCTAAATACTCTAAGACTCTAATTAAACTAAAATAGAAGTCTTCTATAACTAGAAAGGTTCTATTAACAATTATATAAGCCAAAATAAATAATAATAATAATAATAATATAAAAAAAATATGAGATATATCGGGTTGTATAATTTGGCAATACGGGTTATGATCCTACATCAGCAAGTATGAAAGATTTATATCTTTACCGGTCCATGCTTCTTCAGGCAATCCAACGTCCAAAGCCGTCGAAGGCCCTCTGTTTATCAAGTACGCCACCGTACTAACTGCATCCTCCCAAAAACATTTTGGCAATCCTGCATTAAGTCTCAAATTCCTTACCCTTTCGTTTAAGGTTTGTTTCATGCATTCTACAACACCATTTTGCTATGGTGTTCGGGGAATAGTCCTCAGTTGCCTAATTCCATAATCCACAATACGATTGAGAAGCTTATGTTAGTAGAGAAATATGAAGAACACCAATATGTTTGGAAAAATAAAGAATTCGATTACTCAAAATGAAGTAATTACAAGAAGAAAAACTCTCAAACCCTAGGTCTCTCTTAGAACTCTTTCAGATCTAACCTCCCTAGAAAATAACCTAAGTTCCCTTTATATACTAGGGAACTCAAAATTACAAAAAGAACGCATCTCGAGGCAAAAGCACACCACATAAATAAAACCACCGCCAGAGTCGTTCGAATGAACTGGGGAGTCGTTCTAACGACTTTACGACTAATTGGTCTAAACCCTAAAAAAGTAGACCAACTCGTTCGAACGAGAGCAAACTCGTTCAAACAAAAATATGGCTTTGGGCCAAATTCTTGAGGATATGACAACTCGCTAGAACGACACTGAAAGTCGTTCAAATGAATTATGGCTTTGGGCCAAAATTCTAGCGAACATGTCAACTCGTTAGAATGACTCTCAATGTCGTTCGAACAACTTTGACAAATCTTCAAAAATTACTAGATCCTTCTGGATCATGGTTTCCCCCTTTAGGAGCCTTGAGCTCCTGCTCAAGCTAGAACTAGAGATGTGGGAATGCGGCGATGCCCAATTCCCTGCTGTACCACTTTGACTTACTTGGTAGTTGACCCTTCTTCCCAACTCAGAATGAATTAATAGCACCTCGTCTTCTAGTATGAACCTTCTGCCCTAGAATACCATCCTTTGGTAATGGATCTTCTCTTTCCATCCATAAATCATCAACTAACGGTAGGTGAGTATCAATTGCAGAGTCTTCATCCAAAAGAAATGGCACAAACAGCTTCAAATGCTCGCCATTAATCACCGAATACATCTTCATGAAAGGTGGCAAATCCAACTGGAATGCATTGTCACCAATCTTCTTGAATATCAAAAACGAACCATAACGGATAGGTTTGAGCTTCTTACCTTCCCCCTTAAGCCGTTCCTTACCCAAATGCAACCAGACGAGGTCGCCCTCAAGAAAAGTACACTCAACCCTATGCTTGTCGTGGCGAGCCATATACTTTACTTGAGTCTTCTTCAACTGAGCTTCAACCACCTCATAAACCTGGCTGATCTTCACAATGAAACGCTGAGCTTTAACCTGCTCTTCTTCCTCCTTCCCTGACATCATCTTGTCGCCAGACTGACTAAACGCCAAATCAAAAGGGATTTGTGGCAAGTACCCCAAACAAACTTCAAAAGGAGACTTCAACATGGAACCATAAATCGCCCGGTTGAACGCAAACTGAAGATACGGTAAACTCTGATCCCAAGTCTTAGGATGCTTAGAATAGAATCCCCATAATAAATGTATCAATGTACGGATAATGACCTCTGTTTGCCCGTCTGTCTGCGGATGAAAAGCGGTACTTCTCATCAACTTAGTGTCCATCATCCCCCAAAATAATCTCCAGAAATGCCCTAAAAAGTGGTTATCTCTATCATAAATAATATTAGAAGGCAGCCCGAAATACCTCCAGACGTCTCTGAAAAACAATCACGTTGCTCCTTCCCCTGTCACCGTCTTCTGGCATGGAATAAGAATAATCATCTTGCTGAATCGATCTACCACCATAAACAAATAGTCATTCTTACACCTAGTCATGGGCAAACCACCCATAAAATCTATCGAAATACTTTCCCAAGGTCGACTAGAAACTAGCAATGGTAAGTACAGTCCTATCTTCCTATTGGAAGGTTTTAAAGTGTCGCATAGCATGCAACCACAAACCACACGAGCATCATCCACCTGCATCTTTGGCCAATAGACGTAACGCCGCAAATTCAGAAGAGTCTTCTCAACCCTGAAATGACCTGCCACCCGGGAACAATGTGCCTTTCGAATATACTATAAGCGGTCTCCACCCTCAGGAATACATAGTAGAATGCCCTTGTAAATCAAACCATCCTTCAGAACATACTCGCACGTCTTGCCCTGCAGCAACTTCTCATGAATAACACTGAGCTCCTTGTCGTCGCCATACCCTCAAATATACTCAGAAGGAACAATCGGCTGGATCTGCGTAGCTACCAACATAGTGGAAATAGTTGGTAATGGGGGTCGAGATAACATATCAACCATCTTGTTATCCATTCCTTTCTTATACTTGATCAATATGGTAAACTGTTTAAGGTACGACATCCACTTCATATGGCGAGCTTGCTGAAGCTTGGACTGCATAGATAAGAACTATAACGGTTTGTGATCAGAATGTACCACAACCTCTTTCCCCAATAAGTAACTTCGCCAATGTTTTACTGATTGATATAATGCGTAGAACTCCTTATCGTAGGTAGGATAGTTGCGTACTACTCCTGTAAACATCTCAGAATGGTAAGCAACCGGCTTCCCATCTTGTAAAAGGATTGCCCCCAATGCATAATCTGATGTACCTCTCTCGACCTCAAAAGGCTGCTACAAATTAGGTAATGTTAATACTGGTACATCCATAATTTTCTGCTTCAGTAACAGAAAAGTCTTCTCATGGTGCTCTTCCCCCACAAACTGTACCTCGGTCTTAGTCAAAGAATGCAACGGTGTGGCTATTTGTAAAAAATACAAAATAAATTTCCGTAAGTACTGACAAGAACCCATAAAACTCCTCACTTCCATCACTGTGCGGGGTCGAGGCCAATTAGTAATGACCGAGACCTTCACTGGATCAACCTTAAGCTCGCCGTCACAGACAATAAAACCTAAATAGACTAGCTCCCGTTTTCCAAAATAGTACTTCTTCCCGCTCAGAAAAAGCTGTTGTGATCACAACACGCCAAAACTTTACGTAAATGCCCAAGATGCTCCTCCCATGTATGACTATATATCAAGATATCATCCAAATATACAATCACAAAATTATCAATAAACGCATGAAGTACCTCATTCATTAACCACATAAACGTCGCTAGAGCATTGCATAACCCAAAAGGCATCACCAACCACTCAAATAAGCCATGTTTGGTTTTGAACGCTGTCTTCCAAGTATCCTCCTCCCAGATTTGAACTTGATGGTAACCCGACTTAAGATCCAACTTGAGGAAAAGCTGAGCCGTCTGCAACTCATCTAAAAACTCATCAACCCATAGAAGCGGATAAGGATTCTTCACCCGTGATCTTGTTCAACGCCCGATAATCCACACACATCCTCCAAGACCCATCCTTCTTTGGCACCAGTAACACCGACGAACCACAAGGTGAGCAACTTGGATTAATAACTCCTTGCTCCAGGAGTTCATGTACCTATTTCTTGATCTTATCAGACTCTATAGCAAAAGTCTGATATAACCCAATATTGGGTAGTGGTCCACCATTCACCAAGGTGATATCATGCTCTACATCCCTCTTGCGCGGCATCCTTTCTATGCCCAGAAAGAAGTCTGCATACTCCTCTTGTAACTCCCCTATATCGGTTTGTTGCTTAGGAAACATTACCAAAGTAGACAATACTGTAGCCGACAGACCCTCTTGAACTTATTGTACCAGCAATAAAACAAATTTGTCGCTCGCATTAACCAACCTCTTTGCCTGAGTCACCATTACCAAATTACTGGCAGTGATATGTTCCTTGCATGCATTAATATGAAACTCAGTCCCATCCTTCACCAAATGATACTTGCGAGCACAATGGTAAAGAATTGTATCTCGGTCCCACAGATAAGGGATACCCAATATGACTTGACACACGTCCAACGGAACCACCTTACATGTCACTTCATCAATAAACTTCTCAGTAATCGCAAACTTGAACGTACACTGCTTAGTGATCTTCAACTCTGCGCATTTCTAAATCCAACCCAAACCATACGGCTTAGGATGAGCCATAGTAGCTAAACCCATCTTCTTCACCACCACCTCAGAAATTTAATTCTTCTGACTACCCAGATCAATAATGGCTTCTACTAAGCTCTGCTTCACCTTAATGCTGATCAAGAACAACTCTTCCCGACTCGCCTTATCAATAATTAGAGGTTGCTTGAACATTACAGTAAGCTAAGGATTTGGCTTATCTAAATTCGAAAGATCTACAATCGCCGCGGCTAGGGCACGTTTCTCTTTCTTGCCCTTCTCCACCTTCGGCCGAAGTTCCGGATGAAGTTTCCAACATCTATCGAAATTGTGCCTATTAGCCTTACAATAACTATAGATAGTCCATTTGAATGAAAACCCCTCTCCTTTGGACTCCCCTTTCTGATCAAACTTCGAATTAACCTTGTAGCCCGACTTGTTATTGTCGTCTTTCTTGTCGTTCTTCAAGTATTTGCCCTTAATGGCAATTCTTTTAACGTTAGCATCCTCGATATTTGCCACATTGAATAGCCTTAATTCTCTTCCAATGGACTTTGACAAACCCCTCGTATACTTCATGAACACATCGTACTCCTCCACATCAATATACAAAACCAATGCTTGGTTATGAAACTCCATAGTAAATTATTACACGGATTGTCCAAACTTTTGGTGCAAGTTGTGTCATTTGTACCATCGCTCCTGTTCATACCCAATTGGATAGAATTTCTTCCTCACCAAAACTTTGAATTCCTTCCAGCCTAGACTTCTGACATCATGTCATTTCTGATAGGATCTCCACCACATGAGTGAGTGGCTTGTGAATTTCAAAGTTGAGAAATAAATCTTTTGAGCGTGGGAATGTTCATCAATTGAAAAATTGGTCTCCAACCTATCCAACCAATTATCTAATTTCTCAGCGTCGACGGAACCATCAAAAATTAGAATCTCAATCTTAAAACCAAGGCAAAGATTACGCATAGGATTCACTGACTTACCAAGACCTGGGCCCTCCTAGACGGAATTGGCATCACTAGAATCATCGAATACCGGAACGTCCTCGACACCATCCACCTCCATAACCCCTTTCTTCTTGGAACGGTCACGTTGTTTCGTCGAAGCGGAAGCCTTCGCGAGGTTTGTGAGGCGCAACTGCTCCACTAACTCCCCTACAGTAGAAGTTAGGGCAGAAACTGTCGTTTCCAAAATCGTAAGTCTCTCATTGGGATCATCCATGTCCAAATCGTCCTTCTTCTTCGAATTAGGTTTGCGATGGATCTTTAACGAACTTACTAGCTTCTCCTTCATTTGCTTGAGACGGTCACGTGTAGAGACCATAAACCACAATCAACCCCCCGAAAATTGAAACTAGAAAACTGATACCACTTAATACACAATGAGATTGAGAAGCTTGTGCTAGTAGAGAAATATGAAGAACACCAATCAGTTTGGAAAAATAGAAAATTCGATTACTTAAAATGAAGTAATTACAAGAAGAAAAACTCCCAAACCCTATGTCTCTCTTAGAACTCTTTCAGATCTAACCTCCCAAGAAAATAACCAAAGTTCCCTTTTATACCAGGGAACTCGAAATTACAAAAAGAACGCATCTCAAGGCAAAAGGACCCCACATAAATAAAGCCACCGCCAGAGTAGTTCGAACGACTTTACGACTAATTGGTCTAAACCTTATAAAAGTAAACCAACTCGTTCGAACGATATCAAACTCGTTCGAACAAAAATATGGCTTTGGGCCAAATTCCAGAGGATATGACAACTCTTTGAATGACACTAAAAGTCGTTCGAACGAAATAAGGCTCTGGGCCAAAATTCCAATGAACAAGTCAACTCGTTCGAACGACTCACAATGTCGTTCGAACGACTTTGACAAATCTTCAAAAATTACTAGATCCTCCTGGATCATCCCATTTGATGTGTATTAGTAGGCCTATTTTCGAATCGGATCGGATCAAAAATAGAAGTTTTTGGAATTTTTCTGATTTTCTCCGGAACTTGAAAATCTGTTCCTATCCGATCTGATTTTTTTCAAAATTGCCAAAATGGTTTTGAATCCGAAATTTTTCAAAATTTCGAAATTTTCGGAATTTAGAACAAATATCGAATATTTCAAAAAAATTGGAAAAATCCAAAAAAAAATTAAACCATATTAATCACTCTATTGACATTAGTTTTAGAACATGAAAGGGGGGATACCAGTTTAAGCTCCATTAGAAATTAGCCTTCCTTTCCACCCCTTTGGTTAAGGTACCTTATCGTGAAGATAAAAGGAACCAGCGAAACTATTGATTCCCCTTCAGTAAGACATTTTAATAAAACTTTTAAGTGAAAATGAGTCCCCTTATAGATTTAAAGTTACCTCATGGACAACCCAGGAGTACAAACATGGACTATATTCTCATACAAGTGAACTTCTGAACATATTTTAGAGTTTCAAATAATTAAAAAGAAATCATCCATGAACAGCTTTTTATGTATACATCCTTATAATTAATTACAAAAACCTTAGTAGTTCTGTCAGATGAGCCAAGAAGAAATAGGTGTTTACCTGCAAAATAAGTATATGAAATGTTAGTAATAGGCTTCTTTACGGGAAGTTTCTTTTCGTGATGACTAAAAATATTGTTGTCAAATATAGACAAATTTTGAATCTTAGACTTATAAATATATAGTTGAAGCAGTTACACAATACAAAAAAGAAAATTTAGGATTACTTACTCCAAAACATCTCTCCAATATGAGTCATTAGCTTCGTCATCTAGAATAAGTTATCCCCATCCTTCAAAGATGGTTGAGGTGGATATATTAGTTGG
Organism: Kingdonia uniflora; assembly: GCA_014058105.1. Taxonomy (NCBI): domain Eukaryota; kingdom Viridiplantae; phylum Streptophyta; class Magnoliopsida; order Ranunculales; family Circaeasteraceae; genus Kingdonia; species Kingdonia uniflora. The sequence continues at coordinate 393,502 of JACGCM010000003.1, forward strand.
ATTGTTGACCTTATTGTTTTCTGTCTGACTGTCCATCATGGAGCAATCCGGGGACGATGCTAACACCAGTGTAGAACATTATTCACGGTCGCAATGTCATACGAGTTACTCATTAGTTTGTTATTATTAATGTAGTAGTTATCGTTATTAAGGGAATCCAAACTAATGCCCCTATCAGAATCAAAACATGTATTAGCAATAGCATGGTTGTTTTGGGATTGACTGAATGCAGGAAAACCCTGAGAACTATTAAGAAGTAGTCCTCCGAATTGGGAATAATTGGATTGGACGTATTTGCTTCGAAGGAGGTAATCTTGAGTAAGATACAAATCTAAGGAGTTAATCATATTTTGAGGTGGACTAATCACTTGGAGTAGACTGTGAAGTACTTGGATCCTGGCTAGTTGTGTTGTGTTATCGACTTGTAGCATGAGAGCATTGGGCCAAAGGTTTGCAATGAAATTAAGTTCAGTTCTAGGCATGTGGGTTATTGGATCGATACCCATTTGCAGAAGTTTTTTCTTCAGATGGGTGTTCCAATGGTTCTTGATCTCGTTGTCGGTCCTTCCTCTGAATCGTCGAACCTATCATTTGCGTGATAATAACCAGCCACGCCCAGACCTTGCGAAACAAATTGCTCTTTTATCTGTAATTCATTTAGAGTATGTTAAATTCAAACCCATAATCAAATATCACAACAATCAACTCTAGAATTACTCAAAACTAACAAAACACAATTACAAAAAAGATAGAAACTAATTACACAGAAACTCAAATTCTGACTCACATAAGCAACCAAAATCAAAAAATGGAGAATGTTACAGGAGAATGCTAAATTCAAACCTTATAATGATTGGATAATCAAAATGGAGAATGTCCCCACTCACCGTAACTCCCACGCTGGAATCAGTCACAGCAAGCCCAACATCGCCACTGTAACCACCAACGATGATATCGATGTCGATAAAACCACTAGTATGAACCCCTCATGTTCTTACTCATCCCCAAGCTCAACTCTATCTCCAACAACCCTTTTAATGGATGAAGATATGCTTCAATAACAAAGCAAGCTTCAAAACAACCCCATTAATAACGATTGTCACACCCCAAAATCCATTTTTTGATAAAAATCATAAAACAAATCCTAAGGCATAACAAGTTGGGCATCCCACGGATAAAACCCCACAGATGTAATATATTTCAAAAGAAATTAACTACATCTACTTATACCAAAGCAAAGCAGCGGAAATAACTCAATTATCGAATAAAATATATAATACTCTCAACAAAATATACTAATGAGAAAATAGATTACGACAATGAAATCTAAAATAAATATCATAAATACCCTACGACAGCTTAGCAATCCAAAAATAATCCACCAAGCCTCACTAAGCAAAATCCTACTGTGCTCGACCTCCTGTAAAAATATAGCGCACAGGGCGTCAAGCAAGCACAATTATTACCGATCACTGAACATGACAGACCGATATAACACAGAAGTACTAGTGTGATATAATATTCTATATATATGTATATATATATATGATGCAATGCTTATTGAGGAGATGAGGTTCAATTATTAATGTTGTTTTTAAGCGTCGGCGCCAGCCGATATTATAAAGTAGTTATAAAGTATTGTTAGGTGTGGGGGATAGCTAACAGACGATGTACACAGGGTAACTTTTAATTCAGTGGGACCACAATCTCGTACCCTTCTATCCTCAGCAGAAGCGTATCCCTTATTGTCGAGCCAGCGATTGGCAGATTCCTTTTTAGTGAGCCAGGAATTAGCGGGGGAATTACCGGATCAAGGTGGTCAAGGATTTTCAACCTACAGGTCTAAAGCCTGATTTATTTTTACTTTCAAGGATCTAAACCCACGGGATGCTCGCGTAGCATACAGCCAAGAAGTAACAGGGAAATAATTTAGGGACTTGTAACCTGGGACACTGATAAACAGTTACCACATATTTTATTTAGGGAGTCGAACCCAAGGACCCTGACAACATAGCCCTACTGTCATGACTCTAAGTTATCCTATGCATAAATGATTTAAGAGACCGATACTCAATCACAATTAACTATCTGTCCTTATTCTATAAGCAATGAGACTATATCATATGATTGGCGATCTTATGCTCAACGACATTTCTACCCTCATATACATGAGTGAAGACTCTGTCGATAATATTATACTCTGACTATCAATGATCTGTCTACCTCAAGTTATCAAAGGCTATATCAGTAAAGTCCCATAATCGTGGCTAAGTTAAGCCGTATATTATATTTGACATTCACAAGATTTAGGCATCATTATATCTCTTAACAACAAATATATATTAGACTTTAAAAATCACGAGGTCTTACCTCCTAATAGAGCGCATATTAGATACACCAACTCGAATGATCCATATGAACATATCGTAAATTCGAATATTAATATTAAAAGTATCAACTATTCCCTAGTTAGTAATCTCCTAACCTGGAAGAGGTGTTTGTAAATACTATGCACCAAAGTCAGAACTTATACTACCGGATACTATGGCCTTTAACAGTTGGTAACTTAAAGATTAGAGAGCTTGGCCTAATTCCCTCCCAAAATTTAGATTGGTGAAGAGGTACTTTTAAATAAAATGTCAAACATTAGCTACTACATTACCACTAACAGTTTGTAAGTAAGGACTAGCTAGTGATGAGATGTCTTTAAATAATATTACAACCATTAGCAACTACATTACCACCAACAGTTGGTACCCAAAATTCAGATTAGTAAAGAGATGCCTTAAATGATATATCAACAATAGCTACTACTAGGGGATCACCACTAACATATTATGGTTGTCATCAAGGATTACGACGGTTCTAAATAATGAAGAACGATTTGATGAGAGTAAAAAATTATAGCTATATCTCGCGATCATACTAATCTAACAAATTAACATAGCATATTTATTCGATTCATACTTAAATTGTATTAATAAATCTATACAATCCGTGGATGTTAAATGCTCGGTGATAAGATACTTGCCTGGATTAGGGATTTGGTACAAATCGAGGAGTGAAGAATGACTTGCAATGCTCAACAAAATTAACAACCAACGCACTCCAAAAATAGGCACATAAGAGAGCTTGAAGGTAAACGAGTATAGGGTAATCACTTCTTACTCTCAGAGTCTCTAATGGCTAAAGATTTTATGGAGGAGAAAGAGTGAGGGATGGAGAAGAATTAGGGAGAAATCGGTAGTGGGTTTTGACCAAGTTTCCCCCAATTTTAAAAGCTCAAACACATACTAAGGTACACCCTAGAGAAAGCTAAGTAAATAGCAACTGTGAACACAAAGGAGAAAAAATAAAATAAAAAACGAGGCGCTACAACGATGATGATTTATTCATGGTATTGGAAGAACTCATTGGGCCCATGAGTTTCAGTGACGATTGTTTTGTAGATCAGTTTCTGGCGAATTTCAATTAGTTTTGGAGGAAGTAGAGAAGGAAGCAAACAGGCAGTGAGAAATGAGAAGGGAGCCCTAGGTTTTATTTTTTAAGTTATGTTTTATTTGAGTTTTAATTTGGATAAATTCGGAATATTATTCGGACTAAATCGGATCAGGGGTATTCGGAATAAATTAGATCAGATAGTATTTGGAAAAATTGGGTCGGATTTGTTTGAAAAAATCAGATCGGAAATTTAAGAATTTCAGAATTACAGGAGGCTATCCGATTCCGATCTGAATTTTTTTGGAAAAAATCAGAAATCGGAACTGTAAAATAGGGTTCCGAAATCGGAAAAATCGGATCAGATTTCAGAAAATATCAAAAGTTTGGACAAAAGTTGCAGCCCTATGTATTAGTCTTCAAACTCGTCACTACAGTGTACGACCCCATTATCCGACCTAAGAAACTTTAGTTTCAGGCCGATTTTTGTTTTAATTAAAACCTTTCACTTCTTAAATCTGTCAAACATATCCGATTTATTCTTTACAAAGTAGACCCACAAATTACGAGTAGTGTCATTGATGAAAATAACATAATAACGAGAACTACAAAGAGAAGACTCCTTGGTTGGCCCCCAAGCATCTGTATGATAAAGATCCAGTTTTTTAGATTTCCTTGACCTTCCAATTTTAGAGAAACCAACTTTCTTTTGTTTTGCAAAAACACATTCTTCACAAAACTTAAGATCAACCTCGTCAAGAACTTCTAGCTTTCACTTGGTAACCATCATCTTCATCCCTTTCTCACTCATGTGACCGAGCCGTTTATGCCATGCACTTGTATCAATAGCCTGAGTGGTTACACAAATAGTAGAAATTATGCCATACGTTATATACAATGTTCATTGCCCTAAACCCCGAGCTACTACCATAGCTCTCTTTGTGATCACCTTCTAGAAATTATCACCAAAGGTCCTTTCATATCCACCATCATCTGCCAAATGGCTAACTGAGATAAAATTACGCCTCAATTTGGGTACAAGTCACACATTCTTCAAAATCAATGTCACCCCCAAAGATAACTTTAACTTAGCATTTCCATTTCCAGTAATATTGCGCACGCCCTTGTCTGCAAGGAAGAACGCATTGAAGTTGTCTTTAATAATATTAGTTAGGAAACCTACGTTTGTAGTAGCATTGAATGCGGTACCTGAATTAATTATCTATGACTCGTTAACATCGTCGCAAGAAATTAACAAAACCTCATGATCAGAACTAACCTCCTTAGTGAGATTTATTGTATTTTTCTCCTCATCATGATCTTTCTTAAGGGTGAGCAAAAAATTGAGAAAATCTAGAAACTGAACAAAACGGTTTAATTTTTGAGGCTTCAGTTTCAGTTCCTGAAAAGAGGAACCGAAATGGTTCGGTTTCTCCATAAGATGAGCTGACATAAGCCGAACTGAACCGTGAAAGTATATTATTAGTGAAAAAAGTCTAACTGTATCTCAATCCTTGATCATTCTATAGATTTTTAATATATTTTTGAGTAAAAATATGTATGAAAAGACTAAATTTTAATACCGCCAAGTAAATGTCTAACTTAAACAACTATTTTACAAGTTACCATGGGATAAAACTAAGAGGCCAAGCCAAATCAGACTATTTTTTCAGTTTCGGTTTCGGTTCCACTTATTTTTTTCAGTTCGAATTCAGTTTAGTTTATAGTGAACCCAGTTCGATTTTGGTTTTAGATTTTAGGAATTGAAGTTTTCGATTTTGGTTTTATACCAAAACTGACTCATGTTCACCCCTAATCTTTCTTGGGAGCATTACAATCACACTTGAAGTAACCCTTCTTTCCACAGTTCCAACACGCCCCGGGCAGTTTAGAGTTTCCCCTCGATTATGAACAACCTCTTCCATTCTTTGGCCCCTTTTAAAGGACCTTCATTTCTCCTCGACGTTCAGCGCACTGCCACTTAAACTCGAAGAGGGTTCTAGATTTTTACACTTAATCTCTTCACTCATAATCAACAAGACTATATTGTCAAACTTGATTATTTCCTTCCCCAATGAATTGCTAACCGTAGTAATAAATCCCACCCAACTCTCCGGCATTTTCCCCAATAGTTCTCTTAACTCATAATCACCAAGACTATATTATCAAACTTGATTACTTCCTTCCCCAATGAATTGCTAACCGTAGTAATAAATCCCTCCCAGCTCTCTGGCATTTTCCCCAAAAGAACCCATACTCTCACCTCCTCAATGAAAATGATTTTTATGGATTGTAACTACTTGTAAATAGTATTGAACTCACTAATATGAGCTTGCACACTACCATTTTTCTTTTTCTTTAAAGTAAACAAATGGTGTAGTAAGTGTACTATATTTGCCCCAGACGGTTCCGAGTACATAAAGGATAATGTCTCCATCAACTTCTTCGCTATCGTAACTTTGGAGATAATATAAAAAATCTAAGATTATAGCGTCAACCGAACGGTTCTAAGCGCACTGCGATCTAAGTACAGCAACTTTGTAGTATCATGATTTACAGGCTTCTTCTCAATTCCTCTATCTCAATCTTTCACCCTCCAAAATTTGACCCATTAAACTTTGCGATCTTCAATTTCACTTCATTGGTCATCATTTTTCACCACACAACCCCTAAACCAAGCATTTTGATACCAGTTATTGAGAATCGAGGTAGTTAATCTCAATCCTATGCTAATAACAATATGTGAAAGCTGCTAAACAATAAAAACAAACAATAAACGAAAAGTAAATCACACGAGAATTCATCCGAATTAGGGAAGTTGAAAACCCTTTCAAATAAAAACCACTCCAGCACTAGCAATCCGCAAGTTCATCAAATTGGTTACAATCTATCTCTCTCTTTCACAATCTTTCTCAAGCTTCAATAGAACCACTCAAACCCTAACTTTTTCTCTTTAGGATTAAACTCACATTAAGTTACATGGAAACATTGTAAGTATCCCTAATATACCTCGAAGGACTTTACATGAGTTAGGGCTTGAAGTACGTATCACGAGGCAGGTCAACAATGTCAAAATAATACCCAAAAAAATATCAAATCGAAACATGTTCAAACATAAATTTCTCTTGTTCGAACATGAAGGTTCTAAATACTTTTTTCATCGTGATGCCTCTGGCACAACATGTTCAAATTAGCTTTCTCATGTTTGAACATGAACTTCAGAAAAGTTATATACTCTTTTTAAAACTTTGTCTTCAACCCTCGTTCGTCCCACGAACTCCAATGAACATCCATAGACACCAATTCGAGATCATTACTCAACAGGATTCCCATTAACCACCACTACACTCTATTTAACTATGTGTGACTAAAAATAACTCTCTTAATAATCACAAGATTTGATGTAGTGATTTGGGAGCATTTCTCACGAGTGTCAACTTTTGAATCAATAACAGGGCCACTCGCCAGAATTTACCTACCCTGAGCCGAAAGTGTATTTGAGTATATGGCTTACAATCCCATCTATATATCGCAATAACTATATATTGTTCAAACTTCTAAAATAATAATATCTAATTAATGCAATATCTTAAAATTCAATATGGAAGCCACTACTTGTGCACCCTATTTTTACCTTAGATACACATCCCAACCCAATGACAAGTATGCCCTTCCAAGTGTTGAATATTTACAACTTTTCAAATCATCTTTTTACTTCTCCCATACCCCAAGTTAGATTTTTGTTTAGTTAGGTTCTTTAGTTACTTCATTGTTATAACATTTGCTAGGGTAAGTTAAGATCATCTTCCCTCCATTACTCTACTCTTTCCACCATCATTCTAACATTCTTTCCTAAAACATCACATTGGAATACTCTAAATGGATCATGTTAGTACCAGAGATCATGTTGGCACAGAAGATTAAACTAATTTTGACAGAGAACCTCCCATAACTCCCATCAATTTAAAATTCGACGACCTCGATCTTTACGAGGACCTAGACCACAATGGTGTTCCATACATTTATTTCAACTTCCTCAACCCCGAGGTGTCTTGTTTTTCTATTCTCTATTTGAGGATTGGGACAATTTTGTTGAAAAATATATATCTCTAATACATGTTTGATATTGTAGATGGAGTAAAAGTTCATTTTACCAATGAAGATGACCACAATTTTAGTAAACTACCACTTGTAGATGTTAATTTACAAAGTCAAGTAGGATCAAAATCACACCCCTTTGAGCCGAATGGAGAAGATATGACATTGCAAGTAGTCGAAACAGGGGGTGAAACAGATTTTGTGATATCGACACAAGAGTTAAAACGTTGGTCATGATTTTTAATCCCTTGAACTAGTTTGTACATAAGCCTTCAACGCTATTTAGTTTACCTTGACATTATTTTTTTTTCTTTTTTAGGTTAAGGCGGGGCATTTGTCAGCAACCAATGATGAACCCATTAAAGTTTCTCCATATAGTGTTATACCTAGAGCTGATGATATTGCGGATGCTACCAAATTGTTCACAACAGATATGCATGGTATAGTTTAGTTTAGACTTTGAAAATGACAGTTGTTTTTAAATGTTGAATGGTGTTTGTTTCATTTTAAAACACGTTCTGAGGTATTGAGTTGGGCAAAGACTGTTGAAAGGAAGGCAAAAATGATAGTTGCTATAAGAAAATCGCGTGTGAAGGGATATCCTAGAGTTTACATAAAATATGAGTACGATAGTGCTTATCGTGGAGATAAAACCAAATTTTCTTTAGACAAGAGATAAATTTCTTCAAAACTTGTTGGGTGTGGGTTCGATATTGGTTTGTTTTACTTTGGTATTCAAAGGTTGTGGCGTGCTATTGTTTGGCATGGTTGGCATGACCACGTAATTGCGCAAAAACTAGTTGGTCAGCTTACGCAGGACGTCTAACAGAAGCAAAAAAATAATTTAATGATTAGAATAACCAAGGCAAGTGTGAAACCGAAAGAGATATTGGACACAATTCAACGACAATTTCTGGAAAATGCATCTACGATTAGGTCATTGTACAATGCACGCGCATTATGGAGAGTTGAAGTCATGGGCGGGAAAACCAAAATGCAATACCTTCTTCAAAATTTGGATGAGGCTAAATACTTTATGAACCACCCAACCAAACATGTGGGTTCTATTTTTTGGACTCATAGAGAGTCGTTATGTCTAGGAAGTACTTCCCCCTTGTATACATGATAGATTGTACGTAAGACTAACAAATTTGATCGCCCATTTCTGGAGATTGTTTGAGTGACCTCCACAGATATGGCGTTCCTCCATAGTGCGTGTTACATGGACAACGAGACTGAAGGAAATTATGAATATGCACTCAAGAAATTTAGGAATTGTTTCGATGATGGTGAATTACCTAAAGTTATCGTTATTGACTGGGATATGGCTTTGACGAATGCAGTTGGTATCATATTTCCATAATTGCATCACATGTTATGGCGTTGGCATATATACATGAATGTGAAGGGGAATGTGAAGAAACAACTGACGAGAAAGGATGACCATAAAGACGCCGGGAAAGACTTCAACAGAGCGTTCAAAGCATTGGTTAAAGATTGTGTTACAATTAAAGAATTTACCAGTTCGGTGAAAGAGTTGCAAACCGTTTGGAGGCCAAAATATAACGCTTATGTTAATTATGTCTTGGACAATTAGGTTTATCCGTATGGTACGAAGTTTATTTTGGTATACGTTGACCAACACATGCACCTTAGAAACTATACAAGTAACAGGGTGCAGAGTGCACATGTATTGTTGAAACGTGCCCTTCGAGCAAGAAATCTTAGTTATAGTCGAGGTTGGGAGTCGATTAATAGGCTTCTTTGTTTACAACACACTGCTATATTTATTTCTTTCAAGGAAAGTTTGGGAATGGTGATGCACCACTACCATGATTTTTGGTTCGCTAGTTTGAGGCGGATTGCATCTAGGGTTGCACTTGACCTTATTGTATATGAAATCAAGCCCTTAAATCAGTCACTTGGCCCAAATATTACAAAGGTAGAATGTGGCTGTAAACTTATAAGGACACACTATCTTCCTTGTGCATGTTTATTGGCGCAGGTTAGGGATGCCATTCATTTTATTCCGGTTGAGTATATACACCCCTATTGGTTTTAATTATCTAGCAACCCAAAGGTGGTAATTGAAGCCCATAACGTGGTTGACATCAGACCGGCTTTAGAATTGGTGACATATAAGTAGGATGGTGGTGACTACATTGATCGATCTTCTTTGGTTAGGAAGCTTCCAAAGTTGGTTAACCCCGAGTTGACGTCTTTATTGGAGCCTATGACGATTGTGAACTCTAGAGGTAGGAAAAAGATCCCCCGAAAGGGCAAGAAAACCGCTAACAACAGCAATAAAAGAGATCCATCTCATTAGGAATATCAGCTTGGGACTCAAGAAAGCACAATAAAAGTGAATCTAGTGTCACCCAATCTGGTTGGAAAAAGAAAGGATGTTCCATAGGTAAAGAAACCCAGGTTAGCTAGAAAGAAAAAAAAAATGAATCTTAAATGGAAGCAGTTTGAATAGAACTATGATGCGTTGGTTGACGAATGCCCTATTCCCTTTGAAGAATTCCATACTCCCCCGTTGTTGATGAATATGGGGCTTCCAAGTAAGCTGAACATCGTGAGAAAGAAAATGGATGTAGAGCAACCCTATAACACTTTATCATTTCTGACTCTTTGTGATTATGGTGAACTGATTGAACGTTTTTCATGTTATACACAGGAAAGTATAATCTACAGTGCTATGAATAATGCCCCTGATGGGAACTGTGGTTTTCGATCGGCGGTGGTGATCCTTTACAGCAATGAGAACATATGGCATGATGTTCGTAGGATAATGACGAAGGAGTTGAATAACCACAAAGATTTTTACACGGAATTGTTTGGGGAACGACATATTCTAACGTGGAATTCAGACTTAATTAATTGGTATAACCAATCCACAAGTGCACCTCCAACTAAATTGTTCGTGATGCTAGATATGTTATTTTTAGTTACGACGGTGTGGCATAGGCTTATTATTATGCCAACTGACAAAGACGGTCCTAACATTGTAGATATAACATTCATACATTTGCATGCAAATATTGAGGCTCTCCCGGTCGAGGCTGGGATTGGTTATATCGGCAGAGATCATTTTGTTATTCTTGAAACTGTGCAAAATTATCCTTTATCGTCGTATCGGACCATCCAACTGTTATTCAATCTGCATGAACAAACAACATCTCTTAAGGAGATAATCAAGTCTAGTGTATACACACTATCTCCTTCAGACAGATTTGCTCCTGCCACAGTACTTTGCAGGAATGTAGGCTCATGTCTCTCAGAATAGAACGATTAGTCGGAGAGAGAAGAAATTACTTCTATCTCTCTGCCAAACGAACTTTGATTGTGTTTGTTTTTCTCTCTTAAAAATGACTCAAAGAAAAACTCTGAAAAATTGATGAAAATAAATGAAAATGAAGTTCGGTTATATAGAGCATAGGTGACTCTTCACCAATGGTCACACGTCAAGTCAGTGCATCTTCACCAAGAGTCACACCTTAAGGTGAGTCTGTTGGAGACAACCCAACTCACACCTTAAACCCAAAAAAATGACTAAGTATTCCAAAGAATCCCCATGAGCCCATGACCCCAAGGCCCAATCATAGACTTATAATAATAAACGGGTTCCTAGGTCGAGCAAGCCCATGGTTAGCCCATGCACCCAAGCTAGTTTACACACATGGGTCGCACATGCGCGTGAGACCCCCCAACTCTCACAGACATCACAACAAGTTAAGTGTTAGAGTTATATTGTAGAGTTGAGCTTCCTTCATATCCAATGTGGGACTAAACACTTAGTTCTACCATTCAAACCAAAAGGAAAACCAAAGCATCCTTTGTATTTTCCAACACCAACGCCATCGATTCTTTTGGGAGGATGGTATGCATATATAACTATGCAATTTTGATATTTTGGTAGATTTTGATGTATATTCTAGACCACAGTCTTTTAAGCTAACATCAAAGATACAATGTTCGTATTTGTAACGTTGACGACTTATTATGAATGAATTTTTATTTATTTTTTGCATTAAATGTGTTATGTTACCAACCCAAGGTCTACGCTAAATTTTATTTAACGTATATTAGCATTTGTGCCAAAAAAAAAACACAAACGTATACTCAGTTCAGAGACTCAACATTCAGTGAGACAACTTGCGCCGAGGACTTACACCGTAAGTGTGGACATAAGCTAAATTTTTTGAGCGTTTTCCACTTAAGGGGTATGAGTCTATGCCAAAACATTTGCGCCACAATTTTCTAACATAAGGCGGTACATACACAATGTAATTTGAACATAACTTATTGCAGAGCCCTAGTTTTCAAGCCTTGCTTTTTAGACTAGAAAACCAAATAAAGAGAGGAGAGAGATTGGTTGCAATTTGATAGTAGTTTGGGTTTGAATTTATGCTTTTTGTGGGTTTTGGGGTGTGGGGTAGAAAATAAATATAAGAGGGATTTAATTACAACTTAAAGAACTTAGTTTGGTAGGGTCCATTACCTTCCAGTGTCCTATAATGATGCGCACCTAGTAAATATGGGATACACAAGTAAAGCCTCTCATTCAATATACCACCTACCGCAGAATTAACAGGACACCGAAACTAGAACACTTGCCTCGATAATTAATTTAATTTTCTTTCAACTTCATTAAAATGGTTAAAAATACACTCTCCAACACCGCAGAATCTAAAATCAATATTGGAATCTTGTCCTTTAGCTACTGAGCTACTGGTTGAATGGTGGTGTGACCCTCCACCAACTGAGAGCTCATGAATTTGAACCCTCTTGAGTGCTTCGTATACTAGAGTTATCCTACCGTCCGTTACCGCGATACGGACATCCCTGGAATGACCAAAATTAAAACACTTTCCTAGCACATACATTCCAACGCCAGAAAATCAAAAATCAATGCCGGAGTCATCCTAATGTCCTTCACTGCAAACTTAAAAATGTATAATTGCAATATCTTAAAATTTATCGTACGGCAAAATCGATCAATTAAAAAAACTTGCCTGGCACAAATAAATTGGAAAATCCCAAAATTTCTTTATTTCATTCCAACGGTGACTTGGTGAACAAATTCTAAAATCAATGCCGGAAACATCCTCTGTCTTTTCTCTCTGAAAAAAATAGATAAATTCAAATCTCTCCCCCAAATTTCAAATCCCGCCTCTCCCTCCTCTCCACTATTTAAAAACTTTTCTCTTTTCAAAACTCTCTCTCCCTCTCTTTCGTTGGCCAACAATGGTGCAACAACAGCTCCCCTGCGATGGAGACGGCCTTTGTATGCTCTGCAAATCCAAACCCACAGAAACAGAAACCCTAACATGCAAAACCTGCGTCACTCCCTGGCACTCTAAATGTCTCTCTGCACTCCCTCAAACCCTTGCATCGACTCTCGAATGGGAATGCCCCGATTGTTCTCTTACGATCATAGGTGATAATGTTGGGGTTGTTGGTAGTTCTAGGGATTTGATTGCGGCGATTAGAGCGGTGGAAGCGGATGATTCGTTGACGGATAGGCAGAAGGCGGTGAAACGGCAGGAACTCGTCAGTGGCGTTGTTGCGGAGGATGAGAAGAAGGAGAAATGGGGTGAAGAAAGCGAGCTTCAGGCGATGCTTGACGAGAGTTTTAAGTGTTCGTTTTGTATGCAGTTGCCAGAGAAACCTGTTACGGTTTGTTTCTTCTTCGTCGTCTTGTTTTAATAGTTATTGTTTGTTGTTCTTGATGATGTATTTAATTTCAGATTGTTTGGTTAGTTATTATTATTAGAGTTATTTTTAGGGGTTAAGGGGTTTTAGATTCCGTAAAGGTGGAAGTTGAATGTTTTAGTGAATATTTGATTAAACAATACTTTTTTGATTGTTGTGTATTGTGATAGTTTTTGAATGTCTGTAATTTAATGCCTTTTGATTAAGGAAATATATAGCAGAGGATAATTGCTATAAACCCTTTTGATTTGGATTAAATTGATTTTCACTAAATGGCATTAAATTGATTTGTTTTGTTTTTATTTTAGCTGCTTTGAGATTTCTTTTGCGATTGAAATAGAGTTTTTCGGTTATATGCTCTGTATCCGGTATTTTGTTTCACGTATCCTGGACCCCCTGATTCTACAAACTTAAACTACAGGGGCAATGTTTAATGAATCTTCAATGCACGGGGATATTTTTTATGTATCCAACATGGATGTCCAATATATGGAGATTCTTTTAGATTAGATAATAATGTTAGCCTTTATGGTGTAACCCATTTTAGCTCTTTCATTCTTAAATAAACAATCAAATAATGCTTAAGGTGTTTTACTTATTATTGGAAATCTATATTTATGATATGAATTTCCATAATGTCTGCTAATTAATCTCTATGATAAAATAAATATTTATAGAGTGTACTTGGCAAATAATATTCTCATAACATTATTAATGATTAGCTTTTTTGTCAGAATACTAATATATGGATAGATTATCTAATGGTAGACATGAAAGGTGGTAATATAGTTGCTATTTATCCAAAAATGTTATTTTAAATTATTTTTTTATAGGTATCTTTAGTTAATAATGTTTGGAATACTACTACAAAGTTTGATGGTGTAACAACTGTAACACTCATTTCATCCTTTTGTGATCTCTTTTGAACCCCTCTAGTCTACAATGTAAAAAAAATATAAAAAATTGTGACCATCTACTTTTTGAATATCTCCGATGCTCTGTTGGGCGTGCTAATGGATTATTAGTTATTTAAGCAATATTGGTGTATTAAAATTGGGTGAACTTGAAAATAACTTTTGCCATTGCATTGAGTTCTGATCCTAATGACTAAATTGGGTGAACCTGAGAATAACTTTTGCCATTGCATTAGTTCTGATCCTAATGACTATCTTTATTTTCCATTTTCAGACACCTTGTGGGCACAATTTTTGCCTGAGATGCTTCCAAAAATGGATTCGGCAGGGGAATCGAACATGTGCCAAGTGTCGCAGGACCATCCCGGAGAAAATGGCGAGTCAACCTCGCATCAATCCAAAAGTTGTTGATTTTATCCGTAAGATGAAAACGTCAAAGATATTCATTGGAGGAGGGCCAGTAGTGTATCATTTTATGCAAAATGAAAGCCGCCCAGAAACTTGGTTCACCACCGCCCGTGCAAAGAAGACTGGAAAGGCTAATGCTTGCAGTGGCAAGATCTTTGTCACCATTCCACCTGATCATTTTGGACCAATCCCACCAGAGAATGACCCTTATAGGAGTCAAGGCGTATTAGTTGGAGAGTCTTGGGAGGATCGGATGGATTGTAGGCAATGGGGGGCCCACCTTCCTCATATTGCTGGGATTGCAGGGCAATCCAATTATGGTGCACAGTCTGTGGCTCTTTCTGGAGGCTATGAGGACGATGAGGATCATGGCGAGTGGTTTCTCTACACAGGAAGGTTTGTTTTTTGAACTTGATTTGTTCTTTATTTTGGCCATTGTTTTTGGGTAAATTAAGCTGGCTGGCGGAAAGTGAAAGCATTGATTAATGTAGTCTTTATTTTTGTTTGATTAGGATTACATGAAATGTACTATATGTCATAAAATTGTAAGTTATCTTTCTTGGTGTAGATAATGATGCATTTGTACTTGATATTATGTTTTTTGTTTTTGAATTCCCTCTTTATATATTGAAAATGACACATCTTAATGTCTGTAAAATTCTCGTTCTACCTTATGTCGTACTTTTACCTGAATTCGCACTCTTAGATGAAGTGAAACACCTCGTTATCTTGAGACTTTTGGTATAATATATATCTATTTGACCTC
This sequence comes from Kingdonia uniflora, assembly GCA_014058105.1. NCBI lineage: Eukaryota > Viridiplantae > Streptophyta > Magnoliopsida > Ranunculales > Circaeasteraceae > Kingdonia > Kingdonia uniflora. The sequence goes on from JACGCM010000003.1 coordinate 408,844, forward strand.
CTTTTCCCAATTTATTGCTACTCTTTTTCCATTTTGATCTCCTTTACCTTTAACTTCAGCTTCATATAGTTTTCTTAGCATATTTCTATTATTAATAATTTTCTTATTACCTTTGACAGCGGTGGCAGAGATTTAAGTGGAAATAAGCGCACAAACAAATTGCAATCCTCTGACCAAAAGTTTGAAAAAATGAATGAGGCTCTGCGAGTTAGTAGCAACAAAGGTTATCCCGTTCGAGTAGTACGGTACGAGCCATGCTTGGAAAGTCTTTAGTGCTTTAATTAATGTGGACAGTTTATGAATTTGACACACACTAGGACAGAAAATTCACATTTCTTATGTTTCCTATCTGTAACTCCTCCCTGTTAAGGATTCACCTGTTATCTAGCATTGTTGTTGAAAGTTTTGTCAGCAAAAGTAATGTCCAATAAAACTGTGTAGCTTGACATTGCACCATTTTAGATTTCTTATATTATGTGCAATCTTTTGCTTTTCTTTTGTATTATGTAAATGAATTAAAACTATGTGAACTAAGATTCAAGGTTAGCAGCAAACCTAATGTCCAATAAAACTTTGTAGCTTGACATTACACCATTTTGGATTTCTCATATTGGTACAATCTTCCGCTGTTCTTTTTGTATTATGTAAATGATTTAAAACTTTGTGAACTAACAGTCAAGGTTGAACTAACAAAGTAGGAGCCAAATATATCAGGGCATCCCTTTTCTTCTTCTCCTTTCTTCAGAAACACTTCTTTTTAGAGAAGATAACCAAATCCCCCTTTTCCACAATAGCAGCTTTTTTACCTAGAAACAATGAAAACTGTACATAGTCAATTTAAAAGAATGTTTGTCAAAGTCACGCTTCTTGTAACATAGTTATCACTTATCAGTTGTTAACTTCAATGATTCCAGATTTATCTTCAAGATAAATGATGATTTTTTTTTTTATGTTTCCATGAAATTAAACATTTTGTAGTGTTGCGACCCTGAAAAACTATCTATTTGACTATTTCTTACTAATTATAAAGCAAATACTTGCAATGAGGTGATGTCCTCAAATGAAATATTTCTCTGCAGATCAAATATCAATTAACTCTGTTCCAATCACTTCAACTATAATAAAAGTTAAATAACAGTTAGTTTTCACATAAAATGTCTTGCGTGCTCTTCTTGACACGTTGAGAATGCTAGACATGTATAGAATTACATTCCACCATAATATACATGCTCAATGCTTGGTTGTGCATACTGTATTAGTAAATTATATTTTGGATTAGCTCAGGTAAAACATTCACAAACATCCCATTTGTAACTCCTTTTTTGGAATGTCAGGCTGCTAATATTCAGCTTGCAATTTGTTGAAACGAGCAAGTGGGCATGTGCCTGGCATATACAGTACATCTTGTGTGCATGTACCTGACACACTACTTGATATTTGCAGCATGTTAGGACAGTTGGAGAGACTTTCTGAGCAGTATTGATTGTCATTTTACACTTAATCTGAGAATTAATTGTTCTTTGACTTTTATTGAAATTTTAATGGGTATATAGTACTGCTTAATGCTTCTAGAAGCTTATTTTGCTGTTCCTTAACAATATTTTCTTGTTGGGCAGATCTCACAAGGAGAAACGCTCTTCGTATGCCCCTGAAAATGGTGTTAGATATGACGGAGTTTACAGAATAGAGAAATGTTGGCGGAAAATAGGGATTCAGGTAAAAATTACTTTAAAGTTGTACTCTTACAGTTATTTGAAATATATTATTTTGGATCAAATAGTTTAATGAGAAGTCTTTTTATTCAGGGCTTTAAGGTTTGTAGGTACCTGTTTGTTCGATGTGACAATGAACCTGCGCCATGGACGAGGTTTACGTTTTGTCAATTATTTTTGCTTTTCCAGAAGACCTTGAATAGAAATTGCTTTTTATCTCTTTTTATCTCATTCTCTTTGTCTAACTGCAGCGATGAACATGGGGACCGCCCAAGACCATTGCCAGCCATAAATGAGCTGAAGAAGGCAACTGATATCACAGAAAGGAAGGAAAGTCCTTCCTGGGATTATGATGTGAGTTATAGTTATTGCTTTTTTCTTCCGCTAATTAGAGGGCACTATTATTGGAATACCAGTATTTTCAATTAGAGAAGAGCAATGACTGAATTTTATTTAATGAATCTGTTTCTTTTCAGGAGGAAGAACATTCCTGGAAATGGAAAAAAAGCCCACCTCTCAGCAGAAAGCCAGTGAATACTGCTAACCCAGAGGATCTGAAGATAGCTAGGAAAACTATAAGGCACGCACAAAACATATCTGTCCGGGAGCAGCTCCTCAAAGGTTTGGTATCTCGGCACACTCTTCTAATGAATTCATTTTCCTATGTGTATTTTCCCAATGCAAGTTTCATCCTATATTCCTGCTTATTTTTACTCTTGGAACTTAAATCACCCCTTGCTCAAGTTGACAGTTTTTTCTTCTGAAATTGCAAGAAGTTGGTACCTTAGAAAAAAATAGGCATTGAAAAATGACATCAATTCTTGATTTCAGACGCTTTTTACAACTTAATTAAGTAGTATTCGCTGACATTTTGGAGCAGAAGGTGAGCTTTCCGCATTCGGTGCTGGAAGGGGGAAGAGAGTTGAGCACAGGAGCTTTGCCAGTGTAGGGATTTGTTTATAGATGAAGAGAGATGAGAGAAGGTTAAGGAAGGCCCAGTTCAGTCCTTGTAGTGGTAGGAGAAGTACAATATAGGAAGACAAATAAGGATAGAAAGCTAGGGAAAACTATGATGTCTCCGCTCTCTAGGGTTAGATAAATACATAGCAAATGGCAATGTAGTATATTTAATTTTTTATGATTCGATGTTCTAGATGTATTTATACAAGTATTATTGGATGATTTATTTTGTCAGGGTTTAGCTGCTCAATTTGTCGGAAGATTATGACTTTTCCCGTTACAACTCCATGTGCTCATAATTTCTGCAAGCCTTGTTTGGAGGAAGTCTTTTCGGGTCAGACACATGTTACAAAGAGGATTTGTGCTGGCGGGCGGACGCTCAGAGAACGAAAGAATGTCATGAACTGTCCTTCTTGCCCAAATGATATTTCTGACTTCCTTCAAGATCTACAGGTATGGAATTTTGTCCCTAAATGTTCACTTATTTCGGGAAGGATGTGATCTTGTCTTTGCATGAACACCAAAATCAATATTCAACTTGTCTAACCAGAGAGATGTAGCAAAAATTGTCCTGATTTATACGAAAAGTGGGGACTGTGGTGTTTGTAATGGACCCCATGGGAGTAGTTGGGCGGGCGACTGGTTACATTATGAACCTGGGTGCTTCTATTGAACTTTTCAATTGAAAGAAATGACTCAACATTTTGTATTATAGAGAGTTTGGGTACATCATCTAGATGAAAATATTTGGGAACAATTTGTGATCTTAGGCGACGGTATATCCTAATATTAATGATAAATTATTATCTTAAACTTTTGCATGGCAGTCAAAAAGATAAACTACGGCCTAGAAAAAGAATTTTGCACTCTTCCCCACATGATTTATAGAATATTGTTTTTTCTTTCCCTAATATTACTGGTTTCTTGAATTTGGGTTTTTGTGTGACAGGTTAACATAGAATTGATGGATGTTATAGAATCACTTCAATGTAAGGCTGAGGAAATCTCAGAGAATGTTGGGGACTCGAGCAGGGAAAAAGCTGAAATCGCCGAGCTTCCTGAAGCTGTTGAAGTCAAGGCTGAAATTAACAGTGATAACTCTGAAGTGTTGGTCGATGGGAATTCTGAAATTACTGAAGAAGAAACTCCACCATCGAGTCCTCTCCATTTAAGATCAGATGCTGCAGACATGGAATAATGGGTATCTGTTCACTGATTCAGTAGGTAGTATATTTTTTTGAGATCAGCAAAAAAAATTAGTCTGACAATTGCTGGATTTTGACATTTATGTTGATCTGTAAATCCTTTTGAGTAGTTCTTTTTGGCTTTGGGGGTATACTATTTTTTGGCAAAGCAGAGCAGCCTATAGGTGATGAAATGGTTTACATATTTAGGTGCTAGTATTTTGGAGAAAGTATGGTCATGTAATCTTTATCTTTTTTGATTACTGAACTATGTACACCAACAAAGGGTAATGAAAGTTCAAACTTTTTGACAAAGTGGAGTTTTGTTTTACTATTATCGTTATCTTTGCATTTTATGAGATCGTGTTCGAATTCTCGAACTGTGCTTCTTGAATGTGTAAATTACTCTTATTTCTTTGATGAGGCAGTTGGAGCTGTGTTTAACGTTGCAGGCCATAGATTACAAAATTTGGAGACCACGGAACAAAACTTTCTTATCTCTCCAGAAAGACAGAAAACTAGAAAGGAATAGAAAAAACCCTGAAAATTCAATCAACTATGCACAATATATTTATAGTATTATGATTTAAGAACCTGTCATTTACTCTTTATGTAGTAGACGAAGAAGGTGCAAGGCTCAGATGCAGATCGACTCCACAATCGAGTACTTCTGCAATTCTCTTAGAAACTTCTACTGGTCGACGACCCATGTCTGCACCATCAGGTAGTGTTTCTGGCCGTGGGACATAAAACCAAGAAGGCTCACTAGGACAAATGAACACTGGTGGCGAGGGATAGTGTGATTGAAATCTAGGAGCACTACCACCAATATTACTAAGTCCGCCAGTATAAATGAAAGGTCCTCTTGATCGAACACCATGAGGGCTGATAATTGGTGCGTCTGCAGCTGTAAACCGCTGATGGGTCTGGAACTGTGCACGTTTTGCCCTCTGTCTCTCTTTCTTGTGAGCATTCTGATGGCCTCCTAGTGCTTGCGAGTTTGCGAATTCTCTATGACAATATTGGCACTCAAACTTTTTATTCTCTTTGTTTTCGGATGTGGATGAGACTTCGTTCTGATCCGTCATTGAAAAACCAAACAGTTTCAGTACTGAAGGTTGTCTTGAATCTTCTGAGTTCATGGTTTGTGGGATCCCTGTATTTTTCTTCGAGGGCATTGCTTTCATTTATAAGGAACTACTAATCGAGGAGCCCAGAACGGGTCCCAGAATGTATTTTTTCAACTAACCATATATTTTGTGGATCCTTTATTTATAATTAAGCATGGACCTAAACTATCATTGGTCAGATATATTTATAAGTTGTACAACTTTATATCAATGTGGGATCATCAGACAAATCGCAAGACACGTGTTGGAAACCCAGTGGTTCGTTTAATTTAATGAGTGTCGGCCAACACACATCGGAGTGCCTTTTGAATGATCGAAGTGTCTCCCACGAACACAACTTGATTGACATCTTCCCTTTCTATCAAATCTTATAAGTTACAAGTTTCAATGAGGTGAGTTCATGAAAAAGTGTTAGACAAGAGGATCTTAGGCAATCTTACCCACAACTCTATAAAGCTAATTTTCCCCTAACTTGTATTATCACCATGTCCCTTCAAGCTACACTTTTTATCAGCTACAAGTTTTTGATTAATTGTATCTTAACACAATACTAAGGACAATTCGCACTAACATACAATCACATGTCAGGTTGAGTATGTTTTTCTTCTCCAAATGACTCTTCGAACATAACCATTAACACGAAGCGACCAATATGGGTTGGCTATATATGTCTTTCCAAAATCAGGGTGTAGAACAAAGAAAGATTCCTCGTGATGCTTTCTATTAGACCGACTAGTAGGCGATGCCAGGTTTGATTATCTCACTTTGTGAGAATCAACTGTTGCTCAAGCCCGAAGGCACTGCAACCTAAGTATAGTACTCATGTTGGCTCATGGTGCATCTGAAAAAGAAAAAGTGTAGCAACTCATGGTGCATCTGAAAACCACCATAGAATGAATTGGACCAACTTAATCCAAATACACATGTTGGCTCAGACAAAACTAGATGCTTTTTGATAATTTTCATTTTTCACAAAGGTCTGTGATATTAGCTTTCATGGTTCCTTCTTCTTTCTATTATTTTCTTGGAAGACATAGTTTAATTGCTTTAAGGTGACGAAGCATGAATAAAGACAAAAGTTTGTCCGTCGGTAAGATCTTGACGTAATCAACGGATTAATTTCTTGTGGGGTTCCATAAAAGAAATCGATATTTAAGAACTGTTTCATCTCCCTTTGAGAGCTTGAAACACATTTTGGAGGAACAAAGTCAAGACCCTTTTCATTCTTCCTGTGGGGTTATTAAGCTAAAATTGTGAATAATGCAATTAGATATGTGTCTATGGAATATATAATTCGTGGTATGTGGATTGGACGTCGAAAGATTATATGATCTCGAGGATGGCCCACTTTAAAGACTAAAAGGCCCATGATCATGCACTTAAGTTATGCTATAACACTAGGGGTTAAGTGCATAACAATTGATTTGTTTGCTATGGAAAGGTCAACTATACGCATAAGCTCTCCACTTATTTTCTCCACTTTTGTGATTACTACTAACTAAGTATCAAGACATGTAAAATCGAACTTAGTGCTTTAAGATTTTGAAGTTCAAACTAATCCATGATAAGGTTGATTTGCTTTATGAGAAGGTAATGCTATTATGCTAATTAACACTTTGGAAATGGACTTCCACAAGACCAATGGACGAAGTAATCGGTTAAAGGTATAGGATTTGAACCCTGCATTGTACTAGCGGTGTAGTCCTGATATTACAATGGCTGTGTAGTGTATAGTTTATTTTTAATGTCATTAGTGCACTTTGATATACAGTTGCTTCTTCTATCTACATCTTTACCTGATGTAAAAGACTAGTTTTGATCCACTCATCTTAACAAAAGGCTGATGATGATCAAAATAACATTATAAATTGCAACATTGCAACATTGCAACATTAATTTGAATTTGAGCAGATTGTTTTCTCTGAGAAGTAGGTGGATTTTTGAGGCGGATGCCAGAGAGTACAATTGTCGAATGACCAGAAATACTCCTAATTAACCTGATGAGATTTCTAGTGTAACAAGCGGAGCCTAAAGTGTACTAGCTAAGTGGTTAAAATGTAGGCGATGCAAGTATGCAACCATTGCATGGCCAGGAGGGCCAAAACAAGTCCTACTCTGAGGCCTCAAGTGGCTTCATCTAACTTAAGCCAAGCTTGAGCACAAACTGACCACTGGCCAGGGAGTGGTTATCGGTGCACGTTATTGCTTATCCCAAACTTATGATCGCCACACATGTTGTCGACGAAACTCGTGCGAACATAACCTTCTCCATCTTCCAATCCTACAGCTGATATTGAACAATGCGCATGATAACACCAATTATACCCCTAGCGTACATTAGCTAACTCTCCATATAAATGGTTATCGTTCTCCATGGATGCGCATTACTCCCCTCCTCAACTTCCGGGTCTGTTTTCTCGTTATTATTCGTTAGGGTTTCAGCTACTTTGCACTCTCTATTAGGTACGTTTGAGTTCAAATCGATTCAATTAAAAGCAAATTAGGGTTTTGTAGTGATGAATTTGGTTGTAATTGAGTAGTGCAGGTTTGGATTTGGTTGGAGTTTGAGTTGTGGTGGTGATCGAAATGGATGATGATGGTGGAGCAACTAATCTTAGAGACCCATATGAAGTTTTGGGAGTTTCTAGGGTTTCAAATGAAATGGAGATCAAAGCTGCGTATAAGAGATTAGCTCTCAAGTAAGTTTTTATTTGATTTTATGTTATTTCTTGTTAGCTGAATTGGGTTCAACTTTATTTGGATTGTATATGTCGTTTTGGCAATAAAATTATGTCGTAATCTATCGTGTTCATATGCATTGTTATGTATGTTAATCCTAATAATGTGTGGGAATCATACCCAGGTCTGTGGTAGCAACTGCAATCGAATCAGCCAGCTGGGTTAGCTGACACATTTTTATTAATTTAATTCCTTGAATAATACGACTAGTTTCCTAATTAGATTGGTATTAGGGTTTCTATTTGTGTCATGTCTCTTCTCCTATAAAAGAGAGCCTAAATTTAGTTTATTTGTTAGGTTGGTTTGAGTGAGAGAAAATGGCTTAGCCTTGGAGAGAGATGCAAAGTTTAAGGTAAATCTGAAACCCTAGGTCTTCGACCTTTATTTTTATGCAATTGAGAGATTTTAGTTTTAATTCAGATTAATTTAACTTCTGCTCACGTAGTTTTTAACAACTTGGTACTAGAGCTAGCAAGATTCTGCAGTGATTTTTTTTTTATCAACTGCTACAGTGATCTCGGCATCTGCTACATATGCATTGCTACAGTGATTTTGCTACAACAATGTTAAGCCAAAAAGATTTAGAAGGATTATAGAACAAGTTCGGGTAAAAAGACTGCGAAGGAGAAGGCTACATGGAAAATTGGATAGAATAAATATTAGAAAATAATGAATAAATACTTCATTGGAGAGAAACCAATAAAGTATGGATTTTGAATCGTTATGGATTGTAAATGTTTGTATGTTTGAGAACTCTAATGTCAGAAAATATAGGTTTTGGACAAGTGTAGGTGCTGTCGAAATTGCAAGGTTAGAGGCGGGAGTTTTGACAGAGGATTCGAAGAAATTTGATAGAGATGGTTTGGAGATGAAACACCACGAAGATACGACAAAGAGAGAGGTTCACCGTGCGATTGATCTAGTATATAGGAAAGACGAAGACGTGTCGAAGAGCTCTCGATCAAAGCCCGACGAGGAGGTTGCGACATTGATGCGAGAGGTTCACATGATCAATGATTCTAATTGTCAGGAAGCCTAACCAAAGAAAACCAACCCTAATCCAAAACCCTTGCCAAAAATTCAAAAAATGATCGGAGGGGAATTGATTACATTGCCAACGACGAAGAAATGATCACCAGCGACTACGGTGGTCGGAATACAGGAGAGAGAGATCCCCATCGCCGCCAAGGTCCGCGAAAGATGCAAAATTGAGGACGAAACAAACTAGAGATTTTTAGGAGAAGATGTAGGCATGCCACAAGGGCATGGCATGCATGGTATGGGCATGCCACGACACGAGGCAGGCACGAGTCAAGGTACCGGGTAGGGTTCGCAAGGCATGTGGAAGAGTGTAGGAACGAGTTAGGGCATGCCTACGGCAGGGCAGGGCAGGGCATAGGACGGCGGGCAGTAGCTATAGTTACAGTATTACCATGCATCAAGTAGGGCATGCCCTCGGGTGGCACAGGCATGCCGCTGCAGCAGTTTGCGCTAACGATGGAGTTGGACACGGGAATAGTAAGAGAGGGATCGTGGGCCCACAACAGTAACTCGGGTATGCCCCGAGACCTTTTGGGCACCGAGTCGATTCCGAATGGAGGGGCGGGCACTATTACCGCGGGGGAATCGCGATTCCTACGGGGCCGATGGCGGATTTGGAAGGTACGGTGAGCGCTCACGTTATTTGGGTTACTGACAAAGAGATAAGAGTAGACAGGGGGGGGGGGGCTGAGTTGCAAAACAATTGAGGAGAGGGCAATTAGTTTTGGTAATATGCAGGGACATATTTAGGAATCAGGAGAGAGTAATTTATCGCAGACGAGTGTACCGAAAATAGTTTTGTATGTTGACCCTCATTGGATAGAGTTTCTGGTTTGTTCTTTCGACTTTGTGGGTCTGATGTTTTGGCGACTTCAAGTACAACGTATAGTGTTTGCAGTTGGTAATACAATGAAGCAACATGATCTTCGAGATGATGAGTTACAACGTCCAAAGGGTATACTAGCAAGTTACGGTAAAATTTGTGGTCGTATTTCCGAGCTGTTAAGCATGCATTTTTTGTTTCATATTGATGCCTTGTAGATTTTCTTGCCAGAGTTCATAGTCGAACTCTTCTTAGACGGAGAGAGTTGATAGGATTCTACGACCATGGGTAGCACGTCTCGTACATCGCGTGCGCACTTTTTATTTATTTAGTTATTTCTAATAATTTAATTCCTTGAATAATAGGACTAGTTTCCTAATTAGATTGGTATTAGGGTTTCTATTTGTGCTAGGTCTCTTCTCCTATAAAAGAGAGCCGAAGCTTAGTTTATTCGTTAGGTTGGTTTGAGCGAGAGAAAAAGGCTTAGCCTTAGAGAGAGATATGTAAAGTTTGGGGTAAATCTAAAAACCCCAAGTCTTCGACCTTTATTTTTATGCAATTGAGAGATCTTAGTTTTAATTGAGATTAATTTAGCTTCCGCACACGTAGTTTTTAACACTATCTATACTGTGTGTGTTGTGCTTGTGTAAAGCAGTTGAGTTTGTATGGTAAACACTAGGTATAACACATTGGCAATTTGGAGTCTATTCAGTTTAGTAAGGGTGGTCAGCTGAGTGAAAATACAATGAGTGGGTAGCTGCTAATTTATGGAAATAATTACTTATCAGGAATAGAAATTGTGGTGGATGGGGTAGTAAGTGTTTTGGTTGGAAAATAGGTGCTAGTTTAAGTTTCTGGTAGTGGAAATACATTGAGCTGGTAGTTATTTGGGATGCTTTACTTTCGATGAAACTTTTTTGTTTTTTCCAAAGTGATCCTTATAAATTTTCTTGTTCACGCCCGAACTTTACTTGTTTCTTTAAATGTGTTTACCAGCTTAAAAGAGATGTGAAGATATTAATCTCCTCAAGTTACTATGTTCCATACTGTTTAGGAATGCTGCATTTCTATGGCTGAGGCTACATGGTATAAGAGAATTTTCAGAGAAAAGATTAGTTTAAATTTTTCCTTCCTCTAATATTATGTCATTCAACTTGTAGATTGTGATTACAAGATGAAACATAACAAACAAGATACAAGTTGTTGCTATAGAATATACTGAATATGGCACAAGTGACCACTAGTTGCACCAAAAGAAGTGAATCAAGGATTTCTTGAAGAAAAAAATTAATTGTATTCTGCAACAAGACATGGACAATGCTAGTATATAATCAAGAACCCTGTACTTTCTAGTCATACAACTCTACCAGAACTTTCTTAAAATTTGTGATGTAATTAAGGATCAAGATCAAATTAAACATGATTGACACTAAACTCTCTCTTATTGAATAATCAAGTAACAAGAAACCCTAATAACCTATAACTCAATAATTTGAAATTACAGTAAAGAAAAAAGCTAACCTAATGAGGCTTTTATAGCAGTAGGAAGCCTCTAGCCCTAATTCTATTAACATTAGATGTAAACTAAGGAGACTTTCTCCTATAGTTATCCTATCAAGTACCAAAAAAAGGAAAGAAAATAAATGTGGAGAGAGTGGCGTCTACTAAACGCCCTAGAAAGAAGCGCCCTTTCTCTAAGTATACGCATGCGGTTGTGAGAACCGTGATACATCAATTTGAATCATAGATTAGTATAATGTTTGGCGCCAAGGAACATAGAATAGCCAAGATATAGTGTACGGTTTCATGTCTTGCTAGTTTTCTTCTCATGTTCACAATCCTCATAGTTTTCTTCAGAGTATGTAGAATGCACTCAAATTATCCCAAAGAAACAAAATCATTACTTGTAATAACAAGATTGCTGCTCTTCTGTGCATAATGTATACAAAAGCCTCATTGTTTCTTCCTCTCAAGTTCTTTATTGCTAGATTTGATGACCACTCGTGTATTTGCTTGAAAACTTTGTGCATCGTGACATCTAGTTGCTTCTTTGTCAGGAATCACATATTAAATATCTGAACAACAAAAAAATCAAACATTTTGCGTTGAACTTGTATCTTCCTTGTTTTAATGATACAAATGATTACTCTTACATCATATCTTAACGTTGACTTTGCAAGATGATTGTGGTTCTTGTAATTGATGTAAAAGTGATCAAGTTGTAGCTTGTTTGTTATATTTCACATTTTTTTGTTTGAATCTACAGATATTATCCTGACAAAGCTGTTGACGACAAGGAAGACAAGGAAGCACTGGAGTTTTTTAAGGAGGTATCTTATTCTTATAACATTCTATCCAATTCAGAGAGAAGGAGACATTATGATGCTGGCGGGTTCGAGGTAATACCATAAATGTATGTTGTGAATGATTTTTGGAGTTGAGAACACACACTCGTACAAATTCATCTCTTTTGTGCATCTGCTGGGTATCTTTTTCTGCTATAGTTCCTCAAAATCACATATAATAAATATTCTCCATAATATTGCTACCCGATTGAAAAAAATGATAAAGCAGGATCAGCACTGTGATGTAAAACGAGTCTTAAAACTGTTAGAGATACATCTATAAGTGCCATTACAACAAGAAGTAGGTCTAAAATCATTGCAAGAGTTAGGGAGCTTGGCCCAGGGGTTAAGACTTGTGAAAGTGCCACTTGTACCTTTAAGCTTCCGACTTGGACTGAAAAAGTTTCTCACAACTTCTATCACACCATTGAGCCCCTCTGTTTTTCTTAAAAAAAGGAAGTGGTCTAACAATCAAGTCCAGGGGACTTGGAATATTTTATGAAAAACGTTCCTTCTCTTATCTCTTTGCTATTGAGATCCTTTTCTAGTAGAGCAATTTGGACTATGTTGAGTGTTGTGAATCTATCCTACACCTCATGACACCAAAGTCCTGCCCGGTCACTTCTATCTTTACCTCCCCCGTTAGTTTGTTACTTGGTCACATTGTTGTTTTTCACAATATATGAAAGGTCTCAAATAATCGAAGTCCTGATCTTAGTTTGATGGTGTAGTTGAGAAGTGAAGCCAGTGGAGGCAGAGAGAAAGGGACAATGAAAAAAGATAAAAATAAAATCTGAAGCTCACTTCGAGTAAAACAAAATTTCATTCATCTATTTAAGAGGTCCGTGTGTACTGAACTCGGATAAGGAACCAGACTGGAAACTCGTATGAAAACTTGGAAATACGTTCAGCGCTCGTGTTGAAGGCTTAGCCGAATAAACTTTGATAGTGAAACTTCAGATGCCAACTCAGGAATCAATCTGGCAGCTAAGTTTGGACCTGAAAAAATGGCGTGTGAAACCCGAGCTGCTAACCCAGCAGGGCTTATGGCGCCCGAGATTGAATTTAGTGAACGAAACAGTAGTTACTGATATCTTAGTAGTCAATTTGGAAGCACTCTAAGAAAAAAAAGTCACCCTATGCAACTATGCAAACTGTAGGCTCATGTGTGAGATGTTTTAAAACAAATAGGATGGAATGTGATTTCTATTTTTACTTTGATCTTTTATAATAGTAAACTTGGGAATTTGGAAACTCATGTAAGGTGTCCATCTCAAGGCTAGCGTCCATGTTATTCTTGTTTAAGTTCACCACTCAAATTTTGTTTTATTTTCCCCTTCTCTCACTGTTTCTTTCCCTCTCCTTATCTGCTTGAAATTATAGGGTTTAAGTTCTTTTTTCCATAACTTTATTCTTACTCCCCGTCTCCTACTTCTTATCTCTCCTTTAAGCTATTCTATCAAATAGAGATTGGGGTTTTGATTATTTGAGCATCCTTTATCATTTTCACTGGTGGAAATTCAAATTGCTATCTAATCAAAGTTTTTCGCTTGGGACGCTTAACTGTGATTCAACCTATGGTTAAAACCTTGACCTGAAGGTTTTCAATGGTAAGATTTTTCTGCCTATCTTTCATCCCTAAAGTGTTTTTTTCCTCTCACGTTATGTTAATTATCTAACTGAAACCATTTTAACTTGGGTTTGCTTCATTATGATATATTTTGGTTTTCTCTAAATTGCGTAGGGATATTTAGATTTGTATTATCAAACTGTTGCCATTGTGCTTTAATTGCTTTGTAGTTGTCTTATTTGATCTTTTTGGCTGTTTGATGGTTCTTTTTTTTCCTATCAGAGTTTACTTCTACATTACAATGTGAAAGTGCCAGGGAGGTATTACAACTTAATGATAGGTCAGAACTATTAAAATACAAGTTGCTTGGGAGTTCAAATTTGGCACACAAAAAGATGTTGCGGAGACGCATGGTTATGGAGTAAAGATTCAATTAAAGAAAATTAAATTGCACCAAGGATTTAATCTTATTTGGAAATCCTGTGATTTGGTAAAAATTTCAGCCATTAGATAATTCACCAGTGATTAAGAACAACTGTTTACACAAAAGTTAATCAAAGCGGTTGTTACTTCATTAAGTATCCACTCGCTCCTATCCTAAGTATTGTATCGACTTTCTCCCAGTGTTCATTGTTTTCGCTAACTTCAACAATTTGCCTGTCGAATCCTTAGCAAAGTTTGATAAAAGGTTTATTTTTCTTGAATTATAAATATGGATTGGTTCAATACACAATTACTCACTTAAAAAAAGTTCTTGCGATTTCTCTCTCTACATTCCAATCTTCTCTAGATCGTTAAGGGTGATTTTGATCTATAGAGGTACTATGGATTGATTCCTATGTAACATTGACATGGGTACCCATGTCGGTGTCTGGTATGGGTATGGAGTGTTGGAAATGGCAAAAAAAATTAAAGTACCATGTTAATAGTGTTGGACACGCGTGACTCGTGTCCGAATGTCGGTGTCGGTTACGTGTCGATACAAATTTTGACAAATATGCTGTGTCTATGTTATAGATCGATTCTAGGTTGATGGGTTTTCTTAAAAAAGAGCCCTAGAATACAGATGTAGTGACTTAATGATTTTCAAAATTAGTTTTCTATAAAATCCCCTATATTGGAAAATCACATTTCCAAGTAGAATCTCGAGAAAAAACACGAGTGCATCCGAGCTCCGTCGCGGGAAAATCATTTACCATCCTTCAACATTTTACTAATCTAGATGGAAGAAACCACATATTGTCCCTTGGTTTTCCTTGCTTAAAGGTATGCCATCTTGGTATGTATAATAGATAAAGGTATACCATCTTGGTATGTATAATAGATATGTATAGAAACCCATACTTGTTTGCTTGATATTTTCGTAGTCTGTAATTGCTTTTTGGTTTGATTGAACTGTTACACATTTTACAGGTACTTAATCTACAATATGATCTATCTGAAAAGGAAAGAACTTCTGAAGAAACAAGTCTAGCTATAGAAACATCTGAGAATAGCACAGATCTGTCACCAGATGAGAGCGGCACTGTTGAGGGAGTTCCTGAGGACACAATTTTATGTCGTCAAACTTCTGTAAACCTGGTTCCTTTTATTGGACAAAGATTTGTTTCGCAAGATGCTGCATACGAATTTTATTGCAGTTTTGCAAAACAAAGCGGTTTTTCAATAAGACGTCATCGTACTCGAGGGAAAGATGGTATTGGAAGGGGAATAACGAGGAGGGATTTTACTTGCCATCGAGGAGGGTTTCCTCAGATAAAGCCATCGGATGCTGGAAAATTGCAGAGGAACCGTAAGTCATCGCGTTGTGGATGTCAAGCATATATGCGAATTGTTAAGAGGGCTGAATTTGAGGTTCCTGAATGGCGGATTACAGGATTTAACAACTCGCACAACCACGAACTCTTGAAATCAAATGAGGTGCTTCTCCTTCCTGCGTATTGTGCCATATCTCCTGATGATAAGAGTCGGATTTGCATGTACGCAAAAGCTGGAATGTCGGTTCGACAAATGCTAAGATTAATGGAGCTAGAGAAAGGTGTTAAATTGGGTTGTTTACCATTTACAGAAATAGATGTGAGAAACTTACTTCAATCCTTTCGAAATGTGGACCGGGATAATGACGCTATTGACCTTATTGCGATGTGTAAGAACATAAAAGATGAAGACCCGGAGTTTAGGTATGAATTTAAGATAGATGCACATAACAGAGTAGAACATATTGCTTGGTCTTATGCTTCTTCAGTTCGGTTGTACCAAGATTTTGGTGATGCCGTGGTTTTTGACACAACCCATCGTTTGGATGCATATGACATGCTTCTGGGAATCTGGATCGGACTGGACAATCATGGCATGAATTGTTTTTTTGGTTGTGTACTTCTCCGGGATGAAAATATGCAATCTTTTTCTTGGGCATTGAAGGTAAAATAGTTTTTGATAATATGTAGATATGCATGTGTATATAATGTGAAGTATTTGTTTGTTTCTGAAAAGTATGTCTGATCCTTAAGTACTAATATTGCTTTGTACACAACAGACATTTGTGGCCTTCATGGGAGGAAAGGCTTCACAAACAATTCTGACTGACCAAAACATGTGGTTAAAAGAGGCAATTGTGGTCGAAATGCCAGATACTAGACACGCCTTCTGCATTTGGCACATAATTGCGAAATTCTCGGATTGGTTTGCTGTACTTCTTGGGTCCCAATACGATAGTTGGAAAGCTGACTTTCATCAGCTCTACAATTTGGAAATGATGGAAGATTTTGAAGTAGGTTGGCGGGAGATGGTTAATAAATATGGACTTCATGGGAATAAGCATATTGCTGGCCTATATGCGTTGAAGATGTATTGGGCAGTACCCTTCATGAGATCTGACTTCTTTGCAGGAATGACGAATTCATCCCATTCTGAATCTATAAGTGCTTTCATCCAAAGATTTCTCAGTGCAAAGTCACAACTTAGTCATTTCGTAAGCCAGGTAAAGCTTCACAGTTCTTTTTATTGAAGAGATATTATTTCATAAAAACCTAAATCGTTCTGTCCTATAAAGATCTATATTTTTGTAATTCTGTAAAAGAAAGTCAAAAAACGGCGCAACATCTGAAAGGTCATCTTCTCATGACCAGCATGGGTCAAAAACTTTAATAGGCGGCGTCTGAAATGCCTCCTTTCACTATTTTAATCCATGTAGTACTTCAATGTAGGTTTCGACGAAAAGCGACATTTCGTATGTTGTTCCTTTGCTGGAAAACATAGTCCCCGAAAAATGATGTGTCAAACAATGTTTTCTATAAAACGCGCAGCCCTTGAATAACATTGTCTTCTATCAAATAGACAATCCCAGAATATTCAAATTGCGTTCTTGGTTTTCTTTTTTCTCGCAAATTGTGAAAAGTAAGATTTATGATACTAAAATGTTGTAGTTTATTTCAAGATGTTCTTTGAAAAGAAAAGAGAAACAAAAAACATAGAAACATACGTTTAATTTTTTTTCAGCTCTCTTTGCAGGTGGCTTTCGTTGTTGATTTTAGAGATCAATTAGGAGCAAAAGAGAAGATTCAGAGAAAGCTCCAAAACAAAGTCACACTGAAAACTGGTTCACCAATTGAATCTCATGCCGCTACTGTTCTTACACCTTATGCCTTCTGTAAGCTCCAGGAAGAACTAGTGTTAGCTCCACAGTATGCATCTTTTCAGGTAGAAGAAGGTGCTTTCCATGTGAGACATCATACCCAAGTAGAGGGAGGGTTCAAAGTGATTTGGAATCCTCAAGAAGCGCTCATTACTTGTAGCTGTCATCTGTTTGAGTTCACAGGGATTCTGTGTAGACACGTCCTCCGAGTCCTCTCAACAAATAACTGTTTTCACATTCCAGAACAATATCTACCCTTCCGTTGGCGTCTTTTCAATTCAGCTCCGATGAAACCAGTTCAGCTTCTGCAATCTATGGTTTCGTCACTTGTTTCAGAATCGGTGGTGACAGATGAACGCCTTGATGTTGCTTGTCAGCAAATAGATATGGTTTTATCACGCATTAAAAACTTCCCTAGATCTCGTAATATTGATACTGTAAATGGTATGATCTACAGCAGTCCAGACGGCTCCTTCATTGATCATGAAGAGCCTGATGAGATAATTCACAGATTTACATCTGTAAGACATTCTCACGAGATTATCACTATGGGAAGACATAAGGACCGAAGACCAAGAGATGGATCTGAGTTTTATAGAAAACGAAGGCGTTGCTCAGTTCCTTGTTGTGGCCAGTTTGGGCATGACGCGAGTTGCTGTCCAATGATGGGAGTTGACGGGATAAATGTTGATGGGATTGGGTACTTAATAGAGTGACTGGACGTTAGTGTGTGTACAGTAGTATATAATTGTCAATGTTCAAACATGATTATATTCAAATTTATCTAGGAGATTACTAAAGCCATTTCAGATTAATAACAATAGAGACTTTCACACCCGGCTCGCCTGTGTTTACAACAGCCTTGATGGATTTCCAGGAAAATTACTTTGATTACTTTTGCACCCCAGTTCTCAACTGCATTGTGCCTTTGTTGCTAAAAATATGGGGCATCAAATACCTCGAAATTGGTTTTCTGAATAGCCATTTTTGACAGAAGCTCTGCAATGAGACAGGAGAAGAGGGAGCTTATTAACTAAATATGGAGCTTTTGCAACTCATGCAAGGAAGGTACTTGTATCCCACGAAAGCATTCCATCCCATTTTAACTCCCTCTTAAATTAGCGATTTGGCGCCTAACCTTTTGGAAACCCCCCTTTAGGTGTCTGTTATAAAAACACAACAGTGGCATGACTTTTAAACTCCTGATCAAAAACTCAAAACTTGTTTCAGGCTAGAAAATGAACTTGAAACTAGTGAAGCAGCAAATGAATATCTGGAATCTCCGGCTGACCCAATTGTTCAACGGTTTTGGCATCCCGGGGGCACATTAGCAACTTTCGTTTTGAGCTTAGCAGGAATGAGCCCTAAATTTTAGGGGTTTTGTGTGTACAAGGGTAAAGACCCGCTACGAAGTTTAAGTTCTGGCCTTCATCGTAGATAATTGAAATAAAGAAGCAAAAACCAAATATTTCCAGTTTGTGATTTAAGCAGAAGTCTTCATGTAAACGCATGTAAAGTTTTGACTACTTAGCAATTACCAACTCCACAAATCTTTTAGACACCTTACAAAAACTACCCAAGCAGTATTATACATCGTGGATATAAAAACACACTCTTCAGTTATCATTCTTAACGACCCGACTTTTCACAAAGTCCTTTTGTCTCCTGCACCAAAAACATTTCATTTTTTTCTCCATGGCTAACTTGAACTCGTGTCTAATAGGCCTGCATACCTCTTCGTCGATAAATTCAACTTTGCAAAGCTCGAAGTCTACGAATATTACACAAAACATATCAAAATCTAAGAATGAGAATGTCTTCTCAGTTCTATACTCCCTCTTGCATAGACCAATATATGAAAGAAGTCATTCTTAATCGAATTATTTAACAATGTGTTTGCATTTTTTCTTCCATATGCATAACCATTATGGTCGTATTACCAATACCTCCGAAAGAACATAACCACTTGATCTTTGTCCTTTCAATAATCTGACTAATGGGAGTGATCTCTTTTTGGGAAATAAATATGTTTTCTAATATTTTATAGGTAATAACAAATAGAAAGTAATGAATTTGCAATCTATATATGAAGCAACAGTATTTTCACTTAATACTGGACTATGGAAGGACAACATAAAAATTGCAAGTGGTCAGAACTTTAAACAAATCTTTTCATAAATTAAGCATGTTGCTTACTATGCTTCGTAATATAGCATTGCTTACTGAATGCTCACTTTAATAATACCTAGTATATATCAAAATTAGCCCCCACCATTTGCAGCAGGGTAGCTAAGAAACTTTAGGACTTTAGCCCACCATAAGTTAACCCAAGCTAACTTTGATCCTTGGTAGAGGGGGCTCCATAAAAACAAATCAAAAAGAGAGGTAGTGATGGACAAATAAAATGTAAACACTAAAAACATCTAACATACGGAATTTAATAAACAAACAATAT
Source organism: Kingdonia uniflora (assembly GCA_014058105.1). Classification (NCBI taxonomy): domain Eukaryota; kingdom Viridiplantae; phylum Streptophyta; class Magnoliopsida; order Ranunculales; family Circaeasteraceae; genus Kingdonia; species Kingdonia uniflora. The sequence goes on from JACGCM010000003.1 coordinate 428,437, forward strand.
AGAACTAAAAAGATAAAATACCTGAGTTTGCAAGGCTCTTTGAAGATATCTTCTTGCTTTGGGTGAGTTTGACGCATGTTATGTTCATGCTTTGATCTGGTAGTTTGTCTCCTTGTCAATAAGTTGAGATGATGCAAGTACGGGGTACATTGATACCTCATGAACAAATTGAAGATAATTCAAAATAAAATAAAAATAGTATTACTTTCAGAATATACAATATAGATAAAAAGTATATGTCTGAGATAAATGGTCTTACTTCCTTTATTCTTTTTCTTGACAAAAGTGGCGAAATAATACTCTTTCCAACATTTATAAGGTTCGTAAAAATTGTAATTTATGTTCATCTATATCATTTCTAATATGAATTCCAAAGAAATGCTGGATTCGTCTCCTCAACCGTCTCATAAGCTAGTGAATAATTTGAACCTAAGAACGTTCAATATCCCTTATTCAAGTTCTTAGTCTCAGCTTCCACAACGTGTAATTCATAGACCTATTTCAATAATCCTTGCTACTGATCATCGGTAACAAAGATATACCGAATCACAATTGAGTGGGTTATGAGGTTTATACGGCCATTAAAGCAATTATATGCCTTTTTTGTTCACTGGAGTGTCCAGGTAGGGTTCCAATCGTTCTTGAAGGTGACTAAGAAGACTCACATGGCTCAGAAATGCACTTTTGAATAAACTATTTTATTTAAAAGGTGGCAGAAACTTACATTGATCATAGGTATTTACCCTGTTTGCTCATTAAAAAGTAGGGCTTCAAACTGAGTTCACTGAACGCCATCTCAACTAAAATTTATGTAGATAGGAACTGATGTGAATCATCTCTCATGATCGTTTCTTATATGTCAACGGACTATTTATATTTATGCCTTTTTGATTCAATCCTCTCTGCTAGAGATGCTTAATAGGTTTTAGGGAGTTCCTAATTAACCAACACAATGTTAAGATGATATTTTTCCCAATTTCTAGAATATTCCTAATTAGGGTTTCCACCCACTTGTGATCTATAAAAGAGATGCTAGGTTCTCTATTTTATTTAGTTGTTGATTTGAGAATAAGTTTTTAGCTTGTAGTTGATTTGAAGTAATAAAGTTAGGGTTTATTAAAATCCTTGAGTTCAATCATTGATTTAGTTTTATAACTCATTGCTTCCGTCGAGTTAGACTCTATCAAATTGGTATCAGAGCGGTAAAATCCAAAGGATGCGCGAAGATAAAGCCATGACAAATGGAAAGAATTCAAAACCGACCATTGCGTCGTTGCTGAAGAGGCTCGATGAATTAGTGGAACTTTTCCACATGTCTTTGTTGGCGCAAAACACCTCACTCCCAATTGCAGGGGAAAATCTGTCTCAAGCTTTACCGGTTATCAATGGGGAGAAATCGGCAAGTGGAAGTCTTGGGCGAGGACGGGGAAGGATTCTAGCAGAATTTTAAGCCAATGAGAGGAGAACCGACGTTAATCCGGCGAAACCGGTTGAATCGAGGGTTATCGACCGTGGGAAAAATCTCGTGTCTCCACCAATATTAGAATCTGACGAAGAGGAAGATGTTTATGGTAGGTTTGTTAATCCATTTGCTGATCAACGATTTGCCGACCCCGAGGATTACGAAGAAGAAAGTGAATCGAAAATTCCGAATTGTGAAATTTATCGCGGTAGAGAATGGGATGACAAGAACGGCGAGAATCATTGTCACAATTTGGAAATTCATCTTCAGAGAGAGGGAAAAGTTACAAGGATTGAAGGTGGAGGCGAAGATGAAGGCAATCGAGAAGGGGAGAAAAGAAATTGCGGTGAAAAATGATACACAAGCTAAACTCATCACGGGGGAGATAACGGGGTTAAGGATATCGCAAATTAAGATCATAATTGGGAGAATTGGCGGGGTGGTGATCATAGGAGAGAGAGAGAGAGAAGTCGTTAGAGATCGAGAGAAAGAGATGACGATTCATCACTTTCGCGAACTAGTTGGTTCCAAACCAAGAAAATAGATTTATATTGAATCTAGTCCAGTTCAGTTTAAACCAGGGAACCATAATCAGCCCCACCTCATTGATCAAGCCCAATCCAAGGGGCAACTAGTTGATCTAGATGGTATTAAGGGAATCCAAGGGACTACAGCTTAGCCCAATTATTCGGCAAATTTCATTGGGCTGCCCACATACACTCCACAGGGCCTAAGAACAAGTAGGGGACCACCTGGGATGCGGGAAAGAATGCGTAGTCCTATATGAGAGGGGTAAAACGAACCTATACAGTACTACCAAGCACGAAGGGCCGCCAACCATTCTCTTAGCCCAAATATTCATGTAAGGCACAATGCTTCTTGCGATATTTTTGGGGAACATTTTACATACGATGATGAGTAGGTTCAAAGAGATAATTATGTACCACCGTTCGAGAGAGGAAGAGGTCCGGGCCGTGTACCTAACCCCCCGAACAACATAAACCACGGTCGTCGTATGGGTTCTCCGCCACGAAATCAACGGTACCAAAATGAAGCTTTGCGATATGACGATGACTACGGGGATGACTTTGACTTTGCGAGGAGCCGTCACCAAGATCCCAATAAAGGTAATCATATTGTTTCTTCCCTTATTTGTGTATTACAAAGTTCTGATCAAGATATTAAGTTGAATTTATATGAGTTTGATGGAAAAATGGACCCGGACATCTTCACTGATTGGTTGAACCTTATTGAAAAGATATTCGCTTATAAAGGGTATGGAGATCCGAAGCAAGTAGTGTTTGTGGAGACAAAATTAATTGGCTATGCATTGAATTGGTGGGATAACCTCCAGAAAACGAGGCGAGATTCAATATAAATCTGGAAGATAGTTTATTCTGGTGGTAAATTGTGGAGTATTATGCTTATTCTGGTTTCCATGTTTGCTCTGCAGTTCAGAACTGCGAGTTAGATAGACAGGTCAGATGGAGCCACGTGTCCCCCATGTTTGCCATGTAGTTTTGAACTGTGCCGAAAGAGCCTGCATGAAATCTTTAAAGTTCCCTTCTCTATACTTAGTTTTTTATTGTTGTGGTTTTTTTAGGCATTTCCCCAAACACCTTCCCTTGCCCTTTATTGTGTGTGCATCTCTTCATACTTAGTTCTTTTTCTCCCTTTCTTTTAGACATTTCCTCAAATACCTTCCCTCTATTATAAAATTATCATCACTTAGTTTTTTTATGAGCTCCTCTCTACGGGGCATTTCTTCAAACACTTGAAAACACCAAGTATGGACAAACATATTTGATGCAAACACAAGTATCACAACATATAATTCTCAAACATAATGTATAATCAATTAAACATAGTTTAAACATACTATATCAAAGTTCTAAACAAAATATAATATATCAAAGTTTAAGCATAACATATCAAACGTAGTTTAAACATTTTATGGCCTAAGTAGGACGACCTCTCTTCGTTTGGCGGGCGCGTCTGCTACGTGCGAGACTCTCGTCATAGGTACATACATCTGGCTTTGTCTGGTAGTTAATGAACATATCAGCTAGTCTATCTCCCGTGACTCGGATAATATACTGTGATCGGCGCAACTTCTCCTCTAACTCCTCTGTGCGTTCAACGTATTGCCTCGACTCTTTATATGCTGAATACCGCATTCCAACATTTTGATACCACAACTCATCCACTATATACCTAGGTAGACACGGGTGTGGTACCTGAATGGTCGGGATTGGTATTCATCTACGTTCTTCACTGGTTTTTCTTATATCTATGAACTATCCCATATCATGATCCTTATCGGTTGTATAAACACCATAGTTTTCCGCCTGAGAAGACGTAACTAAACTTGAAGTAGGTGGCACCCGTACATCGGGCCTAACTAGATCACGCCCGACCATCCATATATTTATGACCCCCTTAACTAAAGTATAACCAATCTTGGGATTTGGATGAGCCAAACACCAATATGCCATGTAATCCACGTCATCAATGAGATAATTATTTCCACTATAGAAGTCAAGATCTTTGAGTTCCGGATAAAACTTTTGATTGACCGCAGAAATTCTATAATCTCTTGGGGGGGGGGAGGGTCATATGGAACACAATCATGCCTGGTGTTCTGACGTATACACCGATCTCCTAAATATCATTCCCATATGTGACTGAAACCAATGAAATCCTTTTTGAACTAAGAATTTTAGCATGTCTTACCTCTGGACGGATTGATTGTCTTGACCTTACCCATGGTTGCCAATCAATGTTGCTTTTATCCTTCTATTCTATCATTTCTCTGATCACAACAATTGAATGATGGATTTCAGACCCCGAATTGTCCCTTTCATCTCTCCATGCACCCATAAGGGGATAATCATGGTTGAAGTTCGAAACCTTTACCAGATACATTCCAACCCAATAATACTAAAAGAAACAGAACTCCAACATAGCATAGAAGCCTGTGACTGATCTTTTTCTCTTCCTATTCTTCAGAATTGAGACTTTATCTAGTCCCCTATATAAAATATCCATAATCGGTGTACCCCAATTAAACTTTAACGCACCTATAATACGGTGGTCTGTCAAAATTATAAGATAACTCGCCGGAACAGACGTGCTAGCATTTGAGAATAATATATTACCCTTCATATATGCAATAAATGCCCTCGTATACATTGTATCCATGTTCTGGTTGTAATTGTTGAGTTCATGATTCAAAACCGCTTTCGACGTTTTCAAATACGCGAGAGTGATGTTGCCATACCTGATGTCATTGCTTGTGATTCCGGGGAACATCTTTTCTGCTTCATCGAACCTCAAGTACTTATCGTTGTACAGGAGTTCGAGACCCATCCCACAAAATAAGCCTGTGAACGACGAAGTCTAATGGCATAAAACCAAGTTCCCCGCAAGGGAAGTGAAATGTATGGGTAAAATGCCACCACCGTTCCACAAGAGCATGAATCAAGTGGTTATCAGAGTTTCCCGCTTAATTAACAAAAACTCTTCAAAACCCATATCGTCGACCAACCTCTTCAACGTCGGATACTTGGCAATCCATTGGTGCCACTTCAATACCTTATCTAGTGATCACGTACATTGTATGTAATCTCGGTTTTGAAAAAAAAAATACATTAACACTTAAAAAATTTATTCTGCCATTATGTCCAACATTTTGCAAACAACGTTAATAATACTTAAATTTTACATAAAAAGCTTGCCGGCATTACCTCTGATCGAACGGAAATATGAACCCAATTGTCTGGGAGAATATCAACTCGGTGCAAATCCCCGAGGGTTGGGGCGGGATCATTTTCTGTGAGGTGTAACGGCCACATATTTGTTACCAATTTTTTCCCCCTTCGCTTAACTTTGGAGCTTACATTACGTCTTGTTTTGGGATATATATAGCTCGGCTGTAAACTAGACTCTCTCGACATTGTTATTCTATTAATGGCGTTGAATTCGGTAGGAAAATGTGGGGGTTGGGAATATGTTGGTTTTGGGTACTTATGGTTTGGAGGGAAACTTGAGGAACTAAATATGCAATATGTGAGGGGAGGGAGTGGCTTTTTCTTTGTATTTGATGCCGTGCAGTTCAGAACTGCGCGATAATATTTAAATCAAAAATAGTTACGTGGCATTGTCTGATTGGTTATCACTCCTCGCAGTTCTGAACTGCGTGTATGGTTTAAACGCTTATGATGGAGATACGTGGCTAAATCTCAAACGTTGGTTGTCCCTCGCAGTTTAGAACTGCGGTGAATTCACCTACCCTACTACTGGCCATGCTCTAATGCATTTGGAGGGGTAAAAACTCTTAATTGAACTTAATATATAGGCTTTGCTGCAATTTGTATCAATTTCAGGAGAAAATAATGAAAATATGCCTGAATATAGAAGATCGACTTAAGAAACCTCAATTTAGATAATTCCTGCATCTTCTCAAATTTATAATATGAATATACTAGCTTAAAGTTACAAGGAAATCCCACATGAATATACTGGCTGCAAAGGACTATATAAAAGCTTAAGACGTATACAAAAATTCAAAGTTTTAGGATTGAACTTTATAGGAAATGAAGTCTAGGATGTATGGTTGAGTATGTATATAGCCTCCTCGGGCACATGATATTTATTGAGGAACCAAGGAGAAATTAGGACGTATCTTACTTTCTCTAATTAATATGCATCACCTGCTAAAACTTTTCAAATTGCTTTATAATATCGACTACCCAGTGGATCTGTATTGTACAAAACTGGGATATTTTATCTTTGGGCAGGGGCGGAGCTAGGATTTAATGTTTGGGGGGGGGGGGGGGGGGGAAGGTAGTATGATGAATTATATTAGGGTAAATTTTTTTAGCCATTTAACCGTATTTTAAGCTTAAAAATTAATCAAATATAACATTATATTTGACTAGCAAATTAAATGGTTTCACTTCTCCTCTCGCTAAAAAAATTAAAGCTTTTTGCGCCAATGACATGATCAGCTTAAGGTAAAAAAATTATCAAAATAAGGTTCTTATTTGATAATATCAAGAATTGAACCTTAAATTCCTGTATTAGGAGCTCCTCACTTTACCAGTTGAGCTAACTTTTTTTGTTGTCATTTGGACAAAGGAAAATTTGCATATTTTAAAATAAAATAAATTTATATACGTATATAGGTATTTTTAAACAAAATTCTTAGGGGAGGGGGGGGGGGGGGGTCGCCCCCCGCCCCTGCCTTTGGGCAATGAGTTTGTTGAGTCCAATAGATGCCCCCTATATAGTATACAATATCTTTGAATGACCAATGACGCCAGTACTCTTTTATTATCTAATAATGGAGGAATTCATTAATCCGATTCTACGGGATTTCTTTGCTTCACCTTTGCAGTAAGATGTTCTGAATTCTTAACTTACCAATCGCGGCCAAATATCCATATTGTTTAGAAATTTAAACCCGTTAACTCTGCCTCTTGGAAGTGTTTGTTGTTAACAGGCTATTATTATGTTCTTTTAGTCCCACATTCATTTAGAAGTAGTTTAATATATCTCTCCAATATATATAGAGTATGATGTAACCTAAATAATTAATTTAATAATAATATTTGTTTACCTCTAATCCATTTCTATATGTTATAAGAACAAGTTACCCTCTTTGATAATGTCGTTCTTGTGGATCTAATTTACGCCGCCGCTTTCTCTATCTCTCTCTCTCTCTCTCTCTCTCTCTCTCTCTCTCTCTCTCTCTCTCTCTCTCTCTCTTAACGATTATTACTGTTGATCTGAATCTTAGATCTATTTAGTTTATTTGAGGTAATCGATGACAATGGCTATCGGTGACGAGTCTAGCTACTTCGGGTTTGACTGTTTTATCGATTAGAACAAGTTAAAATGTCCAGTTCTTCAACTCTATTCATGATAATCCGAATCTGATGATTACCTCACAACTACTAGATAGCTTAAATTATGTTCGATGGGCGCAGTCTGTCAAATTGTTTGTTGGCAGCCGTGGAAAGATACGGTTTCTTATTACCCCAAAAATTGCATAATCAGATCTGAAGTACGCGAAGTGGTTCTCGGATGATTCGATGGTCAAAACTTAGTTGATTAATTCTATGCAACTGACGATCTACGCTGGGTACCTATTCACGAGCAATGCGCATCTGATTTGGGAATCATTTCGTAAGGTATATTCTCACCAAGAAAATAATGCTAGAATCTTTCAACTTTTCAATGAGATTGGGAGTTTTAAACATGGTACTCAAACTTTGATGATGTATTATGTGATACTTCAATCGAGTTGGGAAGGACTATTTCATTAAGATAGCTTCATCAGTGGCCAGCTAGCGCACCAAGGGAAACGGTTCCTATTCCACTGACGACAACACAAATTTATGCGAAGATTGTAGAGAAGACTCAAATATTTTAGCTTCTTGCGGGGATCAACCTTGACTTTGAGAATGCACAAGTTTATCTACTTAATAAGACTCCTTTCCCAACTCTTGAAGAGGCACACACATATTGTCTCTCCGATCAGAGTCGTCGATCACCTATGTTTCCTATCTTTGGGATCCCTTCATAAAATTTTGCTATGGTTGTTCGTTATGCTTATCCAGTACCACCGTTAGTTCCTTCATAGACTTCACAATATTATCACTTAGCCTTTCAACATTACCAGCAGCTTCCTATAACTCTCGCCCTCGAGGAAGAAGTGTGATTATTATGGTAAGTGAGGATATCTAAAGATAACTTGTCATGCTTTGCACGATCGTGTTGCTGGTTATTAGCCCCACCCATCTTACTCCTCAGCACACTTATATGTCGACTTTAGTGCGTCACATTATTTGGCCTCTAGTGTTCTCTCAAGATGAAATCAACAGGTTCTGACAACTTCTTTTTGTCTTTTACATTGACAGTTTCTCCTGCAGGTAACTTCGCATCCGCAAATAGTATTTTTCCATCTCCGACTTTGCCTTGGATTGTTGACTTGGGTACCACAGATAATATGAGTGGTATGTCTTCTTTTTTCTGGTCTTATGCTTCTAGCTCATGGCGATGGACTATTCACATCCCTATTACAAGGAAGGGTTGTATCCCGATTACAGATTCCCTTTCTTTACCCGATGTGGTCTTTATTTTTTGGATGGGCCTGTCTTTCTTATTTTTCCTCAAGCTCTCCAGCTAAAATCTATGTCTAGTAGTAAAAATGTAAAGCGGACTACGTTGGCATTAACGCTTAGGTCATATTTCCTTTAAGTATCTACGTACTTTGTTTCAGTCTTTCTTTTCCAAAGTATCCATGTCTAATTTGTCTCGTGAATCGTGTCAACTGGCTAAAAATCATTGTAGCACGTATCCGTTGAGTATTAATAAAACTTTATCCTATTTTGATATTGTGCATTCGAATGTTTGTGGTCCTGCCCCCATTACCTCTAGTTTAGAATTTCATTATTTTGTGTTCATTGACGATTTTTTGAGGTGTACTTTGGTTTATTTGATGAAATCCAAGGATTAACTCTCATATATTTTCTAGACATTCGCTGTAATAGTTCGTACTCAGTTTAAGAAAAGTATTAAAGTTTTTCGTTTCGATCAGGGTGAAGAATTTATGTCCTAAGGTCTTCATAAATTTTGTAATGTCAATAGCATTGAGCATCAAACCTCTAATATAAACAATCCAAAGCAAAATAACAAATCAGAAAGGAAAAATGATCACATTCTTTATTATGCTTGTGCTCTGTCTATTGGCATAAACGTCCCCTCATATTTTTGGTATGACATTGTTCTTACGACGGTGTTTCTTATTAACCAGTTTCCATCTTGAGTTTTTGGTTTTCGCACCCCGTATTTTATTCTCTATCTTGACCATCTGCATTTTAGACAGTGTTATGCCTTGATTGTGCATGTTTCCCCAGACCAAGTTCTTATGTGTATCATGGATAACAACAATAATGGTTAATTTGAGATAACGAGAGTTTACATGTAGGTTGTGCTGAGTTCGTAGAAAAATGAAGAATGAAAAAAGTTCTCGGAAGACTACTATCCAAGTGTTTCCCATGTGAAAAAAAAAATTAGGTAACAAAATTTATTAATATTGAGATATTCTAGAGATAAAATTTTTCAATATGGAAGATCTTGAAGAAAATTGGGCTACGAGAATCTAGATGGAGATAATTGGTGTTGGGAGACTGTACATATATGAAATTTTTGGATAACGATTTGAATAGGGAGAATGCATGGAGTAAAAATGCATGGAGTAAAATCCTGAAATAGAATGTGAACCAAGGGAATCTAATGATGTAAAATCTAGATAGAATACAATTTGATTTGGAAGAATCTTGTCAGAGAGAAAATGTGTGGAGAAAAGTTTGGTCTAAGAGATTTTGAAAAGAAAGATTTGGATTGAGGAAATTTATAGAGAAAATCTACTGATAATATGGATTTAGAAAGAATTACCGTGAGAAAATTATGGTGGCAAGTACCACTTATTTGTTAGATAAGCATGTTCTAAACATCTTCCTCATTCAATCAATCAAGGGAAAAATAAACCATCCTGATGTCATTTTCTACCATTTTCATTGAAATGCCATTTAATATGAAATTCAATTTCTGCTGGCCTTTTACGAACCATAATAATTGCAGCTGCTAGAAATTTTGATAAATTGTTGGAGCAGCAACCAATTTTTATTTTAGGTAAAAGGCAAAATAGGTTTGTGATGAGGTCCAAGTGATTTACTAGGCAATTGTTGATGTGAATTGTCCTCTAATTGTCGTTCTTACCGTCAATGAACTATTTATATTTATGTTATTTTGATTTAAGCCTTTCCATTACTAAAGATGCTAAGTTTATTTAGGAACTTGCTTGTATAACCAACACAAGGTTAAAAATGAAGTTTTCCCAATTTAAGTATAATTCTATTTTAATTAGAATTAGGTTTGTTAATTTTAATCCCCCTTGTGTTCTATAAAAGGGGAGGTCTAAGTTATTTATTTTTAAGTGAGTAGTAAGTAGAGTTGATTTGTTTATAAAAAGAGTTGAATTTTAAATTTTCTTCTTATTAAACTTTATTTGAGATCTAGTTCAAACTTAGTGCTAATCGAATATGAATCTAGCTTCCGTGTTTGTAGATTCACATTAGTTATAATGTGTTCTCTTTTAGATTTCATTATGTTTTTACTTTGAATGATAACACTGAATTGCAAAACTAATGAAACAAGGTTTTGCTACTTACTTTTAATCCCTATTCGATCGTTATATTGGCATGCCATGAACCAGTGCATATAGAGGTTTTGCAAGAAGTCAGAATTGATACCAGTTGTTCTTGAAAAGAACGAAAAAGGAAGGAAAATAGTCATTTCGGAAGACCAATGCCAACCTGCTGGAATGCTCTTAGGAGTCTTCAACATCATGAAGATGTTTATGTTCTATCAACTAATTACAAATTGACTTAGAATTGGAGCGCATATTTTGTCTTAAACATTTCAAATGAATCTAACATCTTTTCATGTATAAAGCTTAAATTTATTATTAGTCTGTCTGTAAACTTGGGATATTTATACTTTATATTAAGTAACAGACTTCTCGGTAGTGGTTTATCTTTATTCTGTCATATGCTTCCATGCACCTGAGTTTGTAAATTGATAATAGTAACTAAAGTCTCGGAACAGACTTTTGGCTGCAATATAATTTGTTTTGTTAATTAGGCTTCTTGGTAGTGGTTTATTTCCTTTCTTAAGTTACTTGCCAATATCCTTACGTACATGGATGTTCCCAACTCCAAAAAATGGGACTCCTAAAGTGTCATCTCTGCAAGTGCTCTTCTCTGCCTCCAGTGGGCATTAGAGACCAAGGAATTAATATTGTGAGAAATTTTTCATTGAGTAAGAGGGTATTTGAACCTTTTTAAAAGCATCACCAATAGTTCGGTGTGGGTTCTGGAGACCTGGCCCACACGTTAGAACCACAAACCTAAACCCATACTCGTTTCCTTCCAGCAGTTGGGGTGACGTGGATTTTATTTATTAATTTTTTGTAATCAAAACATAGCGAGGTGTTTTGACTATCGTGCCATAAACAGAATACCTCCGCGTCATCTTTTCAACAAAACCAACTCAAACTCGTTCCGTCCCCATACTGTTTCATCATCATCTCTCTCTCTCTCTCTCTCTCTCTCTCTATCATTTTTGTCAAAACCTTTAGAAAAAATTACCTGAATTAAGCCCAATAAAATATAAATGCCAGAGGGAGACCCACACCCAAGTTGTGACCTTAATTTATGAGTGACAAGAGATTCAAGGGAAGTTGTAATTAGGTCGAGGTCCAGAAGAAAAAAAGAAGGTTGTATTTGAAGAACTAGAAGAAATTCAAGGCCAATCACATCCATCCGAAAATAATATTCCACATATGCGATTTATTATTGCTCTCCTGGACGGCGTGACGCACATATTTTACACCGGCATGGATCTTACAGTAAGTTTTTGTCCAAAAGTGATTTTGTTATTTTTGTTAATCATGTGTTTGATAAAATCCCCCAATGAACAAAATAACGATTCAATGTGTCCGCACGGCACATTCACTACGGTGATAAAAGTTTGGAGCGAGATTTCCATAATTATGACAATAGGAGATCCTGTGGTGAAGATATTCGGGAGGTTTATAGATATCAAATTAGGTAATTCTGATAATCGACTAATTTAAGCTCTAACAAAGCATTGGTGGCCGACAACACACACTTTTCTCTTCCCATATTTGGAGATAGGGATCACTCCATTGGATTTCACAATACTTACATCATTACTAATCGACAAAAATCCTACACCATTGTTGTATGGCGACTGATGAAGTGTTATATCCGAGGCCCAAAAATTGTTCTCCCACATTTGTAGAACCCATATTTAACTCGATAGATTTACCACTGAATAAGTAGTTCTAAAAGTAATTTAGAGGTTGAAAACCTTGTGGCGGAGTGACCGAATAGTGTTGATAGTACGGGTTAAATGCTTGAGGTTGTGGTTGAGAGAGTGTAAAAATATTTTGATACTGTCCTCCGAAGGTATCCCCTTGCGACATGGTAAACAGAAGTGGGGTATGTGATTGGAATTGCGATTGGTTGTGGTAGAGGTATGGAGTGAATTGTGATGATGGGTGTTGAGAGAATGGTGTTAAAGGTGGGTTCCAGGAGGATCGGGTTGACATTTTTGAGTTATTACTGCTGGTGCCGGAGTTTACCATTTGGGATGATGATTTTTGAGAATAGGAAGAAGTTCTCTTCTCTTCTCTTCTCTTAAAATGGGTTAAAAGAGTAAAGAAGTAGCCAAGAGAGAGCTTAGCCAACCATAATGGATAAGAGGACTTTTATTTACCAAACGATGTTCTGATTACCGCCCAAAAAAATCTAGGCGATAATCAGAACACCGCACGGTAATTAAAATACGCCAAGCTCCTTTTTTTTAGTTTGAGGAGCTCACACTCGGTTGAGTTCTCACAACGCCAGATCAGCCAACCTAAACCTAAAATTTAACTGCTAGAAATCAAAAGAGTAGGGGTTTGGGTTTGGTCTGACAAAACAAACCAAACTCAAACCTATTTTGGCACTGCTAGAGATGCTCTAACATATTAATATTAGCTCTAACTGGATAACATATTTATATTTTTTATCATGGAAGAACTCTCTTGTACCAATAGCCTAAATTTCTTCTTTTTGACAAAAAATATAAAATACCGCGGGTTTCAAATTTAGAACCTTGGTGCAGTTGATAGACTATGGATATGCAATGGAAAACTATATATTGCAATGTTTCGATATAATACGTTATTTAAGGGGCTGGTTTACAAGAATGTTGAAATTTTTTGGTGACATGAAACCTGTGTAGGTCATTGTCCTAGTTGTGCATCAAGAATAAGTATATATATTTTTATCTCTGCTGTAACATTTACACTTGCAATAACAGTATTTACCAGAGAACTATTGGAGGTACAAATTCTCTTGAGGAGTCTGGGATGTTTTGAGCTTGGAGCATCTCCAGCAGGGTTTGGGTTTGGGTTGGGTTTGTCAGCTCAAACCCAAACCCAAACTTTGGCGCTCCCAGAAGCATAACACAAGTTTGGGTTTGATGATGTGGAAATGTCAGAGCCAAATTGGGTTTGAGTTCCTCAAACTCAAAAAATAAATGAGTTTGGCAGTGTTTTGAACACCGACCGGTATTTAAAATACCTCTTATCTATTTTGCTTGGCTGATCTTTCCCTAACTACTTTTTCTCTCGCAAACCCAATTACAGGGCATAGAGGAGAACCTTTACGCAGTCCCCAAATGGTAAACTTCGGTACCAGCAATAATAACTCCACACCGTCGACCCCATCCTCCCAGAACCTACCTTCAACACCATTCTCTCAACACCCATTATTACAATTCACTCCATACCTTAACCACAACCAATCTTAATTCCAATCTCAATTCTAATCTCAATTTCAATCTCAATTCTAATCTCAATTCCAATCACAGACCCCACAACCGTTTATTATGCCACAAGAAGATACCTTCGGAGGGCAGTATCAAAATCTATTTACACTCCCTCAACCGCAACTTCAGACATTTAGCCCGTACTATCAGCCCTATTCGGTCACTCAACCTCCAGGTTTTCAACCTCCAAATTAATTTTAGAACTACCTATTGTATGGTAAATCTACTCAGCACAATCAAAGTGGCACAAATTCGACAATACCTGTTAAAGCGGCGGCGCCAGAGAAAAAAAAGAAAAAAGGAAAAAAGAAAAGAGCACCCACAAAATAATGACAAAGAGTGCAAGTACTAGAAGATGCTAAGTTTTTGGATGAGACGGATGATGCTGGACTGCGTTGGACGGATGCAGATTTCATGTGTTTCGTAAGGGTGTGGGTAACATCTTCTATTCAGACCGTGGGCTGCACAAAAGATTTAATTTTCTATCAAAAGGTCAACATTGCCCTTAATAGAGACCCCGAGTGCCCCACACGATGATCATGTGGGTCGACCAAAGCTCAGTGGTATCCCCTTAATGTATAATGTATAGCATACAAGGGGATAGCTGCTCAAGTACAATTTTGGCACGACAGCGGGAAAATCGATAAAGATCGGGTATGTTCTAATTTCAAACAACTCAATTTCGTTTATTTTTCTTCAATATACACATTATTTATTTGTATTTCGTAATTTGGCGAATTGTAGGAGAAAGATGCACATATGATCTATCAAGGTATGAATGGCGGCAATGACTTCAAACTCCGTGAAGCGTATAAGATTTTGGTGTGAGAACCGCGATGGGACGACCTAAAGGATGATGGGTTGAACTATACGGGGAATGTACCAAGAAATGTAGCCAGGAGAACATCGCATAATTCTTCTTCGGGGAACTCAGTCGGATCAAACAATCTATCGGAGGACTGGGACGATCCACCTATACCTTAATCCGCAGGCCAAAATGCTGAATTAGATGGCTCGTTATATATGGGTGGAAGCAGGCCCACCGGTTAAAATCTCTTTAGAAAAAATCTTACAACACAAAAGGCCTTGGATGAGGTTATTGCATTTGGTAGCGGTATCCAAAGAATGCTTACGGAGATGAGGTTGGAGAAGAGACAAGCAAAAAAAGAAAAGAAAAGAAAAGAAGAAAAGCGGAAGAAAATCAACAATTGCAAACAAAAATAGATTTGGAACAAGCAAGGGAAGATCATAAAATCATGGATAAAGACTTAAGTAATCTTTCTGGACATTAACTGCAATACTATCTGCAAAGGCAAGCTGAGGTCATGGAATGTCTGGCCAAGAGGGGCGGACCAGGTATCGGTTCAGGTGATTAAATATAATTTAACTTTGTTGAAGAGAGAAGTTTTCTTTCAAAGAATGTAGTTTTCCTTCCAATAATGTAATCTCTAAAATAATATACTTTGCTATTGAAGAATGTAATTTTTTTTAAATGTTTATTTATGAGAATATTGCATTAAAATAAATACAAGATTAATGCAATATCAAAAACTTGTTTAATAAGCTTGTACTACAAGAAACATTAAATTGCATCAAGAACACTCAGATAATACTTAATTACAATACTAGGAACAAACATTTCCCTTCACGGTCCATAAATGCTCGATTAGATCATCATTTAGATCAAAGCGCTGTTCTCTACTTCGAATGCAGTTCATTTTTGTTATAAAAGATTTTATTATCCGCATTCGCGTACAATATTGATTCGTTCACCTTCGACGTCACCCGGATCGTAGCGTAAGTATGATGGGAAAGAACCTCGTTCTTCATCGACGATCATATTGTGTATTATCACCCACGCCTTCATGACATTATTTAAAACCTCGGGATTCCACAATTTAATTGAATTTTTTACAATATTGAACCGTGATTGTAAAATCCCAAATGCCCGTTCTAAGTCTTTTGGGCAACTTTCTTGTTGTTGAGCAAATAATTTTTATTTTGCTGTAACCGGATTGGATATGGTTTGGACAAGTTTTTCCCATTTGGGGTATATGTTATCTGTTAGGTAATATCCCATATTATAAGCTTTACCGACAATTTTATAATTGCAAGGTGAGCGATACCATCGGCCAGGTTGATGAAATGATGTGATTATTGCAGGACATTGATATCATTGTTAGACCCTGGTAACCTAAAAAAAACATGCCAAAACCAAAGGTCATGTGAAGCTACCGCTTGAAGAATCAGTATCGCCTTGGGATAATGACCAGTAAATTGACTGTGCCAAGCAATAAGACAATATTTTCATATCCAATGCATATAATCAAGGCTTCCTAATGTGCTAAAAAATCTCTGTGACTCTTCTAACGCTTTTAACCTTTTGACGTCGATTGCGTTTGGTGTACGAAGATATTCCTCGCCAAAAATTTGTATAACTGCAGTATAATACCTTTTTATACTCAACAAGGTTATGTTTTCTCATATTCAGATATTCTCGTCAAAAAGATCTGCCGCGACACCATAGCTTAGAAAGCGTAGTGTCACGATTACCTTTTCGTACGGCGATAGCCCTATAGTTTTTGCGTTGTTAGGTTTTTGGACAAAGTAATGATCATGTGCAACTACTACATTGAATATAAGCATAAAAATTTGTCTACTCATACGAAAATGTCGCTAAAATTTGTCCGACTCAGATGTGCACCTTTGGTTGAAGTAGTCCCGCATCATGTCGTAATACCCCAATTTGTGATCTCGCTTCTTTCTTTTATCCTTATGGCCCATTACACTCCCATGGTGACTCGAAGTTGCATCATGTACTACTAAGTTTATTGTATTTTGGTGCATAATGGCCATTGCTGTCACACAATCAATCATAAGATTGTCAGAGGAGGATAATAAACGTGGATGATCATCAATGGATGAAAAAGATGATGAGGAAGACATTTGAGGCTGTGGAGTTGAGAGAATGGTTTTGAAGGTGAAGGGGGAACAAGCACAGAGAAGTATAAAAGGATAAGGGGAAGAAGAAGTAGTGGTTGGAAAAATTAGCAGAGGCGGCAGTATTCTTTTTACACGCAGTATTTTGATTACCGCGCGGTAAAAAGAACACCTCCGCCTTAACTGATTTCCCCTAATCACTAATACCTATTGTGAGTCCTTCATAACGGCTATTTTTAGCATCCCAACGGCTAGTTTTGACATCACAATGGCTACTTTTTTCTTTATATATATATATGTTGGCTGGAGATGCTCTAACAGCAGGTCCTCTACTTCAACTCAATAATGTCGAGTTTTTCAACTCTAACAGAGGAGTTTTTAGTATTATTTGGTTGGAATGAAGACTGCGCCCTGGCCGCGTCCTGACAGTATTTTATTGATTATCCACCCCTCTGACAACTCAACTTCAATCAGTTATGGAATCGAGTTCATGTCCAATTCATGGAGCACACAAAACTTCAATACCCTCTTGAAGATTAATATAACAGGTAAAATATTTGTAAGGTAAAATGTGATGAGTTTCATGAGATACGGAAGAGTATTGATAGACACGTCAGAGGTATTTCACTAGCTTATATTCTGTACAAATCCAGAGATGAATGGTATGAGAAATGCAACCAGCCATTCCCGTTCAAGACTCCATACAATAGTTTTTATTGGAACTACATCCCGCCTGATGAGTTTCCTGCAAATTACCAACTTTCCAACTATAGACAGGATCCGCTCCTCCTTACTGAATGGTCTGAGTTTAATCCCCTCATCAGCCGTGAATGATGAATTAAGTTTAATTGTTTATGTATTGAGTTTCATTTCGTGCGTAAAACTACTATTTTAAGAATTGTAATTGTCTTTCAATCTAAATTCAAGACTCAAGCAAAAATTGATTAATATTGATTTATATAAATAAATGGGACATCAGGTCGCACAAGTACTTATATAGAGAAACAAAATTCTACAATAGAAATAGTTCAACACTGATGTACACACAAATAATTTACATCTACAAAAACACTCATCTAAAGAAAAAGTCTACTAAGATGGGCTAATATCATCTCTAGTACTCCGCCCCCTACGGCTACTACCGGCTCCCATGGTTCGCGGACCATGTCCACGGGTCCCCTGCCTCATCCTTGTGCCACCTCCAGGTGATAGCGGCACCACCTATACCTTACGCCCCCTCTTCAGATGTAGGTTCTGAATAGGAGAAAATAAATTTATTTGAATTTTGACAAAATCAATGACTTTAAGAAATTAATAAATAAATATATAAATAAATTACTTACATGCTGATATAGCTGGTCGTCTATACTGTCTACGTTCCTCCTCAGAGTAGCATTTTTCTTAGTAAAGTATTAGATCGTCTGGGTATCCCGCGCAGACTCTGCATGGATAACTCATTGCATACCATGAGTCAGGTGCCACAGCTCCTCTAAGCCGTAGGTGGCAGACATGGATGACGGCCCCCTCAAGTGGTGCATGGGTATATTTTCACACCTCCCTGTCCACTCCATATACCACTCTAGGTCTTCCCCCATCTCTAAGTTGGGCAGAGTGAAGTCCTGGGGCAAGCTATGAACCTCTACTGACGTAACCACCACAACTGTAATATTGCCCAGAGTGCACTAGGTCTGAATAGATCTATATTCCCCATCATCTGCAAATTTTTCAACAGGTGGCCTGCCTCAAAAGTTTAATCAACCTAGTATGAGGCGTAAGTCTCTCGCTCCTCGCCTATCATAAACTAGGCACAGTCAACGAAACCTATAATTATGATCACATATAAATCAACTGGACTAAGATGTGGAGGCATGTTGGACGGAGGTTCCATTGGAATACCTGCAGTGCCAGTCAACTGCATCTAAGATCTATCCCCTAAGTAATACTCGGAGTTTCCATTTGGGACTTTAAGTGGCATCCTCTTACACGACAGGTACGACACTGTAAGTACGTTATCGAATTATAAACACGCAAATATACCCCAAGGTTACCAGTTGATCAAGTCAATAGTCCGGTGGTCAATAAGGTATCTGGCTATAGTAAACAAATTCCTTGCCTGGTCATTTGTTTTCTTCCTATTCCCCTTCTCCCATGCTTGGAGGCGTGGATGCAACGTGATCTTCAACGCTTCCTATTCCCCTTCTTCCTATTCCCCTTCTTTCAATAAATACGCAGATGTACCCCAAGGTTAGTGTACCTCAGGAAGTTGTAAAAATCCAGTGATGGCACCCCCGGTCGTGATTGCGGTATCCAAGCCATGGTACAGAGAAGCAATCTAAATTCAGTGATGACACCCCAGGTTTTGAGATAGAATAACAGAACCCCAGTCATGACTGCGGTACCCTAGTCATATTTGGAAACTTCGCCCAAATCGGCTACGGCCCCTAGATATCCAAGCGGGACTGCGTCGTTGACCTTTTGGAACCATAAATGTCCTATCGCGAAAAGGATAAAAGCACTAAAAATTATAATATCATCATCTCGATCATCTGCGATGGCCAAGCATGTCCTCAAATGTACAATGCCGACGTTCCCACTCATTGTATTGATGGATTCGATGCGGGGGAGCAATTGCCTCGCCTTGGATAAAATACTCCATCGGTCGTCATACCGATACTTGTGTAGGATATTTGAGAATTGCCAATGATGTCAACATTATAAAATCCATTGGAGTGATCCCTATCTCCGCACATAGGAACATAAAAGTATGAGTTGTCGGCCACCAATGCTCTATTAGCGCCTAAATTAGCCGATTATCACAATTACCCAAGCGTATATCTATAAACCTCCCAAATATCTTCACCACGAGATCCCTTACTGTCAGAATTGTGGAAATCTCCTTCCAAACTTCTATAACAACTTTCTATAAACAATTCTTACGAGAAACATGGAAAATTGAGAACTCTGATCCCAAAATCGTTGTCCCTGCATTTACCTCAGCCCATCATATTGACTTTAAAGTTCACGAAGAGCTTACGCTGCACAAACCTGGAATAGTTACCGAATTGATTGATGTAGTTAACAATTACGTCAAATTAGAACGGTCGAAGAAGGATAAGATAAAAAGCTCTTCTGCCATCCATTCTCGAGATTCAACTTCAACTCTACCTAAAAAATTGGTAACTACAGAAGCACCCAAACAACGCGGCAGGGGAACTAACAACAATCGAAGGCGAGAAGGTAGGCCAGACAGGCCAGTCCCAGTTCTGCCGCCAATGACAACCACTCTATCAGCTATTTTACAAGTAATAAAGGAAGATGAATGTTATCGAGCACCATAAGCCATCGCAGACATCCCCACAAAACCTATCTTTTAATATCAAAATGTGCATAACCATAAAACTGACAAGTGCTACTCTCTCATTCGAATCTTTCATCGCATTCTGTTCACTGGAAGACTTCACAATTATATCATCGACATCCAAAAGTTTTTCGAAGATAAGGCCCAAAATAGAGATGTCGAGCAAAATCAAAATTAGGGGCAAGCTCGCCACCTGTACATGATTGAGATTGAGAAAGGCAGGAAAAGAAAACAAGACGATCGGATCACATCCTGCTATAAAATGACTTCCTCAGACAAATTTGCAAAACTTCTTCCCACATCGAGAAAATATAAACGTCCATACTATATCACTTTCGAAGACTTTGATACTACCCACGTGAAGTATCCCCATGATGATCTTCTTGTTATTATGCTCAAAATCAGACAGGACTACCTACATATACTGTTCATCGATACAGGAAGCACCACAGATGTACTATTTGATAGAGCAATCGAAGTCTTAGGACTCAGCAAATCTGTTAATGTTTCGGCAACAACTATCACTGGATTCAATAAGTCGAAAGAATCGGCCACAAGAGGGATCACTTTACCAATTCAGGTTGGATCTGAAACTACATTCATCAAATTCCCCATTATTGATACAGAATCTAAATACTTGGGAATTCTGGGACAAAGTTGGTTATACTCCATCAAAGTTGTACCTTCCACGTGACATCTGGCTTTACATTTTCCAGCAGACCACGAAGTCTATGAAATCAAAGGTAGTCAAGCAGTCGCACGAATATGCGAGAATATGGGCCCAAATCCTCACACGATAAAACTTCTCAAAGCATAACAACTACAGAAGGAGACACCCCCCATGCTCGAGCAGCACGACACCGAAGCAGTCAAAACCATAGACCACGATGGTCCTGAACTTCATACCTTTATCGGCTCCAAACTATCAGCTGGTGAAAAAGATGCCATGATCCAGTTCCTTAAAAATATCATCGACATCTACGCCTGGACTTTCCACGAAATGCCATGAATCGATCCCTCGATAGCATGTCATAAACTAAACCTCCTTCCAAATTGCAGAGCCGTCATTCAAAAATGACGAAACCTCCCTCATCGCCTTCGCAAAACTGTAAACGAAAAGATTGATAAACTCATTCGCATTGGATTCATTCAAGAAGCCAAATATCCCAAATGGGTGTCTAACATTGTGGCAGTCCCAAAATGAAATGGAAAATTAAGGTTTGTGTTGACTTCACAGAGCTAAACAAATTCACTCCAAAAGATAGTTTTCCGCTACCACTGATTCCTCAACTACTCGATTCCGTCGCCGGACATGAACTTCTATCAATGATGGATGCAGCCTCTGGCTACAATCAAGTAGCACTTACCGAAGATGATAAAGAAAAAATAACCTTTGTTACTGAATGAGGTCTCTACTGTTACACAGTAATGCCTTTTGGGTTAAAGAATGCTGGTGCCACTTACCAACGGTTGGTGACCCAAATCTTCAAAGATTACCTCGGCAAAATCATGAAGTCTATATCGACGATATGATCTGCAAAAGCCTAAAGAGCGAGGATCTCACCGCACATCTCCAAACCATCTTCGATATCTTTCGCAAATACAAAATGAAGCTCAATCTAGAAAAATGCCAATTCGGTACTGCATCCGGAAAATTTATGGGATACTTAGTCAGCAAAAGAGGAATCGAAATCGATCCAGCACAAATCAAAGCACTTACTGCAATACTATCTCCCCGAACAAAAAATGATGTTCAACAGTTTGTAGGCAAAATCACTGCTCTTCATCACTTCATCTCCAAATCTTCTGATCGATACAAACTTCTTTACCTCCTTCTTCGTGGTGATCCCACTACAATTACAAAGAAATAGCACAAGGAGATCGTTTGGACTCCTGACTGTGAACTAGCTTTCTAAGATCATAAAAGGTACTTGGAGTGTCCTCCTATCATGAGTACACCAGTTGACGGTGAAACACTTACAATGTACTTATCCACAACTAAAGATTCCATCAGCTTTGTCCTTATTCGAGAAGACACAGGCATCGAGAAACCTATTTACTTTATTAGCAAAACTCTTATGCCTACTGAGAAATGATATACAACCACAGAGTAGCAATTTCTTGCCTTGGTTTACAGCTCTCAAAAACTCCGTCCATACTTCCAAGCTCACCCCATCAAAGTCATTACAAAATACCCTCTCAAACTCGTACTCTCAAAATTGAAAAAATCTCGACGAGTTCAACAATGGTCTGTTTTCCTTGAGGAATATGGCATTTCCTTTGAAGCACAGATATCAATCAAGGGACAAGCAATTGTTGATTTCCTAGCTGATTTCCCTGTCGAAGACCCTGACTGGGAAGAACTCGAATTTTTTTTCGCAGATGACTCCATCGCAGATCTCGACGCATGGCTAAAAAGTATGGGATGGCGACTCGTTACCGATTGTTCTGCGAGACCAAATGGATTAGGAATCAGAATCATCCTCTTAACAACACCTTCAAGCCATCACAAAGTGAAAGCCATCAAGCTTAATTTTTATGCTTCCAACAAAGAAACGGAGTATGAAGCTATAATCCATGGACTCGATCTCGCACTCACACTCAGAGCAGAAGAATTAGAAGTTTACGTCAATTTTTTACTCGTGGCCAACCACTACAACAAGACATTCCGCACAACTGGAAAAATGGTCGAGTACGGAGCTCTAGCCGAAGCAAAGATGAGAAAGTTCAAACAAGCTTCGATATCTTATCTACCACAACAAGAAAATTGTCACGCTGACGCTTTAGCATACATCGCTGCCATGCTCGGGGATAGTGAAAGACGATCTTTTAACATCAAAATCATCGAACATTCTAGCCTTGGCGTACAATCTACAATGCAGATCACCATTACAAAAGACGAAGATACTGACGACTGGAGGAAACCATTTCTTTTATACATTAACTCCAACATCCTGCCCAGTAACAAAGAAGAAGCCTGTTCACTGTTGGCCTGATGCCCCAGATTCACAGTTTAGAATAAGATCTTATATCGTATCACAGGGGGAGGACCACTGATCGAATGCATTTCTCAAAAACAAGCCCATACAAAGATTCAAAAACTTTATGAAGGTATCTGCGGCGCTCACATATCAGGACGATCTTTGGCACAGAGAGCTTTCACCCAAGGTCTATACTAGCCAAAAATGCGCCAAGATTGTGATACTTTCATACGGAAATGTTATAAGTGCCAGATTCATGCTCAAGACATCAAAAGCCCTGCACTCAACTTACACGTCAGTAATATCCTCTGGTTATTTAAATGATGGGGGATCGACATCATCTGACCTTTCCACCCAACATCAGGAAACCGCAGATTCATTCTTGTTACCACAAATTACTTCACGAAATGGGTTGAAGCAGTTCCCCTCTGTCATACAGATGAGAATGAACTTATCAAATTCCTCTGGAAGTACATCATTACTAGGTTTGGCGGCCCACAAATGATACGATCTGACAACGAAAAGCAATTTATTAGTAAAAAAGGCCTCGCATTCCTCCACAAATACAAAATCCAACTCTCCACCTCTACACCCTACTACCCTCAAGGAAACGGGCAAGCTGAAGCCATCATCAAAAACATCAAATCAGGACTGCGCAAACATCTCGATGAAAAAAATGGAAGATGGGTTGATGAACTACTTAGTATTATCTGGGCATACAGAATGACTTCTCGAACTTTACCAGGTTACACACCGTTCATGATGGCCTTCGGTACTGAAGCAGTCATCCCCTTAGACCTCGATTTCCCCAATGCACGAAAAACCTTACCAGATGCAGACAAAGAGCTCGGTCTCCTTTGCAACCTAAAATGGATTGAGGAAACCCGAGACCACATTATTGCAAACTTGGGACGATATCATGATACCCTGAAAAAGGCCTATAACAAAAAAGTTTGACCACGAACATTCGGCATCGGTGACTTGGTCCTTCGGAAAATTGTAGACATCACTCGACCTAAAAATTCTGACAAGATATCTGAAAATTGGGAAGGGCCGTATGCCAACGATAAGACAGACAGCGACACATATTGGCTGATGACAGAAGATGAAGTCCACCTCGAATTTCCCATAGAAGGCAGCTCAGTTAAAATGATTTTACAGATAACTATTTGTAGCAGCTTTCACTACTTCAAATAAACACTATTTACTACCATCTTTACTATTTATGACTTGATCTCGATCCAACTTTACAATTACATCCAGACAAGCATTAATCTTTCTAAATATCGGCTTGATCTTTTTCCATACTTTATAAGTATGCCTCAAGAAAAGCTCACATCATTACTATTCATGACTTGATCTCGATCCAACTTTACAGTTACATCCAGACATGCAGTAGTCTTTATAATATCGACATGATCTTGTTCCATCCTTTATAAGTATGCCTCAAGACAAGCTCACATCTTTATCTTTCACGACTTGATCTCAATCCAACTTAGTTCATCTAGACAAGCATTAATCTTTCTCATATCGACTTGATCTTGTTCCATACTTTATAAACATGCCTCAAGACAAGCCCACATCTTTACTATTTATAAATTGGTCTCAATCCATACCTATTGAGTATGCATCTAGACTAACAATCTATTTACCTCGCGATTAATATTTAAAATATCAAATATGAATATTTATACGTCAACATACTCTTGCAAAATATTTAAATTCGATAAAGAGTACTACTGACCATTTTTACAAACTTCGATAACTACTTCAATAATTTTCTACTCTACACAGGAAGATATGACTTCATCCACATTTAAAGATCCTTCCACCAAGGGCACATCCCTTAATTCGCCTTGACGAGATGCATCGGCCTCTGTCATCACAACGTCCTGAACCATTCCCGCCTCATCTAGAGCATCACCAGAACCTGACTCCTCATCATCTGGGCTTGAATATTCACATACACTACCACAAGACTTCGCCAAGCTCTTGTATAACTTTTTCCTCCCCTCCAACTCCTTATACTGGCCAGAAAAATGTTTGGGGACCTTCATACATTTATCGAACTTATCAGCATTTACCTCGTTAAGAATCTTGGCATGCTCTAACTGCATTGCTTCTCGTGCTTGGTCAACTTGATCCCTTACATCTTTCTCAAAGTTTGCTCTTTGCAGTGCCAAAGCCTCCACATTCTCCTTCTCCAACGTCTTCCTCAAGTCTTGAATTGCAGCGTCCCTTGCCTTATTCGCATCCAGCTTGTAGGTATTGAGCCTTGCATTCAAATCTTTCTTATCTTCAATCAGCAATTCCTTCTCCCTCGTCAACTCCTTCTTGATATTTTTATACGCCAATACCTGATTGGCCAGATTACTACTGCCAATAATATGCCCTCTGGCATTCGTTAATAAGTTCATAATCTGTAAAACATTCATATAATGAGTAACAAAGCAGAAATACTCCTCACCTTCGACATATTGCGGCTACCCTCATTAAGAAAGGATACTAAGCTTTGAGCCCCCACCATGCAATCATCAACCTCGGCCTCCAGAATGTTCATCCCTGACATGAAAACATCCATTGACTGCTAGACTTCGACCTCATTTTCTTCCACAAATTTGTTCATCGACAACTCTCCACCCACCTTTTTCTTCTGAGTCACAATACCCAAACTTTACGGTAGACGCCCGTCCACCACATCAGCTGGCTTAACAGTTTTAGCCATCTCTTCTATTATCGATTGCTGAGTGGCCCTCTTGTGTGGAACCAGGGATGATACATCATCACTTGCTCCCCTCTATTTTTTCCTCTTACCCAGAGATACCCTGAGAATGGCATTTATTTCCGTATCAGTATTATAACCTGCCAGCAAAGGATTTTCCAATGGAAGGCTGCTCTCTGCAGCTCCTTTTTTCTTGGCAGACATTTTCCTATCAATTACTGGGATTTCATAACCTTCGGCCCTCGATCTTTTCAACCCTGCCTCCTTGAACAACTTACCTGCAAACTTTTGGTCGACAATCAAATTGTCAATCTGGCTGAAAAACCCCTTCCTTACCCTGTAAAGTTCTTCTCTCACTTTCAAATTTTTGTCGACCTCCTTCAAAGCTGTACACAAATACAAACAAAATTACGCACAAATACGCAACATCAACATCTCCAACATCGATAATTACTAGTTTTCTCACCACACACCTAAATGAAATGTCTTTTTCTTTAAAGGCTTTCCAGGATCCTTCTTATCAAATTCATAATTACCATAAACCAGTAGCCTTTCCTTGCTATATCGTCCCCCTGTTGAAACCATATCATAAAAAAGTGGTCTTTTCAAGAACCTCGCCAAATATCGGTAACCTAGCTTCGTCGGGTTCATCTTTAGTGTGTAGTACACACACAAATCATCGACATTGATCAACTCCTCCCCCCTGGACTCTAGTTGACCATTAATCGCCCCGCATACTCTAAACAAATCATACACATTCAGATTGAACTGACCAGGGGAAACATCAAAAAAGTTTATCAACTTTTTCTGGTCAGATCGAAGGGGAAGCTTCAACCCTTTCTTAATTTGTTCTTGATGCACGAGAATACCCCCCAATGTAACATTCTGATCGGTCATGTCATATTGATACTCTTCTAGCCTAATATCTACAGGAATACCATATTTCTTCTAAAACCTCACAATTTCCTTTATTTCTAAACCTTCACCATAACCTACATCCTCAACCTCCTCAACAACATCATCCCCACCACCGCTACCTTTTCGATCACTTGCCAGTGGCTCGTGATCTACATCTATATCGGTGTCCTCCTCATACAATTTGATAACCCCGGGTTCCACCCTAAGCTAGTCCAGACAACCGGCATCCACACTACTGGATCCCACTCTATACCTACCTCCCAATTATTGGGCACATATAGTTACATCAACCTGTAACGGCTCAAGATTTTTGTATATCCCCTTATCATCGATATGAGTTAGTTCAGCCATTTTAACGAACCTGTCAAACAGATTCCATATTTTTATCACAGTTAGTATCCATCATATGTGATACATATATATATTCATAATCATAAGCTGTCGATAATAACTCTCCAGGACATCATTCTCTTTTCTATCTGATACTATCACTCATCATTAATGTTCTTTATATAGTTCTCGATACACTTAATATGATTCTAGTCATATAGATATCTTCGATTACTAACAAATATGCCCAGTATTTTTATTCATGTATTTTTATTTAATTATCGACATCGATAACTTATTAAATCCTTTATTTTATTCATGTCAAATTTCAAGAGACTCTACAGTTTCTCAAAGATCCTTCACCTGTTTTCCCGCCAAAACACCATCATTTAATATTGCCATCTCCTTCCCAAACACAAAATCTAGTTAAAATACACATTCCCGACAATCTCGCAGTATCCCTAACTGATCACCCAAAATGCTCCATAACCACAGCGCCACCAACAAAATTGCTCTCTCCCCTCCTCTCTATCCCCCAACCCGTCTATAACCTCCTATGGCTCCATTCTTCTACCGAACTTCATTAACAGTCACCACAAACTCCATTCATGTCAACACCCTAACACTGTTACTTGTTAAACCTAGCACTCTATTGATATTCAATCTAATTCCTTCTACAATTCCTTTAAACCTACTTAATCTTGGCTATTAATCATGAAACCAAGATAAAAAACAAATACAAAGCTAGAATTACCAACCTTGTTTCCGTGCTGCTTCAGTGTCCCTTTCTTTCGCTCGCTTTGCTCTCTCAATCAACACACTGATCTCCACCTTCATAATTGCAGACAACCACTCAAGAGATGCACAACAACAATTACCATAATATTTTTTTTCTGAGTTTGAAAAGTATGAACAGTCGCCCACATCAGACCTATTTATAGGCCCCACATGACTGCTCCTTTCACCACTTCGCGACCGTTTAAATCCTCGAACAAAATACCTTACACTCCTCTTCTCGTGATCTATAATACTAAGTCTCCTCCACAACAACAATCCCTTGCACACTTGCTTTAATCCTACCATATCTCAAAGAGTAACTTCTGTTACATTCTCACTCAACAAAGCACTTTCTATCTTGTCGAGCAAAAAAATTACATCTCAAATCCTCGAATGAAATACCTTACACTCCTCTTCTCGTGATCTATAATACTAAGTCTCCTCCACAACAATAATCCCTTGCACACTTTCTCTAATCCTACCATATCTCAAAGAGTATCTTCTGTTACATTCTCACTCAACAAAGCACTTCCTATCTTGTCGAACAAAAAAATTACATCTTGTTCCTTATACCTCCATATCTCCCCTATTGGACCACATCTTTCCATTTAATAATTCACGTTGAGTCTCCTATTTAAAATCCTGTACCTACACATTCTTATATATCTAGATAAAAACTTCGACAACCTACACATAAACATTTAATTTGAAGCATACATGTCAAATGCATTTTATCACATACTTACAACAAATACATGTTTCATTCGACAACACAACCACAAATTCATATAACCACCAAAACCTCATGACAAGATTCACTATATTCAATTTTGCCCAAACATTTAACCATTACATAAAGCCTACATCTCAAACATTTACACTTTATAAACTCCTAGCTACAACTTCATCTTCCCTCTTCACGAACAATTTGGCTCGAGCCCACGTGCCACCACAATGTTCAGGAAGATGCCAAAACTAAAGTTTTACATGAAACTCAAATTCCTCCTCAGATTCCTTCGCCTCTGCCTCGCTAATCCTTTCATAATCCGGTTCCTTAGGATCATCGAAATGCCATTCCATGCTTCGTAAACCAAAGTATCGGTAGTACAACACCCAGTACATTGCCTGAATATGTCCATACACCTTATTCCGAGCCTAAAATCTCATCTTCACCATATTCAAAACTGACTCACATCTGCCACAACTAGAACTATTTATAACCCCTCTAATACTGGTCCAACTACCCCACATTTAATCTTCTTTGGAACTCTAAAAATTCAGAGTCAAAATCAATCAACCTCAAAATTCTACACAGGCCTCACAGTCAGATTAACTTTGACTTTATGTTGCAAATTGCAAACTATTCAATACAAATTCCTTCGAATACTTGCATAATACAAAATTGTTCAAAATTAAATCAGACACAACAAAGATCGACAAAATATGCTTTTCATTTATCAATTTCCTTATTACATTCGACATCTACTTAATTCGCTTACATTGCATTCTTATATTTGATACATATCTCATTTGATTATATTCATTAATTTACATTTACCATCTATTTAGCATTTTCCCTTCTAGATGATACTTTTTCGAGTTGTTCTTTTTTCACCAAAATCGAACATTAAAGCCTCTTTTTACCAGAATTGGACATTGCCTTCAGCAGGAGCAGAGCCAACGACAAACGACGATCTCAAATCTAGGAACTTCTGAGAGAAGCACTACCACTACCATAGAGGCAACAAAAAATTGCAAGAAACCTCCTCTTGCCAAGATCCGAAAATGTCCATTCAACCTCCACGTCATCATCTTCAATTTAAGCAGTAGCCACTTCTCCATAAATTTAATATCCTTCACCATCTTCAGAACCCCCTGCCTGAATCCCCAGATGATACACCACACATGAACATCCCATCGCTCTATACCTCCCGCAAAACCACCCCTTAGTGACAATGGGAGAATGATCAAACATACTAAGTACCTATGCCCGGTAAACAACAAACCCATATCCATTCTTCATACAATCTCTCAGCCACCCTTGGGGTGACATCCTCACAATCCGCAACCACAAATTCAATCTATTACATCCTATTTATAACCCATTATTTTCAACAGTTTCAATAAGCCTCATTAATTGCTCCTCGGTAATAGCTAGACGAGATGCAATTCACCTTGACCTCAGAAATACCACTTTGCAGACTTTTGAAAACTTTTGACTAACTTTACAACTTCCAAATTCTTTTCGACGCAACAACAAGTACTTCTGTCGAGAATGGGATGATTGTAGTAGCATATTCCCCAGATTCGACAAGATTAAGGCAGCCTAATATAGTCGAAGGTAGCTCATCATTGTATAGTCGAAGATAGCTTAGCATTTTAGAAGATACCATAATTCCTCAACTTACCAAAGGTAGCCGTTAAAGCCTGGTCAAGAAATAACTGTTAGAGATCCGCAAAGTTCGCCCACTTCCCTTATAATAAGATATTATTTCTTTATTTTTGTAAACTGCCTGTATCTACTATAAATACAAGTAGAGAAGAGATTCTAAAGGACCGCAATTCTTACTATCTTCACTCCTTAACCATAGTAACACTCCAAAAGCTTGTAATAACAAGCATCTACTAGATTTTACATCAAACCCTCCTCGAGGTCGTGGTTTTTCTCAGCTTTTACTGATTTTCCATGTAAAATCTTAGTTTCTTAGCTCTTTATTACGCAATCCTTATGAATAGTATTGGCGAAGGCTTTCCTCCCATAAAATATGTCATTACAAGAGGGCGAGAATAAATTCCTCTAAGGTGGTTATACCTGAGGCATCGCACTCAGAATTGGTGATGGCGGCGATCGCCTATTTTTTAGAGGAGGTAAAAAGGCTTGAGTTAGAGAGGAATATGTTGCATGACAATTTGTCAGAAAGGGGATGTATTTGCAGAGCTAATATTGATCGAAGAAATTGCATGAACTCCCTGGAAATAGAGTTTGGCCCTCGACCGGCTAAATTGGTAGAACAGGGCAGGATTACTGTAACTGTTCAAGTTCAAGAATATATGGCTGGTCGTGCTCCTGTAATGGGGGAAAGCATAGCTGACCTCCTCACAGTGGAAAAGAATCCATTGTAGTTATTGTATATATAACCTGAAAAAATTATTTATCGCAGACATATTGAGAGATGAAAGTTAGTTTTATCTTTACTTTATCTTATATCTGGTAGGGCTCCTTTATTAAAAACTAGTATTTCCTTTGTTTTACTCTTGAAAATTTAGTAGAGTCAATTACATAAAGTGTTATCCTTACTTTAACTGGTATAATGTCGTAGCCATATTGAGTGAAATGAAAGCTAGTTTTACCTTTGCTTTATCTTATGTCTGGTAGAGCTTCTTGATTAAAAACTAGTATCACCTTTGTTTTAATCTTAGAAATTTAGTAGAGTCAGTCAAATCAAGTGTTATCCTTGCTTTAACTGGTATGATGTCGCAGCCATATTGAGTGAGATGAAAGCTAGTTTTATATTTTCTTTATCTTATGTTTGGAAGAGCCCCTCGATTAGAAACTAGTATTACCTTTGTTTTAATCTTGGAAATTTAGTAAAGTCAGCCAAATCAAGTGTTATCTATGCTTTAACTGGTATAGAGGTCGATTGAAATTTAGTATTACCTATGCTTTAATCTTTAAAATTTATTAGAGTCGGTCAAATCAAGTGTTATCCTTGTTTTAACTGGTATAGAGGTTGATTGAAAGATAGTATTACCTATGCTTTAATCTATGTATTGCCTATAAAGTAGAGAGATGTGTGGGAGAAAAAAAAACTTCAAAGTTTTCATTGAATAGAAAAGAACGTACATTGGATGGAGATGAAAATCTCACTTTTGGAATAAAAAGGCGAGAAATTGAAATGGAGTAGTGAGAGACTTAACGATAAGGACGTTTCAGTTGCCTAGAATTCCAAGGATTTGAGATGTCAACTCCTTCTTCTGTCATTAGGTAATATGATCCCAGACATGTGAGATTTATGATAAGGAATAGATCCTCCCAATTTTCTGCTAGTTTCTCAGCGTGATGCTCTTTTCTGTGTTGAGGGATTTCTCTGAGGATGTGATCGTCGATTTAGAAGGTACAACTTTTGAATTATTTGTTGTATGAACTAGCTAGCATATGGTGATATCAGCCTAGGTTAGCGATGGTGTATTCCCTGGTCTTATCAATCCAATTAAGGTTGCAGGCCAATTCGAACTCATTTTCTTCGTCAGTTAGCTTGTGATCTTTGACTGCATGATGGTATTCTAAGGATATGACGGCTTCAGTCCCATAGGCAAGGAGAAACGGTGTACAGCCAATTGATTGACGTGGAGTGGTACGATATGCCCATAAGACATGAGGAAGTTCTCAAACCCAATTTCATTTTTTCTGTGAATGAAGCCTTTTCTTGAGTCCATCTACGATGGTTTTGTTGGTGATTTCAGCTTGGCCATTGCCTTGAGGGTAGTAGGGATTGGATGGTGACTGGATGATATTGTGTTAGTTGTGGAAAGTTATGAATTTTTCTCCAATGAATTGTGGCCTATTATCGATCCGAATTAGGTAGGGGCAACCAAACCGTGTAATAATGTGTTCCCAGATAAAAGAGATGACCTCTTCTTCTCTGGTTCGGTAGAGTGGAACTGCCTCTACCCATTGTATTCAATAATCTATAGCTATGAGTAGGTATTGGTGGTTACCTGGAAAATTAGGAAATTCGTCGACAAGATCGAGCGCCCATCTTTTGAATGGCCAAAACACCTTGCTTGCATGTAGTTCATGCGCTGGGGCGCATATTATTTGTCCATGTTGTTGACATATATCATATTTGCGTGAGTACTCTTCTGCTCGCTTGCGCATGCCCGACCAGAATACTCCTTGTGTAATGGCTTTATTTATGAGTGATCGACCTGCGGCGTAGGAGCCACAAGTCCTTCATATAATTCGCAGTGCATCTCATCCACTTTCTTTCTTGAGGGGAATTTGAGGTAAGGCCCCGTGACTGAATGACGGTATAAAGATCCGTTTCGATTTGTGTAGTGCTTTGAGTTCTTGATCAGCTATCGGCCTTCCTTTAGATCCGCTGGAAGTGATCCGTTGCATTTGCTGTTGATACCGAGGTAGTCCAGGAAGGCTAATCGCCAATCGTTGTGATCCTCATTATCGCCCTCAGTATTGATCGTGCATACAGAAATGTGATCAATGTTAGGGGTTAAAATTATTTTGATTAAGAGATATCGAGTTTCTGCTCCCAAGACCATGGCTAGATATGCCAAGGAATATGCATGTCTATTTTCACCATGAGGAAGATAATCGAGAGTTGCTTGTTTAAACTTGCTCATCCTATCTGTAATAAGGGCTGAGTATTCAATCATCTTGCCATTCTTCTTGTATTGCTCAGAGTAATGATGGACGATGAGTAGTAAATTTGTGTAAACTAAGAGCTCTAGAACACTGAGTTTAAGTACAAGGTCGAGTCCATGAATGAGAGCTTCGTATTCGGTGACATTGCTAGAGGCCTTAAAATCCAAGCGGATTGTCAATTCTTTCGTTAGAAGGGGTAATCAGAACAATTCTAATTCCTGACCTAGCGGATCCTGTTGAACCATCTGTGAGAAGTCTCAACCTTTCCTTGCAATCCATTCAGCTCGCTCATAAAATGCTATGGGGGTGGATCTTCAGTAATTTCCTCTACAAGGTCAGGATTGTGCTTTTCCCACTTAAGATCTTCCACTGGAAAATCTACGAGAATATTAGCAATGGCCTGGCCCTTTTTGAAATAACATTGTTCGAACTTGACATCATGTTCTCCCAAACTGACTGACAATTGTTGCACTCTCCTTAATTTTTTAATTTCTGATAGAACCTCCCAAAGTGGGTAGTTCGTCATGACTTTGACTGAATGAGCTTAGAAGTAGTGTTTGAGTTTCTACAAAGTGTAAACAAGAGTTAAAAGAAGTCTCTTGATTTTAAAATACCTCATTTCTGCTGGAATGTGGGTTTTGCTGATAAAGTAGACTTGCTTCTCGATTTTCTCATCAAGTCGAATAGGAACTGTGCTGATTGAAGTATCTGTAGCTGCTAGGTTAATAATATATTCCTTATTATCTATTGGGGTACTCATTGCGTTTCTCTGTTTAGGCGTTGAGATTCGCCCGTAGTTCTATAAGTTATTCTGGCTGAAAGATCAAGTTAGATTCCGACTGCTGGTTGTTTGGAAGTGACCATAATTAAAATTTGTAGTAGAGTAAAAGTATGCCTTAGGATATCGTAGAAATATAATCTTTCCCACAGACGGCGCCAAATGTAATGGCTTAATTTTGTAAGCTCAAGATGACATGGAATTATCTCTTACACTAATGTTCCTGTGACAAAAACTAATTTCAAAAAGAAAGATAACACAGGTGATTTAGCATGGAAAACTGCTGAATAGGTAAAAAACTATGACCTCGATTTGAAGATTTTAGTAATAGTAACTTTTATTGCTTGAGGCTGATATCTTATTGCAAGTGATCTCTCGCCTTACAAATACTTGAATCTTGCGAATAAGAAGTTCTGGACATTTTTGAGAATCTAGAAAATGTAGTTTTCTTGGTGATTTATCGTGTATTTTTCTGGGTCTTGTCTCTTTTGAAACTTTTTCTTTATATAGGCCTTCTCCGCAGTTCTTCATCGTGCTAAAGCACATTTTTTTAACACTGTGGTTAGTGGCAGTGACTGAGTAACTTTTGAGTTCATGAGAGACAAGTGTCGTTGACTTATTCAGGCTCTTCTATTTAAGTTTGACCCACATTTTTCATCAATTCGTGGAGAAGGTGGCAATGCTGACTATTTAAGTCGTGTGTAGAATATATGAGTTTGACATGGAGGTAATTGGAATTGGAGATAGCTCGATTTGGGGTTAGACCGAAGAGTAGGCCCCTACAGTTGGGAGGTGAGATGCTCACACCGCTTAGCCTATGGTGGAAGGTACGATTCATGTTTTGTATACACCTACTAGAGTTCTTTTTTATTAAGGTGCATCGCTTTCATTCAGATCATACATATTTCTTTGTTGGATTGGACTTAAGTCTTCTTTATTGCATAATGATAATTTTATGGGTACAACACTCGATACTTCGATATTTATTTCTCGTATTTGTAGAGATAACCCAATAGTTGTTTGTGATACTGTTCTTTCGGCAGACTTATTAGTACTACCAATGCAGAAGTTTGATATTAACCTGGGTATGGATTGGTTGTTGACGCATCGAGTTACTTTAGACTATTTTAAAATTTGACTACTTTTAGCATTCCTGGAGAGAAGTAGTTTTTTTTCTTGTTCGAAAGCTGAGAAATCTGGGGGGACGGCTTGATTACATTTTTGGAGTATGAATCTTTTGGCACCAGCTGAGCTGTCCAAATTTTTTTTTGAAGATACCTGGGTTGTCGCCAGTGAGAGAGGTTGATTTTAGTGTGGACCTTTTGCTCGGTACATCATCAATTTTGAAGGCTCCTTATTTCATGGCACCAGCTGAGCTGAAAGAACTATATGATTAGATTACTGAGTTGATGGATCAAAAGTCCATTCAGTTGAGTATTTTCCCTTGGGGTGCTCCGGTGTTGTTTATGAAGAAGATGGATGTGTCTATGCATCTTTGCATTGATTATCGCAAGTTGAACAAAGTCACGATCAAGAATAAATATCCCTTGCCTAGGATCAAGGACTTGTTTGACCAGCTTTGGGGTGCATAGTTCTTTTCAAAGATTGATCTTAGATCGAGTTACCATTAGCTGAGAATCACGATGGAGGATATTTCTAAGATGGCCTTTCAGACACGTTATGGGCATTATGAGTTTCAGGTTATGCCATTTAGGTTAACGAATGCGCCTGCAGCATTCATGGACTTGATGAACAAGGTTTTTCAACCTTATCTAGATCAGTTTGTTATCGTGTTTGTGGATGACATTATGATTTATTCAAAGACTGAGGCCTAGTATGAAGAATACTTTAGAATTGTATTACAAACTTTGAGGGAGAATGAGGGGTATGCTAAATTCAAAAAGTTTGATTTTTAGTAGAAGGAGGTAAAATTCCTAGGACATGTTGTGTCCAAGGATGAAATTGTGGAAGATCCTTCTAAGGTTGAAGCTGTTACGAATTAGGGTCAGCCGACGAATGTTACTGAGATATGCAGCTTTCTGGGATTGCCTGGGTATTATC
This sequence comes from Kingdonia uniflora, assembly GCA_014058105.1. Taxonomy (NCBI): domain Eukaryota; kingdom Viridiplantae; phylum Streptophyta; class Magnoliopsida; order Ranunculales; family Circaeasteraceae; genus Kingdonia; species Kingdonia uniflora. Next base: position 464,615 of record JACGCM010000003.1, read on the forward strand.
ACAGATTCATCATGGGATTTTCTCGAATTGCAGCTCCGTTGACTCGTTTGACACAGAAGGACGTTAGATTCGTTTAGGATGATAAGTGCAATTCAGCATTCGTAGAATTGTAGAAGAGGTTGACGATTGCTCTTGTACTTAATGTTTCTTAAAGTGGGTAGAAGTTATGGTTTACAGCGATGTGTCACTCAACGGGCTTGTTTGTGTATTGATGCAGGAAGGCAAGGTTGTTCCTTACACTTTGAGATAGCTTAAGGTACACGAAAAGAACTATCCTACTAATGACCTTGAGTTGGCAGATATAGTGTTTGCATTGAAGATTTGACATCATTATCTCTACGGAGAGAAGTTTGAGCTCTTTTCTGGTCATAAGATTTTGAAATATCTTTTCTTTTAGAAGGAGCTAAACATGAGGCAGCGTAGATGGATGAAGTTCCTAAATGATTATGATTTTGACTTGCAGTATCACCCTGGGAAGGCTTATGTTGTGGCAGACGCTTTGAGCCTCATGCCTAGGGGATTTCTAGCTTGTCTCATGATTTATGAATGGCTGCTACTTCACACTATAGTAGATTCTAGGCTAAGTTTGTTATCGCAGGGTACTAGTTATTTTATTATTAATTTGAGAGTTCAACCATCTTTGATTTCGAGGATTGTAAATGCTCAGCAGTAGGATGCAAAGTTACAGTCTTGGGTTTCTGATGATAGTAGACCGGATTGGACAGTTAGCTCGAATGGTAGTATCAGGTACAGGGGGAGATTATGTATACCTGATTTAGAGGTATTGAAGTGTGAGAACATGAGTGAGGCTCACGACTCTTGATATACAATTCACACAAGTAGTACAAAGATGTACCATGACTTGAAGAGGCATTATTGGTGGAACAACATGAAGCGGGAGGTAGCTGAGTTTGTCTCCAAGTGTCTTACATGTCAGTAGGTAAAGGTTGAGCACCAAAAGTTGACTGGGCAGCTCAAACCTTTACCGATTCTAGAGTGGAAGTGGGAGTATGTGACTATCGATTTTATTTCTAGATTACCGAGGATGAAGAGAAATCATGATTCTATTTGGGTGATTGTTGATCAATTGACCAAGTCAGCTCATTTTCTTTCGGTTCACAAAACCATGACTCTTAAGGAGTTGAGTAAGTTGTATGTGAAGGAGATAGTACGATTGCATGGAGTGCCAATATTTATAGTGTCGGGTCGAGACACTAGGCTTACCAATCGGTTTTGGAAGAAGTTCTAGCAGGCTATGGATACCAGATTAAATTTTAGTATGGTGTTTCACCCCAGACTGATTATCTGACCGAGAGAGTTAGCCAGAACCTTGAGGACATTCTTCAGGCTTGTGTATTGGACTTCAAGGGTAGTTGGGATAAGTATTTACCGTAGGCTAATTTTAAGTATAACAACAATTTCCAATCGAGCATTGGGATGGTACCATATGAGGCTTTGTATGGTAGACGGTGTAGATCTCCCCTAAGTTGGACTGAGGTTGGTGAGCATAGTTCACTTGGGCAAGATTTGGTTTGTGAAACTACCGAGGCTATTTATATTATTAGAGATCGGTTATGTATAATGCATTATCGACAGAATAGTTATACAGATGCTCGCAAGAAACCATTATTATATTCTACTAAAGGTTTATCTGATGAAGGGCTTGATGCATTTCTATAAGAAGGGGAAGTGAGCTCCAAGATTCATTAGACCTTTTAAGATCCTTACCAGGATTGGGGAGTTGGCCTATCCTTTGGCGTTGCCACCGCAACTAGACTGAGTTCACGATGTTTTTCATGTTTCCTTACTTCGAAAGTATGAGCGAGATCCTACTCATGTGATTGATTGGGATCCCTTAGAGGTTTAGGAGGGTACATCGTGTGTAGAGCATCCGGTGTGCATTCTAGATCACAAAGATAAAGTTCTTCGCAGCAAAGTTATTCCTTTTGTGATGGTTTAATGGAGTCACCATGGACTTAACGAGGCCTCTTAGGAGCTAGAAGTAGACGTGAGAGATCGTTATCCGTACTTGTTCTCCTTTTGAGGTACGTTAAATTTTGGGTATAATGTAATATCGCATAAATTTTTTGTTTTGTATCAATATATTTTCTTTATGCATCTTTCATTAATCATTTAGATAATGTTTAATCATGCATCCTATATGGTAGTAAGTCTATGTTTTCTTTTTTTCATCGCTTAGCCATGTTGTTTTCTCACACATATGCGGGGCTATCTTAGTTACATTGCCGTTGTTATATAAGATCCTTGCTTTAGAAACCTTTTGATCAGTAGGAGAGTAAGGTTTGGGAACCATCGTAGAGAGAGTTGTTGTTAAGAAAGAGAGCTACTATTTGAGAATAAAAGAGAGAGCTGCCATTTGGGAATAGAAAAAGATTTGCTATTTGAGGAAAGAGAGAGAGAGAGAGATGAACCATTGCTAATTGAGAGTAGAGAGAGGTAAAAGAGAAAGGGAGAAGAACAACTACTACTGTGAGAGAGAGCTGTTGTTTGAAAGTAAAGAGAGGGAGAAGAGTTGTTGCTGCGGAGAGTAGAGAGATAGAGGAACCATGGTTGTTGAGGGCAGAAAGAAGAACTATTGTTAAGTGTAGAGAGAGAGAAAGAGAGCTGTCTCAGACGCTATTATTGCTCTTGCTCTTGCTATTACTGCTACCATTGTTGTTGCAGTTGTTGCCTACGTGCTTGGTTCAAATTGGAGAAAGTAGAGAGGTAAAAATCAACCCACCACCTCCAACCGATAGTTGCAGGTATACTATTGTTCTTTCTGCCATACTTTCTTGCTTAGTTGGGTAAGTATTTCACTCATTATTATTGGTTCTATACCTTAGGCCTTAGGGAGATTAAGTTCGGTTTAGAGAGATGTTTATATAGTTAGAATCGTGTTTATTTAATATAGTTCAATTAATACTATGTTAGATAAATTAGATATCTCTTTAACTTAGTTACTATCTCTAGGTGACACGTGGCTTGGCCTCTAGTTGAATTGATTGTCTTTGGAATTTGATAATTGGTTAAAAACTATTATGTTTGTTCTTGTGACTTTTTCCTTGAACACTAATGGTGTAGTTACTTCTAATTTATTTTAAGTAGTTGTTTCTTTCAATCTGTCATATTATAGGTCTCTTAGAGTTAGTGTTTCTCAATCTTCATTTAGGAAGTCGTGCATGAGTGGTGCTCTCGTAGCTTTGTCCTTGAATACCAAATTTATCTTTTAGAGACTAATATTGTTTAGATGTTGTGACTAGTGAGTCACTATCCATCTACTTTATGTTTGTTTATCACTCTTTCAGGTAATTGGGTTATCCTATGTGTACTAGGCATGTTAGTGGCAACTGTATGTTGATTTTACAGATCCGTTTGCATTAGAAGGCCATCAGGAAATTTCTTCTAAATCTTAATAAGGTCGAATACATGAACCAACTTTAAATCGGCTAACCCCCGATTGGTTACTAGGATTCCTAGCTAGCTCGGGTTAAAATAGTATGTGAGTTTGGGAAGGTTGCTATCATACCTATGGTACCCATCTTGGAGTGTGGGATGGTATAAGCTAGTTCTCCTTTGGTGCCCACTTATCCTCCGTGAGGTTGAATTCCTTAGAATATGAATAGAGTAAGGACAACTAAGCTCCTTGGGTTAAAAGACCCATAATACTTTGATCAAGTGAAATATCCATAGCTTGGTCGAGCTTGAAAAAAATTGAGCCCCTTGTGTCCATTAATGTCATCATACGTTAGCGGTTGATCAACCAAATATTTATAGGATCGAGTTCAACGGTCTAACATCATTAATCATACAAGATCACGTTATTCGTAGAATCATATAATTTTCTCATATTTAATTCATTTTCACTTAGTAATACCGTACTTTAAGCATACCTCATCATGTTCATCTTTTCCTCTTCATTCAAGCATAAGTTTTATTAGTATAATTATTTAGCCTTGTTGGGTTATAGTGGAGCGTGGTTTGCTCATGCTCACATTTATATATAATCCAAGAAGGGTGTTTTTCCTATAGACAAGTTTACCCACAAAGAAGAGTTTTTCAAGAGATAAAGAGGGGCCGGGATAGACTTTAAAGCCCTCGAGATTTGAAAGATGGTAATATTAATGCAAATGAGTGTAGAAGATCCAGTCATACTCAGGGTACTTATGTGGTTTATCATAAATCTTAAGGGTACTTTGGTCAAAGCATACAATAAGGGTACTTTAGACTTTACACCAATTGCAAGATGAACCTTTAATCGTGACTCTCTTCGCCATCTTCCCATCTCTCTACTCAAAAGCATCTCCCCTTTCAACCATCTCTCTCTTAAGAACTTTTCTCCTTTTGATTTTCACTCTCTGCAGTTCATGGGGGTTTTAATCTCCACGGGAACTCATGGAGGTTTCAATTTCAGATTGGGGTGTTAAAAAGTTTTAGCGTAAGGTACAATTGAGTAATCTAGATTGGGTAACGGTAAAAGATCAATGTTGATAGCCAATTGTTTGATGATCAGAGATATTAGAAGCATTTGGTTTTGAATTCAAGTTTGAATTCAAGGTGTGGGTCTCTCTCTCTCTCTAAAATGATCCACGGTCAAAGCTATTTGTTTTTAGTTGTTTTATTCATTGTAAATCATATCCATCCATAGTGTTTGCAATGTTTACATCACGAACGATTTCATCAAAGAAACCCTAGAACTCCTCATTCAATCAGTTTGTTGGATTGTAATTTGTGTAACATGCTTTTGATTTGGTGTTTCTTAAGATTTGGAGAAACAATTATGTCCGGGAGTTGATATGGATGATCAAGGAGGATCGCTTGTAGCGGTGAGGAGAATCTCACAAGGGTTAGAACGAGGGAGTGATTGCAACTCAAATTTAGGTAGTTTTTGTGGTTTGTTTGTTTAGTGATCAGTGATTTTTTTAGTTTTGTGATGTTCTTGAGTTCTTAGTAATTTTTGTGTGAATTTAGGAAGATAGGTAAGAAGTTAGATTATTGGAGTTAGCACAAAACCCAATTTAGAGGATCGTTAACGAAATGTGGGTTTGTAGGTAAGATTGTTGTATGCTAATGTGATAATAAGAAGGATGAAGAAGAGATTGGTTTAATTTTTACGTTAAAGAGGAAAAGGGGTTCAGTGAAATGTGTGATGATTGTGTAAAGTAGGTGCAAGCATATATGGAAGATTAGAGGAGGGTTGAGAGTTTAAAAGAGAGAATGAAATGGTATGGGGTATATATATTGGATTCTTCATTCAGGATTTCATAACACTACTTACCTTTGTATCATTGTGGTGCCAAAGACACGTGCTCGGAAATATAAATTATGTCAAAGGCATGTCAACATTGTTGTTGTGACTCAGTCACGGGTAGCGTCGAAGGCGCGTCAACGTTATTGCCATGGTGAGCCACAAGTAGTACTAGTTTTATAACATTTCAAAGATAGAGTAGTTGTGTAGAGTTGCTAAGAGTAATAGCTAGGTTAGGAGCTTTGCCTCACTGCTACAGTTAGTCTTAGATTATTCTTTTATTTGAGATATCAGACTTGTTGAACTCCTTTAATTCCTTGTTGTTTTACGCTTTTAAGATATTTGTTTTTATTCTAGATTTAATATTTATCTTTCACTTCCGCTTTATTTATCATTTAATAACTCTGATGAATTGCTATAGTGAACGACTGAGCTATTTCTTTTTAGCAGGGTTATTTGTGGGGCGAATCTTTAGATTGCCCGAACTGTGTGCCCTAAATGACATTTGTTAAATATATTTTAATTGATGAAATTTGGGGCATTACAAGAATCTTCTGCTTCCTCCCTCACATCGAAAGAAGTGAAAACTACTTTTCGTTTAGATTTAGTACACGACTTGAGGGCAAGAAACTCAGCAAGAGCATGCTCTGCTTCTTCCCTTGTATTCATACACTGATATAAAACACACAGATATCTCAAAAGCTTTGGTCCACATTCTGCCCATGTTAGGTAAATACCGGGATGCCACCCAATAAACACAACATACAATTTCCCCCATGGACCTTTAGCCATTTTTTCATCCTATATCAAAGACAATGTGTTTATCAAACCGAATACCCTAAAGTAAAACAACAATAAATAATACTAATTTCTAAACTCCTAAAATACATTACTCATAACATACTTTATATTGGCCCATGCTACAATTTTGGAATTGTATGCATTTTTAGAGGTTGAGGATTTTCATAGCAAGATTATACAAAAGTATACAACAAAAAATATATGCAATAAAGCATTGCAAAGCAGAAGCAACATATATAGAACAACTTGGAGAACTTGACATATCAAAATTATACACCAAGCAGTATATACAATAAACATCCCAAAACGAAAACAACATAGAAAGCACACAGGTGATTTATCAAAATAATATACAATCTATACAAAAAAGTAGTCTATGGTAAGCCATCACACAAGTGAACTTTATAAAAAATGTACCCATAAACAATTTATACAACAAGAATTTTATGGTATTACCTTTACAATATGCAGAGATGAGATAGAGTGAGAGAGCTTAAAGTCAGCCACAAAGTTCAGAATACAAATATATGTTAACAATAATTACACTGGTCAATTAAATCAAAACTAGCACCCAAATAAGTGAGATATTTTCATATAACAGTTCATATGTTTTAACTAAACAGAACTAATAACAGCCTTTCAACTACAATTCATAAGGGCCTACGCCTTTAAATCAATGGAAATATAACATAGGATTACTCCAAAATATAAGTAAAACATGAGAACAACATTAAAGATATAGAACAAAATGAATGAATACTGAAAGCAACAACATTAAGAAGATGGGCTACTTAAGCGTATTTGCTTCATAAGTTGTAGCGCAATCTAAAAAATTAATCCTAGCAAAATTTATAGTCGTCTCCTTTTAATTTCCTTTCGAATAATTTGAGGCTGCGATTTAGATCCAATAACAAACTAACACAATCTCCAAAACACAAAACCTATCTCTAGATTACTTCTCCTAATCAGAATATAACATGATCAATCTAATAAATTACACCCATAAAATAATAACAACACCAACATGAACAAAACAGAGGAAAATTTGAGCTTAACTACTCATAATTGTAATTATACAAAGCTCCTAACTCTAATTCAACCAAACTCCACTAATAAAATTCATCTCCCAACAAAACACTAGGCTCTAAAAATCCCATTTTTCAAACTAAAACTGCTTTAATCACAATGAAGAGCAGATACCATGTATAGTTGGAGAAAGCCAATTAACACAGAATTCTAAAATCAGTAGTTGAGAAATAACGGGTTGATCACTACCAATGTAATCAAAAATGAAATCAAGTCAAATTGATTTTCAGATTCATACCATTGAAATAACATATTGATCATTACTAATGCAATCAAAACGAAATCAAGTCAAAAACAAAATCAGTGTTGAGAAATAATAGTAGTTGAGTAATAACTTCATAATCAAAATCAGATCTTCAGATTTCACCAGTAATCAAAAACCCTTCAAATCGAATGCATCTAATTGAAGAAATTCATTACGGAGAGAGAGAGAGAGAGAGAGAGAGAGAGAGAGAGAGAGAGAGAGAGAGAGAGATAGAGATAGATAGAGAGATGAGAAATTCATACCATTTTACGTTTCTTATGAATTAATCTTTGGGAGTTCGGTGGAGGAGATAGAAAAAAAGGGTAAACTCAGGATAAAGAGAGAGATTTTTTACAGGAAAAAGAGCTTATCCCAACTGCTGAAAAAAAACTGCTGAAAAAATGAGGCTGATTTTTTTTTCAGCAGCAAAAAGAACACCAAACCAAGTGCTGAATTTTTTTTCAGCAACTGAAAAAAAAATCAACTATAAAACAAACACCACCTGGATCTCAAATAGCCATTTGGATTTCATAAACAATAAGCATGAACCTCATGTGCATAAAATCCCTTAATAGTATAGATAGATTTAATAGCCAAAAACCACAAGCATAACACTAGTAGTGATTGATACAATTATAGAATGATTTGGAGGATTGGTGTTAAATTTACCTCCTGATTTGAGCCTTTAAAGTGAACAATTTATGTATAAACATAAGTAACAAAGAATCAACTTTAAATTTTTTCGAAGACTACTATTCAACAATTGCACAACCCAAACAAAACATGAGATCAAATCATAAATTTTTAGAGAGAGGGGAGACATTACCAACGCAACAAACATAACCCAAACAAAACCCTAAAGAAAATCAAATTATAATTGGGTATGCTTAATTCTGCAATTGCTCAACCCAAACCAAACCCTAACAAAAATCAAATCAAAATTTGCTTGATTGGGTTTGCTTGATTATACACAAACAATACAACAATTGAGGGAGATAGAGATAGAGAGAGAGAGAAAAAAAAACAACCTAATTAGGCTTTTAGAGATGTAGAGGAAGTGATCTATCAGGGGAGGAGAGTACTATGGTTATGGTTGAGAGAAGACATGTAGTGAGAGTGGAAAAGTGAGATAATGGAAGGGTTTATTTTAGAACGTGAATAACAATGTTGACACAGTTCTCGAACAAGAAATTTTAGTGCCAGAATCTTATTAACGTAGGCTTTTTAAAATGCCTATTAGAGCAATCACAAACACTATTAAAAGTACCGTTAATGGTTACCCCATTGTAAACATGATCTTAGTGGGGAAAAAATAGGCTACGATAACATTCAAGTTAAATATGCTATAAATGTTAATTCTTAATAGCATTCAATATATATGCTATCAAATTTGGGCTATTAAAAGTATTTTTTCTTGTAGTGCGAATAACAAACATTTTTACTTTAACCCCCAATTGTGTTGTTAAAGTCTGACTTATACACCCTAAGTTCAATAGTCCTCCTATATTAACCTTTAGGATAGCTAACCCTACTCACACTCAATGTATGGAAAACTTAATGGACCCCCTTTGAAGGTGTTAAAACTATCTCGAAGCCCTCACAAATATTGTGACTTCAACCTATTATCTCTTTACAGAATTTAGATGAAGTTAAAGTTGCTAAAAAAAATTCATACAGCTATGAGTAATATCGATTCTCTAATGGGCATAAAAGCATAAGTATGCGATGGCAATAAAAAAAATCTCCTGATATACGCTAGAACTAGTTATCTCAATCTTCATCCTTGTTATGCCCATAACCCTCATATTAGTTGTATTTTTATTTAGATAATTTTCTAAATAAAAATTTAGTGTTACTTTGGTACCATCTAGAGCTCGATAGAAGGTCAACAAAATTTCTACCATTATTCTTCATGTCAAATCTCTAACAAACTTATCTCTGTGATTTCTGATTGCTTAACAAAGCAAATTAAATAAGTAAACATTGAGAAATGGTTTAAGGGATGCCCGATTTGGACAAATGGAACTAGTTTTTACCTCTAAAATTAAAATTATGTACTTTAATCATCCACCAATTCCCATGTTCGGAACAAGGGTTACAAAAAAAATCAATTTTTTAAGCTTATTTATGCAATTATGATTTGCAATTAACCATATAAAGTGATCAAGCAACTAATAGACATCATCAAAAGCTTAAACAAATCGATAATTAATCAGAAATAGCATGGTTTTTGAGAAAATCAAGGATGTACCTTTATTGGATCCGAATGCGATTATTCGATCCGCAACAACAATACACGAAGCACAATTGCTCCCTTCTCGCTCATCGTCTCCTTTGATACCCCTGCCTAATGGAGTATTGTGCGTCATTATCACCAATTTTGTAATTCGATGAGAAAGATTGTCTAATTTGGAGTTGAATGGAGTTAACCTCTTATTTTAATATCTGCCCCTATCTTTCCTCTCTTTCGTATCTCTCTCCCAAAAAGCCCTCCCTTTATGAATCCCTCAATCGCAGGTTCCCCTCGTATCACTCGTGATTTATTTTACATCAAATTATGTCATTTTAGGAAGAAACAACTTGAATACAAGAGTTTCAAGAGTAAAGTTTTGACGTCACTTTGATCAAATGACTTTAAATGAAGACAAATACATGTATTTATGCCAAGTTTTTCTAAAATGACTTTGTAGTCCGGGTAAACCCGTCAACGTAAGGGAGTGAAAGGCAATTTATACCAATTATGTTAATATTCTAAAAAATGACGTTAAATAAATGACATTGTAACCCGTATTTTTTGTAATGAGACCTAGAATTTATGAGTTTTATCCCAAAATCTAAATCTCATTCTCTAAGGCTAAGCCTTTCTTTATCAAACCAACTCTACCCAAATAAGCTAAGCTCAGGCTTTCTTTTGTAAGAGATGAGACCTAGACTCTAATTAAGAAACTTCTCCTAATTATAATGCAATTAAAATAAAATAAATAAAAATAACTAAAATAGAGAAAGTGGCCCTGAGATAAGGAGAGACAATCGCCTATGTGGGCATCGGAATGACCACGTGATCCATTAACTCTCCCCATCTTTGAAAAATTGGTCCACAAAATTTTGAAGGTGGAGGGAGTAACCCAAAGCATAGGACATGTACAAATCCTCCCACAGTACTTGTTGTACCCATTTTGTTTGCTTACAAAGAAAGAAACTATTGTTTTGCTAAAAATATTGTGCTTGATTTCATCGAGAGGTCCCAAATACTGATTAAAACTCTGAGTTGGACGGTCTTCAAAATCATCCCAAAATGGATCAACAAACTTCAAAGTAATTACCTATTCTGGAGACTTATCAAAGATTGGAGTTTTATCCCAAGCAATTAATGGCGAGGGACTGCGAAATTCTACCCTTATTTGATTACCCATACTTTCTTGAACCTCTATTCCCTGCGGCTAGCACTTTATCAAATCCAAGTCATGTAAACCCACCTCAATGAGTTTAGGCACTATTTTGATAACTCTATTGATCAGATTTTTGTCAACATCTCTCAATTTATCATCGTCGATATTTAGCTACTCATCCCTCCTCGCGGGTTCTTCTTCAATGGCATCGGCAAATCTTTCGTCCCTATTAGAACAAGTGAGGGCCTTCAATAGGGCAAGGATCGTATTCATATTTTGGTCGATCCTAGCGTATATTCTTTCCATGTTGTTGTAAAAATTACTATAGTAGATGCAAAAGTCATTATAGCAACGCCGGATCACTGTAGCAATGAAGAAAATTACTATAGAAATCGGTGTAAAAAAAATCCCCAAAGAACGAACATCACTCTGATGCCAAATTTGATATGACTATAGCGGAAATTCTTTCCAATAATTATAATTAATTTAAACTAAAACTTTATTTTACTAAATTGCTCGTAATTGTATAAAATAAAGGCCAAAAGGACCTAGGGTTTTTAAGTTTTATCCCAAACCCTACATTTCTCTCTCTAAGGCTAAGCTTTTTTATTAAACCAACTCTACTCAAATAAACTAAGCTTAGGCTTTCTTTTATTAGGAAAGAGACCTAGCAAAAATAGAAACCCTAGCTAGACTCTAATTAGGGGATTTATTCTAATTATAGTGTAATTAAAATAAAATAAATAGAAATAACTAAAATAGAGAGAGTGGCCCTGAGAGACGGAGAGACGATCACCTACGTGGGCATCGAAACGACCATGTGATCCATCAAAAAATATAAACGAAATATGTTTCTCGTATCTTTATAATCCATTAATAAGACTTACATCTCGTAACATAACGCAAATTTCATGAAATTTTAATAGCTATCCTACTTGTATCTTTAGGCTTGCCAACAAAGTTTCCTTTGATCCATGGGATGAAGTCATTTAGTCATCTCCACGCATCTTGCTACCTACTGTGATTGCTAGCGGACTTGCTTATGGGCATTTTATCTTTTCTCCCTCCTATTTGACCCACTAGGCAGCAATTTAAGATGTTGGTTACATCTTGAGGTTGTACTTTCTGGAGGACCAACATTAAAGGGCTTATTCTTCCACTTACTATACCAAAAATATGCAAATTTTGGTTAATAAGCAAAGCTTATTATCAATCTATCGAATATGTAGAATTATCAATCTATCAGGATTGGATTCACCAGAGCTTCAATGATACATCCGTTTATTCATTAATTAAAATGAAAGAAGATAAAAGAAATAATATGTTATGAAGGAAATATCATTCTTCGAGGGAAAGACCGGTGAATACTTGTCCAGATGTGGTAGACCGACTGGATGTCAATTTACTAGATTCCTTTTCGATTTCATAGCCCTCCACTGAAATTTATCAGTTATATTATAATGCAAGTATTTTGGTAATAAATCTTCATTTATATCGATTATGAAAATGGATACAGTCCATTAACAAACAAACCAAAACAACTAGCTCAGCTCCATTTCTTTTATGACTTTTCATGTAAGCATACGGGCAGACCCAAGTAAGCCTAAATACAATACTTTAGTTCTTGTATGAAATTTGCAACTCTTAATATAGCTACATAAACATCCGAGTTCTTAATACCAACGAGATCAGTAAGAGTAATAATATTTTATAGTAAAAATAAATTTAACCCATGGGGCTTCATAAATAAGACTCTTAGTATGGATTTATTTATTTAAAATTTTGGATGCTTTATTAAGTAAGAGTATCTTGTACAGTTCTGACTTAAGAAGTATATCTGCTTATATAAATAATGCAAAAGTTCGAGTGTCAATAAATTTAGTTTTTTCTCGTAGTAATTCAAGGTATAGTGGCAGTATATATATATGTATATTTACAATTCTACATGGTATAAATGAAAGTGTGATATGGACTATGTACTTAAAGTTAGGCTATTTGTACATATAAAGTAAATAACATAAGGGTGACATATTACACTACCTTTGAATGACTATGATATATAGAAAAAATAGACAATAAATAAGGGCAAAGATAGTAAGAAAAAGACCTAGGATGTATTTTGAAATTCTATGTCCTCGTATTTAATGTATTTTGAGAAATTAGGTCAGAACTATTCTTATCAATCAATGATCTAGCAATAAGCAAAAATAATCAATAGTTATTGTAGGGACCTATCCCTCGATCTAATCAAATTCGAACTATTTCCAATTCGAACTACCTCCATATCAGACTCACGCATCTTACACGTGACATGAATAGTCAACAATGTCTCCTACCCCACGAACTGATGAAGAACATGGATCGAGTACAAATAGAAAAGCATAAACAAATTAAAGACACCTGTCTCTCACGAACTCCACAGTTACTCAGTCAACCACCACTTCCCATACTGCTCGGAGAACGTGCTTGAGCACGATAACGAACTGTGGGCAAGGCCTATATAAGAAAAAAGTTCCAGAAGAGGCAGGGACCAGAAAAATACACGGGAAATCACCAAGAAAACCATATTTTCTAGATTCTCAAACACCAAATTTCTTATTTACAAGATTAAGTATTTATAGTTTGAAAGGTCACATGTAATAAGATATCAGCCTTAAGCAATAAAAGTTACTGTTACTAAAACCCTCAACCCGAGGTCGTGGTTTTTTACCTATTCAGAGGTTTCCCACGGAAAAAAAAAACCTGCATCATTTCTTAGGTTACATTAGTTTTTGTCACAACAAAATAAGGGTGTAAGAACTAGTTCTGAGCCATCTCAAGCTTACGGAATTAGGCCATTACATTTGGCACCGTCTGTGGGAAAGAAGACATTTCTATGATATCCTAAGGCATACATTCACTCTACTATCAATCTCCAATCATGGTCATTTTCAGACGACCAACAACCGGAATCCAGCTCGATCTTTCAGTTGAGCCAGAACAACTTACTGAACTAAGGGCAAACCTCTACGCTGAAATAGAGAAACGCAATGAGTTCGAACGTCAGTTGACTATTGACTGAGAGCTCCGCGAGAAGGAGCTCGAAGCTGAGTGATAAGCTCATTTGACAACATTCAAATGATATGAAGACCAGATGGCAACCATGCAGACTGCATTACAAGCTCTGCAGGATACTCAATAGGCTCTACATACCAGATATCGCGATCAAATGCCAGAGACCACCCAAGTTTCTATGTGGGACAGATTGGGACCTCGAGGAGCCATCAGTAATGTTATTTCTAGAAATATTAAGCACGAACATCAACCTTCCATTCATTTAGGTTGTAAAGTTTCGTCTGAAATCAGCAGAGGTTATCGATTCTCCAAATGTTAGGATGAAGAAGAGCGACCTCAACCTTGAATTCCAGTACGTGATCATTTGAGTGAGGGCACCGATTCTCATAATCTTCAACCTCCTCGCTAAGCCACTCAAGCGACATGTCAATACGTCACATAAGAACATATGGATCAGTGCATCAAGGAATTAATTGAAGCACAAATTTTGGGCACTACAGACGACCTTATCAAGTTACAAGGAAGTCTGATTGCCAAAAAACTATTCGATATGGAAATACATAAAGGTTTCCATACTCCAAAAATTTGTAAATACAGGGGCACCTATCCAAAGGAACACATTCAATAATTTCGTGATCCATTGGGGTTATATTTCAATTTCAACCACATCTTTTGCCGGCTGTTCGCAACAAGTCTACAGGAAGAACCGCTTTGGTGGTTCCACTCATTACCTAAAGATTCCATACTCACATTCGATCAGCTGTAGAAATAATTTATCAAGACGTATACTCACAACAGGGACAAAGAGGAGAATTTATATTCTCTCATTAGTCTTAAACAGTCACACAGAGAGAAGCTTGGGGATTCTGCAAAGAAGATTTTGAAGCTTGTGCGTAAAGTAGACAACCTTGATCAGAAAATAGTTGTTATTGCTTTCACAAACGTACTCCAGCTCGACTACAAGACCAAAAAACATTTCTTCATCAACAAATCTGTGACTTTGGAGGATATGATCACGAAATTCAATGGATATGTCAACCTGGAAAGGATGATGTCCGAAAGGTATAAATCTACTAAATCCGTCCTAACCACGAAAGGTCCAACTACAGATCAAAATAATGAACCGAAGGAGGATCAGGGTGATCAAAAGTGTTCCTAGGGCAATACTGGCAATCCTCGGAAAGGCGGTACATTACCTAAGCCAGTCCTCCCGAAGATGAATATTCGAATCTCCGTAATTTTTCCAATCTTATCCAAGGACAAACTATACCGTCCCTCACAACCATTGGAGCCAATCAAAAACAGCCCGTACTCCATACATCATGATTGATTATTAAACCGACGTCTTAAAAGACCCGCAAGCGCATGGTGTACCGTTAAGTACAAGGGCAAGCGGGGTCGTATCCCAAGAAACTTGTGGTGTGAATTATACCTCGAGCTACTAGTTCTATCCAATAACAAGAAGTTTGTGTAGGTTTTGAAATAAAAGGAAGAACGAAACAAATTACAAGATAAATTGGAGTGGAAACCAAGGCATCAATTCCACTCCACCTTTTGTAACCATTTAGATAGCATAAATAATTAAAGAAAATTATGAGTTCCCATATCGCATATCCTTGGTCGGGCATATGCAATACATCAAAAGATACAAGAGATTTAGTAATTGGGAACTACCCATAAAGAAACTTACTCAACCATGGTCTGGTTGATAAGTATGGATTATGTTCTCTTCTCCATGTTCCTAACCTATCTTCTTATGGTCCAACAAGATGGTTACATGGATTTATTATTCCTTCTAATCTTAGCTATGGTCAAGCATAAGATGATGGAATACGCATATGCAATATTTCAGGATAAAGATATAGTAATTACTCTAACTAAGCTATACAATCTACACTGAGGCTATATTAGGTGGAGTTCCTCTAGCCTTGGCTAAGAAGACTAGCTACTCATCCCTTTAATCATTGTTATACTACTATTACTACGATAAAAGTAAAAGACAATAAAAAGAGAAGAACAAGAATTTTATTGCTTATTGAACCTAAATATTTCCACTCTCCCAGATGATCCCTCATGGGTAGGATTCCCCTCCTATTTTTAATGTATAGGAAGGGTTACTAAAAATCACCATTAATATAAAATCCCCTAAACAATGCCTAAAATCATGCATTACAGCTCATGAGAATAATATATATATCTAATTCTCTTTAGTTGGATTCTATGCATGGGCCTTTGGTTGACAACTTCAAATGAGAATCATTGTTGGTGTGCATCACCCTTGTTCTTCGTTAAAAACTAGAAAATTGTACGACTTGTTTATCATGTGACCGATTTCTATAAATACAAACAAAAGCACTATTAGTGTCACATTCATTTAGGAAATGACTAGGTAGATATAAATTTAGGAGTTGTACACGTAAATATTACGTGTCTATCAAATATCCCCAAACTTATATTTTGCTAGTCCTCGAGCAAAAGTAAACAAAAACCATTTTTGCATGTCACGCAGTTACATTTAGCGCATGCAACAAGCCGTTAAACCCCAAGGTTTAACCTGGTGGACGAGTGTTACCTCGTGAGGGTTTACAGTGACTATACCCACAAAAGTCAATAATGACATTTTAAACAATTCTAAAATACACATGACTTATTTCTTGTGAACTTAACCTTACTTAGTTGTGACAAAAATATACCAATGAAAAAATCCTTAAACTTGTTATTCTCCCAAGTATATCAAAGAATTTTTTAAGCTTATCCAAAACTAGAGGTACTACCTCAAGATCAGAAAGAGATTCAAGTATTTTGCTTTAGCTATATTTGAGTGTACAATAAAAATAGTTTTATCGCCTAATACGTTGCCTAGAATAATTTACTCAGTTTTTGGTAGTCTAGTTCTTACTGGAATAAATTCAACGGTCAGTTCGACATGTGCCATAGTCAATTTGTCTTCCTAGAATTTTACTTTTTTTTCTTTTACAAGCATTTTCTTATTGAGTACATTGTTTCTTAGTGAAGCCTCCCTTACAAGGAGTTTTCAGTCGACAATCCCCGCTAGTTAGCTAAGGTTGTCAGGGTGTGGTTCCCCATCATGACCTAGACTCAGGATTCTCACAAGTAACATTTTCTTATACTCATTTTACAGAGTTCATGGTCAAACTCGAGATTGGTGATAATTTTTCCTCTTTCAGCTCTTAATCATGCGAGTAGCCTTGCAGCGTGAAAGTTTTTAGAACACATTTGGCTTATTATTTATTCTTAGGAATAAACTTATTCTTAGGCAGTTATCTCCCTTGTAGCAAACTATTCTTAACATAAATGTTAAATTTCCCTTATACTGAGCAAAAATCTATTGAAGTTATTAATTGCAAAACTACAGTGAAGTGCACTTTTTCAAAATATGCCAAGTTAACTTGAATTAGTCCCTAATAAAAAGATAGTAAATCTATGTTAAGATATTCCAAAATATTCTAGTGTATACTTGGTACAATTTCAAATATTAGGTTTGTATATAATATTTATGTCAAGGTAAAATCAGTTTTGTTTAAAAATTCGTCAAAAATATATCATAAATTGTCAAAGTGCCATTATTTTACTTTTCTTCAAAAAACATTTAAAGAAATGTTTTCCTACTCCCAAACTTAAATGAAACATTTCCCTCAATGTTTGAGAGCATAAAAAAAATGGAGGAATAAAAACTTAAATCTCTCACCTGATTGTGTCATGGGTTGCCTCCCAAGAAGCGTTAAGTTTACAGTCTTCAGCCAGACGAATGTACCCCCAAACTTAAAATTTTCAATATGACTGGAAGGGTACGAAGTTGAAAAGGTGATACACTATCCTGGTTGCAAATTCTCTTTCAAAAACCAGTTAATACATGACTGGTGATCCTTAATATTAGCCCTTAATTGGGCAGATATATTCTGCAAAAACCAGAGAGAGTTTAAAACTAATTCTCTATGGAAAAGATTTTTTCTAAAAACTTTGCCTATCATTTGATGATTCCAAGTTGAAAATCTTAGACAAATCAAGAAAAACCATTTTCTCCAAGATAAAGCAAATACATACCAAGGGAACATATTTTCTTTTAGAATTTTCAATACAATCATATGATTACTACATGTTGCAGTAAATAAGAAGATTGGCATACAAGTATTCATCCCAAAAATATACTAGATTCCAAACTCGATTTTCCTGGAAAGATATTTTCTTTTAAAATTTTCAAAACCCCCATGTTATCGTTGATATTCTAAAAAATATGATAGGTGGTTCTGACAAAGCAAGTCCGTGAGGCATCCCCAAAATTTTAATTTTTCAATAAGATGCTTTCTTTTAGTAGAAGAAAAACTATATAACATATTTGTGGATGTGGGGATCGGGGAACAATTGACTCTAACAAACATTTAAAATTTATGTGCCTAAAATCACAACTTATCTCAAGGGACTCATCCTGACCATTGACGTGGATATTCATTAACTTAGGGACATGGCCAAGTTGAAACATATTTTCAGATGCTAATGATTGTACCATTTTACGAATCTCATGATCATTCGAGTCCTCAAAATAATTTAAACATTCATTAATAGAAATACAACAAAAATTATCTCCATACAAGTCCTCAAAATCATTTATGGTTGTGGTACCCCCATTAGGCTTGTGAAATGAAGATGTAGGCATAGGAATAGGTGTGGTTGGTGAATGAGTAACCAAAATAGAATCAGCCCCCAATAATAGTGGTATATCCTATAAAGAAAGGTTGTTCACCCACTGGTTTTCAACATTATAATTTATGTCAGGTGGACGCGGCTCAAGGCAAGGCTGAGGTGACTCATAAAGAGAGTGATAAGGAAATGACAAGTTGATAACATCTGTAACAGGTTCAACAATTTCTAATTTCTTGACTTTGGTACAAATATCATTATCTACAAATTCCTCGCAAATTATCGCATAATGGGATGGTGATTCCATATATTAATATTTTATCTCGTCATCCTCATCGTCAAAAAAATCATTAGAGGAGAGGGAAAAATATTCAGTCTCGATCATAGTTTCCTCGAAATAATTTATTGGGTTAACAAATAAAATGATGGATGGTGACATCGATGGTTAAATTTTGAGGGCTTCTTCAAGATCTTCTTGTGACATAGGATCGTTGACCTTAAAATATTCATCTTCTAAATCTGTCCCACAATATGGTATCCATTCACCCCACGGAGAAAATATTCCTTCATTACGCTTGAATTCATCCATTTCTAAATCACAAGGGGATTTAACTTTGGATTGTTCTTCTTCATTGCTTAGAAGTTTTTCATGCTCTATTTCACTCCATGTAGTTGACAACTAAGTTATCTGAGTCTCTAATCTAGAGATAGATTTGGTCGTAGAAGTTTGATTCACCAATGTCTGTTGTTGGAATTGCATCATTTGTTGCTGAAATTGTACTGATTGTTGCATGAAGAGAGCAAGGGTATTGTCTAAAGAAGGTTTGGGTGGATCGGGTGGGAACTGATTGGATGACTGGATGGACTAATGGGCCTGCATATATGAATAAGATTGGAAAGGTTCCACGTATTGAGAATTTTGGTGATCTCATGATTGAAAATTATTTTGAGGTTGTTGTGGGATGTTGAATTGTGAGCTGTAAGGATTCCAATGTTCTTGCATGTATAACATTTTAAAATAAAAGCAACACCCAACGCAATAAACAACCAATCAAACTTAAACTCTAGCACATCAACAATTTTTAGAAGTAATAATTAGGTCTCCCCTATATTCTTCTATGCTTAAAATGGGCACGATGGCAAAAGGCTTTGGTTCCTATACTCCCCTGCGTCACTATGCTAGTACCAGCTTAAAGTTGATATTCAGTCCTCACGCCCGAGCAAGTCGCCTTATCGTACGTCAGCACTCAGAACGGTGACATCGCAAACCTACAACCAGTATTTTACGGCGATAGGTTGGGGCCGTATCCTACGAACTTATGTTTGTACCCCGGTCTGGTACTCCTATCCGTTGGGTGATGCAATCTCGCGGGAATCTTGTTACTCTTTTTTATTAGCAGTTATTTTGAGGCCTGAGATGTTCAATTTTCGTGTGATACGAATTTCTTCGTATCCCTAATGGGTGGTCCCACTTGTTGGAGAGTTTTTTGGGTGATGAAATCTCGCAAGTCTCTAGCAATTTTTACATTTACTAATGTTGGAATGAAAAAGAATATTAAACACAACAATAGGTTAATCCAACCACAGTAAATTTTTCATTAGAGCAGCGTGTATTTGCATAGTCCACACGACTTTATATGTCCTAGTGTCGGGGTGGAGCAGATATGTACCCCTTCTAGATGTCAAGTTTTAAGAAGTACCAACCTACGGGAAGTATTTTTTGGTGTAGTCGTGGCCGCCCCTTCACTTAGGGGGCGAAAGAAGGAAGTGCCCCTTCACTTAGGGGGAAAAAGAAGGAAGGATTTGATGATGCTTTTAGCTTTGCGTATTGTCCGTCTCATTTCTAACTTTGTGACTATCCTACAAAATAAGAAAAAAAAGATTAGTGAACTTGCGACAACAATATTAATTCAATTTCCAAGTTTATTGTAGTCTATGATGTCCTAATTTTCAAATGTACATATCTTTCAGCTCGGTTGAGAGAGAGCATTAAATAATATCAATTTGGAAAGATAATTCATAAAGGAAAAATATTCAAGAAGGAAGTTTTCTAGAATTTAGCATTCCTAATGCTCAAAACAAGTGATTAATGAACAGTGGCGTTCTTTACTAAGAATGTTTTTATTGCTGTTTCAAAAGGCTGTAACTCACAAAAAACTAAACAGAAAAATATGATCTATAGTAATTCGAAAAGGGTTTTTAATTATATAAAATTTTGTAGCAAACGTATTTCCCAAATGTGAAGTATAGGTGATCAAAAATGGTGAAACATTCAGTGACAGACTTCACAGCTACTGTAGCGCCAAGAGAGTTTGAGTCAATCACTCAATCACTTTGTTTCCGCATCCAGAAAAAATAAAAGAAAAAAAATAAGAAAAAAAAATTGCCTTAAAATAAATCAACTCAAAAATAAAACGCAACTTTGCAAGTCCCCGACAACGGCGCCAAAAACTTTATCGATTATTAAACCGACGTCTTAAAAGACCCGCAAACGCATGGTGTACCGTTAAGTGCAACGGTAAGCGGGGTAGTATCCCAAGAGACTTGTGGTGCAAATTATACTTTGAGCTACTAGTTTTATCCAATAGCAACAAGTTTGTGTAGGTTTTAAAATAAAAAAAAGAACGAAATAAATTACAAGATAAATTGGAGTGGAAACTAAGGCATCGATTCCACTCCACCCTTTATAACCAGATAGCATAAATAATTAAAGTAAATTACGAGTTCCTGTATCATATATCCTTGGTTGGGCATATGTAATTCATCAAAAGATACAAGAGATTTAGTAATTGAAAACTACCCATAAGCCAACTTACTCAACCATGGTCCGGTTGATAAGTATGGATTATTTTTTCTTCTCTATGTTCCTAACCTATCTTGTTATGGTCCAACAAGATGGTTACATAGATTCATTATTCCTTCTAATCCTAGCTATGGTCAAGCATAGGATGAAGGAATACGCATATGCAATATTCCAGGATAAAGAGATAGTAATTACTCTAACTAAGCTACACAATCAACACTAAGGCTACATTGGGTGGAGCTTCCTCTAGCCTTGGCTAAGAAGATTAGCTACTCATCCCTTTAATCATTGTTATACTACTATTACTACGATAAAAGTAAAAGACAATAAAAAGATAAGAACAAGAATTTTATTGCTTATTGAACCTAAATATTTCCACTCTCCCAGATGATCCCTCATGGGTAGGATTCCCCTCCTATTTTTAATGTATAGGAAGGGTTACTAAAAATCACCATTAATATAAAATCCCCTAAACAATGTCTAAAATCATGCATTACAGCTCATGAGAATAATATATATATCTAATTCTCTTTAGTTGGATTCTATGCATGGGCCTTTGGTTGACAACTTCAAATGAGAATCATTGTTGGTGTGCATCGCCCTTGTTCTTCGTTAAAAACTAGAAAATTGTACAACTTGCTTATCATGTGACCAATTTCTATAAATACAAACAAAAACACTATTAGTGTGACATTTATTTAATAAATGGCTAGGTAGATATAAATTTAGGAGTTGTACACGTAAATATTATTTATCTATCACATAACAAGGTAAACCATCATTCTACTGACAACTGCTATGCTTTACAGAGGTTGCTAGAATTTACTTTCAAGGAGGGACATATGTACGATTATATTATCGATATAGAATCACACAAAGATGACAGCTATAAAAAGCAGCTTGAAGTTTTCCAGGCTGAAAATAAAGCTGAGGAGAAACATCTCTACCATATGTACCTTAGCAACATGATTGAAATCCATCAAATCAAAAACTCTTGCCGATTCAAGCGCATGAGGCTGTCAAAATGTTGCAATCTCACACCTCAAGATAAGGAAGCCAAGCTTATACCTGAGTCGAACAATCGCCGTCTTGGGATCTCATTCGAAGATTGCGACATTAGTCATGTGAAATTTCCACATCATGATGTATTAGTCATAATGCTCATGATGAATAAGTTTGTCGTGCGTACAATGATGATCGATACTAGAAGAGGTATTGAGATTCTCTTTTAGAGCATAATCGACTAGATGGGTTTGGCCGATTAAGTTATTCCAAGCGACACCGATATCAGAAGATTTAATGGCTTAACAGAAGAGTAAGTAGGCAAGATCATCTTACCTATTACCGCATGACCAGCCATAATTGACATTGTCTTCTACGTCATCAATGTCAAATCTCATTATCTCGGGATTGTGGGCCATTACTAATTCATAACATGGAAGTAATCGCTTCTACCTATTATCAAGCACTTTGCTTCAAACACAATGATGGCATCTATGAAATCAAAGGTCAAAAGTTTTATCGAGCTTACGAGAATACCATCTCTGCCATTCTAAATACCTCATACATATATGTTGTATAGTAATTACAGAAGGCTGATCATCTTGATGATCAGCCTTCAACAGAAGAGCCTATAGAATACATCAACATTGATGGACCTAGAAGATGTACTTTTATCGGTACCAAACTGATCCAGCACGATAGGAATGTTCTTATTCAATTCTTACAACTGAATCGGGACGTTTTTGCATAGACTTTCGAAGATATGCCTGGGGTCGATCTGGCCAAGGAATGTCACAAATTGGCCATTAACATCAAAGCCACGACGGTCAAGCAGAAACAACAATGACTATCACCTCGCCTTGGAGATGAAATTAACATAAAGATTGAGAAATTAATCAAAGGATAATTCATTCGAGAAGCCAAGTATCCTAATTGGAAATCCAACTTCGTCGCTATCCCAAGGAAGAATGGAAAAGTCCAAATTTGTATAGATTTTACAGGTCTAAACAAACACGTTCAAAATGACAGTTTCCCTCTTCCCAACATCCATTAAATTCTTTATTCCATGGCAGGTCACGAACTTCTATCTATGATGGGCGCTGCTTCGGGATACAATCAGATTCCTCTCTTAGAAGAAGATCAAGAAAATACCACTTTTATCACAGAAAGAGGACTTTACTGCTACAAAGTCATACCCTTTGGACTCAAAAATGCAGGCACAACTTATCAACGGTTGATGACTACTATATTAAAAGCACATCTTGGGAAAATTGTGGAAGTCTACATTAATAATCTCTTGTGCAAGAGCATACAGTCAATCGACCACATCACATATCTCAACACAAAATTTAACATTCTTCAATCTTATAGGATGCGATTTAATTTTGAAAAGTGTTAATTCGGAGTACATTCAGGCCAATTCTTCGGCCATCTCATCAGCAAGAAGGGGATCGAGGCTAATCTAGATCAAATTCGAGCTCTCCTAAACATGACATCTCTAAATACAACAAAAGACGTACAAAAACTTACTGGCAAGATTACCGTTATTAACCGATTCGTTTAAAAATCTTCAGATCGCTGTCGTTGGCTGTTCCTACTTCTCTACGGTTGTACCAAACGAGGAAAAGTTTAGCCCAATACAGATATCCAATAGACATCAGAACGCAGGGCAGCTTTTTAGGATCTCAAAACCTATTTGGGGAAGTCTCCTATCATGAGCACCCCAGTAGATAATGAAGAATTGATCCTCTATCTAGCAGTTACAGGTACTTCTATCAACTCGGTACTCATTCAACTTGAAGGGAAGATCGAGAAGCCAGTCTACTTTATCAGCAAAACCCTCACTCCAACGGAAACGAGGTATTCTAAAATTGAGAGAATCCATCTAACTCTTATTTATATTTTACAAAAACTTAAGCACTACTTCAAAGCTCATTCAGTCAAAGTCATGACGAAGAACCCACTCCAGGAAGTTTTGTCCAAGAAAGAAAAATTCAGGAGAGAGTACAAAAATGGTTAGTCAGTTTGGGAAAACAAGATATCAAATTCGAACAACGTCATTCAGAAAAGGGTCAGGCCGTTGTGGATTTTCTCATGGATTTTCCAGTGGAAGATCCCGAGTGGGTGGAGCACGATCCTAACCTTGCCGAAGAAATTACAAAAGATCCACCCTCAAAAGCATTTGACGAACGAGCTGAATGGGTCATAAGGAAAGGGTGAAGACTTTTTTCAGATGGTTCAGTAGGACTCACAGGGTCAGGAATTGGAATCGCATTGATTAACCCTTCCAACGAATGAATCAACTCAAAAATGTCACCGAATACGAAGCTCTTATTCATGGACTCGACCTCGCACTTGAGCTCGGAGTCCCAGAGCTCTCAGTCTACACATATTCTCTACTCATCATCCACCATTACTCTGAGCAATACATGAAGAAGGGCAAGATAATGGAATATGCTGCCCTCGTTGCAGATAGGATGAGCAAGTTTTCTAAAGTAACTCTCGATTATCTTCCTCGAGGTGAAAATAGACATGCCGATTCCTTGGCTTATCTAGTCGAGGCCTTGGGTGCAGAAGCTAGATATCTTCAGATCGAAGTGATATCAACCCCCACTATTGATCGTATTTCTGTATGTACGATCAACACTTGGGACGATAAAGAGGAGGACAACGATTGGAGAAAGCCCTTCCTTGCCTACCTTGGCACCGACAACGAATACAAAGGACCCTTTATAACAGATCTAAAAGAGCGCCGATTGGTGATCGAAAACTCAAAGTGCAACACAAATCAAAACAGTTTTTTATATCGTCGTTCCGTTATGGGGTCTTACCTCAAGTGCCTCTCCATAAATAAAGCTGATGAAATACTCAGAGATTTACATGAAGGGACTTATGGCTCCCATGCCGCAGGTCAATTACTCACAGATAGGGCAATTATACAAGGAGTATTCTGGCCAGGCATGCGCAGAAAGGTAGAAGAGTACTCACGCAAATACGATACATGTCAATGACATGGATACATGATCCGTACCCCTGCACTCGAACTACATGCAAGCAAGGTGTTATAGCCATTCAAAAGGTGGGCACCCAATCTTGTCGGTGAATTTTCTAATTCTCTAGGTAATCGCCGATACCTACTCGTAGGTATAGATTAGTTTACAAAATGGGTAGAAGCAGTTCCACTCTGTCAAACTAGAGAAGAAAATGACATCTCTTTTATCTGAGAGTACATCATCACACAGTTTGGATGACCCCACTTGATTCGAATTGATAATGGGCCATAATTCGTTAGAGAATAAGTTGTAGCTTTCCTCAACAAACTCAACATCATCCACTCACCATCCAATCCCTACTATCCCCAAGACAATGACCAAAACAAAATCACCAATAAACCAATCATGGATGGACTCAAGAAAAAGCTTTACTGACAAAAAAAGGGAACTAGATACGAGAACTCCCTCATGTTTTATGGGCATATAGTGCCACTCTATGTCAATCTACCAGCTGTACTATATTTCTCCTTGCCTATGGCACAGAAGCCGTCATACCAACTGAATATCACCATCTAGTCAAAGATTACGAGCTTACGGTCGAAAAAAATGAGTTCAAATCACCATATGCATGCCAACCTAGGTCGATATCACCATATGCTAGCCAGTTCGTACAACAGACGAGTTCGAAGTTATATTTTCCAAATCGACAATCTCATCCTCAGATAAATCCCTCCACGCCGCAAATAGGTGCATGCCGAGAAACTAGCAAATAATTGGGAGGGTCCATTCCTAATCACTGGTCTAACTAGTCAGGGATCCTATTATCTCATGACTGAGCAAGGAATTCCAATCCCAACTCCATGGAATACTAGGCGACTGAAATGGTACTATCGTTAAGTCCCTCACTACTCCACTTCAAATTATTGTTCTTTCCATTCCAAAAGTAAGATTTTCATCTCCATACAATGTACATTTTATTCTATTCAATGAAAACTTCTAAGTTTTTTCCCACACAACTCTCTACTTACGTAGACAATGCATAAAAGCTAATACTAGTTTTTAATCGACCTCTATTCCAGCTAAAGCAAATATAAAATTAGCTTTCAAACCGTACTCTATATATACTCTGCGATTAAAACGAAGGTAATACTAGTTTTCAATCAAAGAACTCTACTAGACATAAGATAAAGCAAAAGTAAACAAGTTTTCATCTCTACATATGGCTGCGACAATTATACCTATTAAACCAAAGGTAAAGCTAGGTTTTAATCAAACTCTATACATACTCTATGATTAAAACAAAGTTAATACTAGTTTTCAATCAAAGAACTCTACCAAACATAAGATAAACCAAAGGTAAAACTAGCTTTCATCTCTCAATATAGCTACGACAATTATACCGATTAAACCAAAGGTAAAACTCGCTTTCAATCAAACTCTATACATACTCTGCGATTAAAACGAAGGTAATACTTGTTTTCAATCAAAGAACTCTACCAGACATAAGATAAAGCAAAGGTAAAACTAGTTTTCATCTCTCAATATGGCTGCGACAATTATACCGATTAAAGCAAAGGTAAAACTAACTTTCAATCGAACATTATACATACTCTACGATTAAAATGAAGTAATACTAGTTTTCAATCAAAGAACTCTGCCAAACATAAGATAAGATAAATGTAAAACTAACTTTCATCTTTTAATATGTCTACGATAGATACTTTTGCAGGTTACATATATAACCACTACAAAGGATTCTTTTATGCTCTTGGGAGGTCAGCTACGCTTTCCCCTATAAAAGGAGGATGATCAACCATAAAATCTTGAGCTCGAGCAGCCACAGTAATCCTACCCTACTCTACCAATTCAGAAGGTCGATAACCTAACTTCCGTTCTATAGAGTTTATACAATTTCCTCGATATACATCAGCTCTACAAATGTATCCTCTATCCGAAAAACAATCGTACAATGTATCTCTCTCAAACTCAAGCTTTCTCACCTCCTCTACAAAATAGGCAATAACTGTTGTTGGCATCTTTGAATGCAATACTTTGGGCATAGCTGCATTGGCAAAATTTACTATCACTTTTTAAAGACGCTCTTGTAACTTCTTGTACCGTGCTTCATGTTATTCCATGCAACTTTTGCGTGGGACATATGATTTATATGCTCCCTCATCTTCTCATCTGCTTTATCAGATCAGCCTGGTTCATCATCCTCAATTCTACTACCTGGGCGCAAAGTTCCTCATGATCTCTGTCTACACCTACCACAGTACGGGATTTCCTTAACAAATCGTCCTTTCTCCTTACTAAAATCTTCTTACCTCTAATAACCCTCTCTAACTTTTGTTCCTTGAAAAGAGCAGTATCCAACTTACCATGGCACTACCTTAACCGCTCATTTCCTTTTTGTACGAGACCTTGAGTTCGAGCTATATTTTCCTCAAGCTCCCGGATTTAAGCTGATAGGTTAACCACATTCCCTTGAACAATGGAGCTCCAGGTACTCATTAAATTAGCTCAAGTCTGCTCTTGTTTATTCATTTTGCTGATCATTTAGTTATTTAAACTGACCACAAAATGACGTAATACTTTCCCTAACATTTTTAACGCCTGGATATGGTATCGATCCATGTCAGCCTCCATACTCTTTACCATCAGTGCATCATTCTGGCTTTTGAGTTACACTATCTTTTCCTTTGTCTCTACAAGCTCTTTTTGCCTCTTACTAATTTCGGCATCCTTCTCCTCGATCTTCTGAGTGAGGTCATCAATGGTTATTGTTACCTCGATGAACTTTAAATGTACCTTTACGTGTTGATCCTCCCTATCTTAATTTGCCTTTCCCATTCTATCAAACTCCACCGCAAACTCTTAGTAACATTGCCATGTCTCTTCTTCGCTCAAACGAGCTGACTCCAATTCGACCTACACATCATAGATACAATACATCAAGTTCAATTTAGAACACTCACTCAATACATAGAAAAATCTTATTTTTAACAAAATTCCTATTTTTTGAGATCTACCGTGTAAAACTACTTCTAAACTTAAGGTCGAAGTATGATCCCAATTCGATGAACAATAACATATACTTCCAATTCCAAGGTACACATTCTTTATATTCTTAATTTTTCAAATACTTTGATATTATCTATACACAGTTGAGTACCATTGCCCCTAAAATGTTAGTAAGTTTTTGGTCTGTCTCTACGCTCTAATTTTTATTTTGTAGCTCTAGAGTAATGAAGCATACAAGTCAAATATTTCTTGCTCTTTTTTGGCCTGTAGCTCTGCTTGCAAAGTCAATAGGGACACAGAGGTGTCTTTCCCCTTAGCAAGCTCATTCTCTAATTCTTTTATTCGGAGGCACATATCCTTACGTTCCTACAAGCACGGTTTACAAAAATAATTTATCCTACAAAAATTTATCCTACATTGATCCATATAGTTACAGTTCACAAACCCCTCATAATTACATAACCAAATATTCAACAATTCTACTCTACCTTCTCATTCACATTATCTGGATTGACATCATTATCCCCTTCGTTCTCTCGCACAGTCTGGGGAGAAACTCCATCCAACCCTCTCACAACGCCAGCCCTATTATCCTCAACCTCCTCCTCTTCAACATAGGTATCCTCCATAATGTCATTCACCTCAGTTTTGGAGTACCCCATTTTTTAGAAGGTGGCACCCAAGCATATCACGCTAGACTACCACCTCTTCCTGATTCTTCCCCGTTTCTTCTGTCAGCTCGTTAATCTAAATATCTTGCGCAACCTTCACAGAACCCAGTCGCTTCCCCTCCCGAGCCAAGTCGGAATTAAATTGAGCAACCTCCTTCTCGAGCTCTGCCATCCCACTTTTGAGCTCAATTTTCTCCTCCTCCATCCCGAGGCAGATCCCCTTCATCAAACGAGCAGCCTGCAAACAGACAAAGAAACAAATCGAACACATTTATGAAGATACATAACTATACAAAATTCAAAGATAACATTCAAATCATCAAACTTGCCACTTTGCTCATCTCCTTCACACCCTTGCGAGCTGCATGCCCTATCTTCCACAACTTTTAACTTATCTTCCACACCAGGTCGATTCTCCGTGACCTTCGCCCCAATCAGTTCAAAAGAAGGATCTACCCTTCTCTTCTTTGTCCCTCCTTCGACCTCACCATTCCCCGTAGTTCCAGAGGTGGAGCCACGCTTCAGCATCTTCTTCGTCAAAAATGCTCGAGCTAGCTTGCTCGATATGATAGACTCTGACACACCTGCAAAATCCACTTTAGAGGCCTTTGGCAAAGCCACTCGTCTCTCTCCATCAGCTCTTCTCTTCTTGTTATCGCCAACACCCGTCATTAGTCACGTTGCTTGAGACTTTTGAACTTTCTCGGACATGCTGTTAGCACGCTTATTTTTATTTATATTGAGGTCTTTCAGTACTGCCTTGAGCTCAACCCCTTCCTAAGCAACAGTATCTAATAGGGACTTCTTCTTTTTCACCTTCGACGAAGAACCTGCCAAACAACAATACATTATCAATAACAAAACAACATTTAATTTTAGCAGTTCAATATTATACGTTATTACACTTATTTTTCTTCACAATTTTATACAGAAGTTCCATGGGTTCTTCATTATATCTCTGAATGCAATCACCTTTCACCCAAATAACATTATCATTCCACATTCGACCTACTAAATTCAGATCAAAGAAAAGGGCTCGTAAAGAAGTATGCCCCTCTACTTGTTGAATAATTATTCACTCCATAAAACTGTAGTACATCTTTAAGAGATATTCTCCTCTCCACCTCATTCTCCTCCCATAATTTATTCAAACTCTTACATATATTTATCACCTCCCACATGTTCTCGTTCAACTGGACAGGATATGCCTTTATGATATTTATTATTTCTTTCGCAAGATTGCTAAAGGGAAAAATCAACCCATACTTCAACTGCGACAGGTAATATAGAAAATCCTCTTCCAGGTCGCTCTGAACATTCCCATGAGAATACTCCAAGGAAATCGATTCATCAAAACCCCTTTCTGACTTCTCCTTCTCTAAATCAGCCAACATAATGAAATGTTCCTCACCAGATCCTACTATACAACTTTGAAACTGCCTACCAGCATGTTCTACAAAGTTCCCCCATCTTCCCCCTATAAGAGCCTTGGATTTACATAACTTTCTAAACACATCGGAGTTCGGAGGGTAAGACATCAATTATCTAGGGAAATCTGGAAATTGAACCACTCCTACTTTTTCCTCCCTATCAAATTTTACATTATTAGATTCAACCGAACGACTTGAGGTCGAACCCCTCATCACAGGGGAACTCCCCATCTCAACTGCAAATTTAAGATGAGGCTTGATTCTATATAAATACTCCTCCCTCTCGATCTACATATAGGTCCAGGTATTCAATCATTATCTTTTATACATACATCATACATATACGTATATCATTCACATCTCTTTTATACACATATATCAAACATATTTTCATGGGTTACTATAAATAGTAATTTTGCAAAAATTTGAAGCCACAAAAATCTTCCACAAAATTAACATCAACAGTATCGTAAAAACATTCAACTAGCCTTCAACGTTTGAAAACGAATCTAACGCAGTGCCAAATCTTTCCTTCACAACGCTGCTGAACAACCACCTTCATGACTCAGTCTCCGCAACCTTCTCTCGTCTTGACTGTGGATCACTCTGGTCTAATCTCACAAAAGAATCTTTAATTTTTTTTTCTTTTCTCCCTCTCTGTTCTTTAATTTTTTAGAAGTAGATAAATGTTTTAATGAAGAAGATGAAACATTATTTAGTCTCTCTCTCTAACTGTTAGCAGTTATTGGGCCTCACACGAGCCGCCCTCAATTTTTGAACCGAGGCGTCCCTTCTACAATTAATGTCAAACGTTTTGTACCTTTTTGGTAAAAACACCTTCCCATCATTTCCCCCTGCCCTATATTATATTATATTTTCATCTACCTAAATCTTCCTCTGACCTCCCCACACTCATGATGACTCAACACTTACACACAATCAAACTTTCTCTGCTATAACACTATAGAAAAAAATGGCTACATACCTTTTCTACTCTGGCTTCTACTACTTATAGAAGTCCTGACATCATTTACAAAGCTTTAACATTTCAAGAAATTAAAATTCTTTATTCAAACAGTCACAACAACATTTGTAACGAAATGGCATAGATTCAAATTTTATTCTAATTACATTTCCTTAGTAGCTATTCGACCTCATACAATTTACTCCGACGCATATAATTACACCTAAAACATCCCAGATGTCCTTGTGAGCCACACCTAATCAGTTCGCCTCCAGCAATCCTCACATCTTCCAACTAGATCACTTCTTCAGCAATTAGTCTTACTACCCCTTTTTGAACTGAAGGTTCCACAATCACTTTTTGGAAAAGCTCCTCGTAGAAGCGACATCCTAACTCAAGTTTCCTGCCCATCCAATCTAAATCTTTAAACTGATACTCAAACACTGGAAAATCCGTATCATAATCTAGCAAGCCAAAGATCCATTCTCGTACTTCAGCAATCTTAATCGCCAATCATCCCTCAGTGGCATAACGAATTCTTTCAGATCGAATCCACACCATATTCTATGTCTTACTTCTATCTACACTCATTTCCCCCTATTTTATGCAGTTTTCTAGATTACTTCAAATCTCCCATAATTCATATTTGTATTATGTTCTTTAACAACAAAAAACCCTAGTATCCCGAGTTGAAATTATTTGAACTTATCTATCCACAACAACATCAGTGAATTCGGCCTACTTCATCTCAAATTTATTTTCTCCAAAGACAATATTTTAGAGAGACCTCCTGAGCTCAATTTTCTAATTTCTACATATTCTAAATCTTTTACAGTTGTCTCCCCCAATAATTTTAAGTTATTCAGTTCAAAAACGAATTCTTACACATATTTTATGTTACAAGCGCATATTTACAACTCGATTGACATGGTATACTTTCAAGTTCGAATATACATTATATTTTATCCTCTATGTATACATCCCCGAATTACTCATAGCTCGATTATAATCAAAAGGGTTAATTTTATCCATCAACACAGTGTTTGAATAAATGTGTTTTATTAAGCTCGAGTATAAATTATAGGCACATTGCAGATAACAAGTCTTTCAGGTACTTTACAGATAATAAGCCATTCAGGTACTTTACAGATAATTAGACTTTCAGGTACTCTGAAAGCAATAAATCCTTCAATTCATATGTCTTAAGTAATGTTTCACTCCAAGAATTTTTTGAAGCAATGCAGGTATTGGAAAACGCTAAGTATCCCCCTTCCTATGAGTTTGATCGAAGTCTAGACATGAAGTTAAACTTCAAGTGCAAAAACTATAAAAGAAAGAAAGTCAGTGCTTGAACCAACTCTTTAAATAAAAGGTCTTCTTAGAGCCAAGAAACGATGAAGGTACAGAAGCAGACTTCAAATCTCTGTCTCCCTTCTCTACTACCACCATCAGAGAGTTGGTGCAGATGAAGAAAGCCTGACCTTAGAATCCAATCATACGCAAGAAACCAACAAAGCTACCTCGCAGTTGCACCGGCCCCCACATCTATCTCCTCAACCGTATCCTCTGCAAGGATTCGAAGACAGCTTCAACGTTGCTCACCTGTCAAGACAACATAATAAAATCTCCATATTTAGTAAAAATCTTCATCAACTTCAACCATTTCATCTTCTGACATACCTTGATATGTCGGTGGAACAGGAATGGGGGTGGGTATCTCCAGTGATTGGTCACCAGAATATCTCAACTTAAATTTCTACATCTTCGTAGAAACTCTCTTTTCATAAACCATTCTCCGGGTATTCACCATTATCAATCTAGACTTCCAGAGAATTTTTTAACAAATAGCGTACTTTGCGAGAATCCTAGGTATATGTACTATTTATATGACCCTTGTATTTAATGCACAAGTACGTTTCCAAAGCCGTCATTATTCAATACAGAGCCACTCTCAAAGCCCCAAGCATCGCGTACATCAATACTTTTAACATCATTCAATACACATACATCCCATCATATAAAAAAATACGCATTTTCCATGCAAGTCAAATCAACATTAATACGTCCTTTCTTTTTAACATCCAATAACACAACTCCAAAAATTTATTCTCAAGCAAAGCCACTTGTGATTTCAGTTGTAAGGGGGCGATTGTAGGGACCTATCCCTCGATCTAACCCAATTTGAACTGCCTCCATATCAGACTCACACATTTTACACGTGATATGAACAGTCAACAATGTCTCCTAGCCTACGAGCTAATGAAAAATGTGGATCGAGCACAAATTGAAAAGCATGAATAAATCAAAGATACCTATTTATCTCGAAATCAACAGTTACTCAGTCAACCACTACTTCCCATATTTCTTAGAGAATGTCCATCAGCATGATAATAAACTGCGGGCAAGGCCTATATAAGGAAAAAGTCCCATAAGATACTGGAACTAAAAGAATACACAAGAAATCACCAAGAAAACCATATTTTCTAGATTCTCAAACACCAAATTTCTTATTTACAAGATCAAGTATTTATAGTTTGAAAGATCATTTGTGATAGGATATCAGGCTCAAGAAATAAAAGTTACTGTTACTAAAACCCTTAACCCGATGTCGTGGTTTCTTACATGTTCAGAGGTTTTCCACGCTAAAATACATGTGTTATTTCTTACTTTACATTAATTTTTATCACAGGAACATTAGTGTAAGAGTTAATTCTGAGCCATCTCAAGCTTGCGAAATTAGGCCATTACAGTTATGATAAGGAATTAAATGACACATGCAATTGCTCACCCTGCAGAAACTCTTTACTCAAGAAAAAACCGTAGGTTATTGTTGATGAACACGAAAACTAAAAATCCACTAATCAAAATGAGTTATAATCAAAATTACACTTACAGACTCGATAACCTCGTCTCGTGATTATCTCTCTTCTAATCCACACTTCACGCTCTATTTTCTTCGTCTCACAACGACGTTCCTTGATCACACACAAGGATCACACTTCTCGAATCACTCTAGAAAGTTATGTGGGAAGTAAAATTAACTAACTCAACATCAACCTCAAGGTTTTAGGTTCTTGATCGATGTTGATTAGTTTCTATGATAAAGGATATCAAACTCTCAAAAATAAACTTGGTAGGAAAAAAAAGGTCAGTAGAAAAACAAAACAAGGTTTGCTTAAATATGAAAATAGTTTTTCCTAAGGCTCGTTCGAACGAGACTCAAAGTCGCTTGAATGAGATACTCAAATAAGCCTATAAAATGTTACAGGTTAAAGCTCACTTAAAAAGGTCTTCTTTTCCTAGAGGTCGTTCGAACAACTTTCAAAGTCATTCAATGAGATACTCAAATAAGCCTGTAAAAAATATAGTTTGAAACTCATTTGAAAAGGTTGTCTTTTCCTAGAATTTGTTCGAACGGTACCCAAATTCGTTCGAACGAGATACTCAAATAAGCTTTCAAAAATATACAGTTTAAAAAGGTTGTTTCATCGCAGAAGTCGTTTGAATGAACAAAAAATTTGTTCGAACGAGAAAGCACAATTAACTTTAATAATAAAGGCAGTTAAAATGATTTGGCTTCTTCGTTATCAGAGTTCTTCTTACCAACTTACCTTTTTGGCCGTTGGCTGTAGAAGACTTGTCCGGCGGTCTTAATTCTGTCACTGTCTTTGACTGAGATAACCAAGGGATTCCATATACACGAAATGAGCCAAACCAAAAACTTTCAATCTCCCCCTTTAATTCATTTGGTGACCAAATAAAAATTAAGACCTAAACATCACTTTATAGTACTTCCCAGATACAGAGACAACCGAGACCTTAGAAAGACACCACCCCTTACATCAACAGGTTCAATCTCTAGACTTGTTCTACGGATGACATCTTTTACACTCCAAAATGAATCAAACAACTATTATTTAATATCTGCACACTCAGCAAACTAGTTTCTGACATGTGTATAAAGATGAACTTAAAAAATCTCTGAACACTGAAAAACATAATCATAAAAACATCAAACCAGAAAAGCTAGATCATATATTCTTTCATTTTGCTTTCCTGTCAGGGATGTTTATTTCTCCCCTCTTTTGTCACAGAAGAAACCAATAATAACCGTAATCTACTATCTGAAATAAAGCGAAATTAGATCTACTAGATAATCAAAGAAATATAAGATAGCATTAATCATATTTCCAATGTTAGTACATAGACTACTTTAAGAGGTCCTCCCAAAACAAAACTAGTCTAATACAGAAGAACCAAAGACTAAAACAAAATAGATAGCATAAGCATAGTCTAGACATCATGTGTCGTCAAGTATCCCAAGAACCGGAATCAGCATCATACTTACGACTCATCTCTAGCTGACAAAGACATTAAACCTCTATCTCAATAGTTCCCAGCCGTGTATCAATCTCGCCCAACCTGGTCTTTACCACCCCCATGTCCACTATCAAATTTTAAAGTATGCTCCCAATATTTTAAAGAGTAAACATCCCTTGAGTCTGTGCAGCTAATCTAAAAGAACCTATGTACTCACCTGGAGGAGCTGGCTTAGATAGTAGCCCAGTAGGAAGATGAGATACACTCTTATGAATGTTACTAGCATCCAATCTCTCTACTTTAGTATCCTCTAGCTCATTAGGAAATACCTTACAACCAACATCTGTCAGAATCTGCATCACAAGCCGGGCGAATGGTAATGAACTCTGAAATGCCGTTTTGGTGCTGGTATCTATCATCTATTCTATGATGAAGTTTGGAAGATCAATTTCCATATCATTCTTGAAGGCATAGAGAAATACTTGCCTCATCCGCTCAGAGAGTTCATTCTTTTGGGACCATGGGATGATATTAGTAATATCAATATTATGTACTAGGCGGGACTCATTATCTAACATCCTTCGAGAAACAGGTCCCATTCTAGTATATATGTTATGTTAAGTAGTGATGTCAACAACCATCTCATTCAACTCATGATGAACTGGAATCTCATCCTCAGTAAACTCACCCTCAATAGAATAGGCGGGCCATAGATAGGACATTACAGGCCAAACACACTTGGGATATCCAACGTGCTGAGAGGATCTAAAACCTAATATAGCATAGAGTCTGCCCCGATTTAATTTATATTCTGCCCCACCAATAGTTACCAGAAAAGTTTGATTGTGACGTGTACGGTTAGACTCAACTTGTAGATAAGCATTGAGCAATCGAACAGTTCAAGGATATACCTTTCTAATGGGAGTAAGAATCTTGGTCCATTCATTAGCTTTGAACTTTGCAAATACTTTCGTGTAATCCACATTTACTTCAGAAACACTTTTGATATCCACTAGTTGTTCCTTCACAATCTATCTATTTATAAATCACCTTTCTGTGCTCCAATGCGCAGGTTGATCTCTTTCTCGCTAACCATTGAGAATTACTATATTGTCAAGGCGTGGCCATTTGGTTCCCGCCCATAACATGGGTGCCATATCTCAATCAAATCAAGCTCGAAAACCCAAATAATAATACCAAAGCCCGACAATCACTGGTGCACACACCAAACCAATAACCCGCAAGAAAACCCAATTCAACCAACAAACCCAGTTCAATCAACAATCCCATGAATCCACAATGTAATCAACAAACATCACAAGTATGAATCATTAATCATCAACAAGCCTGCTGCAAATTTGGCAAATACTTTGTATACACAACTTTAATAATCACCCCAATCACCAGTAAAATTAAACCACAATCTCCTATGAGTAGCCAATCTTAATCAACACAAGCCCATATGGTAACCCATCACAAATCAAGTACTAGCCCATACAATTATCAGAACAAGTTTAGGCAGATAGAGAGAGAAAAATTACCAACCTGCGAGAGTGATGAAAACTTATAAAATTAAACCATAAACACGTGAATCCAAACCCCACACGAGATCAAAGAGGAATCAAACTAAAATCATCCCTTAATTAGTCATAATTGATTCGCATAGAGGAGAGTAGGTTGTTATGAAAGAAAAACAAAGTGAGAGAGGAAAGGAAACAGTTCAAGTAACGAAGAAAAAGTCGCAGGAAACTGGTATGAGATGACCAAATACAAATCTCGCATGAACGAAAATCAAAGTCGTTCGAACAAGGCATCCAATTTTGCCAAAAAAACACCACATCTTGAAAGCTAAAAAAAGAGACCAAATCTTATTTGAACGAACATACACCTCATTCAAATGAAGCATCAGATTTTACCTAAAAACCGCTGTAGCTTGAAAATGATGAAAAGAGACAAAAAATCGTTCGAACGAATAGAAAACTCATTCGAATGAAGAATTAAATTTAACCTAAAAGCCACTACAGCTTGAAATGGATAAAACAAGACCAATTAGTCATTCAACCAAACAAGAAACTCGTTCGAATGAATGAACAGAAATAGGTAAACTCAAAGACATTACCCAAGCATCCAACACCACCCAGACACAAGAGAGATAAGATAAGAGCCATGACTTTACGAGATAAAATAGAGACTACCAAACATACTCCCCCTCAAAATATGCAGATTCAAATATATAGCACAGCAGATACATGACTCATTAGAGAATATTATTGATCTATAAATGAAATAATGCAAAAGAACTTGGTATGTGTATGTGCAGTCTAATCAAAGTTCTGACATTTAGACGTATGAAGATCATTATATCTGAAAAATGCGTCAACTTAGGCCTCTCATGGTTTGTCACTCAAAATTACTGAGAGTTGACTAGGAATCACTCAGAGGAAATATAAATATGAGTAAAATGAAATGACAAATTCATATTTCAATAAAACAACGCTATTTTACTTAAAGAACTCACAGAAGGAAAATTAATTGTTATTGGTAGTGTCAAGTTAAATACCATAAATTTTCTAACTATTATCTCCACTAAACCGATTGCACTAGACCTAGAATTAACTAGGACATTTCGGGCTGTAAAGAAGGTAAAGGTAGGCCAGTGATGAAGTAGGTGTTTTGCTGGCATTCTGAGGACAATCCATAACTACCACCTCCATTGTTGATATCGAAATACTCCTTCCTTCCATTTTTTTCTTTTCACTGTGATGTTTCTAGATATATACCTTGTCTTCTAGGACTAGTTGAATTTACGCATTGTGAAATAAAGGTGTGCAGGCAACACTAATTTACATAACTTCTTTCATACTTTATTACTTCTTATCCTCAGAACAAAAGGTTAAACAAGAATTGGTGTATATAAAGAAATGGCTTATTTCTAGGCTCAAAGGGTAGCAAGTGATTAAACGTTTTGAGTTAAGTATTAAAAGGTTAAAGAAGGTGCAAATAACACTGCATAAAATCATATCCCAAACTTTGACAATTTTTTGCTTCGCCTCGAATCAAGTAAAGAAAATGTTACAGTATTTTAACTTGAATTGGATGTCACCACCAGCAATTTATAAATGCATAAAATAATGTGATCGTAAACAAAGAGAGATTTTGTTGGAAATAATTTATTTAATAACACTCGAAGCTTGCACAAAAGGTTTGATCCTCATATAACATTAGGTAATGAAGTCTCTACATTTATCCTCAAGGTTTCTATTTACGACTAAATTTATGGACTGTAGTCTGTAGTGAGGAGACGATTGGCTCTAGTGAGGAAAAAGTTCTACCAAGTAGCTCAAGCATTAATTTAATATAACATGAATAAATAAATCTCGATCATGCATATTCGTAGCAAAGATAGACTTTGATGAAAAAATTAGGGGGAATAAACAAAAAGACACATACCTTATACAATCCACAGAATAGCAACACAAACAATCAGGATGACCGGAGAGATTCTCTCAATGGAACAGATACCAATAACTCATCTGAGAGTTTCAAACCAAAGAACATCCAAAGGTTTGGTGAAGAAATCAACAAGCTGGTTCTCCGTACCAACAGACTCCACAATTACAATCTTTCGCTCAACAAGGTCTCAAATGAAATGAAATCTAATATCGATGTGCCTTGTTCTTGAATGTTGTTCAGAGTTCTTAGAGATATTGATAGCACTTGTATTATTACAATAAAGTGAAATTACTCCATGAGTCAAGCCGTAATTGTATAGCATTTACTTTATTAACACTAGTTGGGTACTACAACTTCTCGTAACAATATATTATGCTTCTGCAGTAGACTGCGAAATGTAATTATGTTTTTGGCTTTACCATGCAATAAGATTGCTCCCAATGTAATAACATCCTCCAGAAGCGTTCTTTCTTTCATCAATTTTTTTAGCCCAATCAGCATCTGAGTATCCGATAATTTCAGACGTAGTATCTTGAGTATACTACAATCCAAATTCAAAATTCCTAGAGATATAGTGAATAATTCATTTAGCAACGTGTAAATGAGACTCCTTAGGACTAGCCTGACATTGAGCACATTTGCAAACACTAAACGCAATTTCTGGATGACTTGCTGTAAGATACAGCAAGTGTCCTATCATACTCTAATACATTTTCTAATCAGCATCAAAACCTATAAAATCCTTACTCAATTTGGTGGAAGTACTCATTGGTGTCTTGGCATACTTTGCGAAATCAAGACCAATTTGTGTTACCAGATCCTTAGGATATTTAGATTGAGATACAAAAATGCCTTCTTCCCATTACTTGATTTAGAGACCTAAGAAGTAGGTTAATTCCCCAGCCATGCTCATTTTGAACACTATTCCCATTAATTCTCGAAATGCCTTGGCATGTGAATCAGATATGGATCCAAACACAATATCATCAACATATACTTGAGCAATAAGTAATTTGTCTCCTTCTTGCTGAATAAACAACGTCTTATCATTTCCCCCTTGAATGAACCCCTTTCCAAGTAAGAAGTTTAAAAGTCTGTCATATCATTCTCGATGAGCTTGTTTTAGTCCATAAAGATCTTTCTTCAAACGATGCACATACTATGGATGATGTGATCTTCAAACCCCTTTGCTTGAGTTACATACACTTTTTCCTCAAGTAGCCCATTCAAGAATGCACTTTTCACATCCATCTGATATAGCTAAAACTTCTTGTGACATAAGATAGCCAAAAGCATATGAATAGATTCAAGTCTAGCTGTGGGTACAAAAGTTTCTACTACAGTAACCCATTTTATTTGATTGTAACCCTGAGCTACCAACCTTGCTTTGTTTCACCCGATATCACTATTCTCATCAAACTTGTTCTTGTAAATCCACTTAGTACCAATAATATTAGTATTTGACGGTTGTGGTACTAAGTCCCACACATCTTGTCGCTTAAATTCATTTAGCTCATCTTGCATGGCGTTAATCAAGTATTTATCATATAAAGTATCTTTCACGTTGGTTGGTTAAATGATCGACACATAATACATACTCTTCACTGTCTCATATAGCGTAAAGCATTAATACCCTATGTAGCTAGCAGATTTATAAAGTGCAGCACATTCATAATCATCATGGTATCCAGAAGTACCACAATTCCGTGGAGGATTAGTACAGATAGTAGCATTAGGTATTGAGATTTCACTAGTTGATGTTTTACAAGTTTCGAAGTGAGAAGTACTAACAGTTTCCGTGGGTAGTACGATATCTTAAGCTATAATTGAAGAGGTAAACGGAGTTTCATTACTATCTTCATCATCTGTTTATCCAAGAACTGTTGAGTCATCAACTACTACATTAATTGACTCCATTATCATCTTGGTCTTTAAGGTGTAAACTCGATAAGCCCTACTGTTTGTTGCATATCCTAGCAAAATTCCTTCATCGCTTTAGGCATCAAATTTTCCAATATTCTCCCGATAACATATGATATAACTGTAGGAGTACGCTCCCGCTAGCCACGAGGTGGAAGATCATTGAATGGTCCCTCTACCAAATCTAGGTGTACTCCAGATAGTATTGTAGGAGCACACTCCCGCTAGCCACGAGGTAGAAGGTCACCGAATGGCCTCTCTACCAAAACTAAGAGTACTTCAGCTAGCATTGTAGGAGCACGCTCCCACTAGCCACGAGGTGGAAGGTCACTGGACGGCCTTTCTACCAAAATTAGGAGTACTCCAACTAGCATCGACCGCTCAGGTCATCATACGAGCTCCCTGCTAGCGACAAGCACGTCTCAGGCGGGTACTCGCTCAACGACCCTAAAGACACGTGAGCAGGAGCACTGTTAGGTCAAACCTTCCCTATAAATTGATAGGGAAGGTAACCTAAGAGGGGACCCTTTCTGAAGAATAGCCTCCTCCATTAAAGAAACCTCAATACCCTAAGAGAAAGAGGAAGAGGAAGAGGAAGAAGAGACCCAAAGAGAGTTGAGTGGTGCCCTCCTCCGGTGAGACGTGTCAAGCCTAAAACTAATTATTACGTATTGTCGTCCCGGAGAGGAATCTTGGGACTACAATTGATAGGGAGGGTTTGACCTAAGAGGGAACCCTTTCTGAAGAACAACCTCCTCCATCGAAGAAACCTCAATAGCCTAAGAGAAGAGGAAGAGGAAGAGGAAGAAGAGACCCGGAGAGAGTTGAGTGGTGCCCTCCTCCGGTGAGACGTGTCAAGCCCAAAACTAATTATTACGTATTGTCATCCCGGAGAGGAATCTTGGGACTACAATTGGCGTCATCGGCATTCCATGACTAAACGACCTCTACAAGTAGTAATGGTCTTCACTGAGACCACCTCTAGGTGCAGGTTATGGTAGAGATGAGAGCCGCCCTTTCCCTGTAGACCACCGCTAGGAGCAGGTTTGGTAGAAATGAGAGCTTCCCTCTCTCTGAAGACTACCACTAGGAGCAAGTTATGGTAGAGATGAGAGCTGCCCTCTCCCTGAAGACCACTGCTAGGAGCAGGTTATGGCGGAGATGAAAGCTGCCCTTTGCAGCAAGACCACTACAAAGATAAGATAACAAGCCCATACTCTCATATGAGCCTTTTCTCATGTAACGCGCCCATACTCTCATATGAGCCGTTGCTCATGTAATGAGCTCATGCTCTCAATCGAACCTCTTACTCTCATATGAGCCCTTGCTCATGTAATGAGCCCATGCCCTCAATCGAGCCTCTTGCTCTCATATGAGCCCTTGCTCTTATGATGAGCTTTTCCTCTTACGATGAGCCCCGTACTCTCATATGAGCCCTTGCTCATATAATGAGCCTATGCTCTCAATCGAGCCTCTTCCTCTCATATGAGCCCTTGCTCAAATAACGATCCCTTGCTCTCATATGAGCCCTTGCTCTTATGATAAGCCCTTTCTCTTACGATGATCCCCGTACTCTTATATAAGCCCTTAGTCTCATATGATCCCTTGCTCATGTAATGATCCCATGCTCTCAATCGAGCCTCTTGCATTCATATGAGTCCTTGCTCAAAGAACGAGCCCTTGCTCTTATACGAGCCCTTGCTCATGTAACGAGCCCATGCTCTCATATGAGCCCTTGCTCATGTAGCGAGCCCGTACTCTCAACCGGGCCCCTTGCTCTTGTATGAGCCCTTTCTCAAATAACAAGCCGTCCTCGCTAAGTACGAAAGTCATTTTTTGATGTAAAAACGAAATGACATAACTAGGGGCATCCTTGAAGTAGGCAGTCCTCGCTAAGTACGAAATAGGGGGCATCCTTGAAGTAGGTCGTCCTCGCAAAGTATGAAAGATGAAGCGTCCTTGAAGTAGGTCATCCTCGCTAACTACGAAAGATGGGGTATCCCTGAAGTAGGTCGTCCTCGCTAAGTACGAAAGATGGGGCGTCCTTGAAGTAGGCCGTCCTCGCAAAGTACGAAAGACGGGGAATCCTTGAAGTAGACCGCCCTCGCTAAGTACAAAAGACGGGGAATCCTTGAAGTAGGCTGCCCTCGCTAAGTACAAAAGACAGGGCATCCTTGAAGTAGGCCGTCCTCGCAAAATACAAAAGTCATTTTTTGACGTAAAAGCGAAATTACATAACTGGGGGCGTCCTTGAAGTAGGCCGTCCTCGTAAAGTACGAAAGACAGGGAATCCTTGCACTAGGTCATCCTTGCTAAGTACGAAAGAGGGGGCATTCTTGAAGTAGGTCATCCTCACAATGTACGAAAGACGAAGCGTCCTTGAAGTAGGTCGTCCCCGCTAAGTATGAAAGACGGGGCGTCCTTGAAGTAGGTTATCCTCGCTAAGTACGAAAGATGGGGTAACCTTAAAGTAGGCCATCCCCGCTAAGTACGAAAGAGCGGACGTCCTTGAAGTAGGCCATCCTCGCTAAGTACGAAAGACGGGGCATCCTTGAAGTAGGTCGTCATTGCTAAGTATGAAAGATGGAGCGTCCTTGAAGTAGGCCATCCTCACAAAGTACGACAGACAGGGCACCCCTGAAGTAGGCCGTCCTCACCAAGTACGAAAGATGGGGTGTCTTTGAAGTAGGTCGTCCTTGCTAAGTACGAAAGACAAGGCGTCTTTGAAATAGGTCGTCCTCACAAAATACGAAAGTCGTTTTTTGACGTAAAAACAAAATTACATAACTTGAGGCGTCCTTTAAGTAGGTCATCCTCGTAACGTACGAAAGACGGGGCGTCCTTGAAGTAGGTCGTCCTTGCAAAATACGAAAGTCATTTTTTGACGTAAAAGTAAAATTAGATAACTGGGGGCGTCCTTGAAGTAGGCCATCCTTACAAAATATGAAAGTCGCTTTTTGACGTAAAAATGAAATTACATAACTGGAGGCGTCCTTGAAGTAGGCCGTCCTCGCAAAATACGAAAGTCATTTTTTGACGTAAAAACAAAATTACATAACTGGGGGAGTCCTTGAAGTAGGTTGTCCACGCCAAGTACAAATGATGGGGCGTCCTTGAAGTAGGCAATCCTCATAAAATACAAAAGTCATTTTTTGACGTAAAAATGAAATCACCTAACTGGGAGCGTCCTTGAAGTAGGCCATCCCATTAAAGTACGAAAGACGGAGCGTTCTTAAAGTAGGTTGTCCTCGCAAAGTATGGAAGTTAGGTTTTGGTGCATAAATCATCCAGCAGGTACGACCAACGTTATCTTGTCCAACGAGGACTCTTAAAATTTTGGAGAGCTCCAAAAAGTTCCTAAGTACTTTTTCATATGGTCGTTACAATGTCCAACGAGGACTTCTTAAAAATTGTTGGTTTGAAAATAATTTGACGTAAAAAAGTTAAATCGAAGTCTTGCATTTCCTTTGGCAGAGACAAATTGTCCACTTTTGCCAGCCC
The DNA here is from genome assembly GCA_014058105.1 of Kingdonia uniflora. NCBI lineage: Eukaryota > Viridiplantae > Streptophyta > Magnoliopsida > Ranunculales > Circaeasteraceae > Kingdonia > Kingdonia uniflora. Next base: position 509,177 of record JACGCM010000003.1, read on the forward strand.
ACAACGTATTGGATATTGCTAGGGTGGACCGTACCAAGTCAATGATTATATGGAAAAGATACGAGCTATCACGAAGAGTAGTCCCATGAGAACACACTCCATAAGGATGTGTAAGTGGAGATTGCCTATTTTATTTAAGTAATTTTTTGCGTAAAAATGAAATGCAAGTTTAAGGCATTTTTCATTGAACAACAAATTGTATACAAAGATAAGACGTAAAAAATGATCCTCTAAATGTTCATAACAACATTAGTTGATGCCATGTACTCAATATAAGCATTAAATATTATACTCGTTCCCAAAGAACAAACTACGGGCTGCCTAGCTAGAAGAGCATGTGCTCAAGCATGAAGAGTCGGCCCAAAAAGAGTGAGTGGTGCCCTACTCTGGTGAGACGTTTCAAGCCACGAACATAATAATAACGATTGTGGCCCTCAAATATTTTAAGCAAAATATGCCTGTTAGCTGACGTTTTGGCCGTCCAACGAGACCCACACTCACATGCTATAAAAGAGCCCGGTCATAAAGAGGCCCATGTTTATTGGCCGATGAATTGACAAAAATCAGTCACGCTCATTTTCTTTTGCTCAGTGGACTTTTAGGGTGACTCAGTTCGTCCTCATCATGAGCAAGAGCTGAGATGAGCGATTGTATGAGTACGCTCCCGCTAGCCACGAGGTGGAAGGTTACTGAATGGCCTCTCTACCAAAACTAGGAGTACTCCAGCTAGCGTTGTAGGAGCACGCTCCCGCTAGCCACGAGGTAGAAGGTCACTGAACGACCTCTCTACCAAAACTAGAACTACTCCAGCTAGCATTGTAGGAGCACGCTCCCACTAGCCACGAGGTGGAAGGTTGGTGGACGGCCTCTCTACCAAAATTAGGAGCACTTCAGCCAGCATCGACCGCTCAGGTCATCATACGAGCTCCCTGCTAGCGACGAACACGTCTCGGGCGGGTACTCACCCAATGACCCCAAAGACACGTGAGCAGGAGCACTATTAGGTCAAACCCTCCCTATAAATAGATAGGGAAGGTAACCTAAGAGGGGACCCTTTCTGAAGAGCAGCCTCCTCTATCAAAGAAACCTCAATAGCCTAAGAGAAAGAGGAAGAAGGGACCCGGAGAGAGTTAAGTGGTGCCCTCCTCCAGTGAGACGTGTAAAGCCTAAAACTAATTATTACATAATGTCGTCCTGGAGAAGAATCTTGGGACTACAATAACATTTACATCCAAACACACGAAAGTATTTCAAGTTTGGCTTCTTCCCAAACCAAAGTTCATAGGGCATGTTAAGTGTAAGAGGATGAAGATAAACTCTGCTAATAGTGTGGTATGAGGTATGAATAGCTTCTCCCCAAAAATGATTCGAAACATTATTTTCATTGAGTAATACCCGCCCCATCTCTTGTAAAATTCGGTTCTTTCGTTCTGGTACTCCATTTTGCTGTGGTGATATTGGTACTGAAAATTCATGTTTAATCCCATTAGCACGGTAGTACTTAATCACATCATTGTCCTTGAACTCTCCTCCATGATCCCTTCAAATTATGTCAATGGAATAATCTTTCTCATTTTGTATCCAAAGGGCTATTGTATAATATTCTTCAAACGTGTTAGACTTTTATTTAAATAGTGTAATCCAGGTGAACCTTGAAATATTATTAACCATAATAAAGATATACTTCTTTCCCCCCAAAGTACTCATTATCATAGGACCCATTAAGTCCATGTGAATTAGCTCCAGAACTCGCGTAGTAGCAATGTTGTTGGATTTTTTGTGCGGACTCTTGGTTTGCTTTCCAATTTGACATGGTCTACACACCACATCTATTAACTTGCTTAGTTTTGGAACTCTACAAACTATATCCTTACTTGCTATCTTGGCAAGATTGTTGAAGTTCACATGTCCTAACCGTTGATGTCACAGTTCCACATCACTCATTTTAGTAATTTTACATGAAATAGAGTTTTATGGTATATCATAGAAGCTGCCAGAAATTTTATCAGCAGTCATGATGCATTTCCTAGTATTATCAAATGCACGGCATACCTTCTTGTCAAATGTTACCGTATTGTCCGCATCACATAAGTGACTCATACTCAGAAGATTTGTAGTTAGTTCCTTGACTTAAAGTACATTATCAATTGATGGGCATCCAATTCCCTCTACACTCCCTTTTCCCACAATATTTCCACTTATCTCTCCTCTAAAAGTAACGTCACCCCCTTGAATATCTGTGACATTGCTCAAATGAGCATCATCCCCAATCATGTAATGAGAGCAACCACTCTCTACAACCAACTGTGTAGAGTTGAAAGCATTTAAAGCCATCACTGCCACATTACACCGTAATTGTGGTAAAAGATTCTTCTTCTACACCCAAATTGATCTTACTTTCTTTCATACTTTTGTTGTTTGAGTCAAATTCCTAAAACCCTTCAAAGACTTTCGGACAACATAGGAATTACCAAATGATTGGGCATATGATCGATAGGGTTTCCCTCTTTCTATGTAAAGATCATTAATACTATGGAATTTAGGAACATATCTACAATAAGGAGCAAGATGACCCTTTCGACCATAAGCCTAGCAATAAAATACATGAAAGATAAGAGGCTTCTAAGTCTGTCTATGAAGAACATTAATTATACTAGGTTTTGGCAAATATGGAAATGAAGTAGCTTTAACAAACTTAGTGATTTGAGGTGAGGTGGACTTAGCATTTTTCTCATCAAATCCTAACCCTCTTTTGTCAGTACCATTTTCGCTCATACTAAGTATTTCATCAATATTTTTTGCTACATGAGATAAATCTTCAAGTTTTTACTGTGTAGAGGTCAAATCAAATTTAAGTTTCTCAATTTCAGTTTAAGCCAATTTCATATTTTCTACAATAATATGTTTTTCCTTTTCACAAGTCTTAAGTTTTGCACTAAAACCAATGAGGGCTTGCTCAGTTGGTAAGACTAGTGCTTTGAAAATGAAAACCAAGAGGTCCTGGGATCAATTCCCACAAGCAGCTTCTAACTTAAAAAAAATTGTACTAAGAGATTGTTTCTCATTTTTAAGTTTCTCAAGTTGAAAAACAAGTTGAGAATACAACTCTTCAAAATTAGGTTCTTCGCAGTTATCATTTTCATAGTCACTGTGATCTTCTCCGTCAGTTTTTAGTACAAAAACATCATAGTGATCACAACTTTATTTAATAACAACTATATGAGTTGTCAAACAATTTCACCTTCTTGAAAGGTATTATCATGTTCATTATAGTCATCATCACTGTCATCTCACATTACAGTAATATTCATAGCCTTGTGTTGTTATTAGAACTTATAGCAGGACAGTTATGAGCATAGTGACCATACTTGTGATACCTATAGCATTCAACTTTATTTAGGTCTTGTTTAAAATTAGTTTATTTGCCATAAGACTTAATGCGGTCATGAGGATGTGACTTATAATTCATATTTATGCCCTTGTTTCTCAAATTATAATTTTTTCAAAAGTTTTTTAAATTGTTGGCTTATAAGAGCAATCTGTGAATAAGAGTCACGTTCCTCATCATCGTCAAAGACACAAAAGTTATCAACATCTCTGGTCCCTAAGAAGAGAAAGAGTTGGAGAAAGAGGTAAAAGCCATTTTCTAATTCTTCTTAGGATTTCCCATTTCCAATTCGATTTCAAAAGTTAATAATTTTCTAGCATGTGTGTCAGGTTTCATGGTTTTAAGATTTTATGCTTCCTCCATGGCATCACGTCTGGATCTAAAGTTCTTAGGAAGAGATCTTAGAATTTTACGAACTATTTGAACATCAGTGTATCCAGTTCTTAAAGAGGAACTATTATTGACAAAATCACTCAGTCTGGCATAAAACTCACTAAATGGTTCATCCTCACTCATCTGGATGTTTTCAAATTGAGAGGTGAGCATTTGCAGCTTACTCATTTTAATTGTATCATTAGCATCATGAGTGCTCATTTGCAGCTTACTCTTTATACTCGCAGCCTTCTAGTACAAGTCGAATACTCGAAGGCTACATCGATGCCTACCTAGAAACCCGAAGCCCAGCAAGACAGTAACTAAGTCCACGAAGCCATCTGAGACTAATCGAACACTTAAACTAATCATCGAAGCTAACTGTTATAGTCGAAGATAGATGAGCAGCACCAGAACTTTGCAACATTACCATAAATACTTCAACCAGAGGCATACATGGTCGAAGGCAGGCACGTCAGACAGCCAGCTCACCAGATATAATAATGAAACAAGCCAATTGATAACTATAGTGACAAAACCAATAGCTGCAGTGTCAGGACCAACAGCTACAATGTCAGAACCAATAACTACAGTATCAGAACCGACTCCTGGTACAAGTTAGTTATCCCCAAATGACATACGTGTAACCTGACCTCCTATGGTGACTCAGCCCTTTTTATATCCTATAAATAGAAAGGAGGAGGCAGTATGAGGGGGTTAGAAAATTTCTCCCCTCAGCTCCCCAGGATAACCTTCGACCATCTTGTAACTTACTTCTATTCGATCTATCTACTAAGCTCGATAAATATCATCATCTATTAAAAATCCTTGCTAGAGGTCGTAGAGTAATTCATTCAAGGACTCCACGCAAGTGTGTTAGTATAGTAATATCATTTTTTATTGTATTAGATGCTTGCTCAGTCCCCTAGTTGAAGTCAATCCCCAAGGTGTAAGAGTTAGTTTTTCCCTCAACGAAACTTGGCTCCTACAGCAATCATTCGAATCTTCCAGTAGGGAAAGTTTGTGCCATCAAAGAGTGGTGGACGATTTGCCTCTAAAATTTTTAGAATCCATTAAATTTTAGCAAGCACTTAAGACAGAATCACCATTCAGGATATAAAGCCTACAAGTGATTCTGTTCTTGTACCAATTGAAATTCTATGTGCCCGTATTTAATGTATTTCAAAAAATTAGGTCAGAATTATTCTTATCAATTAATGATCTTGGAATAAGTAGAAACAATCAATAGTTATGATAAGGAATTAAATGACACAAGCAATTATTTACCCTAAAGAAAGTCTTTACTCAGGAGAAAAACCACATATAATTATCAATAAATACGATAACCAAAAATCCACTAACCAAAAAGAGTTATAATATAAATTATACTTACAGACTAGATAACTTTGCCTTGTAATTATTACTCTTCTAATCCACATTTCACGCCCTATCTCTTTCATTCTCGTAACAACGCTCCTTGATCTTACAGCAAGGATCACACTTTTCGAATCACTCTAGAAAGTTATGTGTGAAGTAGAATTAACTAATTTAATATCAACCTCAAGGTTTTAGGATATTGATCGATGTTACTTAGTCTCTCTGATAAAGGAAATCAAGCTCTTAAAAATAAACTTGGTGGGAAAAAAATGGTCAGTTGAAAAACAAAATAAGGTTTGCTTAAATATAAAAACTACTTTTCCTAAGGCTCATTTGAACGAGACCCAAAGTCATTCAAATGAGATACTCAAATAAGCCTATAAAAAGATACAGGTTGAAACTCATTTGAAAAGGTTGTATTTTTCCAGAGGTCGATCGAACGACACCTTCGATGAGATACTTAAATAAGCCTACAAAAAGATACAGTTTGAAACTCGTATAAAAATGTTATCTTTTACCATAAATCATTCGAATGACACCCGGAGTCGTTCGAATGAGACACCCAAATAAGATTTTAAAATGATGCAGTTTGAAAAGGTTGTTTTATCGCAGAAGTCATTTGAACGAACATAAAACTCGTTCGAACAAGAAAGCACAATAAACTTTAAAAACAAGGGTTGTTAAAATGATTTGGCTTTTCCTTTATCAGAGTTATTCTTACCAACTTTCCTTCTCGGCTGTTAGTTGTAGAAGACTTGTCCGGCAGTCTTAATTCTTTTACTGTCTTCGACTGAGATAACCACAAGATTCCACATACACGAAATGAGACAAACCAAAACCTTTCATATTTACCTCTAAAATAATTGTTGAACATACCTTGAGAGAATTGATTATTATGTTAAAATTGTCTGCAGTATTACACCTTATTAGTCTGGAGCCACTTAAGATCCCAAGAGAGAGAAAAACTCCTAGTATTTGATCGCCATAAGATTTTATCAAAAGATTTTTTAAATATTTTCATGCATGCCTGGATAATTCATGTTTAATATCTTCTTATTGTACTTTTTTATGTGTCTTCAAGCCCAGACTAACTGAAAGCTTTATCACCCATAAATCTATAGTGGACACCTTAACTCTAAACTAAGCAAAGGGAATTGCACATCTTGGTAGCCTTACAAAGAGGAAGCATAAAAGCAGAAAATCTACGAGTATTGTAATGCGAGGTGATTTAGATTAGACTGCAAATACGTACATATCCAAGGAGAAAGCTCTAGAACAATCGGAAAAAAAAATCAATTATAACTTACGCTTTTATATCTTCGAAATATCCATGAAGAACCCCAATAGAATCTAGTAAAATACTAAGATTGTTTCAAAGGTTATGTATAGTTTGTCATGAGGAGAAGTTATGCGCAGCAACTTGCAGATTTGTATGTTCAGGTAAAGATTGGATATTAGAAGAATTGTAAAAGAGCTAAATTGATACTTCTGCGCATTCTTTGTTACGTTGGATAGGTAAAAGGAACATTTTGACTAATGTAATAGGACCACCGGCGGACTTAAAAATGTCAATATGCTCAAAAACCCCTTTGGAATCACCATCATGGATTATACTCCAAAAAATAGTTACCGCTGACCTAACAATTAACTTCTTAGACTTAAAGTGAGAATTATTTCCACAAAGATGATTTATTGAGGATACCATGTCATTAACACCCTGCCAGGTTTCAGGAAATGATATATTTTTTAACCGTCCAACCAATTGAAGAGCATCATCATTCTGGATCGAATACAGTCATATTATTTTCCATCATAAGACCTACCTAGAAATTTAAAAGAGGGGGGCAATTAGTAAATCAGAATGCATGATTATAATAGTATGCCAAAAAAATATCCTTGTACATTTTTATTAAATTTTTTTTTTTTTTGCCAGATACTTGGCTTTTAATTAAATTACTATTACATATAGTCATTTACAATTCCGTATATATTGACATGGTAAATATGCCCTTCATGAAAATTGTCTCATTGTTCCTACTGTGATGACATTTGTGAATGTTTATAAGCCTTTTTACGAGCTATGTGAACAAAAAAAATATATGGGGGAGATAAAGCTGAGGTTGGGCAACCCTCCTATCAGATATAGTGAGAGAGGGAATCCCAGTTTTACTTGTTACATTAGAGAAGAGAAAGTAGACATGAATTTAGCAGACTGGTAGAAATATTTTAGATCAAAATAGTGCTACTTTTGGTAGCATAGAATTTTTTTAAGCAAGCCACTCAACACCACGACCACATTAAATCCCTAGTTACAATGACAATACCACTGTAGAGCATCTCCAACAGATTTTGGGTGGTGTAGGTATAGGTGTGACAATACCCATGCCACACCATTTAAAATCCCCAATGGTGTTTTTAGGTGAGTGGCGTTTCAAGAATTTTGTGGTATAAAACATACCACATCCTTGGAGAGAGGCACGCTACTGGTTCTTTTCTAAACAGTACTTCAAACGACGCGCTTGCAATATAGTTGACTACATTAATTGTGGGAAATTATGCATGCACAGTATTGTTAGGATCCAATGAGCTGTAGGTGGCAAGTGTGTTGGAGTATATAGTGTTTCTACACATATACTCCTTCTTTAGTCCCACATTTATTTGTAATAGAAGTCATGAGAAGAAAATTAATAAAAGCTTCACAATCGTCAATTCTCCGTCGCACCGAGTTAACAGGTTCCATTTAGATCAACCGCACTACATCTTTCTCATTCTCCACACTATTTTAATATTTGATTCAGCTTTGAAGATTTGATAATCCATAAATCACATCATAGAGAATCACAATCAGAAATTGAAAAGAGAATGACCGCCATGAACTGTAGAGATTAATAAGCAAAATCACACCATAATTAACTTCGTTATTCTCAAATAGAACTACTTCATTATCGTCATATCCAAAAAGCAAAAGGCAAAATGCAAGCCCAATAACAACCAAAAAAACCCCACTAGTAAATAGCATAACTGCAAGAATCAAAGGAGTACATGATTACTCTGTTCACTTACGAACTTTGCCATTGGAAGAAACAAATGGGTAAAATGTTTTCAATGAGTTGATGAGTGTGATAGAAAGACAGATGAGATAGTAGGGGTAATAGTTGAATATCAAATTGTCGGAGAGAGAGGGAAAAAGCTTTTTATTTTGGAGGATCAATTCTTTGGTGGTGCAGTGAAGATAAAAGCAACTGCCCACCAAAATAGAATCAATCATTTTGATTTGGGCCTTAATGCAACAACTCAATCACAATCATAAATCCAAACAGATTGTAAAGAACATATTTTTGAGTTATTCAGTGACAAATCTGGCCACGGCAATGGCCGCCGCCGGCGAAAGCAACTAAGCGTTATGTCATCTTCAAGAACGTATCTGCTCTAATACCATGTAGAAATAAAATAAGAGGAGAAAATTTATTCACTCTTTAGTTGATAAATTAGATTACATCTTAGACTCCCTTTATATAATAGGAGCTCTTTAAACACTTTTATTCTTACTCAATGTGTGTCTAAACTAGTATATGTGTAGATGCACACATATACTCCATGTTGAGATATATAGTCCCACATTGGGGACATGGAGCCTTAAAACTTAAAATATAAGATACTGGAGCTACTCCTCTTATTGCCAATTGGTTATGAGATAAAATCTCCAATTATAATATGATATCAGAACAAACATTTCTTTCACGTGTTGAGCTCAATAGCCCACGTACTACTCCACGTCACCCATATATTTGTCTACAAGCTGTGCTCATAAATTACCCCACACGTGAAGGGGTGTGCTGGATATATTGTCCCACATCGGGAACATAGAGCCTTGCAACTCAAAATATATGATCCTGGGGCAACTCCTCTCATTGCTATTTGGTTAAGAGATTGACCCTCCTGTTCTAATATCATGCAGACATTTAGAGAATAGATAACAATTATATTAATTAGAAATTGATAATTACAAAAAGGGGATGCATCTCTATTTAGAGATGATAGAGTATCTCATTGAATTAAAAAGTCTCATAGAGAGAGAAACCTACTATTACTAAAAATAAAATATAATCTAGTGTACTCTAGATATTAGCTTGTATATTAACCTTATTTACTTGATATGATAAAACGCGCTTCACCATATTATTCTGCTCCATAATGTTGCACTATATACTCTAACACTCCCCCCCCCCCTCATGTTGATACGTACATATAATGTTTATTTCAGGGTGGATTACAATAATAAAAGGAAATAGATAGTTTCTTATAAGGTTGTAATCACTCCCTCACTGGAAAGAAAATAAAACTCCCCATAAGACTGATAAAACTTCTTCTAGACATCCTTTTTTATAGAAGTAGAAATACTTCAAAGCTTCACACATCTCTTGTGAATCGACAGCAGTAATCCCGACTTGCCATTTTTCTCAAACGTACTTATGAAATTGGCGGCACCTACCGACTTACCTATTTTCCCACTCGAGGGTAATATAAATATCTTCAAGAGACACTGAGGTAAAATAAATAGTCGATGAAGATGATCACTTGTGGTAGTGTAGAGGATAGATAATCAATTAAGGAAAGCAAAAACCACTCAAGGAATAGATAAAAAATTACACTAGAAAGAAAGAACCGCTCAAGAATAGAGAAGTTCGCTCAAGGAAGAGAAACTCACTTGAGAACTTTAAATAATAATCATGACAGAAGGAATTCAACATCTTTACCCGATTTAAAGAAAGAAATCGTTGTGTGTCATAATAGGAATCAATAGAATAGGCTGCATCTATCAATAATAAAAGATCTCATCTTGATTTTGTAACTTATATTTGTCAATGGCGGAAAAGAGATAAGATAATCACTAAAAGAAAATATAAAATCATTTAAGGATAAACTGACCTGAGAAGTGGAAAATTACTCAAGAAAGAAAAAGAAAAAAACTCTTGATTGACATGGATGGTAGTGTAACAACTTAATCTGATCCAATAAGTAAATCACATCTCGTGATAGGAACCAAATAAAATAAAAGATCGCCTTTTAACAAAGCAAAAAGTTATAATCAAATGTAACATCAATAGATAGAGAGAAAAATATATCTGCGAGAGGAATTGAAAGGTATGAAATTCAAGTTTTGAGTTATGATTGGTGAATATGAATTGACCAGGGGTATCTTAACATCATCAGTAGTAACAATGACTTTAAATTTTCCTGGTAAAAGCCTCGTTTCATTAAAGCAATCGAAAACTCCAAAAAGTTGGGTTTTAGGAAGCCCCATAGCCATCCATATTTCTCGGGATCCCAATTTATGTACAAGAAGTTGATCTAGATACTACTTTAGATCATGAATTATAGTGAGTGCTTAGAAGCCCTTATAAATCTTTAAGATTGGAACCCAACATTAGTGGTTTGGCGAATTTAGCAATGAGTTTAAAGAACAAAAGAAGTTATAAAATAAAGTTGTGTATCAAAAGGAGAACACATATTGCGAAGACATGAAAAGAAAAGAAAAGAATATATATTACAAGATTTTTTTTCCAAGTAATATGGCGGCTGCTACTGGCGAAAGCGAGAAACTGTTACGTTGTCCTCACGAGCACAAATTTTCTTAGATCTTCTTTATCGTTATCTTCACGAGACACCATTACATTGTGTATGTTGTTGGTTTTATTTCTCAAGTCATTTTCATAGAACTTCTCTATCATTTCCTATCGTGAGATACGATTTCTTTCTTTGAATCGGGAGAAGATATTCAATTCCTTACACTACAATTATGATTTTCTCAGCCTCAAGTGGATTTCTTTGTCCTCAAGTGAATTATTATTATTTTTTTAGTAAATATTTTTTTTCTCAAATAATAATCACAACTTAACATTACCTCGAGTAATCATCTTCATCGGCTAATTCTCTTACCTCAGTATCTCTTCAAGATATTTACATTACCCTCGAATGGGAAAATTGGCAAGTTGGTTAGTGCCGCCAATTTCACAAGTTTGTATGGGAAAAATGGCAAGTTAGAATGTTGCTGATTCCTACGAGATATGTGAAGCTTTGATGTATTTTTGCTACTGCAGAAGAATTATCTAGAAGAAGTTATATTAGCTTTAGAGGAGCCTTTATTTTCATTATAAGTGAGGGAGTGATTGTATCCTTATGAGGGATTATCTATTTTACTTTCTTATTGTTATCCACCTTGATATAGACACATTGTGTTCGTATCAACGTGAGGGTAAGTGTTAGAGTATATGTGTGCATCTACACATATACTAGTTTAGTTCCATATTCAATAAGAATAGAAGTTGTTTATAGAGCCTCTATTATATAAAGGGAGTCAAATGTGTAATCTAATTTATCAACTTAAGAATGAATAAACTTTCTCCTCTTATTTTATTTTGACATGTTGGTGTATAGTGTGTCTTCACATATACTCCTCCTAAAGTTCCATATTGGTTAGTAATATAAGTAGTTTACCCTGCTATATAAAGAACAGTAAAGGTTGTAATAATTTATATCTTGAAATATCAATATTTTCCTCACCTTCTTATTTCAAGATGGTATAAGAGCCTATTTGATCTTGTAGATGACTTAAGGGTTTACGCTTCCGCCGATGGCGGTCTTTGTCGCCGTCAGGCAACTAAAGTATGTTGTCTTTTCTCTTCTTCTTTTTAATCTTTCAGGCTTTTGGAAAAAAATATAGGTTTGCTTCTTATTTAGCAAAACCTTAACATTATTTTACTTCACAATGACAGCCATGCCACTTGAAGTTGATCTTACATTATTTCCTTTTTCTACTTTCTTTTCCTCCATCAACTTAGTATGACCTGATTGACTTGTTAAGCTCTCTTTCTATATCTATTATGGATTCGATTATCTCTTAGTTTTTGTGAAAGACAACTTTTTTGGTACCTATCGTAGGATACGATTTCTCTCCTTAGATCGAATAAAGGCATTAACTGCCTTCCACCACGATCATGAGATACTTCTTTTCCTCGAGTGATTCATCACTCGAGCAATTTTTATTTCCTAAAGTAATTTTCTCTTTTTCTCTTGTGATTATCTTCTTCTTTTTTTCGCCTAGTTTATATGCTGTAGTTTAAAATTTGAGGTCTTTTTAAAAGTGAATTGACAAGCCTTTGTGATTTTTATCACTTTCTTTAACGATTTCTCTTTGAATCACTATGATTTTTTTACTACTTCTTTCATCACTAATGCGGTTTGGGGTCTATATTCATATCACTAGATGTAATATTTTTATCATATTCTATTATGAGCTACGATTTCTTCTATGGACCGGGTGAAGATGTTAAATACCTTCTACCACAATCATCTCTTCTTCGAGTGATTTCTTCCCTAAGTGCTTCTCTATTACTCGAATGATTCATTCTTCCTCGAGTGATTATCTATTATTTTAGCATTTTTTTTATTTTTCTCTCTCGAGTGCTTATCTCTACATCTAGTGATTCTCTCTTTCTTGAGTGATATTCTCTTTTAAAGTCTTTTCACTTTCACCTGCGTATCCCTATTTCCACAGTATTTATTAAAGATATTCATATTATCCTTATGTGAGAAAATGGTAAAATCGGTAGCTACCGCTAATTTTATAACTTTTGGTTACAAAACCATATGTCTGGGAAAAATGGCAAGTCAGATATTACTGCCACTAATTTCATGGGTGATGTGCAAAGCTTTAAAATGTTTCTGCTGCTGTAAAATGAAAGAATGGAAGAAGGTTTATTAGGGGGAGCTTCAATTTTTTATTAGTGAATGAGTGATTGTATCTTTGTGAAGGATTATCTATTTGTTCTGTTATTGTCATCCACCTTGATAGGAGCATTTTCGTATCAATGTGATGGGGAGTGTTGGAGTATATAGTATGCATACACATATACTCCTCCTTTAGTCCCACATTGGTCAATGGTAGAAGTAGTTTAGATAAAAAGCAATAAGGTATGTAATAATTAGTATCTTAGAATATTAATATTTTCCTCCCCATCTTATTTCAACAAAGTGAACTGTGGGTTGCAAATTGTAGTGCTTTAACTTAAAAGACCCATATTCATATTAAATTCCTAGTTATAATAACAATACCCATTATAAGTGCCAACTTGCAGGAATAATGCAGACCTTAAGTTTTTACTTACAGTTAGTATCCGATGAAGGTGGCAACAGGTCAGGATCTAGTCAGTTCTTATTATTTAGGGACCCAGGCACGGTTTAAGTTGGTCTTATTAAATTCTAGACCTACGAAGGTAGACCTAGAACCAGGTAGCTCAAAACTTCTCGGTCGTAGTTGCATCTTTTTATTGAACAATTATTTCCTACTTAAAAAAAAACTAAAACCCCTGCCATAATACGAATCCAACAGAAGAACCTACCGTTGTAGTGGGCCATTGAGCATATCCTGAGAGAAGGTACCTGATGTAATTAAGTATTTACATCTCGAGTTTGAATGTGATATATGTTAGAAGGGTTTCCAAAGAGAATAAAATCTTTAACTTCATAAGAGAGGTCATAACCTAAAATGGAAATTCAAACTTAGAGACAGAAAGAGCCAACAGGGAAGAAAGTTTATGTCTTACATAGAAACTTGGAAACTTAGAGCATTTGTACTCACTTTGGCAAATTATTATTGTTAAAATTGAGTAATTTTTCTATAAGAAGTTAACACCTCTTCTTTGCTACATTGGACTACTCAAAAATTACTCACAAAATAATATTGTTTTGTGTAAATAATGTTATATTTCTAACAAACTTTAGTTGCCACATAAGTGTATATGTAGTAGTAGGGTGACTTGCTTAAGTGGTAGCAAGTCACCCTCATTTTCTCAAACCGATAGTAGGGTCATTTCGCTTAGGTGGCAACCAGCGAAAAAAAAAAATACCTGACGATTATTTTAGAGACCCACAGGGTAGGTTATTAAAATATTCATGTCGGGCAGTTCTGAACTGCACAACACAAAACAACCAATATGGGGATGCTACGTGCCATTTTTTTAATTGGATGAATATGTCGCGCAGTTCATAAGGACGGCAAAAAAATTGTTTGCCCACTCTCTCAACATTTAGTTTTTTTCATGGGGATTTAACTTTGAGGCATTTAGTCAAACACCTTCTTATGTATGCAATATATACTGAAACACCTTTCATCCATTAAATATGCGCAATACTTGTCTATTTTTGGAAAATCTCTTTAAGGCATTTCATCAAACACTAAGTTATTTATCCAATACTAGGTACTTAATACAAATAACATAAAGTTAAACATCATCCGAATTAAAGTTAACATGATCCGAATTAAACTTAGCATAATTAACATAAAATATTGTTTAAGCTAGTAGGAAAAATGCATTAAATAAACCTAGACCTAAGCATGACGACCTCCTTACTTTACGCCCATGTATGAGAATATCGTCTAAAGCACATTGTATCTCTGGCTTTCTCTCGTATCTGATTGACAACTCAGATAACCTCGTTCCCGTTACTCGGATAATCTCTTACGACCGTCTCAGTTGTTTCTTTATCTCATCTACACGGTCAATATAGTGCCTCAATTCTTCATATGCTACATGCCGTATTTTAACATTTTATTGCCATAGCTCATCCATTGTATACCTGGCTGGACATGGTTGTTGAACATCGATGGCTGGGATCGGTATCTATCTACGTTCTCAGCCGGTTCTGGCTATATCTATAAAACATCCAATAATTTAGGAATCCGACATCACGTCCATTTTATAGTCTTCTGCCATAGATGATTCACCTAAACTTAAAGTTTGTGGCACACGTACATCGGGACTACCTTGATCGCGCCCGAACATCCTCATTTTTTACTTCTCTTCACTAAAGTACAACCAATCCTAGGATTTAGGAGAGCCAGCCTCAAATACTTCACATAACCCACTTCCTCAACGATATAGTGGATTGTATCATAGTACTCGATAACCTTTAATCCCGTGTATACATCAGGATCAAAATATAGGAACTCCATAATATTGGTGTGGGGGTGGGGAGATGGGGTTATACGAAACACCATATAGACTCGTGATCTAACGCGTACATCCTTCTCCTAAATACTAAAGAGTCTCGCTCTTGTACGGGATAGATACAAATGGAACATGTGGTCATGTGATTCCTCTCAGGGACAGCAATGAGTGTATAATCATTTTGGGCTTGATACTTCCCACTGGAGGAGGGAACCACTCGACTCTCTTCAGGTTTCTCTCCATCCCCTTGACTTAGCTAGTTGTCTCTAAAAGAAGAAGAAGAAGAGGCAGAAGAAGAGAATCCCCTTAGGTTACCTCTCTACCTCTACTTATAGGGAAGGTTTTACCTAGGAGTTCCCCTGCTCACGTGCTTTGTGCAATTCCTAAGATGTTCCTTTAGGGTCGTAGGCCTCTGCATTTCCACGTGGGAAGAGGGGCTAATGGATGGCTCATCATTACTCGTGCTCACATCGGCTCTATGGTCATTTAGGTGAGTCCCAACCCAAGACCTGCTTGTCATTAGCAGGGAGCTCGGGAGATGGCCTGGCCAGAGAGCACTTCTGTGACCTTCCACCTCATGGTTAGCAGGAGCGTGCTCCTACAATAACCCCCCCCCCCCCCCACACACACACACACTTACGTCTTGCTCGTAGTGAGGGAGAGTTAAGGTGGTATGGTCATGGATTCGTCGGTCGTTGTATTGGGAGGTATGTGATATCATGTATGCCAATACCCTGGGAAGGGATAAGAGTAATTATTATTTAAATAAACATGTGGCGTGAGGTAGCTGCCACTATTGGAGATGTATCACATCATTGTGGTGGGTCCAGTCATTAATGATAACCCCCCCCCCCCCCCCCCCCGTGTACCCTATATAAGAAGACCTACTGTTAAGTAAGAAAAACTTTGGTTGTTCATTGTTTGTAATTGAAGTGAGTTTGAACACTCCTCTTTCTTGTTGTGGTCTTGGAGCGTTGCCTATGCAGGAAGGTTCTGGTTGGTGCGACGATCTGTTTGGGCCGTGAGTTGTCTTTCATTACACATTGGTATTATCGGTGAGTTCCCTAATCAATTTACTTGATTTGTAGGGATGCATATTTGTTTGTTAGTTTTAGCAAGGTTTCTCGCTTAGTATCTATGAACGGTAGGGGTATGATAAAATAGTATGAAAACCAGTGATGTTATGGCTGCATAATGTTGTGAGACTGTAAAAGTGGCTCAACTGTGATGCCAAGACGAATCATTTACAACATATCGTGGAGTCACAGTTAGGGTGGCGGCCGCGCAAGGCCAAGTGAGGGCCTCGGGGTAGAAAATCCCTGAGGTGCCCTAGTTGGCTAGGTGGAAATTATACCCTTTGTACTTTAGGTTGAGTCTGACATTTGTGTTACCTCGTGTTACCCATTCACCCTCTTGAGCGGGTTGTGAGAGATGGTAGACCTGGACTACGGCAAAAGCAAGAAATGTGGCGGCCATGGCAGCTTCAGTCAAAGAGGGCAAGGCCAGACCAAGGTGTCAGAAGATCATGCGGACCTGTGCTCCTGAGTGGAGGCACTAGCACTATATAGTTCAGAAGTCTCGAAGCCCAAGATTTTTAAATTACCTACGAGTGGTAACTATTGGTATTGCCATCCAATTTTGGTGACCAGCACCTTTGACTTCGATGATCATTTAAGTCATAATACTTTTAACACCAAGTGTATGCTGCATATCGTATTAGTATTATAGTTAATGTATTTGTCATGTGTGTTGTTCATGTTATCTGAATATCTGCTCATTGTTGTTCAGGTGTGACGCTCTTCAAGGTGTCATAAGAATTCTCATTTGTGCTTAATCGGTCATAGGAATAAGGATTGTCAGGTGTTAACAAAAATTCTAAATGGTACCTTTGACTCGGACAACTACTGGTCAACACAGAAGTATAGCGAGCCACATTTACGTGCCACGAGTGAAACCGTTTCTGTGCAGAGTATTCATAGATACAAATTTGCGGAGAGTGTAGGGATGAAGCCTCGGTTCTTGTCTGCGAGGGGAAAGGAGACGGCCGACTCATCGCAAGCGGTGCCTCTGGTGGCTGGACATAGCCCTAGTCTTAGGAGTATTAGTGGCTACATAGAAAAGTATGCCCTGGCAGTAAAGCAACAGAAAATTAGGGTGGCAGGTCTTATTAATGAGGACCTAGATGTTCTTCTGGGGAGGGAGAAGGAATTACTTTCTCAATCATTCATAGAGGAAGGGACCCACTCGGTGGGTAGTGGAAAGCTATTTGTTGGCGGCTTGCAAAAGGGGGGAGTACAGAGTACCCTATACAAGGATAAAGAAAAAACTCATTTGGCTGAGGCGCTCGAGGATTCTCGGGCACGACGTGCAGCGGTTGTAGCAGCTATACGGGTAAGTAAGTACTTGGTCGTGTATGCATATAGTCTCCTTTGATGTTGTCTAAATGGATGTTTGTTGTGACGTACAATGCACCCTCACGCTCAAGGCCACATTACTTTGTGGCGAGAATCTGGCCGACCGTAATGCCGAGTTAGAAAAGCAGCTCGGGGAAATGCAGGCCCTTCAGAGGGGACTCATGCAGGAGGCCGTACACCGTGACCTAGCAGAGCATGTGGCCAACGTGACCGAGGGGATTGAAGAACGAGTTAAAATGTTGATTGAAGAAAAGTTGTGACTCGAGGGTAATTTGGAGGTGTCCCATGGACATCTAAAGGTGATGGCATTGGAGAAGGAGGCGAGTGAGCAAATATTCTAGGAATAGCTCGTTGGGGAGAAGTATCAGATAGGCTACAGGGTCAGGTGGCAGATCCAGTGGAGGAAAAGGCACGTCTGGAGGAGGAATTTTGCATCTCTACCCAATGATAGGTTACTACACTAGCTCTGCCGTTGCTCACTCTGCGTCAATCTCAGGACATTCCAAAGCTGTGCCACCTAGGCTATTCTACTCAACAAGGTCTTGTACCCCCCAAAAAGCAAATGGACATCACCCCCGAAAAGGAGGCTCGACAGGCTAAGGAGGATACAACAGCCTCGACGGCAGCCTCCCAACCATAAGTGTAATAGTAATGTCATATGGTAAGGCCCATGGTAGTGAGGAGTAAAGACTTGTGTGAACCTGTGGTGCTCATGGGGACCTTCGTGGCCGTGTACTGTGCAAAACAATATTTTTACTTGTTTGAGAAACTTAGAAGACGTGTGGTTCCAATAGAATATTATGGATTCCTTGTGTATGCTTGATTGTTTGTCGTGCATGTAGTTGGCAAACAATAGTCTCGTGGGCACTGAATGTTGGATGTTTGTCTAAGTTTGGCTAGTCCACGTGAGGCGAGGTACTCTGATTATAGGAACGTCTTTTATCATAGACAGTAGTTGGCACGGGTACTGCGGTCGGTTTTACGACCGGCATCTCAGACTTAGTTTGGATAAACTCCCCCCGAAAGGGTGGACTAGTCATCGTTGGACTAGGGATTGTGGTCGCAGAGGTTTCCCGTCCCTCGATGTACCGGGGCCTAGTATTGTTGTAGCTGAAGCGCCATGGGAATCATAAATGTTAAGTGGAAGTTACAAGAAATGTTGATAGTGTGTGGGGTGACCTTGGGAGAAGTGGAGCAGTATTTAAGGGGCGTAATAATTAGGCAAGGGGCTATTGGATTTCCCATAAAATTATTGAGGCACCTTCACTTGGGGCCTATAAAAGGGGCTAGAAGTATTTAAAATGTAACCACTGTTTTAAGCTTCACTCTAAGTACCAGGCTTTTACATAAGAAGATGCAGACCCGATCGCAAACGGGTTTCGAAACACGGGTGGCCATGTGGGTAGAGTTCTATACCGAAATGTATTTTAGGCATCGGGGGATGGCGGGAAAACCACTAGAGCGGGCGTATGTCGACCCTTCTTCTCATCCAGAGGGGGGGGAGAAAATGTAAGAAAAACGTTGGTTCTGGTATCTTATTTTGCATGACCAAGTGAAGATCTGGTCTGGCCGTGCAGTAGTCCTGAGGGTCAAGGCCCTTGAGGATGTGAGGGAGGCCAGCGTAGATGGACCAGGCTATGGGAGTTCGGAGAGGCCATGCCCCTATTGTATGCAACTTATCAATAGCAGTGCCGTATTTTTCATGTTTCCCATTTGTAAATGTTAGTGTGAAAATGGAAGAGAATTTTGTGAGTATGTGTAATTACGTATAGAAATCCTCGTATGACTAGGATGCGTTATCGTTTGTGCGATCCTCTAGAGATAGTTAGGCGTGAAGTGCCCAACAACATTTTTAGTAGTCCTCGTAGGACTATGTAGGCTTTGTCGTCTTAACGACCTTAGAGAGGCAGTCAGTCGCGAAGTGCCCAATAACTTTTTTAATAGTCCTCGTAGGACTATGTAGGCCTTGTCGGCTTAACGACCTTAGAGAGGCAATTAGGCGTAAAGTGCCCAACAACTTTTTAGTAGTCCTCGAAGGATTATGTACTCTTTGTCGTCTTAATGGCCATAGATAGGCAGTTAGGCGCGAAGTGCCCAACAACTTTTTTAATAGTCCTCGTAAGACTATATAGGCCTTGTCGGCTTAACGACCTTAGAGAGGCAATTAGGTGCAAAGTTCCTAATAACTTTTTAGCAGTCCTCGTAGGACTATGTACATTTTGTTGTCTTAACAACCTTAAAGAGGCAGTTAGGTGCATAATGCCCAACAACTTTTTTAGTAGTCCTCGTAGGATAATGTAGGCCTTGTCGTCATAACGACCTTAGAGAAGTAGTTAGGTGCGAAGTGGCCAACAACTTTTTTAGTAGTCCTCGTAGGACTATGTACATTTTATCATCTTAACGAACTTAGAGAGGCAGTTAGGCGTGAAGTGCCCAATAACATTTTAGTAGTCTTCGCAGAACTATATAGGGTCCTTGTCGTCGTAACGAGCATAGAGAGGCAATTAGGCGCGAAGTGCTCAACAACTTTTTAGTAGTCCTCGTAGAACTATGTAGGCCTTGTCATTGTAACGACCTTAGAGAGGTAGTTAGGATCAATGTGCCCAATAACTTTTTAGTAGTCCTTATAGGACTATGTAGGCATTGTCATCGTAACGACCTTAAAGAGGCAGGCGCGAAGTACCCAACAACTTTTTTAGTAGTCCTCATAGGACTATATACGCTTTGTCATCTTAACAACTTTTATCTTTGTGAGGATGTCCAACTTTGAAGATGCCCCCTGTACGATGAGTGTACTCCTACTTCACAAAGCGACTCTCATCTTTGCGAGGGCATCCTACTTCAAGGATTCCCTTGTTTGGTGAGTGCACTTCTACTTTAAAAAATAACTCTTGTCTGTGCGAGGACGTCATACTTCAAGGATCCCCTAGTATGGTGAGTACGCTTTTACTTTAAAAAGTAACCCTCATCTTTGCAAGGATGTCCTACTTCAAGGATACCACCAGTGTGGTGAGTGTATTTTTTCTTTAAAAAGTGACTCTCATCCCTGCAAGGACGTCCTACTTCAAGGACCTCCCAAGTGTGGTAAGCGTGCCTTTTTTTTCACAATGTGACTCTCGCCTTTGTGAGGACGTCCTACTTCAAAGATGCCCCTAGTATGGTGAGTGTGCTTTTATTTTAAAAAGCGACTCTCGTCTTTGCAGGGACGTTTTATTTCAAGAATCCCCTTAGTATGGTGAGAAGAGTGTGGAGTTGGAGGTGAAAGCATATATTTTGGTAAACTATATGCACGTATCGTATTACTACTAATTCTATTTGCGAAGGTTCATTGTGTTCCAAGGGGATTTGAGCTCCTTTTCGTCAGTATTTAGTAGGTAGTAGGCATTTTCGTCGACCACGCGGGAGATGATAAATGGGTCTTCCCAATTAGGCTGAAGTTTACCCTTGTGATGATTGTGAGATGTAGGGAAGACTTTCTTCATGGCGTAGTCCCCTTCGCAGAACTTCTAAGGGATCACCCATTTGTTATAGTTTATCTTTAGTATATCCCGATACCTGAGCATGTAGGAGGAGACTTCTTCTCAAGTTTCGTCTATCAGGTCGAGGTTCTATACGAGGAATCGGTCGCTGACCTCAGTACCAACAATCAGTGATCTTGTAGTATTGGTGATGACCTCGGTAGGAAGTACTGCATCGGAGCCATAAGTGAGCATAAATGGTGTGAAGCCGTACTCTTACGCGGCGTCGTGCGGTAGGACCACAAGACCCGAGGCAGCTCGTCGACCCATCAGCCTTTGGCTGCATCCTGGCATTTACTGATGTCATCAATTATTATTTTGTTGGTAGCCTCAGCCTATCCATTTCCTTGGGGGTATCTGGGGCTGGAGGGCAGAATTTTTATATTGTAAGGTCGAGCGAATTCTGTGACCTTGTTGCCCACGAATTGTGTCTCATTGTTGATCATCAGAACTGCAGGGACGCCAAACCTTGTGATGATGTGCTTCCATAAGGTAATAACATCTTCTTCCCTAATACGAGCGAGGAGTATCGCTTCGACCCATTTGGTAAAGTAGTATGTCGTAACCAGCAACCATTGGTTCCTTCCACTCACCATGGGGAGTGCCCCGGCGATGTCCAATCCCCATTTTACGAATGGCCAAGGGCTAGAGATGGTGTAGAGGTCGAAGGCAGGGGCGCGGATAAGGTACCCGTGGAACTAATATTTGTTGCAATTTTACGCATATGTTATAAAGTCTTGTTACATTGTGGGCTAGTACAATCCTTGTGTTCGAGCCTGATCAGCCATGGAGCGACCCGCTGTGTGTGCCCCACAGACGCCTTCGTGGATTTTTGCGATGACTATTTTTACTCTTTCCCCAGCGATACATGTGAGGTACACAGCACACAGGCTCGTCCGATAGTGTTCATCATTAATAATTGTGTATTTTTTTGCTCTATTACAAAGGCTTTCAGCGGCTGACCGGTCATCAGGGAGGATGTGGTGTACCCCAAGGAAGTCAAGTAACAGTTCGTATCAATCGGTGCCTGCAGGGGCGAATGAGCTATCAGTTTGCATGACCATTATTAGATGCTCAAGTACACTAGGTTTGTCAAGGATCTCTACCTGAATAACCCAGAGCCTATCGCAAATGGTTCCTACTAAGTACGGGAAGGCGTCAGAGTGCCTATTCTCGCCATGGTGAATGTGTTCGAGGTTGACCTTTCTAAACTTGCTCAGTCATTTTTTCAATATTTCCATATAGTCGGACACTCTACCATTGGCCTGGAATGTCCCACTATGCTGGGTAACAACTAACTGTAAGTTGGTAATGATGGAAATTTCTTCCACGCCCAGGGCCAACGCTGAATCTACCCTGTACAATACTGCATCGTATTCTTCTTTACTGTTACTAAGGGGGAAGTTAACCGGTATGGATTTCTCAATTTTATCATCTGCAGGAGTAACCAGCACTATCCCCAAACCCGACCCACCCGCGTTTAACGAATCTGTCTATGTATAGCCGCCATCCCTTAGTGTAGGCCGGCTCGTCGTCATCTGGATGAGAGCCGTGGTTTCCATCTTCTTTGTTGTGCCAGTTGTGATCATTAATGGGGAGGTCAGAAAGGAGGTCGGCGACTACCTGTCCTTTAGCAGCGAGCCTCGACTCAAAGCGTATGTCAAATTCCCCTAGAGTGATTACCCATTTCGCGATGCATCGAGTTTTATCTTTTTTAGCGAATACCTCTCGTAAAGGTTGGGTGGTGATGACCTTGATTCGATGGGCTAGAAAGTACGGTCGTAACTTTTGTGAGGTGTATACCAAGGCGAGGACATGTTTTTCTACTGTAGAGTATCGAAGTTTCACTCCAATGAGGGTTTTACTAATGATGTATACAGGTTTCTTGGTTCGGTTATCCGTACTGATGAGGACTACACTGATAGATTCATCTGTATTCCCGAGATACAAGCCCAACAACTCATGTTCTTTTGGTACACTGAGGATTGGGGTGTGGCCAAGTATCGTAGTATGTCCTAGAAGGCTACCTTGGATTCATCGTTCTATTGGCAGTTTCTGTTCTCATGGATACATTGGAATAGAGGATGACATTTGTAGGAGGCTTTATAAATAAATCAGCCGATTGCGGCAATTTTTCCCAAGAGGGCTTGAACCTTCTTTAGTATCTGTGGTGAGGGCATATAGGCGAGGGCACAGATCTGATCAGGGTCGACCTCAATTCCTCGTTGAGTGACTAAGTGCCTAAGGAACTTTTGCAAGGAGACTCCAAAGCTGCATTTCTCAGGGTTTGGTTGCATCTAATAGGATTGCAGCTTTGTGAAGACGGTCTCAAGGTCGTTGAGATGGTCAGCGCTCAATTTTCTCTTGACGAGCATGTTGTCAATGTAGACTTCAACTATTTTCTCCAATTGATCTTCAAACATGGCGGTAATGAGGCGCTGGTAAGTAGATCCCACATTCTTCAGGTCGAAGGGCATGACGGTATAATAGTACAGGTTTTGCTCAGTGGTGAAGGAAGTACATTCTTTGTTCTTGGCTGCCAATTGTATTTGGTTGTACCCTGAAAAACT
Source organism: Kingdonia uniflora (assembly GCA_014058105.1). Taxonomy (NCBI): domain Eukaryota; kingdom Viridiplantae; phylum Streptophyta; class Magnoliopsida; order Ranunculales; family Circaeasteraceae; genus Kingdonia; species Kingdonia uniflora. The sequence continues at coordinate 532,826 of JACGCM010000003.1, forward strand.
ATCAATGAAAGACAACCGCTCGTGTCCGGCCATAGAATCGACCAGTCTGGTGATGAGGGGCATAGGAAAACTATCCTTTGAACAGTATCTATTGAGGTCGGTGAAATTGATGTAGAACCGCATTTTCCTATTCTTCTTAGGGACGGCCACAACATTGGCTACCCATCATGGGTAGTCTACGGGTTTGATAAACCTTGCCTGTAGTAACCTTTGGATCTCATCGTTTATAGCTTCCCGTAACCTGGGGGTTGTTCGACACAGTTTCTATTTGACAGAGGTAGTTTTGTCGTTAACGTGCAAGTGATGACAGGCCACGTTGGGGTTTATACCCGGCATTTCGTCGAATAACCATACGAATATGTCTTTCTACTGCTGAAGGAGGGTGATAAGCTCCAAGCCCTCGTCACCTGTCAACAAGGAACCAATATACGTTGTTCTCATTGAGCCGCCGAGGTTAATTTTACCGATTGGCTTCATGAGAGGCAACGTGCAGTCTCTACTGAAAGTGCTTATAACTACATCGTTCTGATCAGAGGGTTGTTCATCTAATATTATTGGCATATTTGAGCAGCGAGGAACAGGGAACGAGTCCACTTCTATGGGATCGTTCCTTTTTGTTGTTAGTCCTCAGTGGCGATACTCTTCCCTTTTTTTATGGATTTCACACAGTCTATCAAATTTTCTAGAGAGTTGGCGTAGCAAATACGCGTTGCAGTTTGGCAACCTCATATCTGGTAAAGGCTAATTTTTGGGGGGGTATTACCTGATAATAGGAGGATAGGACAGCTTTTATTGCATGGATCTATTCTCATCCCAAGATGCTGTTGTAATGGACTGTAGGGCTATTGATGATGACAAGCGTGATGGGTACCATGACTGGTCCGGTATTTACCTGAGTGACGAGATCCCCCATGGCCCGTTTAGTTGACCCATTAAAGCCTGAGATCTCTATTTTGGATGGTATCAGGCAATCTTACATGTTCATGTTTCTGAGGGTGCCATAATACAGGTTATTGGCGCCACTGCCCGAGTCTACGAGCATGCGCTTAACGAAGACACCACTTATTATGATCCAAATGACTAAAGTATCATTATGTGGATGGGAGACTGAACCAAGGTCATTCTTGATAAAATATATTGCCTGCTCGTGTGGCATCTCGGTGCCTGCCTCAATGTCGTGGGATGTGCATTGGTTCTTAGTGAGGCGATAACACTGCCTTGTGGAGTTGGAAACTGCATGACGTGATGGTACTTTGCTGAGATCCCCCAAGATCATTTTACACACTGCCACATGCCCCTATGCATGTACGGTTGTTACGGGCTGGCAAGGGGTCTGTGAGGGAGTCTGTCGACAGGTAAGATTGGTCTCTTGAGATACTGGGTATAATGCCCTTGACGGAACCAGGTCTCAGTCATATTGATGAGATCATAACACTCCTCGGTTGCGTGGTTATGGATGTCGTGGTGTGCGCAGTATGGGCATCCGGGGCGGTCAGGCTTGGGACGTAATTTTTGGTAGTTGGGGTCATTCTTAATGATGATGAGGAGGAGGTTCGCCCATGTGAGAGTAAGGTCGTTGAGGGAATACCGTTCCCAGTATTGGGCTTTGGGTCTTCCATCCCTTGGGGACTCTATTTTATCTTGGGGATCGCGTCCCATGCGCCTTTTGTTCCTTCCATCATCAGGGTCGCATTGCAGGTACCTCGGGTGTTTAAAAGTGTCAGAACAAGTGAAAGGCGAGGGTGTGGAAGCAGTACTGAGGAGGGCAGTTTTTTACAAGGTGGAAGCTCGATTGTTGGCCTCCAAGTTCTGGTATTTTTAGACTTTCTCATAAAGGTTCTCAAGTGTTTTGAGGTGCTTCATGTATAAGGCCTTGCAGAGCTTTAAACCGGGAAGGCAGGCGCCCATGAAAGCGAGACAGGCAGTTGGGGCATCGACCCGTTCAATGAGGGTGAGCTCGCTCTTGAACCTTGAGAGGAAGGACTCGAAAGTTTCTTTGACCGATTGCATCAAAGAAAATAGCTCTGCTAACCATTTTTTGGAATGCTGGTTATGTAGGTACTTCTCGATGAAAGCCAGTAAGAGTTGCTCAAACGTGGAGATAGAGTCGGGTTCGAGACACTGAAACCAAGCGAGGGCCCTGTCGGATAAGGTCGAGGGGAACAAGCGGTACATGTGCTCGTCCGTTTGATGCTGCAGGTCGATGTTATACTAGAATTTGAAGAGGTATTGGCTGGGGTCCTGACTTCTGGTAAAGGCCTCTATCTTTGGTCGGGAGTAGATCTGGCCTGGGATGTAGCTTTGGATTGCCTCCGTGAAAGGTGTGATGTGGATCCGGCGGAGGGTCTCCTTGGTTAACCGCCTAGCAGGATCAATACCTTACATATTTTTTATTAGCGCCTCCACGGAGGCAGTAACTATTATTGGTAGTTGGTTGTTGATGCTAGGGTCCTGTCTAGTGATGACCCTACCTCTGGTAGATGATTCGTCATAGTAGCTCTCGTGGTGTTGCTCATAAAGTAGTTCGTAAGGAGGTGTGTCGGGGTACCGGTCGTAAAATTGGTCATTGTAGGCGAGATGTTGTTGAGCGTGAGGTCGATAGCCGTTCCTAGGTGGGTATGAGGGGTCATCGAAGCTGTATGGTTGGCGGCACTGTGGGGGGAGTTTGCATAGCCGTTGCCATACCAGACTCCGAAGTCTTCTACGGGTGCAGGGGGTCACATTCCACTATATTACGGGGCAAAGCGACCGGATGGCGACGGGTCGTTGCGGCTATGCTGGTAAACGGCTCGATGTTGGGGTGGGACTGTCACATGGTGTGTAGGTGGGGGGAGCGGTGTAGTGGGGCGATGGAGGACCGGGGTTACTGGTGGTCATCGGGGCAGCGAGTACGGGTGGTGAAGTGGCGTAGGCAGGTACACATATACCGGGATGTAAACTGGGGGCAAAATGCCTTCACCGGGTACAGCTTCATGAGACGTAGACTCACCGACAGAAGCGGAGACCGCCAGGCCACCTAGCGGCTACTGAGGTCCAGCATCAAGGGTATTGTGTAGTTCATTATTGTCCAGTTGGAGTTGACAGATTTAGTCCTCCTTAGTGAACACCTGCTCTTGTAACTGTAATAATACAGCGCGCATTTTGGCCATAACTTGCTCTTAGGACTGGCTTTGGGTAGAAACCACCATCTTTGCTCGGTAAAGGTTGAAGGTAGGAATGCAGACGGCGCCAATTGTAGTTCTGTGATTCCTCTCAGGGACAATAATGAATGTATAATCGTTTTGGGCTTGATACTTCCCACTGTAGGAGGGCACCACTCGACTCTCTTCGGGTTTCTCTCCGTCTCCTTGACTTAGCTAGTGTCTCTTAAAGAAGAAGAGGAAGAGGCAGAAGAAGAAGATTCCCTTAGGTTATCTCTCCACCTCTACTTATAGGGAGGGTTTTACCTAGGAGTACCCCTGCTTACGTGCTTTGTATAATTCTTAAGATGTACCTTCAGGGTTGTAGGCTTCTGCATTTCTACGTGGGCAGAGAGGCAAATGGATGGCTTGTTGTTGCTAATGCTCGTATCGGCTATATGGTCGTTTAGGCGAATCTCAGTCCAAGACCTATTTATCGTTAGCAGAGACCTCGTAAGACAGCCTGGCCGGAGAGCGCTTCAGCGACCTTTCACTTCGTGGTTAGCGGGAGCGTGCTCCTACAGAGCCCTTCTACCACAAAGCATCTTTACGTATTTTACCTCCCTACAGATTCCGTTTCTGGACCTCAACCATAGTTGTCATTCAATATTTTCTCTGTCCTTCCACTTTATCATGTTCCTGATCAATTCAAATAAATGGTGGATTTCAGCTCCCGACTTACTTCTCTCAGTTTTTGCCCATGCAGGGATAAATATGTCAGAAGTTAGGATCCTTGACAAAGTACATCCCACTCTATAGTACTTATCGAACCAAAACTTTAATAACGACTAGAATCCAAATAACGAGTTCTTATCATGCCTATTCTTCATCACTGATGCTAGGTCAAGTCTCCTATACAATGCAGCCATGATCGGAGATCCTCAATCGTACCTTGTCCCCCTTATAATATGTTCTTCTTCCACATTGGCAAGATAACCTGCTGCAAGCGAGGTGCTGCAATTTGTAAAGAGTAGATTTCCCATCATATATGCAACAATATCCAATTCTAGGATGTAAGTATAATTATTTTCTCTTGAATTCAAAACTCGCATATACGACTTCAAAAATACTTACATGATGTTCTAATAATTTATATCATTGTTTGTAATCCCAGAAAACAACTTAAAATATCACCGACATTCGAATACTTATTATCATAAGGGAAACCGATTCCCATTCCACAATGGAGAGCTGCTAGCATCACAAACTCTAACAGCGTAAAGCCAAGCTCCTCACAGGGGAAATACAATATATGGGTGGATGACCACCACTGTTCTAGAAGAACATGAACCAATCAGTTATAGTTATTCTCCACCTCAATCGATAAAAATTCATCGAAACACATTTTGACGATCAATTTCTTAATCAATGGATATTTGGACATAAGCTCATACTACTTCAATATTTTGTCTAGTGGTCTACGACATATTATATTATCTTAGTTCTGCAATCAAACAAAAAAAATATTAGAATTTCATTCGGGCATTTCACCAAACATTTGTAAAACGTCATTTTAATACGACAATTTCAAAGAAATCGTGTCGGTTTGTTCTCCGGTCCAACGGTAATATGTACCTAATTCTATAGAAGAATATCCACTTTGAGCAAATCATCAAGAGTTGGGATCAGATCATTTACAGTGAGCAATAACATCAACTTTCTCATAAAGATGTTTTTACCCATTTGCGCAACTTCGGTATGAACATATTAGGTTTGCTTTTGGGATATTTGTTGGTTGGTTACGACGATGATATTCCTGACATTTTGTCAGAGTTTACGGATGAAAATTTGGTCTAGAAATGTAAAACTTATGAGGTTTGACTGGGTGTTGGGTTTTGGAGGGAAGAGTTTTTGAAGATGAGTGAGAAAAATAAACCAAGTAATGGGGAGAAGGATGTGTTCTTCTCATAATTTAGAACTATGAGAAAAATAGACCAAGCCGCGTAATTTAGAACTGTGTAGCATTAAAAAAAGACTTATTGCCATGTAGCTATTTGTGATGGGCTCTGGTATGGTACAACTCTTAACTGCACGGCAGGTATTGTAGTAGCCTCCTCGCAGCTTTCTAGCTCCAATCGAGCAATCGAAGGCTACATCGAAGCCTACCTAGAGATTAGAAGCCCAGTAAGATGATAGTTGTGTTCATGAAGCCTTTCGAGACTAATCGAACACTCGAAGGAACCATAGAAGCCAACCACTGTAGACGAAGATAGATGAGCAGCGCATGAAAGCTGCATCAGTACCGAAATACTTTGACCATGGTCGTATATGGTTGAAGGCAGATACGTCAGGCAACCAGATCACTAGACAGAATAGAGAAATAAGCCACTCAATAACCGCAGTGTCAGAACTAATAACTACAGTGTCAAAACCAACAGCTACAGTGTCAGAATCGACAGCTACAGTGCCAGAATCGACAGCTACAGTATCAGAGCCGACTCCGGGTACAAGTCAGTTATCCCCAGAAGATATTCAAGTAACTTGATGCCCCATGGTGGCTCAACCCTTTCTATATCCTATAAATAGGAGGGAGGAGGAACTATGAAAGGGTTAGGAAATCTCTCCCAACAGACCTTACAAGTGAACCTTCGAATACCCTGTAATAACCCAGTTCTCAATACTTCAACTACTCTATATTTATTACATAACTCTTAAAAATCCTCACCAAAGGTCGTAGAGTAACCCATTCTAGGCCTCTACGCAAGTGTACTATCAGTCGTAGAGAGAAGAAAGTACTTCTATCTCTCTACCAAATGAACCTTGATTGCGTCTGTTTTCTCTCTTGAAAATGACTCAAGAATACTCTGAAAAACTAATAATAAAAAATGAAAATGAAGTTGGGTTATATAGAGTATAGGTGACTCTTCACCAAGGGTCACACCTCAAGTTAGTACCTCTTCACCAAAAGGTCGCACCTCAAGTTAGTACCTTTTCACCAAGGGTCACACCTCAAGTTACAACTCTTCACCAAGGGTCACACCTTAAGACACGACTTTTCACCAAGGGTCACACCTTAAGACACACCTCATGATGTGTCTGTTGGAGACAACTCAAATCATGCATATTACAACTCATAAGTAAACTCTTACTTATAATCTAGAGTTGTGTAACCTACATACCCAATGTGGTACAAAAATAAACCACTTAGATATCAACCATTCAAGCTAAGGATAAAACCACAAGGTTTTTTCCAACAAGTACTGCTTAGAACTTCTAGATAGAAAAATCTCTCTAATTTGTTCTTCCTCGGTCTTATTTATAGGTCTCATATTATGACCATTTTAATGACCACTACTCTTTCTTGATGTATGACGTTACACATGATAGTTCTGAAACGTCTGAGTAGCAATTGTATCATGAATGATATATCCTTTACTTATGTAAAAACCTCCTTAATGTATCACTTTTGTAGCACGGCATCTTGTGATTATGAAGCCGAATCCTTACCAATAGGTCAATATTAATGTTTCAGTTTGTTACCGGAAGCAGGTCCTTCCATTAATGATATAGGCGCCTATCTGTTGCTAACTTCAATGTAATGTTGTTATATCTTATAGCGTGATTCATCTCAGATTGTAAATCATATAAGAAGCTGCATTATCTCTGCACATTCCATGGTTTGGAAGATTGACACCTGCTTCAATCAATCATAAAATTTGAATCCACAAAGAAATAGAGCATGAATTGTGTTAAGCATATAAACTATTTTTAGCAATGTCTCCTAATTTTTTCTTCCCCATTTTCTTCTCTATAAATTTTCTACCCCATATTGTGGTCACTAACACCATAGATATCAAAAAGTAAATTAACATGAAGTACTAGAAACTGTGGATGTCAAACCACTTTCTGAATCTAAAACTTAGTATGAGAACATTGATTACCTTTTCCTTCACAAAAACGTTCGATCCAAACCTTGATCTAAATAACTTGCAGCATAATCATAAAGGAAACCATTTTAATACAAATCATAAAGGTAACAATATGAATATAAATCATAAAGGTAACAATCAATAGTCTTTCAGTCACATATAGAAGCTTCAACTGTTTAACTAAAATAGTATCCATGTTGTATCGTATTGTGGCATGCACATGTGATGAACATTACAACGAAAATATAATCTTGGCAATTGATAAACTCTTTATCTATTTAAAAAATGAAATTCGTAGAACTTGGAAAACCTAACCCACATAAAATTTGAAAAGAAAGCCGATAAATTATACACTAAATCATGCTTAACATGATTAATGGATAATAGGTTCACCCAAATAAGAAACAATGGTCAAAAGGATAACCAAGTATAAGCCCAACACGAATTAGAAAAAACATAACACATATATAACTGTCAGTATATCTTTGATGGTTCAATGCAAGAGAGAGAGAGAGACCTGGATTATAAACTCATTGTTTCTCTGCCAATGAATAATGGTTTGCTAATCATGTTTAGAAATTGTTAGGAGTTTAAGAGTAAAATTGTACATTATAACAACTTATTGCTTCTTGTGCTTCTGTGAAGATTTCACCACCTTAAAATTTGATCTGGGTAACCATTTCACATTACAGATCATGGTGGGTTTGAACCACCATCTCTTGAGATATTCAATATATGAACCAATATCTCAAGCGCCCTTCCCTTTGAGCCAAAGATTCAATATAATTACCAAATAGTGAGAAGATTCCCTTTGTAAAAAACAAAGTATTACTTTTACAAAAAAAAATTCTCTAGGCACAAAATGTGCAAAATTGTTCAATTATAAGAGTTTCTTGTAGAACAAATGTAATCTTTTCCTGGCCAAAAAACCCCATCCGAAAGATATGGGAGTATGTTCAATTACTATAATGATCAAAACTAGATTAGCTTGTACTTGCTAAATAATAATAATTTTGGCATTTCAAAAGTTCAAGGTACTATATATTGGTAAAATTAAGGTTCGACATGGTTCTAAATCTAATATACGTTAAAATATGGGACTACATAGTAAAGACTTCTTTTAATATACCCTTATGAATAAAAATTTGCTAATTAAAGAGAAAATATTGATTTTTTCACCTTTCCAGTGGCTAGTACCACCTATACTCCTCTTAACATGGCCTCTTGCAGTATAGATTAAGAAAGTCGTATAAACTAAAGAAGGTTTTCAAGAACAATAATTATCATCTTCTGTTCAAACTTACCATCCATGTCATAAAATATATAGCTGAACTTTCGGTTATAAAATTGCATCCTGGTCATTGCGGTCTCATTTATCTTTCTTTTTTGTTGCAGATGATTTTATAACACACAATGCACATATGAGATAGCAAAAAGAAGAATAAGCCAAAGGTGTAAATATAATACAATGATACATGTATGAGTTATATGGAGATACCCCTATGTTCTGGGGTTGCTTCCTAATACACCATGCATTATCCACAGCGTCATATGCAAATTGGATTAATTCTTTTCTTTTTTATCCAAGATTCTCAAAAGATGTTCCTCCTCCGACTTTATCTCTGTTCCGGCATCTTCACTAATTTCATAATTAAATCCCAAAATATGTAGCAACCCATGAGTCTGCAGCATGCCAATAGTCGTTATAAGTTACATGCAAATCCTACAAAAAAGCGAACAAAAAACTTCCACATGATTTCAAGCAAATTGAGTAGGAATTAGGTTCCAAATTCTTAGCTTCTTCCTGATATTCCAATTTAGTTTATTTACTACATTATGTTGACTGTATGCAATTAACTTAACCGGAGCTAAAACAAAGAACAAATAGCCACTGTGAGGCCCATCTGCCCTTTGAACTTTTGAGTGTGCCCAGTTCAAGCTCTTAAGGATTTAAACAAGTCGGCCAAAATATACTAGTTAAACCCAATACCTCCCATATCGGGTAACCGCTACGACACAGAAACCAGATGAACTAAAGGTGTATCATATTTGAAGTTAAGCTTACATATTAAGCAACTTAAGTTCACTTAAGCAAAGAATTGGAAAGTATTTGAAGTATTAAATGCATGTACATAACCAACCATGAGAATGTGAATCTCATCAATAAGAGTACAATATGTCCTCCCTCGTCTGCTTGTCTTGCAGCCGTCTCAACAGAGATCGCAACATCACCTAAGATAATCTATGAAAGCAAGAGACTCGCATTTATTCATCTACCTGGCCAACAATAAATGTTGGTCAACAAAATCAGCTCTTACTGTAACTATGTCTCACATATGCTGATGGATCACGTGGTTGTTACGATACCCACGTAGGTGATCGTCTCTCCACCTCTTAGGACCACCCTCTCTATTTTAGTTATTTCTATTTATTTTATTTCATTTGCATTATAATTAGGAGAAGTCTCCTAGCTAATAAGAGTTTAGCTATGGTTTTTATTTTTGTTAGGCCTCTTCTTCTATAAAAGAAAGTTGAAGCTTTGTATTTTCTTTAGAGTTGATTTGAAAGAGAAAAGGTTTAGCCTTAGAGAGAATGATGTTGAGTTTGAGCTAAAACATATAAACCCTTGGTGTTTTGGCCTTTATTTTATGCAATTAAGAGTGATTTCAATTAAAATCGAGTTTAGTTTAGTTCAATTGTGAGTGTGATTAAACCCTTGGTGTAATAGCCACAACAAATTATACAATCGGTGACTTCACCTTAAGGCTGCCAGTGGTGGGTTCCACCAATACTATAGTAAGAACTCGAAAGGGTACCAAATCAAGGATAACTCCATTTTTACTTGAAAAAAATTGGGAAGAGATGATGAGTAATCAACGACAATAAAGGGCGACTTTAGGGTTGGAGGAATTCTGGTTTGGGGTTCACCAGCAAAACCTATTTAATAGCAAGTTGGAGAGATGTATTCCTGAGGGAGATAGACGTTGGGGTGTTCCCATACTAAAGGGTCCACCATGCCTCTTGCATACCTTCAACAAGTCAGTTGTGGTGCACATGCTTGGGCACCAACGAACTCCAGCAGTATGCACATTTATCGCACCCAAGTAATTTCGACAGCCAACTAGTTATCACCCGAGTACGAGGCACTCAACAAAGGACTCGAATCTTCTATAGGACAGGCTCCACTCAGACCTACAGATTGTTGATCCACTTTGGCTAGAGTTTGCAACTTGTTTAAGTACGGCGATATACAAGTTTTTGGTATATATGAATAATGTCGCATGCGGGATTTTAGGGAACAAGTTAGTATCTCCATTTACAGGTAAATTTGGTGGGTACAGAAAGTACCGTGGACGAATTCTGACTTGTCTTATTCATGGTACCACACCTTCAGAGTTCAAAATTCGCGGTCAAATTTTTCACAGTCGGAGAGAGTTGATGGATCACGTGGTTATTACGATGCACATGTAGGCGATCATCTTTCTACCTCCCAAGACCTCTCTCTCTATTTTAGTTATTTCTATTTATTTTATTTTATTTGCATTATAATTATGAAAAGTCTCCTAATTAGAGTTTAGCTAGGGTTTCTATTTGTGTTAGGCCCCTTAGGCCCCTTCTTCTATAAAAGAGGGCCTAAGTTTTGTATTTTCTTTAGAGTTGGTTCGAGAGAGAAAAGGTTTAGCCTTAGAGAAAGTAATATAGAATTTGGAGTAAAACTCATAAACCCTAGGTCTTTTAGCCTTTATTTTATGTAATTAAGAATGATTTCTATTAGAAGCGAGTTTAGTTTAGTTTAGTTCAATTGTGAGTGTGATTTAGCTTTTGCAATTAGTTTCAATCATATGCATTATATTTCTCCACTCTATTGTACTTCAACAATCCCCAAATTAAGTTTATGAATAATTAGCGATGGGTATCAGATCACAATGCGACTCCCGCTAATATAAGATTCTAACATTATATCCTGAATCACTATGAAACATAAATATCGTAGAATTTCCCATACCTTAAGAGTACCCAAAGAAACAAAATATTTATTTTTACTCTCATCATACAAAGCTTCTTTAAAAATACCATCTACCGACACCGAGTCAGACAATAAGGCAAGAGCCGATATAATGTTATCCGGTACATTCGTAAGACTATCCAGTCCCTCACAACGAGTTTCTTCTCAAAAATCCAGACGATAGACTTGATCGTCATCTCTTCATCCTTCCCAATATTAGACTATCAGATTACTCTCATTTTAACTACTAATATTCAAATTATCAAATACACCTAGATTCCTAATTACTCTAATAAATCAAAAGGCACGATTATCAGTTCTCATCAAAAACAACCAATATCAGAATAAAATGCACCCAGATTTTTAATTTCTCTAATAAAACAAAGGGTATGGCTATTATTTACTTTAGTAGCCTGTAATGGCAGAAATCGATTCCAAGTCCAAGTTATCTGCAAAAGAGTAAAACATAAACCTCTAAATCAAACATGTTAATTACAACAAACAAATCTCAGAGAGAGAAACACATAAGGTATGAAAGAAACTAAAAAACAAAGGAGAGGAAATGAACCTCTAAATCAAACTTGTTAATTACAACAAACAAACCTCAGACAGAGAAACACATAGGGTATGAAAGAAACTAAAAAACAAAGGGGATGAAATGAAATACCAGAGAAACAACATCTCACAATAGAGCTATAAAAATTTGTAAATGGTGTAGTTACAAAGATCTTCTCAGGGACGGTAATAAGTCGTTCTTAGTTTGGGGCTCGACAAGTCTTACCAGAGGAGGGCACTACTCAACTCTCTATGTATCTCTTCTCTCTCTTCCTCTAGAGTTGTTAAGGTTTAGTAGATGGGGAAGGAGGTTCTGAAAAAAGGGTTCCCTTTATAGTGGCCTTCAACTCTTATTTATAGATTATGGGATAAATCCCTATAGTTAGTCTCACGTAAACTAGGATATGACCAAGATGCCCTTACAGGGTGTTCTTGCCAATATCCATCCACGTGGACAAGCAAAAAGTGACTAGTGGCTCGTATAAGAGCAGGGGGCACATAAATGAGCAAAGGACTCGTATAAGAGCATGACGCTCATATAAGAGCAAGGGGGGCTCACTAAAGAACAAATGGCTCATATGAGGAGAGTATGGGGCTCATATGAGAACAAATATGAGTAATGGGCTCATATAAGAGCAAGGGGCTCAACATATAGCAGCAAGGGGATCGTTACATAAGAGCAAAGGACTCTTATGGGAGTAGAGGCTCTTACAAGAGTAGAAGCTCATATTTGAGTAAGGGCTCATATGAAAGCAAATATGAGAGTAAGGGACTTACATAAGGGTAAGGCGGTCATTATAAGAGCAAGAAACTTGTTGTATAAGAGCAAGGAGATCATATAAGAGTAAGGGCTCATATAAAAGTAGGGGGCTCGCATAAGAACAAAGCATGGTCTCATTAGTAGCGAGAGCGTGCTCCTACAATGATGATCTGAGTCACCCTAAAAGTCCTATTTAAAAAACAAAATGAGCGTGGCTTAGTTTTGTCAATACATCGGTCAAAGAATGTGGGTCTATTCATGATCGGGCTCTTTGAGAGTAAGTGAGAGTGGGTCTCGTTAGGCGGTCAATACATCGGTGAATGAGTATATTTTACGTGTAATAATTTGAGCACCACAATCATTATTATTTTGTTTGGGACTTAAAGCGTTTCACCAGAGTAGGGCATCCGTTACTATTTCTGGGTCTCTTCTTGCATTTTTTCTTCATGCATGACGATCCAGGAGGATCAAGTCGAAGACCAAAAATTAGTAAAGTCGTTCGAACGACTTATATTCATCCCACTGGAAATTTGGCTTAGAGCCATATTTCGTTTGTACGAGTTAAGTTTTCGTTTGAATGACTAGGCAAGTTTCTAAAGTTTTAGACAAATTAGTCGTAAAGTCATTCGAACGACTCCCTAGTTCGTTCAAACGATTTTTGAGGTGCTTTTGATTTTCAGACGTTGTTTTGCCTCGAAATCCATTCTTTTATGATTTTTTAGTTCCCTAGTATATAAAGGGAACTTAGGCTATTTCTTTTCTTATGTTAGATCTAGAAAGAGTTCTGAGGAAGCCTAGGGCATTTGGAGTGATTTCTAGTAATTACTTCATTTTTTAAACAATTGAAGTTTTATATTTCCCAATCAATTGATGTTCTTCATACTTTTCAGCTAACTAGAGCTTCTCAGTCGCATTGTGGATTAAGTGGTATCAGTTTTTCAGTTACGATTCTCAAGGGGTTAATTGTGTTTTATAGTCTCTACACGTGACCATCTCAAGCAAACGAAGAAGATAGTGAATCCGTTAAAGATCCATCACAAACCTAATTCAAAGAAGAAGAACGATTTGGAGATGGGCGATTCCAACGATCGACTCACAACTTTGGAAATGACAGTTTCTGACCTAACTTCTATTGTAGGGGAGTTAGTAGAACAATTGCGTCCCACAAACCTCGCGTTGGGTTCTGCACTGGCAAAGCGGTAAGGCTGCTCGAAGAAGAAAGGGGTTATGGAGGTGGATGGAGACGACAATTTTGCTAAGATCGATAGTGATTCTAGTGATGCCGAATTCGTCATAGAGCGTTCAGATATCGGTAAGTCATCGAATCTTATTCGTAATCTTTGTATTAATTTTAAGATTAAGATTCTGGTATTCGATGTTTTCGTCGATGCTGAGAAATTAGATAATTGGTTAGATAGATTAGAGACCTATTTTTTTGTTTACAAATACTCCAATGCTCAGCAAATATTCTTTGCTACATTGAAATTCGCAAGTCATGCACTCACGTGGTGGAAATCTTATCGGAAACGCCATGATGTAGGAGATTTAGGTTGGAAAGAATTCAAGGTATTATTACGAAAGTTGTTTTATCCGATTGGGTATGAGCAAGAGAGATGGTATAAATGGTACAATTTACGCCAAAAGTTTGAGCAATCCGTACATGAGTACACTACGGCATTTCATAACAAAGCTTTGGCTTTGGACATTGATGTGGACGAGTATGAGGTGTTCATGACGCACATAGGGGGTTTGTCAGAGTTCATTAGGATAGAGTTGAAGCTCTTTATTGTGGCCAATATCGAGGACGCTACCGTAAAGGCAATTTTCATTAAAGTCAAGTACTTGAAGAGTAAATAAGAAGACAGCAAGATCAAGTCGGGGTACAAGTCTAGTTAGAAATACGAGTATAAGGGAGAGGCCAAAAGAGAGGGGTCTTCGTCAAAGGAGTTTCATTACAATCATTATAAGGCGAGTGGGCATATTTCTGATTATTGTTAGAAACTTCACCCAGAGCTTAGGCCGAAGGAGGAGAAGAGCAAGAAAGAGAGATATGCACTAGCCGCAAAGGTTGCTGACCTCCCAGATTTAGATAAACCGAATCTTAAGCTTGCACTTATATTTCAGCAAAATTTGGTTTCCGAGGAAGAGAGTCGGGAAGAAATTTTTCATGTCAGTATTTGGGTAAAGAAGAGCTTAGTCGAGGCGATTATTGTTCCGGGCAGTCATAAAAATTTGATTTTTGAGGCGTTGGTGAAGAAGATGGGTTTGACGACTACGGCTCATCCTAAGCCGTATGGTTTGGGGTAGATTCAGAAAGAGGTGGATTTGATGAACACGAAGCAGTGTATATTCAAGTTTGTGATCACTGAAAGGTTTATTGACGAGGTGACCGGTGAGGTGGTTCCTTTGGATGTGTGTCAGGTCATTTTGGGTAGCCCTTATCTTTGGGACTGAGATGCGATTCATTACCGTAGAGCTCGCAAGTATCGTCTTGTGAAGGAGGGAAAAGAGTTCCATATCAATGCTTGTAAGGAGCATGTCACTACGCCTAATTTTGTAACCGTGACTCAGATAAAGCGGTTGGTTAATGCGAATGGTAAATTTGTGTGATTGGTTTGGCCAGTTTAGGAGGGTACATCGGCTAGAGTGTTATCTCCTATGATAACATCTTATAGGCAACCACCCAACATGGGGGAGTTGTAAGAGGAGGTCGTGGTACATACTAATCACAAACCATTCCAGTTTTTAGCTACACAGTCCAAGCTACAACAAGCTCGCCAGATGAAGGGCCTATCGTATCTACAACAATTTCCCTTGATTATACAGTATAAGAAGGGAGTAGACAATAAATTGGCTGATAGGTTATCTCGACCCCCATTACCAACTACTTCCACTATTTTGGTTTCTATGTAGATACAGCCTTTTGTTACGTCAGAATATATTGCAGGATATGATGTTCCTAAGGGGCATAGTGTGTTTTGCCAAAAGTTGCTACTAGGTAAGATATGTGATGGTATTGAGTCATTCCGAGTTGGGAAGAAGGGTCAGCTACCTAGTAAGTCGAAGTAGTACAACAGGGACATGAGCAACAGTGCATTCCCACCTCTCCAGTTCCAGCTTGAGCAGGAGCTCAGGGCTCCTAAAGGGGGGAGCCATGATCCAAGAGGATCTAGTCGAAGACCAAAAATTAGTAAAGTCATTCAAGCGAGATTTAGCGTCGATCGAACGAATCGTTCTAATGACTTTCTATTTCATTCGAATGACTTATATTCATCCCACTGGAAATTTGGCCCAGTACCATATTTCGTTCGAATGAGTTGAGTTTTCGTTCGAACAACTAGGCAAGTTTCTAGGGTTTTAGACCAATTAGTCGTAAAGTCATTCGAACGACTCCCTAGTTTGTTTGAACGACTTTGGCAGTATTTTGATTCACATACGTTATTTTGCCTTGAGATCTGCTCTTTTATGATTTACGAGTTCCCTAGTATATAAAGGGAACTTAATTTATTTTTTAGGGTTATGTTAGATCTGAAAAGAGTTCTGAGAGAAGCCTAGAGTTGGAGAGATTCTCATTATAATTACTTTATTTTAGTAATCAAATTCTCTATTTTTCTAAACCAATTGGTGTTCTTTGTGTTTTTCTACTAACTAGAGCTTCTCAATCGTATTGTGGATTAAGTGGTATCAGTTTTCCAATTGCGATTCTCGGGAGGTTAATTGTGGTTTATGGTCTCTTTACGTGACCGTCTCAAGCAAACGAAGGAGAAGCTAGTAAGTCCGTTGAGGATTCATCGCAAACCTAATTCGAAGAAGAAGGACGATTTGAAGATGGGCGATTCCAACGATCGACTCACAACTTTGGAAACGACAGTTTCCAACCTAACTTCTACTGTAGGGGAGTTAGTAGAACAATTGTATCTCATAAACCTCGTAAAGGATTCTGCTTCGATGAAACGGCGAGGCCGCTCGAAGAAGAAAGGGGTTATGGAGGTGGATGGAGACGACGATTTTGCGAAGATCGATAGAGATTTTAGTAAGGCTGGATCCGACAAGAAGCGATCGGGTATTGGTAAGTCATCGAATCCTATTCGTAATCTTAGTATCAATTTTAAGATTGAAATTCTGGTATTCGACGGTTCAATCGATGCCAAGAAGTTGGATGATTGGTTAGATAGGTTAGAAATTTATTTTTCTATTTATGAATACTCCAATGCTCAGCAAATATGCTTTGTTACGTTGACATTCACAAGTCATGCACTCACGTGGTGAAAATCTTATTAGAAACGCCACGATGTAGAAGATTTGGGCTGGAAAGAATTTAAGGTATTAGTACGAAAGTAGTTTTATCCGATTGGGTATGAGCAAGAGATATGGTATAAATGGCACAATTTACGCCAAAATTTTGAGCAATCCGTATCCGTACATGAGTTTACTACGGCATTTCATAACCAAGCTTTGGTTTTGGACATTGATGTGGACGAGTATGAGATGTTTATGAAGTACACGGGGGGTTTGTCAGAGTCTATTAGGAGAGAGTTAAAGCTCTTTGCTGTGGCCAATATCGAGGATGCTACCGTGAAGGCAATTGCCATTGAAGGCAAGTACTTGAATAGTGACAAAGAAGACGATAAGATCAAGTCGGGGTACAAGTCTAGTTGGAAACACGAGCATAAGGGAGAGGCCAAAGGAGAGAGGTCTTCGTCCAAGGAGTTTTATTGCAATAATTGTAAGGCGAGTGGGCATATTCCGATTATTGTTGGAAACTTCACCCGAAGCTTAGGCCGAAGGAGGATAAGAGCAAGAAAGAGAGATATGGACTAGCCGAAGAGGTTGTTGACCTCCCGAATTTAAATAAACCGAATTCTAAGCTTACCCTTATGTTTTAGCGAAATCTGGCTACCAAGGAGGATAGTCGGGAAGAACTTTTTCATGTCAGTATTCAGGTAAATAAGAGCTTAGTCAAGGCCATTGTTGATCCGGTCAGTCAAAAAAATTTGATTTCTGAGGTATTGGTGAAGAAGATGGGTTTGATGACTACAGCTCATCCTAAGCCGTATGGTTTGGGGTGGATTCAGAAAGATGTAGATTTGATGATCACGAAGTAGTGTACATTCAGGTTTACGATCACATAAAGGTTTATTGATGAGGTGACGTGTGAGGTGGTTCCTTTGGATGTGTGTCAGGCCATCTTAGGTAACCCTTATCTTTGGGACCGAGATGCAATTCATAACCGTAGAGCTTGCAAGTATCGTCTTGTGAAGGAGGGAAAAGAGTTCCATATCAATGCTTGTAAGGAGCATGTCACTACGTCTGATTTCATAACAGCGAATCAGGTGAAGCGGTTGGTTAATGCGAGCGGTAAGTTTGTCTTATTGGTTCGACCGGTTCAAGAGGGTACGTCGGCTAGAGTGTTGTCTCCTATGACAATGTCTTATAGGTAACCACCCGACATGGGGGCGTTGTAAGAGGAGGTTGTGATCCATACTGATTATAAACCGTTCCAATTTTTAGCTATACAGTCCAAGCTACAGCAAGCTCGCCAGATGAAGGGGTTATCGTATCTCTAACAATTTCCCTTGATTATACAGTATAAGTGATCCAGGAGGATCTGAGTTTTTTTTACTTTTTAAGAAGTCTATTCGAGCAGACTTTTAGTTTGTTCGAATACACTCTTTTGTATTCGAATAGAATCATTTCCTATTCAAATACATTTCAACCTGATCAGTTTTATTCGAATAGACTTATGTCTGTTCGAATACATTTTAGCCTGATCAGTTTTATTCGAATACAAATTATGTGTATTCGAATACATCTTTGTTTATTTGAACAGAAACTTGTTATGTTTGAACAGAGGCGCGATTCAGCCTTTTTTCTTTTTGGCGGTGATTGCAATTAGGAGGCATGCTTTTGCCTTGAGATGCGTGGGATTTGTAATTCCGAGTTCCATCTATATAAAGGGAACTTAGGTTATTTTCTAGGTAAGTTTTTTATGTTAGATCTGAAAGAGTTCAGAGAGTAACCTAGGGTTTTGAGAGATTTTCTTCTTGTAATTACTTCATTTTGAGTAATCGAATTCTCTATTTTTCCAAACCGATTGGTGTTCTTCGTATATCTCTACTAACACAAGCTTCTCAATCGTATTGCGGATTAAGTGGCATCAGTTTTCTAGTTTCGATTCTCGGGGGGTTAATTATGATTTATGGTCTCTATACGTGACCGTCTCAAGCAAACGAATGAGAAGCTAATGAGTTCGTTGAAGATCCATCGCAAACCTAATTCGAATAAGAAGGATGATTTGGAGATGGGCGATCCCAACGAAAGACTCACAATTTTGAAAATGATAGTTTCTGCCCTAACTTCTACTATAGGGGAGTTAGTGGAGTAGTTGCGCCTCACGAACCTCGCGAAGGCTTCCGCTTCGGCGAAATGGCATGACCGTTTGAAGAAGAAAGGGGTTATGGAGGTGGATGGTGACAAGGACGTTCTGGTATTCGATGATTCTAGTGATGCCAATTCTATCAAGGAGTGCCCAGGTCTTGGTAAGTCAGTAAATCCTATGCGTAATCTTTGTCTTAGTTTTAAGATTGAGATTCCAGTTTTTGATGGTTCTGTCGATGTCGAGAAATTAGAGAATTGGTTAGATAGGTTGAAGACCCATTTTTCAATTAATGAATATTCTAATGCTTAGAAGATTTGTAACTCAACTTTAAAATTCACAAGCCACTCACTCACGTGGTGGAAATCCTATTGAAAACGACATGATGCCAAAAATCTAAGTTAGAAGGAATTCAAGGTCTTGGTGAGGAAGCAATTTTATCCTATTGGGTATGAACAGAAGCGATGGTACAAATGGCACAACTTGCGCCAAAGAATTGGGCAATTCGTGCAATAGTTCACTACAGAGTTTCATAATAAAGCATTAGTTTTGGATATTGACGTGGAGGAGTATGATGTGTTCATGAAGTATACAGGGGGTTTGTCGGAGTCCATTCGAAGTAAATTAAAGCTCTTCAATGTGGCAAATATCGAAGACGAGACCGTTAAAGAAATTACCATTGAAAACAAGTACTTGAAGGCCGACAAGAAAGGCGATAAGAACAAGTCGGGGTACAAGGCTAATTGGAAGTTTGATCAAAAAGGGAAGTCCAAAGGAGAGGGGTCTTTATTCAAGGGAACTATTTGTAGTCATTGCAAGGCTAATGAGCATAATTCATATAGATGTTGGAAACTTCACCCAGAGTTTCGGCCGAAGGAGGAGAAGGGCAAGAAAGAGAAACGTGCACAAACCGCAGTGATTGTGGATCTTTCGAATTTAGATAAGAAAAATCCTAAGCTTACTCTAATGTTCAAGCTACCTCTGGCTATCGACAAGGCGAGTCGGGAAGAGCTATTCTTTGTCAGCATTCAGGTGAAGCAGAGCTTAGTCGAGGCCATTATTGATCCGGGTAGTCAGAAGAATTTAATTTCTGAGACGTTGGTAAGGAAGATGGGTTTGACGATTATAGATCATCCTAAGCCGTATAGTTTGGGGTGGTTTCAGAAAGATGCGGAGGTGATGGTCACGAAGCAGTGTACATTCAAGTTTGCGATTTCTGAGAAGTTTATTGACGAGGTAACGTGTGAGGTGGTTCTTTTGGATGTGTGTCAGGTCATCTTGAGTAGCTCTTATCTTTGAGACTGAGATGCGATTTATTACCGTAGAGCTCGCAAGTATCGTCTTGTGAAGGAGGGAAAGAAATTCCATATCAATGCTTGTAAGGAGCATGTCACTACGTCAAATTTGGTAACGGCGACTCAGGTGAAGCGGTTGGTTAATGAGAGCGGCAAGTTTGTGTTATTGGTGTGACCGGTTCAGGAGGGTACGTCGACTCGAGTGTTGTCTCCAATGACAATGTTTTTTAAGCAATAAACTGATATGGGGAGGTTACAAGAGGAGGTTGTGGTACATACTAATCACAAACCATTTCAGTTTTTTGCTACACAATCCAAGCTACAACTAACTCGTCAGATGAAGGGGAGGTCGTATCTCCAACAATTGCCCTTAATTATACAGTATACGAAGGGAGTGGACAAGAAATTGGCTGATTGGTTATCTCGACCCCCATTACCAGCTATTTTTGTTATGTTGGTTTCTATGCAGATACAGCCTTTTGTTAGGTCAGGTTATGTTGTGGGATATGATGATCCTAGGGGGCGTAGTGTATTTTTCTTAAAGTTGCTGTCAGGGAAGACATGTGGTGGTTTTGAGTCGTTCTGAGTTGGGAAGAAGGGTCAGCTACCTAGTATGTGGAAGTGGTATCGCAGGGTACTGGGCGGCGCCATGGGGGAGCCATGATCCAGGAGGATCTGAGTTTTTTTTTACATTTTAAGAAGTTTATTCGAACAGACACCCTTTTGTATTCGAATAGAGTCTTTTCCTATTCGAATACATTTCAACCTGATCAGTTTTATTCGAATAGACTTATGTCTGTTCGAATACATTTCAACCTGATCAGTTTTATTCGAATACAAATTATATGTATTCGAATACATCTTTGTTTATTCGAACAGAAACTTGTTTTGTTCGAACAGAGGCGCAATTCGGCCTTTTTTCTTTTAGGCGGTGATTATATTTAGGATGCGTGCTTTTGCCTCGAGATGTGTGGGATTTGTAATTCTGAGTTCCCTCTATATAAAGGGAACTTAGGTTATTTTCTAGGTAAATTTTTTATGTTAGATTTGAAAGAGTTCAGAGAGTAACCTAGGGTTTTGAGAGATTTTCTTCTTGTAATTACTTCGTTTTAAGTAATCGAATTCTCTATTTTTCCAAAACGATTGGTGTTCTTCGTATATCTCTACTAACACAAGCTTCTCAATCGTAATGTGGATAACAAATTGGCTGATAGGTTATCTCGACCCCCATTACCAACTACTTCTGCTATGTTGGTTTCTATGCAGATACATCATTTTGTTACGTCAGGATATGTTACAGGATATGATGGTCCAAAGGGGCATAGTGTATTTCGCCGAAAGTTGCTGCCAGGCAAGACATGTGGTGGTATTGAGTCATTCTGAGTTGGGAAGAAGGGTCAGCTACCTAGTAAGTCGAAGTGGTATAACAGGGACATGGGCAGCGGCGCATTCCAACCTCTTAATAGTTCCAGCTTGAGCAGGAACACAAGGCTCCTAAAGGGGGGAGCCATGATCCAGGAGAATCTAGTCGAAGACCAAAAATTAGTAAAGTCGTTCGAACGACTCGTTCGAGCGACTCTCTATTTCGTTCGAACGACTTATATTCATCCCACTGGAAATTTGGCCCATAACCATATTTCATTCGAACGAGTTAAGTTTTCGTTCGAACGACTAGGCAAGTTTCCAGAGTCTTAAACCAATTAGTTGTAAAGTCGTTCGAACAACTCCCTAGTTCGTTCGAACGACTTTGGCGGTATTTTTGATTTTCAGGCGTTGTTTTGCTTCAAGATCTGTTCTTTTATGATTTTCGAGTTCCCTACTATATAATGGGAACTTAGGTTATTTCTTTTCTTATGTTAGATCTAAAAAGTGTTCTGAGGAAGCCTAGGGTTTTTGGAGTGATTTTCTTTTAATTACTTCAATTTTTAAGCAATTGAAGCTTTATTTTTCTCAATCAATTGGTGTTCTTCATACTTTTCAGCTAACTAGAGCTTCTCAATCGTATTGTGGATTACATGAGCACATGCGCTTCTATCTAGATAGTTCATAGTTATGCTCTTTGGGAATGAGCATAATATGTATTGTTTACATTGAGTACATGGTATCGGGGGGCTCATGCGCCCATAATATATATTATTAACATTTAGATGATCATTTTTTGCATCCCATCTTTGTATTAAATATTTTCTATAAAAAATGCCTTAAACTTGAATTTTATTTTTACGTAGAAAATTACTTAAATAAAATAGGCAATCTCCACTTGTACATCCTTATTGGGTGCATGTGCTTCTGGGACAACTCTACTTGACAACCCGCATCTTTTTCATATAATCATTGACTTGGCACGACCCGCCCTAGCGATATTCATCACATTGTGGGCTGGCAAAACCGGACAATTCGTCCCTGTCCAAGGAAATATAGCACTTCGATTCAACTTTTTACTTCAAATCACTTTTGGACCATTAATTTGGGAATTAGTCACCTTTGGACCCATGTTTCACAAAGTGTCGTCATTTATCCAAGACTTCTTTCGACCATTCTTGTGCATTGGTCGTGTTTTTTTACCGAACTTGTGTGCATTTAGTCATTTTAGTATTTTATTGTACTTTGGGTCATTTTGGACCGATATTAATGAACGCTGTCATCTTTGACCCCTAGCAAATAAGGGCATAAGGGTCTTTTTTGACTTCTAATATGTGCACGGGTTATCTTTAGCCCTAATAAGACCATGAGGTCATTTTTCAACCGTAATATATAAACAGGTTCATCTTCGGCCCCCTAATATGTACACAGGCTAATCTTTGGCCACTAATAAAGGCACATCATTATTAAGCTTTCAAAAAAAAAAAAAAGTAGTCCTCATAAGACTAACTTACTTGGTCATTGTAACAACCATATGAGAAAATACTTGGAAACTTTCTAAGCTCAACAAAATTTTAAGTAGTCCTCCTTGGACTATCTTACTTGGTCGTTCTAATGACCATACAATAAAATACTTGGGAACTTTTCGGAGCAAAATTTTAAGTAGTCCTCGTAGGATTAATTTGGTCATTGTAACGACCATATGAGAAAATACTTTGAAACTTTTTGGAGCTCCACAAAATTTGTTAGTAGTCCACTTAGGACTAACTTGGTCGTTGTAACGACCATTTGATAAAATACTTGGGAATTTTTTATAGCTCCCCAAAATTTAAGTAGTCCTTGTTGGACTAACTTACTTGGTCGTTGTAACGACCATGTGCAAAAATATTGGGGAACTTTTCAGAGCTCCCGAAAAATTTTAGTAGTCCTCATTGGTCTACTTTACTTGGTCGTTGTAACAACCATTTGAGAAAAAACTAGGGAACTTTTCGGAGTTCCACAAAATTTCTAGTTTTCCTTGTTGGACTAACTCACTTGGTCGTTAATTTTAACGACTATATGAGAATACTTGAGAACTTTTCGGAGCTCCACTACATTGTTTGTAGTCCTCGTTGGACTAACTTACTCGGTCGTTGTGTATTTGTTGGTCTTGGTTGCTTCAAAACTCCCAACTAAATATGTAAGAGGGTGTTTTCACTTCAATAAATAGCCCAATATTTGTAGAAGAGCGTTTTAGCTTCAAAAAATGGCCCCAGTAGGCGTTTTTACCTCTTAAAACACCCCCTAGTATTCGTACGAGGACATTTTTACTTTAAAAAATTGGCCCCTATATTCGAAACTTCAAAAAACACCCCTAGTATTCAAAAGAGTGCGCTTTTACTTTAAAAAAACGCCCTCAGTGTTCCTAGAAGGGCATCCCTAGTACGTGCATGAGGTTGTCTTTGGACTAGTAAAGGTCGTCGTATGACCTCCGTTGGCTTTCTTTTTGCCAAAGCTCAGCATATTTTTTATTGGTCATTTTTGGACTCGTAAGGGTCATCTTATGACCTCCTCTGGGCTTTGTTTTCGTTAAAGTTCCCAACATTTTTTTTACAAGTCCTTTTCAAAACAGTAAGGGTCGTCTTATGACCTCCATTGGGCTTTGTTTTCATCATAGCTCCCAACATTTTTCTCCTTTTTTTCTTTTTACAAGTCCTCTTTGGACCGGTGATGGTCGTCATATGACCTCTATTAGGCTTTGTTTTCTTCAAAGCTCCCAACATAATGTAGGACATTTTTACTTCAAAAAAATGCCCCCAGTATTTGTAGGAGGGCATTTTTACTTCAAAAAATGCTCGTAACGTTTTTTGTTTTTGTTACGGGTGCTCTTTGGGCCAGTGAGGGTCATCTTATGACCTCTGTTGGGCTTAATTTGTTTTCTTCAAAACTCTCAACATAATGTAGGACGTTTTTATTCCAAAAAATACCCCCAGTGTTTGGGGAAGGCGCTTTACTTCAAATGGCAGTTAAATGTGAGCATTCTTCCTTCCATTTTCAAGGTGATCCTAATTTGAAGTCTTTGTTAGATAATATGAGGATTAAGTCTGCTCCTAGGCTTCCAAAACCTATTAAATGGATTGCATTGAGCCCATCCAGTGATTTTCAAATTATTCTAAATTGTGATGCTAGCAAGGATGATGAGAGAGCTAGATTTGGTGGTATCTTCAAACTAAGGAATGGTATACCTATAGTGGCTTTTATTGGAGAAGCGGACTCTTCTTTAACAGGTAGAGAACTTGAAATTGTTTTTGTGTAGCAAAGGCTGAATTGGCTAATAAGTTGGGCATACCTAGACTTCAAGTCATTACTGATTTTTTATATGCAAGCAGAGTGATGAATAAACTATGGAAGCCACCCTGGAGATGTTTACATGATCTTAGACAAATGCAACTATGGTATAAGGATGACAACTGCTTATACAGTTTTAATTACAGAGAAGGAAGCAAAGCTGCAAATTTTGTTGCATCCAAGATGCATCCATGGCCAAACATGTTTATCTTTCCTCAAGATTTTTCTGTTGAGCTTACTTCTTATTGTATAGCTGATTCTAAATACTGTAAATACCATAGATTGTAACACAGTTTGTTTACTTGTATATAATACCTTGTGGGGGTCTGGCCTAACCCCAGCTTTCTTGCAAAAAAAAATTTGTTAATGACATGCTAAGCGGAAGTTGAAAGGCAATGAAAATTATAGGTGATGCAAAATTGAATACAAAATAATCTTCTTGTGCTCCGCAACAAACACAATATTCAGACATATTTGTAACTTTCTGTAAGGTGATAGCTAACATGCAAGTAACATGCGATGGGCTCCTGATCACCTCTTTGTTAACAGTGACATAGCCAAAACAGCTTGTGATATGCAGCTCATCCCTAATCAATCTTCTTGGGATATGCATACATGGTTCAGTAAGGCATCAAAATTAACTCATGGGCAACATTATAGGCATTCCTACTTCCTTTATATGCTAGGAGATATGGAGGGCCAGATGAAACTACAGATACTATCGAAAACGTTAGTAAATGGCTTCAGGAACTCAACTATAAAAAAATCAAAATTTAAAAAAGTGGCTAATTTCACTGAAAAGATATCACTGCAAGTACTGACTAAGAAAGTGTCATAGACAGGTTCCTTATGAAAGACCAAAAGTTATCAGATGGATTAGACTACATCCAGGTACATTTAAGTTGAACACAGATGGTTCAACTTCATCTGTGTAATGCGCCTTGCTTATTCTGTTGCATTGGGTCCAGGAACAAGCACTGTTGCAGAGCTATATGGTATTCTACATGGTCTCAGGTTATGCAAAACACGCAATTACACTCATGTTATTGTTAAGAGAGGCTCACAAGTCATAGCTAACTGGTTCTACAACGAAGGAAAGTCTTTCCAAAGTTTGCTGCCAATCACAAGTCATAGCTTTTTTTACAAATGTGCCTAATACATGTTTACAGGGAGGCCAATCACAAAGCAGATTCTTTACCCAAGTTGAAATGTGCTCAACATAACAGCCTATAGATCCTCCAAGACAGATGCCAATCAGTCAGAAAATGATGTACTGTGTTTTTCTTTTGAAAACAAGTTTTAGCCCTCCTCTTGCAAATATCCATTTATTCCAATAGAACTACAAAAACAAAAATAAAATAAAATGTGATGGGGTCAAATAAAAATAAAAGAGCACATGAACAATTTATTATGAGAGGTTTACAGGCAATGTCGGCCAAATTTGTCTTTCAGCATGAATCACACATGAAGGAACAACAAGGCAACTAGTTTGCAGTCTCTTTACAAATCACTAATAAGACTTACATCTTGTAACGCGACGCAAATTTTACAGCCTTACGCCCCACAGACTTGCAACGAAGTAGCCTGCTTGTTTCTTCAGGCTTGCAAACAAAGTTTTGTCTGGTGAACTAGTTTTGTCTTCTCTATGCATCTCGCTACCTACGGTCATTGTTAGCGGACTTGTTTAGGGCATTTGCTCTTTTCTCCCTCCTATATTTGACCGGCTAGGCAACCTCACATCTTCTTTTGTATTTTGCTTACAAATAGTTAACTGTACTAACCAAAGAGCCAACATTGGAGAACAAAGATACGTGAACATTTTGAGGTTGTGCTAAATGGAGGACCAAGATTCGAGGGCTGCATCTTCCACTTTGTGCCCAACATATGCTAACTTTGGTTGTGAAGCGAGTTTGTTATTAATCTATCAAATACGTAGAATTATCAATATATCAAAATAGGATTTGCCCAAAGTTCAATGACATCTGTTTTTTCATCAATTATCACGAAAGAAGAAGTTCAATGACATCTGTTTTTTCATCAATTATCACGAAAGAAGAAGTTCAATGACATCTCTTTTTTCATCAATTATCAAGAAAGAAGATAAAAGAAACAATGGTGTTGTGAAGGAGATACCTTTCATGGAAAAGAAGCCTGAGAATGATTGTCCAATGTGACATAGTGGTTCTAGATTCCTTTACAAATCCATTGCCCTCCGCTGAATTTATCGGTTATATTAGAGTGTGTATTTTGGCAATAATTCTACATTTATATTGGTTATTAAAATTGATACAGTCCAATAAAACAAAAACAGCTAGTTCAACTCCATTTCTTTTATGACTTTTTCATGTAAGCATATGGCAGTGCCCAAGTAGGCCTATATACAATACGTTAGTTCCTATACGAAATTCACATCCCATAGAGCTACTTAACCATCCGAGTTTATAATACCAGTGGATGGTTGTGTTAGAATAAAAGTATAGCCGCAAACCATGATTTAAAGAAGATTTGCAAGGGTAATAATATTTTTTTAGTAAGGGTGTTGATTGCAAAGTAAATATTCCAAGGAAAATATCATTTTCGCACAAAAATTAGTTTTGAGAAAATTTTCTAGGAAAACTACATTTAAGTTGTTTGATTCGTACATTGAAAATAATCCAACTTTATTGAGTACCTCTATGTAAATGAAGAGACAAGGGAGGAGAGAGAAAAGATAGGTGGGGCTGGAAAATAGATCTGAAAAATTTTCTGAGGGGGTGAGCTAAGAAAATGAATGGCTTGTTTTTTTTTTTAAATCTTGACTTGGGAATTTTTTCCAAACCTTTAATAAACGATCAAATAGTGGAAAACCAATTTTTCTGAAAAATATTTTATTTTCCACTTGAAAAGGATGAATAAAACACACACTCTAAGAATAAATTTAACCCATGGGACTTCATCTAGTTATATGACTACCAAATAACCAAGTTGAAGAGTTTTTTGCACAGTTATGATTTTATAATTATATCAATATATTGCTTTATTTAAATATTAACAAAAGTTTGAGTGTAGATAACATTTTTTTTTTCTCGCAGTCATTCAAGGTAAAGTAGTAGTGTATAGTATTTTATTTTTTAAATCTATACAGTATAGGTAAAAGTGTGTGGGTAAATTACATTAGCTTCTCTCAATCATTCTAGGTATAACGTTTCTCCAAAATAATAGTCTAATATTCTACAAGATATATATTGACTATGTACTTAATATATACGTCATTTGTTCATATAAAGTAATAAATAAGATAAGGGCAACTTATTACACAATAGCTTTGAACGACATAAAACAAAGCAAAGCCAGACTATAAATAAGGGCAAAGATACTAAGAAAAAAAACTAGGATATAAATATATATATTTACCTCTATCATAATTGTTGAACATATCTTGAGAGAATTGATTATTATGCGGAAAATTACTGCAAGTTAACACCTTCGTCAAATGGGTCATTTCCTCTCATTGAAGCTCATACTTAGACAAAATGAACTAATAAGAAAAAAGGTTTATGTTTGACGTAGAAACTTGGAACCTTAGAGCACCTGTACTCGTTTCGACAAATTGTTATCCCCAAAGTTGAATAATTTTCATTAAAAGTCAAAATCTCTTGTTTATTACACTGAATTCCTCAAACACTATTCACCAAATTCCATAGGTCATCTTTCCCACCAAATCTTTTGGTTGTGGGTAAATTTTAGTTTATTTCTAACAAACTTTGATTGCCACATAAGCATTAAATTTGGAATGGAGAGTGAAATAGGTCACCAAATTTGGAGAGTCAAAATAACCTTAAGCAGTTTGAATTTAATTTAGAAATCCGAATATAAGTGTTTTGTAGGGATTTGGCTCTCCAACTTTGCCTAAAACAATATGGGAGTCAACCACAGATGCTTTTATATGATGTTTTTTTATAGATCTGGTAAAACTGTGAAAACAAGAATCGCGCAACAAACTTGTATCACAATTTAGACTAGTGAGACTTACCTTTACCAACAAACATGTATGATGCCCACAGAGATGCAGGAAGATGTGACAGATTTAACCATTTCATCCACTCATGCGATTGCCGTTGCAAACATCAATACCGGCCGTATGTTAAATCCGATTGCATTTGAGATCCAGATCGTTGAACAATTAGCATATGAAGAAGCCGATGTGGTAATTAATTCAAGCATAAGCGTGGAGCAGGGACGTAATCCATTGGCTACAATGAGAGCTTCAACAGGGGTGTTTGAAAATGTGATCTTCGCAACTTCTGAATTAATCTCTTCGCTATCTCTAGTTTTGAAGCCAAATAGCTCCAACTACCTGCATTGAGTTCATTCTCATCGCATGGCATATACATTGTAGCTAACTCCAACAATATAATATATTTTAGTAATAATATATTTAACCCATGGAAGTTCATCTAGTTATATGACTGCCAAAGAACCAATTGAATACTCTGTTATTCCTTCCATGTCCATTACGTAGTTAAGTACACACCTAGGGGAAAGACGGTATAAGTGTCTGTTTGGCTCAATCAGAATTGCACCTCACTTAAAAGTGTATGTGATGCATAAGGTGCATGAGAATTTAGGTACTGTGAAACTATAGGTATATGTGCATAAATAAATGTAATTGGTTATTAAATTAGAGTTTCACTGGATTTTTTAAAAAAATTTGGGTACTTAAATAAGTAAGAATTTTGAGTGTGCACAGTTATGACTTTAAAAGTAGTATGTTACTTTATATGAATATTTACAAAAGTTTGAGTGTCGAAAAAATTTAGTATTTTGCAGTAGTTCAAGGTATGTTACTTAATAAGCACTTACTAGAGCCACTTAAGATCCCAAAAAAAAGACAAACAAATTGAATGTTTTCATGCATGCCAAGATAAATTCGTACTCAATATCTTCTTACTGTACTTGGTTTTGTAGTTTCAGTCCCAGACTTTAGCCTATGAAGTGATAGCTTTATCACCCAAAACACTGATGACCTGGCAATTGATTTGTATGTGATATCTGCAAAAAGGGTTTTCATAGAGATCAAAATCTTCAATTTCATTGGAGAGGTCATAACCTCCCATGGGAACGGAAACTTGGAGACTAAAGATGAATCAACAATGAAGAAAGTATGTGACTCAGAAACTGAAAACTAGGAGCATCTATACCCATTTCGGCAATTATTATCGCCAATTGAGTGATTTGTTATTACTTATTAGAATGTCAAAATCTCGTGTTTGCTACATTGGACTCTCGAAAACTACTCACCAAATGCCCCACTTCATCTTTTCCACCAAATATTTTGTTTGTGGATAGATTTTTATATTTATAACAAACTTTGAATGCCATATAAGAATTAAATTTGCTTTGGAGAGTAAAATAAATCGCCTAATTTGGAGAGCTAAAATGACTTTAAACAATTTGACTTTTATTTGGGGAGTCGGATGTAAGCATTGTACAGAGATTTGGCTCTCCAAATTTGCCTTAAAGATAATATGGGGAATCGACTACAGATGTGATTATATGATGTTCACACAACAAACCTATATTGCAATATAAATTAGCGCGTGACTTACCTTTACCAACAATCGTCTATTTTCAAATCCAACAGCTCCAACTACTTGCATTGACATCATTCCCAACCTAGATTGAGTTCATTCCCATGGCATGACATATGCATGGTAGCTAACTTCCACAATATAACTCCAAAGCTAAAGACAATTCACCTGCAAATTTTGAAGCTATCAGAACAATTGAAACCCAGATGTGACAAGGAGTAATGCGTGGTAGGCATTTTATTGCATAGCAAACTCTACATAAAGAATAATAATGAGTATGAAGAGCCTTAAATCTCCTATGGGTTTTAAGAAACTAAGAACCTACAAAACTAGGCCAAGGAGCATTAACTCTGTCACCAAATTAGAGATGGTGAATATGAGTTCAGTTCACACTCTTTGTTTTGCACTCTCTTTTCAAATAAACTCATTTAAATACCAACAATTAGAAGAATTTCTTTTGTTCATGATGAACATGAAGTGCTTGAGTTTGGGTTGATATAGCAGGAGAATTCAGAGACCAGGGTAATCTTAAGGACTCGCATAATGCTGTTGATGTGAAGTACTAAAGAAGGGAGAGTAAACCCTGAAATCATAGCTAAGCTAGAACCCCCATAATCACTACCATGTGTTTCCAACTAAATTGAATGGCTAAGAAGTAGGCATAAATTCCCCACTAGAATATTGAATTGGTGTAGTTATAAAAAGGAGGAGACGTTGTTTGAGACATTGGGCTGCTGATGTTATTGGATGAAGGGGGTGATTTCTGTTGTCGGTCACTTCCCTTTGGACAACCGCCACCAGGTACACTCCACAGGGTAGCGTCTACAAGATCTGCAGAAGCAACGAGGGTGAGAGAGTCTATAATTGCTACAAACTTGGTGTTATATTGATTAAAAACAGGTTGTTGTTGAGATGGTGTTGGTACCACCGTACTAGTGGTTGTGGCAGCTTAGATTCATTAGGGATTTCTCTCCTCTTTGTTCCTTCATTATTGAGAGAGATGAGTTAGTACATGAAGACTTAAGTACGGGAGGCAAAGACTAAAGAGTTTGTTATGAGGATTTGTGTCCATTTCTCCTAACATTCGAAAACACAAGCGTAAAGAGGATTGTGGAGAGTTAATCTCAGAGGTGAAATTGTCATTAAAAAGCAGTATACGAGGAGAACTGTTTAAGTTAGAAAGAGTCTACATGTCCATCAGTTTTATAAAGGGAGCGGGAAGAAGAGAGCCTGCTCCGGGGAGTCGGTAAAACGATCTCAGTGGATACCCTGTAACTTAGTATTGTTTCACCCTTTATACGAACAAATATTTACTTTTAAGAAAAAGAAGGAAAAAAACATGTATTATACTGATGTGGCTGAATTTGCTTTATTACTTTATGTACCTCCCTCCTCTTTCCATCCTTGTGTTGGCTAAGAGTAACTTTTGGGCGGGCACTCCAGACTACTAAAATGGTACCCACCAATCACTTTTTTTCTTATAAAAGTATTGATATATATTATTCCTCCAAGATGTACTATAAGTGACGGAATTTGAGTTTACCAAATTAAGCGTATTCACCGCATAGATATCTCAATAGTAGCACCGAAAAGAGCATTTCCATATTTTTCATGTGGTTATTCTTCTGAGAATTGGTAACTTATCATGTAATGTCTATGTAACACCTAGCCTATGTTTGGTATGTATACAAGAAAATAACATTTCCGTATTTTTCATGTGGTTCTTCTGAGAATTGGTAACTTATCATGTAATGTATATGTAACACCTAGCCTATGTTTGGTATGTGTACTAGAAAATGACATTTCATACATTTAAAGTCTGATATTAGTGAATTTCTTTGAGGAGATCTGATTAAAATCATTGCACTAAGCTAAAAGGCTCATTTGTTTTATTCAAACTAAAGTGTTTGATGTGATTTGGAGCATGTACATTTGATCAACAATATTAACTTCCCGTTCTTAGATGATTTAAGTTAACATGCATAAATAGATAAACATACGGAGGTCAAACTTCTTCGCTTTCTTTTTTCTTGTCATCTTTTGTAGGACATTGATTAATTAGGAGCCTCTTAAATATTTCCTCTTTCATTAATTATCACTACACTTGGTGTTTTATGACCGCTCAGGTACCTTCTATGTCTAAGAATTAAACATAGAACTGGAAAAAATTTCATGTATTTCATACCCAACAGTCTGTATCATCCCAGAATATCACTTATCCTGTACCGTATGATCCTCACGCACAATTCTTTCCAGACTCCAGACTCCAGAGAAAGAGAAAGAGAGAAATATCTAATAAGGGACATAGGCGGGTCAAACCCCAAGAATTGACTAAATTGTGTGATTTTGAAGTATTCGGAAGGGTGTCAAGGTCTGATGAAGTTGAGGAGGGGAGTTGTGGAAGAAGTGTGGTACGAGGGGAGAAAACTATTTTCAGTAGGTGGATTTAAGCAAGTAATGTTTTGCTGAATTTCAATTGCAATAAAAAAAACGTCATCTGTTTTCAAATCCATTTACAGCTTTTGTCAAGCGAATCATAGTGTTTCCGGCAATGCAATAAAAAAAATTATTTTAAGACATGCCTACAAGAAAAAAAATAATAACATTAATTAAGGCATTTGTATTCTAATGCTAAGTTTACTTTTGATGGCATTAATGTAATAGTACTACAAAATATTTAGTGCTATTTAATGCAATTTTTGTTACAGTAATTACTTGTTTCAGATTTTCACTTGGTTCAATATTCCATCCATTGAGAGTGTTAGTGTAATCCACAATACGATTGAGAAGCTCTAATTAGCTAAAAAGTACGAAGAACACCAATTGATAGGGAAAAATAAAGCTTCAATTGCTTAAAATACGAAGTAATTACAAGAAATCACTCCAAAACCCTAGGCTTCTTTCAGAACTCTTTCTAGATCTAACATAACCTAACAATGCCTAGCCTTGCCCCTTTTTATAAGGGTTACAAGTTCCTAATCCCAATAGAACTTGCCTAGATCCTCCTTGATCATTGCGCCCCCCTTTAGGAGCCTTGAGCTCCTGCTCAAGCGAGAACTAGAGAGGTGGGAATGTGGCGCTGCCCATTACCCTGCTGTACCACTTCGACTTACTAGGTAGCTGACCCTTCTTCCCAACACGGAACGACTCAATACCACCACATGTCTTGCCTAGCAGCACCTTTCGGCGAAACACACTACGCCCCTTAGGCTCATCATATCCTGCAACATATGTTGACGTAACAAAAGGCAGTATCTGCATAGAAACCAACATAGCGGAAGTAGTTGGTAATGGGGGTCGAGATAACTTATCAGCCATTTTGTTGTTCACTCCCTTCTTATACGGCATAATCAAGGAAAATTGTTGGAGATACGACATCCCATTCATCCGGTGAGTTTGTTGTAACTAGGACTATGTAGCGAAAAACTAGAACAGTTTGTGATCAATATGTACCACAACCTCCTCTTGCAACTTTCTCAAGTCGGGTTGTTACTTATAAAATATTGTCATTAGAGACAACACTCGAGCCGACGTACCCTCTTGAACCGGTCGCACCAATAACACAAACTTGTCGATCGCATTAACCAACCGCTTCACCTGAGTCGTCGTTACCAAATTTGACGTAGTGACATGCTCTTTAAAAGCATTGATATGGAACTCTTTTCCCTCCTTTACAAGACGATACTTGCGAGCTCTACGGTAATGAATCGCATCTCGATCCCAAAGATAAGGACTACCCAAGATTACCTAACACACATCCAAAAGAACCACCTCACACGTCACCTCATCAATAAACCTTTCAGTGATCGCAAATTTGAATGTACATTGCTTCGTGATCATCAAATCCGCATCTTTCTGAATCCACCCCAAACCATACGGCTTAGGATGAGCTATAGTCGTCAAACCCATCTTCTTAACCAACGCCTCAGAAATCAAATTTTTCTGACTGCCCAGATCAGCAATGGCCTCGACTAAGCTTTTCTTTACCTGAATACTGACATGAAAAAATTCTTCCCAACTCTCATCCTCGGTAGCCAAATTCTGTTAAAACAGAAGTGTAAGCTTAGGATTCGGTTTAACTAAATTTGGGAGGTCAACAACCTCTATGGCTAATGCATATCTCTCTTTCTTGCTCTTCTCCTCCTTCGGCCTAAGCTCCGGGTGAAGTTTCCAACAATAATTAGAAATATGTTCACTCGCCCTATAATGATTGTAATGATACTCTTTGGACGAAGACCCCTTTCCTTTGGCCTCTCCCTTATGCTCATTTTTTTAACTAGACTTGATCTTGTCATCTTCTTTGTCACTCTTCAAGTACTTGTCTTCAATGGAAATTACTTTCACGGTAACGTCCTCGATATTGGCCACATTAAAGAGCTTCAACTCTCTCCTAATGAACTCCGGCAAACCCCCCGTGTACTTCATGAACACCTCATACTCGTTCACATCAATGTCCAAAACCAAAGCTTGGTTATGAAACGCCGTAGTGTAATTGTTTAAACTTTTAGTACAAATTATACCATTTATACCTCTCTTTTGCTCATACCCAATCGGATAAAATTGCTTTCGCACTCTCTTTTGTTCATACCCAATCGGATAAAACTGCTTTCGCACTAAAACCTTGAATTCTTTTCGACTCAAATTTCCTATATCGAAGCGTTTTCAATAAGATTTTCACCACGTGAGTGCATGACTTGCAAATTTCAATGTAGCAAAGCATATTTGCTGAGTATTATAGTATTTGTAAACGGAAAAATAGGTCTCCAACCTATCTAACCAATTATCCAACTTCTCGGCATCGACGGAACCATCGAATACCAGAATCTAAATCTTAAAATTGATACGAAGATTACGTATAGGATTCGGTGACTTACTAATAACCGATCGATCATTGTCAGATTCGGCATCACTAGAATCACTATCGATCTCCGCAAAATTGTCGTCACCATCCACCTCCATAACCCCTTTCTTCCTCTAGTGGCCTCGCCGTATCGCCGAAACCGAAGTCTTCACAAGGTTCGTGAGACACAATTGTTCTACCAACTCCCCTACAGTAGAAATTAGGTCAGAAACTATCGTTTCCAAAATCGTGAGTCAATCCTCAGAATTGTTTGTCTCCAAATCGTCATTCTTCTTAGAATTAGGTTTGCGATGGATCTTCAACGGACTCACTAGCTTCTCTTTCGTTTGCTTGAGGCAGTCATGTGTAGAGACCATAAACCACAATCAACCCCCGAAGATCGTAACTGGAAAACTGATACCACTTAATCCACAATACGATTGAGAAGCTCTAGTTAGCTGAAAAGTATGAAGAACACCAATTAATAGGGAAAAATAAAGTTTCAATTGCTTAAAAAACAAAATAATTACAAGAAATCACTCCAAAACCCAAGACTCTTTTCAAAATTCTTTCTAGATCTAACATAACCTAACAATACCTAGTCTTGCCCATTTTTATAAGGGTTATAAGTTCCTAGTCCCAATAAGACTTGCCTAGATCCTCCTGGATCGATCATAGTAAGATACTGAGATAAGAACAGATTTTGTGTTTGAGAGAGAGAGACACTGAGGTCTAAGAGTGAGAGAGAAGCAGAACTCCACTGCATTGCCTGCATTGCCATATAGTCCAGAGGGTGATAATGGAAATAAAAGAGGATGAGAGGTAAGTTACCTTCAGTTTAAAACACTAGGGAATGATAGAAGAGTACTCAGGGTTTAAAAACTATAGATTGTACACAGATTCTAGCAGGTTGACATGGGGTGAAGAAATGCAAACCCGAAACTGAGATGTTCATGAAAACGAGAATGCAGATTGACCAATTTAAAAGCCTGAAACCTCAACCCTAACCTAGAAAATACGTGTCTATTATTTGTCGGGTTGTCATGTTGCGGATCACTTTTCAGCTCTACTAGTTGCCCTCTTCTTAATAGAATTCTTTTCATTACTATTTTCCTTTAACATATGAACTACCAACGTACGTACTTATCGTTTCAAATAACTTTAAAAGGGATCAAAACATTAAAAAAAAGAACATCTTCATAATGGCAAAGAAAAGTAAAACCAGTACATACCTCTTGAGAGTTGTTGGACATATCTTTTGAGAGAATTAATTATTATGCTGCAATATACTGCAAATAAACCTTCATTAAATAGGAGAAATAATGGAAATAGCAGACAAACAATGTGAAAACTTACAAAAACAAAAATAAAAACCTATGTGATTATTACATTGCTAGAATGCAACAGAAATTGTACTCTTCAGTATTAATGATATTTCCAGAGAAGCTCTCATCCTCCAAGCATTAAGATTATTTCCCCTCTAAATGTCTTAGCTTGATATGCATAAAAGGCAACTCAAATACTAAACCTAGTTAAGACTAAACACCTCAACATCTATCCAGATTTCAGGGAATGAAAAGTACCTAAACTCTAAGCTCCTATTTTAATTACTGAAAAGATCTTGAGTTTTGAACTGTAGATACATTTATCGGGATGTAAGTAAAGTATAAGGGGACGTAAAAAAAGTATCGCTTACAATCTCACCTTCCTTATAAGTTGTTTAACTTCAGCCTTCCCTCCTGCTGATTTCCTTGTAACCTTTTTCATCCAACCCATCTGTGAAATGGAAACAATTAGAAGATACAATTGAACGAACAAGGATAGTACATAAAATTAAAGACAAGTAGACATGACATGATTGCGCTTCTTATCTGGGTTTAAAAGCAAAGAAGGCACATTCACCCACAAATTAAACAAACCAGCAGTCAAACCCTAACAGCAAATAAACATTTATCTGCACAATCAGTCATTCAAACCCAAAAAAATGTGTCTAATAAAAACTGCTCCATCAAAAACACAAATCAAGCAACAGAAAACCCATTAGTAGATCGAAACAAAATATTAGGTCTAATGGAACATGCAAATTACAAAATAAAAAATCTTCTCAATCAATACACAGATCAAAGCAAAACCCATAAGTGAATCTTTGAGAAATCCACAAATTTCAACAGTTTTCCCCAAGGTCTGATGGAACATGCAAATATTGGGTCTAATCAAAAACACAGATCAAAACAAAACCCATAAGCGAAACTTTGAGAAATGCCTCAAATTACATAAGCTATGAAGATCACAAGCTGCATGGCAAAAAAATAACAAAACTACAAAATTAAAAATCTTCTCAATCAAAAACACAGATCAAAGCAAAAGCCATAACAAAAACTGTGAGAATAGCCTCAAAATTCCAATTTTAACAAGGTTTCACCATCACAAGCTGCATGGCAAAAAAGAAAAGAAAACCATTGATAGTCTTAACCTAATTTGCAAGTATGAAGGTAAAATTCGTGAAGATAGTGTAGGGGTTTAGATGAAATCAAGCAAAGAAAGAATCTTACACTCCAAAAACTCAAAACTGTAATCGTTTCCTCAATTTTTTGAGTTCTCCTGCGGATCTACAATGGGAGTTTCGTTCGATTACTATGTTCTCTAACTTCAAATGAGATGAAGATTGAAGAGATTTGAACAATTCAAGGGATTCCAAAGAAGAAAAGAGTTTTTAGTGTGTGTGTTGTTTTTTCAAGGGAGGGTTTTATTAGGGATAAAAAAGACTCTTGAGCACCACGTGGTGCTCCAGCAGAGTCTTTTTTTTTCCTCAATTATCGCTTACGCGCCTGATTATCCGTTGTAAAATTGTTATCTTCATGCAATTTCTTTTTTGCACATTCTTTTAAAATCATATGACTTACGCGTGTAAATACGTTTCTGCAAATCACATGTAAAATTCTATCTTGAGTCCCACGTGCTACTGCAACAAAGTCTCGCTATTAACGTGTCAAACTATTTATCCTCCTTTCTTGAAAATTGTTTCAACCCATGATCAAATTAGTCATATAGCTCGTCCCAAACAGCTAATAAGGGTGAGTAAGACATGTGACTTACCCGACTCAGAAATTTTAAAAAAGAAAATGTTATTTTGTTTAGCCCCACATCGCTTTGTAATAGAAAGCTATGGTCACTTACATCTATAAAAAGGTCTTTTTTAAAGGCAAGTTGATTATTAGGGATTTGTAACCATGCCGGTTCAGTTTTCAACCCCGCGGTTTTGATAACCCCATGCAGACATGCATGCATGTTTTCTTTACAAAGTTGTAGAGGAAAGCCCACTTGTTATGATTAGTACGGATTCGTAACCACGCAGATTGAGTTTCCAACCCCGCAGTTTCGATAACCCCATGTAGACATGCATGCATGTTTTCTTTGCAAAGTTGTAGAGGAAAGCCCCAACCACTTGTTATGATTATTAGGGATCCATAACCACGCCGATTGAGTTTCCAACCCCGCAGTTTCGATAACCCCATGTAGACATGCATGCATGTTTTCTTTGCAAAGTTGTAGAGGAAAGCCCCAACCACTTGTTATAACTTTTGGTTCTCTTAGAACATCAACAGCAGTTGGGTGGATGAATGCGCCCAAAAGTAGGGTGAAGTCAATCCACCTCAAGGTGAATTCACCTCACGCACTTCTAAACTGCGCGTTTGAAATGTACGTCTCAGATACGTCCACGTGTCTCAATCTAAATTATTAAAACCCCAACGCACTTCAGAACCGCGCACATAGTTCAACCAATAGGAAAATGCCACGTCATTTTTTTTTAATATATAGCCGCGCGATTCAAAACAGCTGTGCGGTTCAGAACCGCGCAGTATCACCAACTCTTAATATGAGCCATTGGATGAGAAGACACGTGTTATAATCTTAAGGGAAAAGTGCATACGCGCACTTTTGAACCGCGCGCAATGCTTACGCGTACTTTAGAACCGCGCGGCGTGAATTCACCCCAAATCCACCCGATGAATTTTTTTGGTGCCACGTCAGGTATTCACCTAGCTGCTGGGAGACGATTTGGGTGGAAAAGAGGGTGGATTTTAAAATCCACCCACCACGTCAGGGTGTACCTAGCTGCTGCATATGCTCTTACAAATGAAATTTAGTGGATTTGCTCAATGCCTAAGAAATACATGTTGTCTATAATTATTAGGGCTAACACGACCATTTAGCTAGTATCACGTAGTGCTCTAGCATAATCATTTTTTCTTCTGTAATCGCTTACGCATCTGATTATCCAATGTAAAATTGTTATCCTGAGTACCAAGTATTGTTTCATTAGAGTATCAGCATACACGTCAAACTTTTTATCTTCATTCATTAGAATCGTTTTGGTCCTCAGAATTGCTTCTTTAGGTCATGCCCTCTCTTTTTTACCCTTCTTTTGAAATCATATGGCTTACACGTTTAAATAGATTCCTGAAAATCCATTACACCAATTTAAGCAATTTACCACAGTGTATATCTACTGTATATTCGGTTTTACCAAGGACTTTTTCTGTGGTTGAGGTCCGTATTAAAACGTGTTCGGCAATTTTTTTGCCACGGACTTTATATGTGATGAACTTTATCGTGTCACCGTAGAACTAATCCCTATTATAATTTGCCACGGACAAAGTCCCCAGTATTATGAGTTTTAAAATTAAACAAAATTACACCTGTTTTACTAAAAACTCATAATAATTGGTGGCATTAATAAATAAATAATAAAATATACAAGTAAAGTTGCTTTATATGACAATTGAAAATAAACCAAACGAAGAACATAAGCCTTATATTCCACCTCCCCGTAATTCCAGTAACTGTGAAGTACAAACGCCCTCCAGAGTCATCGACATCGTTGTGAAATTTAACAAATTAACATGTCTCTCTTCTCACCAATCAAGTGCATCTACCAATAACATACATTATGAAAATAATGAAATAATAATAATAATTAACAGGAAAAAAACATTTATAACCAATCTATACC
The DNA here is from genome assembly GCA_014058105.1 of Kingdonia uniflora. NCBI lineage: Eukaryota > Viridiplantae > Streptophyta > Magnoliopsida > Ranunculales > Circaeasteraceae > Kingdonia > Kingdonia uniflora. The sequence goes on from JACGCM010000003.1 coordinate 572,979, forward strand.
CGTTATTTGTTCCTTTGAAGATATATTTGTCTACAGTTTTAGACTCATCCATACATCTGCATGCATAAAATCATGAATCTGTTAGGAATCAGGGTAGCTAATCCTAATCCCTCACCCCAAGAACGATAAACGGAAACGCCAATAAGAAATTATACGAAAGCAAGAACACAATAATTTACCCGGAAGAGAGAATTGAAAAACTGTTGCTGATAGAAAACCACTCTCCACGAACAATTCACTAATCAAAGATCAAAGGTTACAGCGATCTCTCCAAGTTTCTCAAGTTTTAATAGAGTTTCTCAAATTCTAGGTCTCTCTAGAATTAAACTCACACAAGATAGACTAACAAAATAATATAAGTCCCATTTATATAGTAGGGAACTTAAAATACAAGTAAAACAAATCTCGAGGCAAACCCAATGACTTAGAATAGCATCTAAAGCAAACCTATGCCAAGCTCGTTTGAACGGCATCCAAACCCGTTCGAACGAGTTGGGCTCCTGGGACAAAATTCTAGGGAGTTATAAAAGGGTCGTTCGAACGACTCTCAACCTCGTTCGAATGACTTTACGATAATTGGTCTTCAGCCTTAAAACATGACAACTCGTTCGAACGACATCCAAACTCGTTCGAACGACTTTGACAATATTAGTCTTCGACAATTCCATTCTTCACATTCGAGTTCACACCCAACAATCTCCCACTTGAAATCGAATCTCGTGGCCCGTCTCTAGATCTTCAAATAAATGTCTCGCACTACCTGGACCTTCAACACTATGAAGACCAACTTACAAAAAATTTCAATCTTCAACAAATCTCCCACTTGAAAATTGAAATGTGAGTTTCCCGTAACTTCACCCATCTTCAAAGTAACCATATTTAAAACCGTGTTAAACCGAACAAGAACTCTTCACGCCAAAAGCTACCATACCACACAAACTTTCAAAGCCGCACTGTACTTATATATGCCTTTGCAATCAATGATGCAAATTAACCATTGTCATCTCGATTCCAAAGAGGTCTTAGTATAGCACCACGAAACTATAGTCATTTTCATGTCACTAACGTACTTCAACATTACAAGTAGACCTAACCCTGCAAGCTGAACAAGAAACACTCCATAGCTATGAGCTACAACTGAGTCTTCTTCGAATGCATAATATCCATCATCAACGTCTCTCAGCTCTTATTTCATGAGAAAACTTTGGTCTCATGTAAACAATTACATACATTAGTAAACAAATCATCAATGAGTTTAGACATGCCTCGATCTACACTTATATCGCATTCTATAGCCAAACAAATACGTGTCTCAAGCCCAAAGTAACGACAAATGGTGCGCTACCAAATAACACTCCAACCAGTCTCAATATACTGTCAATAACTTCTACTTCACGTTCTTCCTGTTAAACTATACCATATACACAAGGATTAACCAATCCATCGGTCCAACCCTTTATTGAGATAACTGTTCTCACGACTCTTCAATCTCATCCGTGCTAGAACTTGTAAACGCAACTAGCATATCATTCATACTCTAAGAACGAATGATCTATGAGTTCTCAAAACTCATATCATCAACAATGGTCTTTGTGGAATTTCAAAACAAACACCAATGATATAAATATATCTAACTTCGAGCCCCATCGTTTCAGTGTATATCTTGAACAAGCATATGAGCTCTCATGTATGAGCCTCCATAATGCAATTTTACCCAGTATCTATGTAGCCGACTTACATACCCATCTTCAATAAGATCAATCATAAAGAATTTTTATTATGTATTAAGAATTACTCAATCCGAAAAATAAAGTCATCACAAAACAACTAGCTTCTCAACTGTTGAACAAAAAAAACATCTTGACATAAACACCCATTTCTTATTGGAAGCACTTTACCACAAGTTTCACCTTGAACTGCTTGAACAAACATGTTCCCATTTAACTTGTAAACCAACTTATGAAGTAAAGAGCTTTTACCATCGATAATAAGATTACATCTTATACCCGATTTGACGATTGAGATCCAATCTCATCATCATCCATGACAAGCTTCCACTAGCCTATGACCTCACCTTGTAAAGCCACCTTGTAGTTATCACCAATACCGACTAGCTACAAACAATGTTGGAAGTAATGATAACGAGCCGTAGGTCTCGAACCCTTGGTTCTTCTTTTCATTACAATCAGAGGAGTATATGGTTCTTGTTGGACCTTTTCAACCAATGGTTCCAACACTATCTTTGTAGAGATTTTTGCATACTCGCATGACCCCGATAAATCCACTTTTCTGATCCACTTATCCATGTCTTCGCAAAAGATATCATCATTTGATATCACATCAATAAGATGGATAATTTTCTGATTCTTTGCATCACAAGATCGGTCACCAAAATCATCACAAACATATCCAATGAACATGCACAAACTAGACATATAATCTAGTAATGATCTACTAATAGAATAGACAAAAAAAGTATAAATTATTATATCCTTTTTCATCCAAGTGATCTCTTCTAATAGTCCAAGATCCAATGCAAACCAAAACTCTATATCAACCGCCAAAATTGCCGAATCCGCCCAAAATTTCTTTGACAACTCGATAAAATATTTTATACTTTGCGGCCTTTTAGTAATCTCACGGACCACACTTTCAGCCATACCAAACTCTCGTGGTATTATTGGGATCTTCTCAAGCCTTTCAATCCCAATAGATATTTTATCAATAACAAACTCATCACAGCAAAATTGATCACCATCACTGTTAGACCCAAAACACTTCAACATTGAACCCATCTCAATCTCAACCTAAGCTTTCCATCTAGCGAAGGCATTAAACCAATCTGTTTCATTCATCAAGAAATGTACACCAAGCTCTCGTGTGGAATCACCAATAAAAATAGCAAAACCATAAAATCCCCGGTTGTAACTAACTCTAGTTGGTTCTCATACATCATCGTATAAGTGGCTCGATCCCATATTTAATTTTCTTTTCTTTCTAGGAAACCCAACTTTCTTTTGCTTCACCAAGACATCTTCACAAAAGAACAAATCTATCAATTTTAACTTGTCAAGTATTCTCCTCGAGAACAATGCTTTCATCCAAATGCTTACGTGACCAAGTTTCTCATGCCATGCTCGAGTCCACTATCGAAGTAACAACACCAATAATCGTATCATTAGCGTTACACGTCTCTAAGTACGCATCTTGTCTTTTATCCCAAGCTAAATTAATAACCTCCTTCAGAATCTCAAAAACATTATCGTCGAAGGCAGCCAAAAGACCCAAGTCCAATAGTTGGCTTGAAAACATATTTCTAGCCATACTAGACACATATTGCACCATGTCCGAACTTAATGAATTATCATTCGTCAATGAAATCGGAACATCTCCATTATCTACTATGTGATATCACTCATCATAGCTAGACAATTTGCTTTTATCCGACGTAATTTCCAATGGAGCAACCAAGTTTAACCTCAACTTTTTATAAACACCATAAGACAACCACCATGACTTATCCCGAGTACCATGAATCACATTACATAGTTTATCCCAAATATCGCAAGTCATATCAACCAAATCATTAAAAATAAGATTGGAGGCACTATCGAAATTTTTACCTTCCTCGGATAATGTCACCGAACATCTTTTTACAGATCTTCTCTTCTTTGTCGATCTACAATCTTCCTTCTTATGACCAACTTCACCGCAATTCTAACAAATATCTTGTTGATTGCAATTCCATGCCTTAATGCGCCTTTTGCTTCTATTCTCAATATGTGAAGTTCTCTTTCCTCTAACTTTAACATTCGTATAATTACCCGATGTTAACAACGAAGCTCCACGAGGTATTACGCGAAAATCATCACCAAATACTTCAACCACGTCGCTGAAAGTAACCCGTTTATAAGAATTTGAAACACTCGTAACACACTTCTGATAATTTAAATCACTCAAAGTTGATTCAAACAACTTTGATAGTTTGCCCATCATCTCTAACACAGTACTCACTTCAGGCAATTTAGAAGAAATAGAACTTGATATTGTTGAACGAACTTTACCAAGAACATATTGATCTAAAAGCTCCCACTCCAAACAATCTATATCGGCCGGCTTCGTCGAAATCCCTCCTAGAATAAAATCATAATCCTCTGCATAGAAAATCCTCTACTTGCATCTTCCAAAACCCAAAGTTCAATCCATTGAATTCATCGATTTCTAATATCTCAATATCGGCCATCGCTCTAATCACGCAAACCCTAACCTTGCTCTCTGATACCAGTTGTTAGGAATCAAGGTAGCTAATCCCAATGCCTCACCCCAAGAACGATAAATAGAAACGCCAATAAGAAATTATACGAAAGCAAGAACATAATAATTTACCCGAATGAGGGAAGTGGAAAACCCTTACAGATAAAAAAATACTCCCCATGAACAATTTACTAATCAAAGATCAAAGGTTACAGCGATCTCTTCAAGCTTCTCAAGCTTTAATAGAATCTTTCAAATTCTAGGTCTCTCTAAAATTAAACTCACACAAGATAGACTAACAAAATAACCTAAGTCCCTTTTATATAGTAGGGAACTTAAAATACAAGTATAATAGATCTCGAGGCAATCCCGATGACTCAGAATAACATTTAAGCAAACCTACGCCAAGCTTGTTCGAACGGCATCCAAGCCCGTTCGAACGACTTGGGCTCCAGGGCCAAAATTCTAGGAAGTTAAAAATAGGCCATTCAAACGACTCTCAACCTCGATCGAACGACTTTACGAAAATGTGTCTTCAGCCCTTGAAACATGATAACTCGCTCAAACGGCATCCAAGCTCGTTCGAATAACTTCGACAATATCAGTCTTCGACAATTCTATTCTTCACATTCGAGTTCACACCCAACAATCTCCCACTTGAAATTGAATCATGTAACCCATCTCCAGATCTTCAAATGAATGTCTCGCATTACCTGGACCTTCAACACCATGAAGACCTACTTACAAAATTTTACAATCTTCAACAGAATCCCATAAGTAGATAGCCAAATTATTTGTGAAATAAGTTTTATCTTTCTTTCATTATTTTTTCTAAATGATTGCTTCTCACTATAAATAAAATTGGGAGCATACGCACAATCTATACTACTACGGATATAACCGATTGGCATACTTTCAATCCGAATCGTTCGTTATCCAAATCTCGTGTGTCGATTATTCATTTGATGGCTCAAATCATTTATTTTTTGTAAAATTAAGTCTCAAATGTTAGATTGCGCTTAAAATTTCTATCATCGATTCCTTTTAAAAAAAATCCATATCATTTGGTTGTTTTCATAACAAAACATCCATATAGTCTCTTATGTAATTTTTATCAAAATGGGGGACACATGCGTCAATTAGTAAAATTATTCCAAAGCTCAGTTATAAGGTACGTGCATCGAAAATAGGGCCAAATCAATTATGTAGAAAATTATCCTTTGGTAATGTTTTTATGGGAATGCAATATGCATTATTAAATTCTACTTTAACATTGTAATTGTAATAGCCTAAATTTGAATCTCGAACTTAGTTTCTCACACCAAAGATGAACTAAATACTAGATAGTAAATAAGTAACCACAAATGAAAACAATATCTAACGTGGAAACAACCACAACCTATCTTGAGGTTATAAAAATTATGATATCATTGATTGAGTAACTACTTATTACAACGACTATTCAGGATAGTGCTGCTTAAAACTTTTAGATAGAAAAATCTTTCTCTAATATGTTCTTCTTTGGTCTTATTTATAGATCTCATATTATGATGGTTTTAATGACCAATACTTTGTCTTGATGAAGGACATTGCACATGATAGTTCTGAAATGTCCAAGTAACAGTTGTATCATGAATGATCTTTTATTTTTGTAACAGCCTCCTTAATGTGTTACATTTTTAGCACAGCGTCTTGTGATTAGGAAGTCAAATTCTTACCAATAGGTCGATATCAATGTTTGAGTTTATTACTGGGAGCGGGTCCTTACAATCGCCCCCTCTTAACCAAGAGCACGAGTGATGTTGGTTGAAAAACTTATTTTTAATGCGGTAAACCATGATGATGTCTTGTGTTTGATCTTGACTTGACTTGACTCTCAGAGTTTCGAGGTACATTTATAACATTCCTTTTGATTGTTAGAATCTGCATCATGTGTATATGGCCTATAAATACCATATCTTTTATGCAGGAGAGTTAATTTATCTTTCTCTTGTCAATCTTGAATATCAAATAGCAAAAGTAAGATCTCAGACTCGTTGTGAGTATTCGGCATGCCCAAAGCACCTGTGGTAATTCCTAAATCCAACTATCTTTTTTATCATTTAGGCACTTTTTTATCCCATAGATTATCGTCTTGCTAATGATTTCTGCATGATCGTTCCCTTGTGGGTAATGGGGGTTTGAAGGAGAATGAATGATGTTATGCTTGTTGAGAAACTCGACCACCCCTTTACCAAGGAGTTGTGGCCCATTATTGATCTTGATGAGATGTGGGCAACCAAAACTGGCAATAATATTCTCCCATATAAACTTGATGACATCTTCTTCCCGTGTTCGATATAAAGGGACTGCCTCTACCATTTTTTTAAAGTAATCAGTTGCCACTAAAAAATATCTTCTCTTCCAGGAAGTGTTTGGTAATTCTCCCACTACGTCAAGAGCCCATCTTTTAAAAGCCCAATATACATTATTCGTATGAAGGTTTAAAGTTGGTGCTTAAATTTTGTGTCCATGTCGCTGACAGGCGTCACATTTCTTCGCATATTCTTCGGCATGTGTTCTCCTTTTATGCCAAAAATGCCCTGGTTTATTGTTTAATTTTCTAAGGATCGACCTGCTGCATGTGATCTACATATTCATTCGTGTAACTCTCGTAATAGGTCGTTGGCATCTTTCTCTGATAAACACTTCAAATAAGGATCCCTGACTGATCTTTTGTAAAGATTCTCGTCGATAACTATGTATTTTCTTACATTGTCCATCAGTCTCCTTTTTCATTGATATCTTCAGGAAGTTCCTCCCAATATATTTTAGAAAATGTATCCTCCAATCCCCTTCCCCAGGCTCATCGCCCCTAGTGTTAATTGCATTCAAGCTTATGAGATTAACACTGGGGGTAGAAACGACTTCATTTTTTAAATATCGAACCTCTATTCTCATAATTCCTATAAAATATGTGAGAGAGTCTGCATGTCTGTTTTCTCCCCGATATAGATATTCAATCGTGGCCTTCTAAAATTTGCTCATTTTGTTGACCACTAATACAACATAGTACACCATCTTTCCATTTTTCTGATATCATTCTGTGTTATAGTTTATGATCAACAAAGAGTCGATATATATAGAAAGTTTAGGTATACCAAGCTCTAATGTCATGTCCATTCTGTAGATTAACGCCTCGTACTCTCTTTCATTGTTTGTTGCCTCAAATTGAGTTGGATCAATTTCTCAATCATATTATTCAAGGGTTTGATGAGAACGATCCCGATTCCTGAACCTGTCGGTCCAGGGGACCCATCAGTCAAAAGGCGTCACCCCTTTTCGATATACAATTAGTATTTTCCTTAAAATGTTTTTAAATTAGATCAACATCATGTTCTTCCCAATCTGGGTCTTCTACTGAGAAATCTGCTAGAAAATTGGCTATCGCCTCTCCCTTTTCATAAAGTCTTTGTTCAAAATGTATATCGTGCTTACCCAAGCTAATTGACTACTGTTGTACTCATATGGATTTTTCCTTCCTTGATAAGACCTCCCGAAGGGGGTAATTTGTCATTACTCGAATCGAATGAGCATGAAAATTTTACTTGAACTTCTGCGATGTGTAAAAGAGGGTAATATTAAGTTTTTTCAGTTTTTGTGTATCGTAATTCTGCCGGAGTAAGAGTTTTACTGATGAAATATACGGATTTTTCGGTTTCTCATCAAGTCGGATGAGTACCGAACAGAGCGAGTTCTCTGAATGGCAGGGTATACTGTAATTTCGTTTCCTTCTGTTAGGGTACTCATGATGGGAGGTTATGTCAAATAACCCTTGAAGTCTTAAAATGTTGCTTCGCACTCTTTATTTCATTCGATATTTGAATCATTCTTGGTTTTTCCTCTTCTTATCCCTTCACGTAGTAGGTTGAATTACCATCTACATCGATCTGATGATTTTGACTCAAATATATTAATCGTTACAATTTTTTCAACTAACTTTTACACGTCCTTCTTGGTTTTGGATGGTGACATTGATAATTGAGCTCAAATGCGGCCAAGGTCAGCTTCGATTCCTTTTTTGTTGATTAAGTGCCCTAAGAATTTTCCTTATTGAACCCCAAACTGGCATTTATTAGGGTGGAGCTTTATTCGGCAAGATCGATGGATTTTGAAAGTTATGTGAAGGTCGGTAAGATGATCGTCTTTCTTGAGGCTTTTACATAGCATGTCATCAATGTAAACTTCTATTGTTTTCCCAAGGTAATCTTTCAACATTTAGGTCATCAATCTATGATAAGTTGCTACAACATTCTTAACTTTGAAAAGCATTATTTTATAGCAATACATCTGTGTTCAGTGATGAATGTTATTTTCTCCTAATCATCGGGTAGGAGGGGAATTGTATTATAACCTGAGGCAGCATCCATCATGGATAGAAGCTCGTACCCAATAGTTAAATCCAGCAAATGGTTGATTATAGGAAGGGGAAAACTGTCTTTTGGAGTGTACTTATTTAGATCGGTGAAATCAACACAAACTCATATCTTACCATAGTTCTTTGGAACGACCACAATGTTTGAAATCTAGACAGGGTAATTTGCTTATCTGATGTACCCAACTTTAATAAGCTTATCAATATTTTTGTTCACTTCTTCTCGAAGTTGAGGTGCTAACGTTCTTTGTTTTTGTTTAACAGCCATAATCTTGTCTTTCAAACACAGTTTATGACAAACCAAAGTGAGATCGACACCAGGTATTTCTTGGAATATCCAAGCAAACACATATTTATTTCCCTTTAAGAATTCAATAAGTATGTTTCACTCTATCATAGATAAATGAGTTCAGACATATGTACCGCGCTCAACACCATCGATCTCAATGTACTTTATGACTTTCGCGGTTGATGGTTAGTCCTTGGTGGGTCCTGTTTTCTTTAATTGCTATGCTTCGAACTCCTTAGAAGGATCTGTCATAATAGTCATAGTATTTACGTATGCTCGGTCTAGCTTTTGACTGCCTTTGACTTCATATATCTCTTCATTCCAATTAAATTGTAATGTCAAACTCCTCAAAAGGATCTACCACAGCAGTCACAGTTATGACTTTGCATTCACAACATAAAATGTTACGTCCACTATGGTCGGGCCTACTATGATAGGAAGCACAATTTTCTCTACCCATTCTTCTTTAGATCTATTGAAGTCGTTAATATCCATATCAATGATCTCAACTTGATTAGTTTACCTTATGCTCTGAAAAAGTACTTCAATAGCACTTAAGGTGTCCACCATCATCGTGTGCATTACAAAGTTTTCATTTTTTAACATGATAACTAGTGCGTCATAATGAGAGAACTTAACATGGCTGACGTCATAATCCTCGAAAGAGATCCTAGTCCTCATGTTACTAGATTTTGGAAACAATCGAGCTTCTTTTTCCCCCATAGATTGGTTATGACATTGAATGAGACGGTGTCTCGTGAATTTGACTGATTAGTTTACCTTATGTGTCTCGATAAATTGATTGGGGAGAAGATGATAGAGGTGTCTCTCTTCAGCCCCATCTTCTATCTGGATGACTTCATTATCTTTTTTGTAGTTCACATTCTTATAACTTTCCAAATCGACAATATACTCATATATTCTTTCGTCTTTAAGTATATATTCCATGAGTCTTTGTAGAGCAAAGCATCGCTCTGTATCATGATGTCTGACCTTGTGGTGTTTACAGTACAGTTTTCCTTCAATGGGTTGGAAGGGTTGTGCATTTCTGAAAAACTTATATTTCTAAAGCGTAGGTTATAAGTCAGCCAGTGTAACAGTCAATCTCGAAAGATAAGGCTTTGGAAGATCATTTCCTTTTCAAGGTCTATCTCCTTCGGATTTACTTCATTTTCTATCACCTACAATATTTGTAGTACGTTCGAAATTTCTTTTTTGTATTTTGTCCTTTTGTTGGGAGGATAGATTTTAGCAGCTTCTATCTCTCAAATATCATTCTTTTTGAGATCAATGTAATTGTTTACCTTCTCAACCATATTTTCTAGAGTTGTTGGTTTGTTTAAGATGAGATGCTCATTTGCTCTACTTTCAATGAGTAGAGTGTTTGTAAAGGCTAACATTATAATTTTTTGGTTGAGACTGTCCACCCTCCTGGCTAGATATAAAAATTTCTTGGTGGACGCTTTGAGCTTCACTCCTAGTATTTGTTTAACACTAAAATAGTTTTTAACCAAGAGTTCACGTAACTGGTCAAAAGAATAGATTGATCTTTCTTCCAACGAGTGGAACCGGTGTCGAGGCTTTCCCTGTTGACTGGTGGGGGAAAATGACACAAAATGTGGTTCGATAACGAATGCAACCCCAAAGAATCTTAGAATTTATGTACGTGCTCAACGAGATCAGGCCCTTTATACTTTTGAATCTTTGGCATATGGAAGTTAGATGACACATTATTGTCCAGCAATTCTTGCACAATCATGCTCTTTTATAGTCTGCTGAAGATATTTTTGCTTGCACGCGTTTGGGCCTCCAAAAGTTTTTGTATGCGTATGTTTATGTGTTCCTGAGTAACAAACTGTCGAGTTATGACTGTGTGACGTTGAAGAACCCCTCCCTGGGGTTGTGATCTTCACTCCTTCACTGAGTGTTTCCCACACGGGAGTTTGAGTTCTTATCGTTTGTATGTCCTCCACCTGTCTTAGGTCCTTGCTGGCTGATACTACTATAAGGTCTGAATCTATCTTGAGCCAAAAATTTTGATGTAGCGGGCTGCATTTCTTAGTTCTTATGTGCTGCCATCTGTTGACCTTGTAAAATTTTCAATGCATCTCGTACTTCTGTCAAATGTTGTTCTAAAGCTACTCATCTTTCTATTTCAGAGTTAAGCGTAACACTTAATTCTATCATTTGATTTTCTCCCGCACCTATTCCTTCTATCTGCAAGACCGGGTTATTTTGACCGGGATTCGCTATTTCTCGAATAAGGTTAATACCTGTCGTATTTGAAAATTGTGGTTGATTCTGTCGTTTCCCAAAGATGATACCAAATGTAAGAGCCTTAATTTGGAGCTTGAACTTAGTTTCTTACACCAAAGATGAGTAGAATACTAGACAATAAACAAGTAACCACCAAGATGTTATTAATTGAGACAAAGTTCTGGATAGTGCGACATATCTTGAAGATTTAGAAATCAAGATGTTATTAATTGAGTGACTACTTATTACAATAAGTATTCTGGATAGTGCTACTTAGAACTTCTTGATAGAAAAATATTTATCTAATATGTTCTTCCTGGGTCCTATTTATAGGTCTCAAATAACCATTTTAATGAGAACTACTCTTTCTTGATGAAGGACGTTACACATGATAGTTCTAAAATGTCTAAGTAACGGTTGTATAATGAATAATATATCCTTTTTTTTTGTTACAACCTCCTTAATGTGTCACTTTTGTAGCACGGCACCTTGTGATTATGAAGTTGAGTTCTTACCAATAGGTCGATATCAATGTTTGAGTTCGTTACTGGGAGCATGTCCTTATAGTAATGATATATGCGCCTATCTTTTGCTAACTTCAATGTAATGTTGTTATATCTTTGAGCGTGATTCATATCATATTGTAATTCATATAAGAAGCGGCATTATCTCGGTACATTCCATGGTTTGGAAGATTGACACCTGCTTTAATCAACCATAAATGTAACAATCATGAAGGTAACAATCATAAAGGTAACAATCAATAGTCTCTAAGTCACAAATAGAAGTTGCAACTGTATAACTAAAATAGTGTCCATGTTGTACTGTATTGTGGCATGCACATTTGATGAACATTATAACGAAGACGAAGATATAATATTGGAAATTGATGAACTCTTTTTCTATTTAGAAAATGAAACTCGTTGAACTTGGAAAATCTTACCCACATTAAATCTGAAAAGAAGACGAATAAATTATACACTAATTCATGCTTAACATGATTAATGGATATTATGTTCACCACCTTAAAATTTGATTTGGGTAACCATTTCACATTATAGATCATGGTGGGTTTGAACCACCATCTCTTGAGATATTCCACATATGAACCAATATCTCAAGCGCTCTTCCCTTTTCGCCAAAGATCCAATATAATTACCAAATAATGAGAAGATTCCCTTTGTAAAAACCAAAGTATTACTTTTACATATAATATTTCTCTAGAAATGTGCAAAATTATTCGATAATAATAGTTTCTTATAGAAAAACTGTAATCTTTTCTCGGCCCAAAACCCCCATCCGGAAGATATAAGAGTATGTTCAATTACTACGATGATCAAAACTGGATTAACTTGTGCTTGCTAAATAATAATAATTTTGGCATTTCAAAAGTTCATAATATATTGGTAAAATTAAGGTTGGGCATGGTACTAAATCTAATATTCGTTAAACTTTGGGACTATATAGTAAACACTTCTTTTAATATACCCCTATGAATAAAATTTGTTACTTATAAAGAGAAAATATTGATTTCGTCACCTTTCAAGTGGCTAGTACCACTTTTACTCCCCTTAACATGATCTCTCGTAGCGCAGATTAAGAAAGTCGTATAAGCTAAAGAAGGTTTCAAGAAACAATAATTATCATCTTTTGTTCAAGCTTGCCATCCATGTCACAGAATATATAGCTGACGTTTGGGTTATAAAATTGCAAGCAACCTTCATTATTCTTGGTCATTTTCATCTCATTGATCTATTCAAGCTCACCAACCTCCTGGCCAGATCCAAAAAGTTCTTGATGAACACTTTAAGGTTCTCTCCTAGCATTTGTTTAAGATTGATACGGTAGTAAAGATTCTCCTTTTTATCCCTATTCTACGAATAGTTTTTGATGAAGAGTTCTCGTAACTACTCTAAAAAATGGATCGATTCTTCTTCCAACAAGTGGAACCAGTGTAGAGGCTCGCCCTGGAGACTGGTGGGGAGCAAATAACACAAAATGTGGTTTGGCGTCGAATGCAACCCCAAAGAATCTTAGAATTCCTGTACTTGCTCGACGGGATCAGTCCCTTCATACTTTTGAATCTTTAGTGTATGGAAGTTGGACGATAGATCGTTATCCAGTAATTCCTGTGTAATCAGGCTCTTCGATAGTGTGTAGAAGGCATTTTTGCTTACACGCGTTTGTGCCTCCAAAAGTTCTTTGATGCATTTGTCTTTATGCTCCTGAGTAACGGACTGTTGAGATGAAACTGTGTGATGTTGAAGATACCCCTCCCTAGGGTTGTGATTTCTACTTCTCCTACTAAGCCTTTCCACACGAGAATTCTAGTTCTTATCATTTGTATGTCCTTCACCTGTCTGAGGTTAGCTAGGGTTTTGTCGACCTCTTGTTAAATAGTAAGTACTGAGAAAATCTTGGATCGTTGCTGGTTTAGATCATGTCGAATATCTACTCCCCTGTTGATACCTCTGTAAGGTCCCAATCTGTCTCAAGCTAAAGTTCTTAATGTAGCGAGCTGCATCTCTTTGTTCTTTAGTGCTATCATCTATTGTTCCTGTAAAATTTTCAATGCCTCTCGTACTTCTGCCAATTATTGTTCTAAAGCTATTAGTCTTTCTGTTTCAGAGTTAAGCGTAGTGCGTAATTCTGCCATTTGATTTGCTCCCATATCTCTTCATTCTGTCTACAAGACTAGGTCATTTTGACTAGGATTCGGCATTTCTCGAAAAGGCTTAGTATTTGTTGTATTTGAAAATTGTGGCTAATTTTGTCGCTCCCCAAAGACGGTGCCAAATGTAAGAGCCTTAATTCTGAGCTTGAACATAGTTTCTCATACCAAAAATGAGCAGAATACTAGACCATAAACAAGTAACCACAAATGAAAATAAGATCTAGCATAGAAAACTTTGATTAGGTTTAAACTATGACATCTCTTAAGGATTTAGAAATTAGGATGTTATTGATTGAGTGACTACTTATTATAATGAGTATTCTTGATAGTGTTGTTTAAAACTTCTAGATAGAAAAATCTCTCACTAATATGTTCATCCTTGGTCCTATTAATAGGTCTCATATATTATGACCATTTTAATGACCACTACTCTTTCTTGATGAAGGACGTTACACATGATAGTTCTGAAATGTCTGAGTAACGATTGTATCATGAATGATATATCCTTTATTTATGTAACAACTCCTTAATGTATCACTTTTGTTGTACGGCATCTTGTGATTATGAAGTCAAATTCTTACAAATAGGTCAATATCAATGTTTGAGTTCGTTACCGGGAGCAGGTCCTTACAGTAATGATATAGGTACCTATCATTTGCTAACTTCAATGTAATGTTGTTATATCTTAGAGCATGATTCATCTCAGATTGTAATTTATATAAGAAGATGCATTATCTCTGCACATTCCATGGTTTGGAAAATTGACACCTACTTCAATCAACCTTAAGATTGGAATCTACAAAGAAATAGAGCATGAATTATGTTAAACATATAAATTGTTTCTAGCAATGTCTCCTAATTTTTTGTTCCCCATTCTCTTCTCTATAAATTTTCTACCCCATATTATGGCCACTAACACCATAGATATCAAAAAGTAAATTAACATGAAGTACTGGAAAGTGTGAATGTCAATCCACTTTCTGAATCCAAAACATAGTATGAGAACATTGATTACCTTTTCCTTCACAAAAATGTTCGATCCAAACCTTGGCCTAAATAACTTGCAACATAATCATAATGGAAACCATTTTAATACAAATCATAAAGGTAACAATATGGATACAAATGGTAACAATCAATAGTCTTTCAGTCACAAATAGAAGCTTCAACTGTATAACTGAAGTAGTGTCCATGTTGTATCGTATTGTAGCATGCACATTTGATGAACATTACAACGAAGATATAATCTTGGCAATTGATGAACTTCTTTTCTATTTAGAAAATGAAACTCGCAAAACTTGGAAAACCTAACCCACATAAAATCTGAAAAGAAGACGAATAAATTATACACTAAATCAAGTTTAATATGATTAATGGATATTATGTTCACCTAAATAAGAAGCAATGGTCAAAAGGATAACAAAGTATAGGCCCAACACGAATTAGAAAAAATTTAACACATAATTGTCAGTATATCTTTAGTGCTTCACCGCAAGAGAGTGATAGACACGTAATATTTATGTGTACAACTCCTAAATTTATATCTTCCTAATCATTTATTAAATAAAGGTGACACTAATAGTGTTTTTGTTTGTATTTACAGAAGTCGGTCACATGATAAACAAGTCGTACATTTTTCCAGTTTTTAACGAAGAACAAGGGTGATGCACTCCAATAATGATTCTCATTTGAAGTTGTTAACCAAAGGCCCATGCATGGAATCCCATTGAAGAGAATTAGATATAGATACTATTTTCGTGAGTTATAATATCTATGCATGATTTTAGGCATTGTTTAAAGGATTTTATATTAATGGTGATATTTTGTAACCCTTCCTATACTCTATAAATAGGAGGGGAATTCCACCCATGAGGGATCATCTTGGAGAGTGTAAATCAAAGTTCATAGCAATAAAGCTTATTCTTTCTCTTGTTCTTATTTTTTAATTTTATCATAGTAATAGTAGTATGGCAATGGTCAAAGGGATGAATAGTTAATCTTCTTAGCCAAGGCTAGAGGAAGCTCCACCCAATCTAGCCTTAGTATAGATTGTGTAGCTTAGTTAGAGTAATTACCTTCTCTTTATCCTAAATTTTTGCATATTCGCATTCCTTCGTCCTATGCTTGACCATAGCTAGGATTAGGAGGAATAATAAATCTATGTAACCTTCTTGTTGGACCATAACAAGATAGGTTAGGAACATGGAGAACAAAATATAATTCATACTTATCAACCAGACCATGGTTGAGTAAGTTGGTTTATGGGTAGTTTCCAATTACTAAATCCCTTGTATTTTTTGGTATATTGCATATGCCCGACCAAGGATATGCGATACGAGAACTTGTAATTTAGTTTAATTATTTATGTTATCTAAGGGTTTTAAAGGGTGGAGTGGAATCGATGTCTTGGTTTCCACTCCAATTTATCTTGTAATTTAATTTATTCTTCTTTTAATTTTAAAACCTACACAAACTCGTTGTAATTAGATAAAACTAGCAGCTCGAAGTATAATTCACACCACAAGTCTCTAGGTATACGACCTCGCTTACCCTTGTACTTAACGGTACACCGTGCGCTTACAGATCTTTTAAGACGTCGGTTTATAATCGTTATAAGTTGCAATCAATGAATTTACAGCATGCCATGAATCTACAACATGCCAACAGTCGTTATAAGTAACATGCAAATCCAACCAAAATGTGAACAAAAAACTTCCACATGATTTTGAGCAAATTGAGTAGTAATTAGGTTCCAAATTCTTAGCTTTATCTTGGCATTCCAATTTTGTTTCTTTGCTACTCTTTGTTGACTGCATGCAATTAACTTAGCCAAAGCTAAAACAAAGAACAAATAGCCACTATGAGGCCTACCTGCCCTTTGTATTCTCGAGTGTGCCCCGTTCATGCTCTTAAGGGTTTAAACAAGTCATCCAAAATATACTAGTTAAACCCATCACCTCCTACATCGGGTAACCACTACTACACATAAACCAAATGATCTAAAGGTGTGCTTACATATTAAGCAACTTTTGTTCACTTAAGCAATGAATTGGAAAGCATTTGAAGCACTAAATGCAAGTACTTAACCGACCATGAGAATACGAATGCCATCAATAAGAGTACAATATATTTTTTCTCATCTGCATGTCTTGCAGCACTCTCAATAGAGATCACAACATCACCTAGCATAAGCTATGAAGGCAAAAGACTCTCATTTATTCATCTGCTTGACCAACACTAAATGTTGGTCAACAAAATAAACTCTTACTGTAACTATGTCTCACATATGCTGATGGATCACGTGGTCGTTACGATGCCCACGTAGACGATCGTCTCTCTACCTTTCAGGGTCTCTCTCTCTATTTTAATTATTTCAATTTATTTTATTTTATTTGCATTATAATTAAGAGAAGGTTCCTAATTAGAGTCTAGCTTGAGTTATAAATTGTGTTAGGCCTCTTCTATAAAAGAGTGCCTAAGCTTAATATTCTCTTTAAAGTTTGTTTGAGAGAGAAAAGGTTTAACCTTAGAGAGTGTGATGTAGAGTTTGGAGTAACACTCATCAAACCATGGTCTCTTGGTCTTTATTTTATACGATTAAGAGTAATTTTGATTAAAAGCAAGTTTAGTTTAGTTCAGTTGTGAGTGTGATTTAACTTCCGTAATTAATTTCTATCAAATTTGGTATTCAGAGTAAGGTTACAACTCCTTGGAAATTATTTTTTCTCTGCGATGATGAACGAGGAAGAGTACCTTCGTTAAAGGGAAGCATATCCTGTAGAGATTATAAATACATATGATGATTTGTTTCTGCAATTTAAACCAATCGTTGTGCCGATTAGAAGGTTTGAAGAAAGTAAAAATAAGGGATGCAACGATTCGTTCGGCAGCGATGACGAACCCACTTCTATGATTGAGAAACTTCTAGGTTTTTGGCAGGTTGAATGGGGGAGAGATGGCGAAGATACCCTAAAAATTTTATAATTTGAGACCACCAGAGTAGTTGAAAGCACCTCGGGCATCATCAGGAAGGTTGTCGGTTTCGAACTAGGATCAGATAACGGCGAGGAAATAATGGGTTTCCTGCAAGTTCGTCGACAGAGTTCACACAAAGATAGAGAAGCAGTTATAAAAACTCTAAATCATATCAATAGATTTGTGAATTTTACTATGGGAAGCTTTGCAGATTATGATTACAATGTGGGATCACAATATCGTAGAGATGTACCACCAAAGTCACTGCAATTTGCAAGAACAATCGAGGGAGAAAGAGAGTCATCCCACATGCTTGGAATGGGTTGTGGCGCACTAATGGGAATGTCACAGGGTATCCTTAAAAGCGGTCAGGGCATGACCTTAATAACATAAGGCATGAGACACCGCACTTTTGGCGGTAGCAGGGGCAAGTCTGGTATCGAAGAGGGCATGGCTCAAACGAATCAAGGCATACAAGGCAGATGCATAGTTGGCACAATCCACGAAATGCCTTCAAGTAAGGTATGTGTTACACACGCACAACCCCTTATATTTTCTTTTGGTCCAGGCCTGATCAAGCTGATTTGAGCCCAGGCTCAAGCAGGTCTGATAGGGGTCGCATACCCAGGTCCAGCTTACCCAATAGCTTCCTCTCTCCCACTTACAATTATGTTACCAATTGGAGCACATGTACCTTTTCCGGCAATGATAACTACATACATACCCGCAACCCTGACAACACCTATACCTACACCAGCGATAACAATAACGCCAACAAGTATAGTTATAACAACTCGTACAATCGATGACTCAACCATTAAGTTGGCAGTGGTGGGTTCCACCAATACTGTAGTGGGAACTTGAGAAGGTACCGAATCAAGGAAAACTCCATCTTTACTTAAGGAAAATCGGGAAAAGATCATGAGTAATCGACGACAAAAAAGTGCGACTTCAAAAATACCATCCACCAAAATCGGGCCAGACAATAAAGCAATAGTCAATATAATATTATCCAGTTCATCTGTAAGGACTGTCAAATCCCCCACAAGGAATTTCTTCTTAGAAATCCTAATGATAGGCTTGACCATCATCAATTCAACGTTCCACTGTTCCCCATCAGAAAACCCAATATTAGACTATCAGATTACTCTTATTATAACTACAAATATTCAAATTATCAAATGCACCTAGATTCCCAATTACTCTAATAAATCAAAGGGTATGATTATTAGTTTGCCTCAAATACCCTAAGATCAGAATTTCAACATATACCCTTATTATAATTATTATCATCTAATTATAAAATACACCCAGATTTTAAATTTTTCTAATAAAACAAAGGGTATGATAATTATTTATCTTGGCAGCCTGTAATGGCAGAAATCGATTCCATAGAAATAACAACTCATAGTAGAGCTATAAAAATTTGTAAATGGTATAGTCCCAAAGGTCTTCGCAGGGACGATAATAAGTCATTCTTAGTTTAGGGTTCGACACGTCTCACCAGAGGAGGACACCACTCAACTCTCTTTGGGTCTCTTCTCCCTCTTCCTCTAGAGCTCCTAGGGTTTAGTAGATGGAGGATATTTTGGAAAAAAGAATTCCCTTTAGGGTGGCCTTCAGCTCTTATTTATAGGTTGTAGGCTAAATCCCTACAGTTAGTCTCACATGATCTAGGATATGACCAAATTTCCCTTATGGGGTTCCTGCCAATATCCATCCACGTAGACAAACAAAAACTGACTAGTGGCTCATATAAGAGTAGAGGGCACATAAATGAATAAAGGGCTCGTATAAGGGCAAGACACTCATTTAAGAGCAAGGGGGCTCATTAAAGAACAAATGGTTCATGTAAGAGCAAGGGGCTCATATGAGAGTACAAGCTCATATGAGAGAAAATATGAGTAAAGGGCTTGCATAAGAGCAAGGAGCTCTTTATAAGAGCAAGGGGTCATCGTATAAGAGCAAGGGGCTTATATGAGAGTAAGGACTCATATGAGAGTTGGGGCACATACGAGAGTAGGGGCTCATATTTGAGTAAGGGCTTATATAAGAGCAAATATGAGAGTATGGGGCTCACATAAAAGTAAGGGGCTCGTTATAAGAGCAAGGGGCTTGTCGTATAAGAGCAAGGGGCACATATGAGAGTAAGGGGCTCGCATAATAGCAAAGCATGGTCTCATGGTAGCAGGAGCGTATTCCTACAATCGCCCCTCTCATCTCTTATTCAGAATGAGGGCGAGCTGAGTCGCGCTAAAAATCCTATAAAAAAACAAAATGAGCGCAGCTTAGTTCAGATAATTCATCGGCCAAAGAACGTGGGCCTCTTTGTGACCGGGTTCTTTGAGAGAAAGTGAGCGCGGGTCTCGTTGGGCGGTCAATACATCAGTGAACGAGCATATTTTGTGTGTAATATTTGTGCACCACAATTGTTATTATTGTGTTAGGGGCTTGAAACGTTTACACCAGAGTAGGGCACCACTCACTATTTCTAGGTCTCTTCCTGCGTTAGCTCTTCATGCAAGAGCACATGCGCTTCTAACTAGATAGTTCATAGTTGTGTTCTTTGGGAATGAGCATAATATGTATTGTTTACATTCAGTACATGGTATCGCGGCTCATGAGCCCAAAATATGTAATTTTAACATTTAGATAATCATTTTTGACGTCCCACCTTTGTATTAAATTTTTCTATAAAAAATGCCTTCAGATTGCATTTCATTTATACGTAGAAATTTACTTAAATAAAATAGGCAATCTCCACTTGTACATCCTTATGGAGTACATGTGCTCCTGGGACTACTCTTCTTGACAACGCGCATCTTTTTCATGCAATCATTAACTTGGCATGACCCACCCTTACGATATCCATCACATTGTGGGCCAGCAAAAGTGGATAATCCGTCCCTGCCCAAGAAAATGCAACACTTCGATTCATTTTTTTACTTCAAATCATTTTTGGACCAATAATTTGGGCATTAGTCGCCTTTGGACCCATGTTTTAGAAAGAATCGTCATTTGACCAACATTTATTTCGGCCATTCTTGTGCATTGGTCATATTTTTTTACTGAACTTGTGTACATTTAGTCATTTTAGGCTTTTATTGTACTTTGGGTCATTTTGGACCGATATTAATGAACAAAGGTCATCTTTGGCCCCTAGAAAATAAGGGCACTATTTCATTTTTTGACTTCTAGTATGTGCACGGGGTCATCTTTAGCCCTAATGAGGTCATTTTTCGACCGTAATATATGAACAGGTTCATCATCAGCCCCTATGAAGAGCATGGGATCGTTTTTAGCCCTAGTATGTGCACAGGTTAATCTTTGACTCCTAATAAGGGTACATTTTTAAGCTTTCACAAAAATTCAAGTAGTCATCGTTGGATTAACTTACTAGGTAACTTTTCGGAGCTCCACAACTTGCTAGGTCGTTGTAACGACCATATGAGAAAATACTTGGAGAATTTTGAAGCTCCACAAAATTTTAAATAGTCCGCGTTGGACTACCTTATTTAGTCATTCTAACGACCATATGAGAAAATACTTGGGTACTTTTTGGAGCTCCCCAAAATTTTAAGTAGTCATCGTATGATTAACTTGGTCATTGTATCGACCATATGAGAAAATATTTTGAAATTTTTTGGAGCTCCAAAAAATTTGTTAGTAGTCCTCGTTCGATTAGCTTAATTGGTCGTTGTAATGACCATGTGAAAAAATACCGAAAAACTTTTCGGAGCTCCCCAAAATTTTATGTAGTCCTCGTTAGACTATCTTACTTGGTTGTAATGACCATATGAGAAAAACAAGGGAATTTTTCAGAGCTCCACAAAATTTCTAGTAGTCCTCGTTGGACTAACTCACATGGTCGTTAATTTTAATGACCATATGAGAATACTTGAGAACTTTTCGAAGCTTCAAATCTCCCAACTAAATGTAAGAAATAAGCCAATAATTGTAGGATAGCGCTTTTACATCAATAAATGCCCCAATAATTGTAGGAGGGATTTTTGGCTTCAAAAAATGCACCCAATAGGCGTTTTTACTTCTTAAAATGTCCCTAGTATTCGTACGAGGACCTTTTTACTTCATAAAAACATTCCCAATATTCGAAACTTCAAAAATTTCCCCTAGTATTTGAAGGAGAGTGTTTTAACTTTGAAAAAACGCCCTCAGTATTTGAAGAAGGAAGTCCCTAGTATGTGAGATTATCGTATGACCGCCGATGGGCATTCTTTTCGCCAAACTCCGAACATATTTTTCATTGATCCTCTTTGGACTCGTAAGGGTCGTATTATAACCTCCTCTGGGCTTTATTTTCGTTAAAGTTCTCAATATTTTTTTTACAAGTCCTCTTTGCACCAGTAAAGGTCGTCTTATGACCTCCACTGGCCTTTGTTTTCCGTAAAGTTCCTGACACTTTTTTTCTTTTTACGGGTCCTCTTTGGACCGGTGATGGTCGTCATATGACCTCTGTTGGGCATTATTTTCTTCAAAGCTCCCAGCAGAATGTAGGAGGATGTTTTCACTTTAAAAAATGCCAGTAACGTTTTTATTTTTTATACGGCTCCTCTTTGGACCAGTGAGGATCGTCTTATGACCTCTGTTGGGCTTTGTTTTCTTCAAAGCTCCCAACTGAATGTAGGAGGATGCCCACAATGTTTTTTTCATAGGTACTCTTTGGACTGGCGAGGGTCGTCTTAAGACCTCTGTTGAGCTTTGTTTTCGTCAAAGCTCCCAACATTTTTTTTCAAGGTCCTCTGCTGATCGGTGAGGGTCGTTTTACTTCAAAAATGCCACCAATATTTGGGAAAGGTGATTTACTTTAGAAACGCCCCCAATATTTAGGAGGAAATGTTACTTCAAAAATGCCCCTAATGGGGGAGGGCATTTTACTTCAAAAACGCCCCTAGTATTGGGAAAAAGATTTTACTTTAAAAATGCCCCTAGTAATTGGGGAAAGAGCTTTACTTCAAAAATGCCCCCAATATTTGGATAAGGCGTTTTACTTCAAATGGCAGTTAAATGTGAGCATTCTTTCTTCCAATTTCAAGGTGATCTTAATCTTAAGTCTGCTAGATAATTGGGGGATTAAGTTTGCTCCTGGGTTTCCAAAACCTATTAAATGGATTGCATTGAGCCCATCCAATGATTTTCAAATTATTCTTAATTGTTATGTTTGCAAGGATGATCAGAGAGCAATATTTGGTGGTATCTTCAGACTAAGGAATGGTATACCTATAATGGCTTATAGTGGAGAAACATAGTCTTCTTTAATAGTTGGAAAACTTGAAATTGTTTCTGTATACCAAAGGCTGAATCTGGCTAATAAGTGGGGCATACCTAGACTTCAAGTCATTACTGATTCTTTACATGACCTTAGGCAAATGCAAGTATGGTATAAGGATGACAACTGTTTATGCAGTTTTAATTACAGAGAAGGAAACAAAGCTGTAAATTTTGTTGCATTAGAGATAGATTCAGGGCCAAACATGCTTATCTTTTTCCTCAACCATGCATTTACTTACTTCCTTTATATGCTAGGAGATATGGAGGGCCAGATGCAAGCTACAAATATTATCGAAAACGTTAGTAAATGGCTTCAGGAACTCAACTATAAAATCAAAATATAAAAAAAGTGGCTAATTTCATTGGAATGATATCACTGGAATTACTGACTAAGAAAGTGTCGTAGACAGGTTCCTTTCGAAAGACCAAAATTTATCAGATGGATTAGACTACATCCAGGTACATTTAAGTTGAACACAGATGGTTCAACTTCATCTGTGTAATATGCCTTGCTTATTTTGCTGCATTGGGTCCAGGAACAAGCACTGTTGCAGAGCTCTCAGGTTATGCAAACCACGCAATTACACTCATGTTATTGTTAAGACAGGCTCACAAGTCATAGCTAACTGGTTCTACAACAAAGGAAAAGTCTTTCCAAAGTTTACTGCCAATCACAAGTCATAGCTTTTTTTACAAATTTGCTTAATACATGCTTACAGGGAAGCCAATCACAAAGCAGATTCTTTACCCAAGCTGAAATGTACTCAACATAGCAGCCTATAGGTCCTCTAAGACAGATGCCAATTAGAAAATTATGTACTTCGTGTTTTTCTTTTGAGGCCAGGCTTTAGCCCTCCTATTACAAATATCCATTTATTCCAATAGAACTACGAAAACAAAAATAAAATAAAATATGATTGGGTCAAATAAAAATAAGAAGGAATTTTTGTACAGGCTAAACTTTCTTAAGAATTATATTCAGTACCTCAAAGTTTTGTAAACTACAACCGAACCTTATTCTCAGTATTAATTTCATTTAATACCCTGAAACTTTTATATACTATATTTGCCCCTGTTTTTTGAAATTATATTCACTTTATTTACTTGAAGCCCACTAAACAAGTAAAAGTGGAAAGATACATTGGGTTTTATGTTCCAAGGTCTACTCCTTTCAGTAAACTTACCCAATTGATTGAGCATCGCTATGGCGGTTAAAATTCATGGGTACTTTTTGAAGTCTCCATATCATAGTCAAGAGCTTGTCAAATTCACTATAGCTATTGTAATGGAAATTTTTTGTAGTTGCTCGAAATAGCTCAAAATTAACTTTTACACCAAATGTACCTGTGACAAGAATTAGTATAAAAGACTGACACAGGTGATTAGCGTGGAAACCTTTGAATAGGTAACAACTACGACCTCTATTTGAGGATTTAGTCATTATAACTCTATTGCTTGAGACTGATATTTGATTACAAGTTTTGATCTCTTGAGTTAGAAATTCTAGGTCTTGTAATCTAAAATTTTTGGTCCTTTCTCATCTAGAACTCATCATTTTTATAGATCTCACTCTCAGTTTGATATCATGTGTAGAGGCACGTTCTCCTAAAAATGGGGCAAGTGGTAGTTGAATATGTAACTACTACTTCGTTGGAGACAAGTGTTTTTTGGCTTGTTCATATTTTCTATAGTGCTCGATCCACATCCTTTATTAGTTCGTGGTCCAAGTGCCATTGATAATTGTATATGTCATGTGTATAATGCATGAGTCTGGTATTGAGGTAGTTCGAGTTTGGAATAGGTCGAAGGGCAGGTCCCTATAATCAGTTCATGTTTAAAGTGGGTCGAGGGACAGGTCCCTACATCGCCCCTCACAACTAAAGGCAAAGGTGGATTTAGTTCAGAAATGGTGTTGAATGTTTATGTATTGGAAGTTGGAAAGGGATTCGTTGAATGGCAATGGGTTTGGTGTTGTCACTTTTATATAGAAGACTGTGTTTGGCATTTAATTCGTTAGATATGATTGATGTATTTTAGGTTTCTCAGTAATTACTGGTTTTGAATGATAACTACTTTGGAACTTTTAGATTGTATTGAATGTGGCTTTGCTATAAATGTTGTTGATACAGTATCATCTGTCATCACTGTAAAAGAACTCTATCTCTAGAAACATCTTGTGATCCTCTTTGTCTTGAGAATGGTGACTACCAGGTGCCAAGTATATGAAGTGAGGGCGTTTGCTGAAGTACAGAAGCTTCAACTGTAATACTTTGGCAACCAACCTTTTGATATGCCCACTCCCATCTTGGTGCCGCCGACGTAACAAGTGATGATGGATGAGGAAGCAACAGAGGCTGAGAATAATTATTATCAAATGTGGCAATTCTACCACCAGATTCTGTTAGGTGAGAGCAGTACCGGGTATGTCTCTTTCTTCTTACAGAGGATATCATCAATGAGGCGGATGAGGAAGCTGGTATACGTACCAGGAAGTACTGCCATTACCCTGCGGGGGATTGGGCTTTATAAAAGTAAAATCATTCTTCTTTCTCTGCCTTTTTGAGAGGGTAGAGGTTATGAAGGAAGAGACGGTGGTGGTGGAGATGGAGATTGGAAATATGCTTACAGTCATTGGATTAGAAACATGCTTCAGTTACAATCATCTATCTTTCCTTGAAGAAGTGTTTCATGGTGGAGGTTATTTTAGGCTCTATTACAACCAGCGGTCTTTTCTTGAAGAAGTGTTTCATACAGAAGGAGCTGATGTGCCCAAATATGCAGCACAGAGGAACACTAATATATATTGTAACCTGTAGATCAATCTATAGGAAGTATTTGAAATATTGTGTTTTCATTAAAGTACTCAGTAAGTAATTATCGAGCTAATGAAAAATATTGTTTTGTAGTAATTCTCTGTTGATAGACCAAACTAGAAATTAGTATGGTAAATGAAATAAAAATATTTTTTCTGTGTGATGGATAATTATATCGAATTGAAATAAAAAAATTGCATGTATGGAACGGCTAATTATATCGAACTGAAAGAAATCTACATGATTGAGTTGTAACATATTACCTCGTCAAATAAGATAATATTATGAAATGGCATATTCGAGCTGTATGTAGATATAAAATATTTAACTGAAACCATTTTGAGATCTCGAGCATGAGTATATGGAATGTTGAGGATAAAAAATTTGAACTATGGAGTTATTTTGGATGTATGTAAAACACCTGAGAGATTTTGGAAGTTAGGTCAAAAAATAGATGGTCGAATGAACAAATACAATGAGTTCATTCTGAAAAGATAAAATCAAATAAATTTTTAACATGATTTTAAGGTTGCCAGTTATGGATAAGGGGATAAGGGGATTAGATATTTATTATTCTATATGTAGTATGAGGGGGATTTTGTGTGATTGTAATTTGTATGTATAAATAATGCCGGAAATGTGATATAGAGAGAAGGAAGAAGCAAAAATGGTAAGAACTCATTCTTTGAGAGCTTGGCATGCGTCGAAGGGGTGTTATGGGAGAGGATCTTTGGGTAGTTAGAGTATGATGCCAACTTGCCTGAATCTTCAATATAGTTTGATGGGTTGACTGCGATGGCGAGGGAGAATGAGGTTAGGCGCCATGTGTATAGTGAGATATTTCGTGAATTGGTCTTGGAGCCTGAAGCTCGAAAAGCTGCAGTGAAGGAAATTGCTCTAGAGGAAATAGCTTAGGAAGATAAGAGGATTGCTCGACAGGAACTGATTAGGTGTGGTACTCCAAGGCATCTTACTTATTTTATGTGTGATTATTTGTGAAAGAGCGAACTTTGCTAGATCGAATAACTATAATTTGAATAAAGGAAGAATACCTCCTTCTGAATGTGTTCCTTGTTTGTGGTGAATGTTGTTGAAAAGAAACATTTAAATTTTGAAATGTTACAACATTGGAACTGACGTGAGCAGGTCTATAAGTAATAGTAGTAGGAGAATAAGAATCAGATTGTCAGTCTTTGTTTGGGAGAGAAAGTTTGATTATGTGTGAGTAGAGTGTCATAATAAGCGTAGGAGGGCGTGAGAGGGATTTGGGTAGGATAGAGAAAAATACATTAAAATATAGGACTTGGGGTAATGATAGAGAGACATTTTTACCTAAAAGGTACAAAATGTCTGACATAAATAGTGGAAGGGACGCCTCAGTTCCAAAACTGATGGTGGCTTGTGTGAGCCCCAATAATTGCCAGCGGTTGGAGAAAGAAAGTATAAATATCCCTTCCTCTTCTTCGTCTAAACATTTTTTTAAACAAGTAGACGAAAATCTAAAGAGAGAGAGGAGAAATTGATTTTTAGAGATCAGAGAGATAGAGCCAAATAGTATAGTTACTGTTGCCAAAGTAAAAAGGATCGTGATACTGTGCAAGTGGAGAAAAAATATGTGTTACAATATTCTGTGGTGATAGAGGAGGCGTGTGACATCCCAGACTCATATTCGGACATTGGAGGTTAGTATGGTATTGTTGATTTTCTAGTTTGTGTTGTGCTTATTGTAGAAGAAGTATTGTGTGGGGTTTTGAAATTTACCATTTTTGTGTACTTCTTAATTTCAAAAATATGCTATATGAGGAAATTCTTGGAAAAAGTGGCTTTTGTGTTGTAAATTGGAGTTTTGTATGAATAAGCATATATATATATATAAAAAGAAACTATAAAGAAAATTAATTTGATTACCTAGACCTGCATGTAGGTAGAAGCGTGAGAAGGCTCTGTTGTTGAAATAAGTCTCACTTTTAAGCATACTCTTATATAGAAACTTCAACCTCTGGTCGTTTGATTGAGGATGTGCCTGTAAAAATTAATAATGTAGATTATGTGGGGGCGAACTAAGAATGAGGAGCTTTGTCGCAGTAGAGGCAAAAGTGGAGGATAAGGATGAATTAAAATTTCCAGATTTCCCTGGTAACTTCTTACCCTATCCTGCAGAGGCAGATGTATTCAAGGAATTTTGTAAAATCAAAGGTAGTTTAGGTGGTGTGTAGGGTAAGGTGATAGAGCATGCCGGTAGGTCGTTTAGGGGGTGTAAAGTTACAAATGGGGAAGAATACTTTTTCTTATTACCCAATTTGGAACAAGAGATATTTGAGAGGGGAGTGGATGAGTCTATCTCGTTGGAGTACTTCGATGGGGGTGTTCAAAGCAATCTGGATCAGGGCTTTTTATGTTATTTGTCCCAGTTAGAGTTTAAACTAATAGTGCCTTTAAGCAATCTTGTTAAAAATATTTTAAATGCCATTCAGGCCTGCCCTGCCCAATTGAATGGGAATATGTGAGAAGTGAAAAATGTATCTGATAACCTGAATAGAAGGTGGGCTTACAAAGGGATGGAGAGGAGAATAACCCCCGTAGATGTTTTATAGTATTATATTATGAAATACAATACGGTGACTAGAGGTGCGTACTTCTCTTCCAGTTTGTCTCGACCTCAGTTCTTCGACCTGAATACAACAGGGCGAGTGTAGAATGATAACTTGATATGAGTGAAGGGTGATTGCCTCCAGAGAGTGGATGAGGAACCCATGGATCTTATATATAAAACTCTGAAGAAATGTAAGTAATTGTTTGTAATATCAAACTATTTTTGTGTTAGTGTTTTGTCTGTATGTAACAATGTATTGTTTGTTTTTGCAGATCCTCGATCTCAGGTTGCGAGAAAGGAATCGTTGATCGATACTATTGCTCGAGAAGGATCAGAGCTCGAGATTGTTTTGGGAGAGCTTAAAATTAACCGATTTAAAAAGGCTTACAGTAGGTCAGAAAAGTTTCAAAAGTCACAAGCAAAGAGAAGAATGATAGGATCTGGTGTGACCATTGAAGATGGAGGGAGGGCAGCATCAGACTGCTAAAGGACGTCCAATATTGAAAAAGGTTGTACTGATTGCTTTCAAGGAAAATCTCGTTGGGACTACATCGAGAAAGTTACTTCAGAGGCACCCAAAAAGGAAGACAATTAAGGTTGATGGCAAGAACTCGGTGACCCCGAAGAGTGGAGAGGTTGCCCTGAGTTTGAAAAAGATGAAGGTGGACGTTCCTGCTCCTGTGAGTGAGGTAAAGGAGGCCGGGAGTAGTCCTATTGTGAAAGATGAGCTGTTGGCCCTGGAGAATAAGATAAGGGTAGCAGCTCGAGAATGGCCTGGGGAGCTGAACATATCTATGAATTTGAAGCTTTGTAGGGTAAGTTGAACACTTCGTTCTGTTTGAATTTGGAGTAATCTTCGAACTAAAATGATACTTTTGTAATAGATGTCCCATTTGCTGAAAGGAATCCATCTCGAGTTCGAGCTGAGCTCGAGAAAAGGGTTGTTCAACTTGAGGTCGATCTGGCTCTGAAAAAGACCGCTTGAGCTCCTCGAAGGATTCGTACCAGGTTATGATACTCGAACTTGCAGAGGAGGCGAAGAAGAATGTTGAGGAAGTTTCAGTTGCTTACGACAACCTCGGCCAAAAGCTCCAAGATGTTGGATACTCTGCGTTCGATTTTAAAACGATTATAGAGGGGCGCTATGTTGAAGAGGCCGATGTCAAAGAGGAGCCTGATGTTGATGGCGGCTCTCCTCCAGGTATTATAAAAAGGTTGGATGTGATCTCTGCGAGGACTAATTTGGATAACCAACAAGGAGAGAGTGAGAAGGTAGAGTAAATATGAAATTTTGTTTTTGTCAATTGAAAACTATTATTATAAGGAATGTATATGGAGGATATTTATGGGGTAGTCTAAGAGATGTTGTAAATATTGATTTGTAGGAACTGAAAGATTTGCACCTCAAAATTGAGGATTTAAAGAAAGAGCTCACTAAAGAGTAAAACTCTTCAGCAACTCTGTTGACTTCGCATACAGGGATACAGGATAAAAAATAGCTCGAAATTTATAACTTGCTCGTTTTATATCTCTAGTGCTTGCATTAGAGAATGTCAGAGGGCAGATAAAAATAAAATTAGGCTTATCGAAAGTAATCCAAGAATAATATCGTGTTAGAATGTTATAGAATGAGAACGTATAAAATGTGTACCTTTAAATATGAGGAAATATAGATTGTATGGCCATCAATGCGAGATAACTTTGTAGCTTGAGGGCTAAGTAGCTTCTCATTTTGTTGGCTTGTGATAAATAAATCTTTGTTAGATATGTGTACAACAAACTATAGTTTATAGACCGTATCTATAGAGTAATGTTTAGTCGAGCTGTTTATGCAGGCCGAGCTAGAAGTTGTTCGAGCTAGTGAAGAATATGTTATGGAAAGCAATTATGGGTTTAAGCTCGATTTTGAAAAGATGAAAGAGGCAAACGAAGATAGCACAGATCAGTATGTCAAGTTGGAGATCAAGTTCCTCATTGTCTATCGGGGTGCTCATGATAGGAAACTTCCCCATGAAATGTTATTTTGCATTCTTTTGTCCACCAGATCTCTTTATTGGGTTGAACCTTTCCTCATTTGGTACATCCTCGAAGTAATAAGAACAACCACCGACATCGATCTGAAGACTTAGAAATGAATCAATTGATAGCGGAGATCTTGCAAGCGAGCTTCTAGACGTCATTCTTTATTTTTGGGGATGGCATGCTGAGGAGAGCTTGAATTTAATATGAGTCGGCTTCAATCCCCTTCTTGGTTATGAGATGTCCCAGGAACTTCCCTGAGTGTACTCTGAATTAATATTTATCAGGGTTGAGCCACATCCGTTATGAGTGTAAAATGTGGAAGGCCATAGCGAGATCAGTGATATGGTCCTTTGACTATATGCTTTTGCAGAGTAGATCATCGATGTATACTTTAACGATTTTCCCCAAGTGTACTTTGAACATTGTTGTCATTAACCTTTGATAAGTTATTATTATGTTCTTCAGTCTGAAAGGCATAACTTTGTAACAGTAGAGTTCTCTTTCAGTGATAAAAGTGGTCTTTTCCTGATCATCGTCTAAGAGAGGTATCTGATTATATCTGGAAACAGCATCCATCATAGATAGGAGCTCATGCCCTACCGTTGAATCAAGAATTTGATAAATGATTGGAAGAGGAAAACTATCCTTTGGAGTGTGTTTGTTTAGATTTGTAAAATCTATGCAAACTCGGACCTTCCCATTCTTCTTTGGAACTGTGACTATGTTGGAGATCCAATCTTTGTACTTGGCTTCCCGAATGAACCTGACGTTAATCAATGTATCGATTTTATTGTTGACTTCATCTCAAAAATGAGGCGATAGACTTCTCTGCTTCTCTTTGACTACCGTGGCATTGTTGTTGATGCTTAATCTGTGACAAGCCTTGGCTGGGTCGACTCCTGGCATTTCATCAAAAGTCTAAATGAAGACATCTATGTTTTTTTGTAAGAAGTGAACGAGGGCCTCTTTTTTGAGTTGGACCATCTTGGTACCAATATAAGTACCTCGGCTAGGTCCATCAATGTCTATGTACTCTGTAGGTTTTTCTGTTGAAGGTTAGTCATCGGTGTGACCAGCTTTCTGTAATTGTTATTTAGCAAATCTGTCGGATGTGTCGAGAATAGCAAAAATAGTATTTTTATAAGCTCATAAAAACTTTTAATTGCCTTTGATTTTATAGATGCCACCTTTGTGCTTGAAACGAAGTGCTTGAGGGTACATGGAAGTAATTGCTTCCATGTTGTGAATCCATTAGCGGCCCATAATCCCTAAGTAACGAGATTTGGCATTGATGATGTAGAATACGACATCGATAGTTGTAGGTCTGACGGTGATGGGTAGAATGATCTTGCCTACGCGTTCTTCCTTAGAGCCTCTAAAGCCACTAATATCGATGTCGGTTGGAATAACTTGATCGGCGAGTCCCACTTGCTCGATTGTATTTTGAAAGAAAATTTTGATACCGCTACCAGTATCAATCATAATGGTATGCATTACAAACACCTTCATCTTCAGCATGATAGCCAAAGCGTCATGATAAGGAAACTTGACATGATTGATATCGCAATCTTTGAACGAAATCCCAAGTCATCGATTGCTCGATTCAGGAAGGAGTTTAGCTTTTTATCTAGAGCGATAAGATCGCAATACTCCATTAATGTCCTTCATTTAAATCTGGTAGAGTTGTTGATTTGATGGATCTCGATGATGTTCCTGTGATACATATGATATAAGTATTTTTCCTCAGCTTGATCTTCGACTTGATCTACTTTGACCTGCATCTTGTACCTTCTATTTTAATATCCTTCCAGGTCGATAATGTACTCGTGTATTCTCCCATCTTTGAAAATATATTCCAGCAACCTCTATAAAGCGTAACAGTTGTCAGTTTCATGATGATTTACCTTGTGATGCATGCAATACGGCTTGCCTTCAATCGGTTCTAATGGTTGAGATACACGATAGAACTTGTCGATTACTAGCACTGGAAAAATTGATGAGATCCAGACATTCATCTTAGGGAGGGCGGCTTGGAAAATAAATTGCTTTTTCAAGATTTGTCGGTGTTTACTTTGGCACGCTTTTGATCACCCTGATCCTCCTTCTATTCACTGTTATGTTTTCTATTTTGACCTTTTGTTGTTAAGACAGATTTAGTAGACTTATGCCTTTTGGTCATCATCCTTTCCAGGTCGACATACCCATTAACCTTGGTAATCATGTCTTCCAAGGTTGAGGGTTTATTTAAGAAGAGATGTTCTTTTGCTTTTCAATCGATCTATAACGCATTTATAAATGTAGAAATGGCAATTTTCTAATCAAGATTATCAAGTTTGCCTGCGAGCTCTAGAAATTTTTATGCAAAGACCTCGAGCTTCTCTCTTTTAGACTTTTTGAGACTAATTAGAGAGTATAAATTATCTCCTAATCTTTATTGTGTGCATATGTCTTGACGAAAATCTTCTGTAGTTGGTCAAATATGAGGAAGGAATCTTTAGGTAGATAATGGAACCACTGTAGCGGTTCTCCCTGTAGGCTTGTGACGAACAGACGGTATAGAATATGGTTTAGATTTGAATATAATCCTAGTGAATCATAGAATTGCTGAATGTGCTCCTTTGGATCAGTACCTTTATATTTATGTATCTTGGGAGTATGGAAACCTGGTGGTACTTCTATATCAAATAACTCTTTGGAAATAGGAGTACCTTACAACTTGGTGAAATCGTCCTTATTGCCTAGAGCTTGAGCTTCAATCAACTCCTTGATCCATGTGTTCTTGTGTGACTTAATGACATGGTGCTTGAGAGACTTAACGAGTTGGTTAGGGATTATGAGTATCGGTACCCTCGCTTAAGCGTTCACATGCTGGTATTCTGGTTTAGGTTGCTACTCATCCTCTTGATGCTTAAAAAGTTGGGGACCTCTACTGATATCGGACTGATCTTCTCTTCCCAAATAAATTAAAGCTTGTGGTTCATTATAAAGACCTTTGGGAATGGCTTTGCTAGTTTCTCGTGCAGAAACTCAGGAGTTTGCTAGAATCTGAGCACGATCTCTGGTAAAAGGAGCTTGTTGAGTATCCTGCA
The DNA here is from genome assembly GCA_014058105.1 of Kingdonia uniflora. NCBI lineage: Eukaryota > Viridiplantae > Streptophyta > Magnoliopsida > Ranunculales > Circaeasteraceae > Kingdonia > Kingdonia uniflora. Next base: position 606,647 of record JACGCM010000003.1, read on the forward strand.
AAGCTTGTAATGCAGTTTGTATTGTCGTCATCTATTCTTTATATCGTTTGAATGTTGTTTGACAAACTTGTCGCTCATCCATAAGTTCCTATTCGCAGAGCTCACGGTTAAGGACTAACTGACTCTCGAGGTCATTACGTTTCTCTATTTCGGTATGAAGGGTTGCCCTTAGTTCGGTAAGCTGACCTGGTTCGACTAAAAGATCAAGCTAGACTCCTGTTTCTGGTCGCTTAGAAGTGACCATGATTAGAAATGGATAGTTGAGTAAATATATGTCTTAGGATATCATGGAAAATGTCTTTCTTTCCTATAGACGGCGCTAAATGTAATGGCCAAATTTCATAGTTGCTCGAAACAGCTTAAAATTAGCTCTTACACCAAATATACTTGTGACAAGAATTAGTATAAAAGACTGACACAGGTGATTAGCGTGAAAACCTTTGAATAGGTAAAAACCACAACCTTTATTTAAGGATTTAGTAACTGTAACTTTATTACTTGAGGCTGATATTTGATTATAAGTTTTGATCTCTTGAGTTAGGAAATTTAGGTCTTGTAATCTAAAATTCTTAGTCCTTTCTACTCTGGAACTCATCCTTTTTATAGACCTTACTCTCAGTTCGATATCGTCTAGAGGCATGTTCTCCTAAAAATGGAACAGGTGGTAGTTGAGTGTGTAACTACTAGTTCGTGGGAGATAGAATTCCTTTGACTTGTTCAAATTTTTAATAGTTCTCGATCCACGTCCTTTATCAGTTCGTGGTCCAAGTGTCATTGATGATTGTATATGTCATGTGTATAATGCGTGAGTCTAGTATTAAGGTAATTCGAGTTTGGAATAGGTCGAGGGACAGGTCCCTATAATCAGTTCATGTTTAGAGTAGGTCGAGATACAGGTCCCTACAGCTATAGCTCAATGTTATGGGGCATTATGTTTACTCATCCCTCTCCGGAGTGGGTGCATATATTGACATTTTGAGAAAGCTTGTTTTAGATTCTTAATATTTTCTACATTCCATACTCTTCACAATCCAATAAATTGCCCACCATGGGTTCTAATGCTAATGATAAAAGATATTAACCATGCCATGATGTTATAGATAAAGTTCTCTTGAACCTTTCTCAATACAAACTTATGAATATGGTCGGTGCGATTTCTTGAGAATAACGATTACGGTACACGATGATGAGCAGTGATATGCCGACACCTTCAATGTACTCACTATTAGTACCTTCAATGTTAGGTTTTACAAAGCTACTATAATTCCACAAGCATGACCATACTAATGTCGTTTGATTTGGACATGAATTATGTATATTATCGTATTTCATTTCTACGTAGAAAATTACTTAAATAAAATAGGCAATCACCCCTTGCACATCCTTATGGAGTACATGTGCTATTGGGACTACATTTCTTGACAGCCCGTATCTTTTTCATACAATCATTGACTTAGTACGGCCTGCCCTAGCGATATCCATCATGCTTTGGGCCAGCAAAAGTGGACAATTCACCCTTGCCCAAGGAAATGCAACACTTTGATTCAACTTTTTACTTCAAATCATTTTTGGACCAATAATTTGGGAATTATTCCCCTTTCGACCCATGTTTTAAAAAGTTTTGTCATTTGACCAAAACTTCTTTTGACCATTCCTGTGCATTGGTCACATTTTTTACCGAACCTTTTCAAATAGAGAACGGTGTTTTTCAGATAGACAATTCTGCCATTGTCCCCAAGAAATAAAGGGGTTGGGATTTTATGTTCTTTTATGGAAATTTATGGAAATGAGCGAGATGGACGACCTAGATTTTTTAACTCTTGGAAGGGTAAACATACTTTAGGGTACTTTGGACATAACATAGACCATGGGTAGTTTAGTCTTAGCATTAACTATCTAAACCACCCTCTCATCCCAACTCTTTATTCTCATTACGTCTCTCTCTCCAAGGCCATCTCTCTCATCTCTCCAATAGCTCTCCATCTCTACCATTAGCGCCTCTCTCTATCTCTATCTTTCTCTCTCTCTCTCTGTGTGCTTCAAGCATCCCTAGGATTTTGATTTCTACCGAAGCACACCTAAGGTTTTGATTTCTTCAAATTTGTGATATACTTAGGGTTTGTTTATACTTGTTGTTGGTGTTTGGGTAGTACTGTTGCTGTTATACATGTTGTTGGTGTGCTTGATACTTGTTATTTTGATTTCTTCTAATTTGTGATATACTTAGGGTTTTGTTTATACTTGTTGTTGGTGTTATGACAATAAAGATGGACATAAGCATAATGCAACTATATATGCCTTAACAGTTTTATAGTTGTCTCTTTCAACCATTGACATTTGACTAATCGATACATACAACTACAAAATGCCCCTTCAACTATATATGTCTAATCTAAATAGTTGTATCATACCCATCTCATCCCCATATCTTCTTTGCTCATTCCTCATACATGTAAAGTGAGTTACAATATCAGTTTAGTGATCAACATGGTTAGCTAAATCACACAAAAAAGGGTCTTGGTTTCATCCATATACACAGTGATAATAAGACATAATAGACAGACATTATAGAGCAGGAGTCATAAAATCTAGATTGCTAGCTAACAGGATGAATTATTATATGTTGAATTGCTTGAAAACCAACCAAAAAGTTCCTCATCCAGAACTTTAATCTTGTCTAGAAATGCCTAACTTCAGTTGTAATATGTTTAATTGCCGTAATAAATTGGAGCAGCAAGATATATTCTAACAATGTTTAATTGTTTCTAATGATTCTTTATACTCTTAATAATGGAAGTTTCGTTGAATTTACAATAAATTCCTTTCACTATACCCTCAAAGGGTCGAAGCAAGTACTCTTCATAATGGATGCTCCTGAGGTTAGTCACCTTACATTATTAGTCAATGTACATATATTCATCTTTCTCAATTGTGTTTAACCTATATTTCCATCTTCCACAATTGACTATTTATTTCGTCTTTGTTATCGTAACTGATTAAAATTAGTTACTTAAAAATTACAGCCTATACTTTTCCATATTTGATTAATTATAATTTTAATGTCATAAAAATAAAAATAAATACTATAAATTTTAACAATGAATAAAATAACCCAATACTCCTTAGAATTACTAATTAGGACTCGTCACATATTCCTCCTACCGGCAGAATGGTGATACGATCAACACCTTCAAATGATAATACCCCATCAAATAAGGTGCATACAACCAATGATATTATGTCATCAAGTCTCCTTACTCCTTCAACTAAGATTGGCCTCCTAAAATGAACGTTAGCTCAACATAGTAAAAGAGAAAGAGAGTGTGAGAGGCAACTAAGGGAACCTACAAATCTTCAACACCAATGCAATAACAACTATCTAAACAATCAGTTGTATAACGTGCTAGAAGAGAACGCAAGAAGTAGCTAAGGGAAGTTATGACAGTTCATCAGTTATTCGACTGAGGAGTTACAAACCATAGCTTAGCTTCAACATCACGAAACTTAGCTAAAGAATTTAATTTAGTAGGTTCACGTTTTAAAACTACCTTTATTCAAGGTCATATAAGTCTTCCACCAACTGAAAGACAACTGTCCAATCGGTCGATTGCACAACGTGCCAGAAGAGAACATAAACGGCAACAAAGAGAAGTAGTAACAAATCATCAGTTGCTAGATCCTGCGATTATGAATCATTTATCAGATTCCATTTTACCAAACTTACATCTAGAATTTAATAGGGTATCTTCACAAGCTCCTGATATCATTCTAAAAGAGTCATCCACTTTACTACCTGATAGTGTCACTATTTTAGAAGAATAACATTGCACGATGCGTTCACCCAGCATACCTTATCCAACCATGCATACAATGTCTAATTTTCCTTCAAGTACATTTAAAATTTGAGAGTCTTCGTCAGCTCGGGCAAATGTATAAGTGCATGCTAAATTACTTATTTCCAATATTTTAAAATAACCATCGGTACTAATTAATCGCAAATTTTCAAATGTAGTGTTCATCATGACGTAGAAGCCATTTATTATAATCAAATCAAAAGTGATGATAAATGTAGCATTGATGACAAAGGTAACGAGAACGTTAATGAAGTAGATAAAGGTAACATTAACGATAATGACGTGAATGTGCAATTAGGACGTCATTTTTTTGTCCAAATGGACGTTGTATGTACGCATTGATCTACACTTTATTGGAAGGACGAGCAACTATCAAAATCTTCAATCATCAACCCACTATTTGGTCAATGTTACCTACAAGGTGAAATTAAGGTCCCAAATCTTGATGCATTGCCTAATAAATTTCAAGAACTATAAGATGGTAAAGGCCCACATTCAAGGTCATTTCGAAGGTATATGCGAGAATATAGTGTAGCTAACGTATTTACGAGTCTTGGGGTTCATATGGATGATCGAGTAGCTCATGGGTGAGGTCCATCTTCTTTTGTTATCCACAGAGAGTTATACCATCAAATAGGTGCATTGGTTCTAAATAAGGAATAAAAATCTTCTTATACGCAATTATACAACTACAACCCTGGTGCATATCTTAATACCCATCATAAAAGGAACCCACGCCTAAATAGAAATGAGCTAAAATTTATCTAAGATACATTGGTCGGATGTAACCCATTCAGTGAATTATATCGTCATACATATGAGGTATTAGAAGACGTTGTCATACCCTAAATTCTAATAATTAGTAAACTAAACCAATTACTAAAATTTGAGGACGTACATGTCCCCAATGATAACCAAGCCAAAATAAAGTTAGGCTCAATAATCTACTGGTGCACAATACAGAGTAATAAGAATAAAACAATAGTGGAAGAAAAGAACAGTGATAAGTGTACTAAAATTACTACAAACCTCAACAGGTTAGAAACAACAATCTCATAAAATAAAAGCACTCACAAGTACATCCAAACCGTGATCCAAAATAATAATAGAGAGTCAAGCCTTCAGCTTTAGCTCTTCAACATGATCGCCTTAACCACAACCGCTACATATCAAAATCTGAAATGCTTATATTGCAAGTGTGAGCAAACTACAGCTCACAAACTTCCCCAAAAATAGCTAAACAATTATACTGACTAACGAGAAGATAATAAAAATAAAAAGATATAAGAGTTCGTTAATGATAAAATGATATATGCAATGATGTTAAAGATATATAATCGAAATGTACAACAAACCTAATAAATCTATTAAACTAAAATGTCAGATGCAAAAGAATACTAAGGTTATTAACAACACTCTAAGTTGATAAGAGATATTAAGAAGAATCACCCTATTATTTGGTTGATCAACCGCTGGCATATGACTTAGACATATAAAGAGATCATTATTGGATATAAGGAGTTCAATTTTTGTCAAGCTCAACCAAGCTAAGGATATTTCACTTGATCTGAGTGTTCTGGGCATTTCAGCCCAAGGAGCCTAGTTGTCTTCACTTTATTTTTAATTCTAAGGAATTTCAACCTCACAGAGGATAAGATGAGTACAAAGAAAAATTGTTTCATACCATCCCATACTCCATGATAAATACCATAGGTATGATAGTAACCTACCCAAACTCACATACTATTTAAACCCGAGCTAGGAATCCTAGTAACCTATCGGGGGTTAGCCGATTTAGAGTTGGTTCATGTATCCGACCTCATTATCAAAAATATAAACTTAAGGAACCTCTATGATCCTAACGCAGACATGATTACCATCAATTTCTTGAGTACAATAGTAGTTAACGCAGGCTAGTACATATGGGATAACCTACATGTTTCCAACAAGTAGTCAACAATCCCCAAGAATAGAATTTACCATCTTAACTCTTTAGCGGTTATAAACTTAAGTCTCTAAACAGATGGACAGGAATCTCACTAGGTTCCAACATCAATGGTGACAGTGCAAACATCAAATAATAACTTGACGCTCGAGGACAAAGCCACGAGAATGCTCAAACTATAATGATTTCCTAAAACTAACAACGAAGTAAAAAGAAGCTTAACAGAGTAGCTCTATAAACTCTGTGAATCATTAGGATAGTAAGCATCACTGTACGATGAGTCAATAATCCTAAAGAAAACTATCAAATGTTAGACACCAACAATTGACTTTATACTCAGGATAAACTGTTGGTTCACAACAAACAACTAAACAATCTAAGATTTATAGAGTTCATAGTCCTCGTTTCTTGCTCATCAAAAGAATAACGAAACATTAACCACACTCGATAACGGAACCCAACATTCTCATATCAATTACCGAATCAATGACAGTGCTCAAATAGAAAGCTACAAGAACACAAAGTACACCTAAAATAATTCTAAGACTAAAAGAGACAATAAACTCTAAGTGGACAAGCTCAAAACCAAAGACCGTGTCTTACAAAAACTATAACGTCCAAGCGACTTGACATAGAACCAAAAATTATATATTAGGATCTTACTACGTTATTAGTATCCAAGGACGAAGCCACGCGGATAACGTAGGCAAACCCAAATAGATAGTGCTTAATCCTATTATCATGTCTAGCAAACTAAACTAATAAAGTCAAGTAATAACTATAATGTTTAAACTTTATTCTAATTAATAGTGGATAACATCTATATATCTATATATACAAACTGCCAAACATAATTACTTGTGTCAAGAAACAGAACAAGTACCCTAACAAATAGCCGAAAATTCTATTCTCATATATTAACGACGCAAAATCATCATATCTACAATAACTGAGGATATGACGATCTATAACTTACAAGGTTCTATCTAGTAGCTAAATCACAATTTGGCCATAGGTTTTACTAATTTATCAAACCCTTAAATACTCATGTCTATGTTGAATTAAACGAATAAACCATACAGGTGTCCTTAGTCATTAACCATGTACTAACCTAAATCAATGTATAAATATAATAAGCCATGTATTTCTATAACTCACAAATCATAATAATGATTCAGTTATTCAGGGAGGAAAAACTCGCCTTAGATCAATCGTCGGCAAGTCGGTTACGCCAAACTATATAGAGCTTAATAAAGCATACTTGAATGTTTATCCATATCTGCCTACACTAATATCAAGATATAATATTCCTTGTATCGCAAGGTTCATCTTCACTCGAATAATACTACCCAACAAGTCGGCAAGTATGAATCTAAATTTAAATTTATACTATTCACAGAGATTATCCAAGAAAGCACCTCAAGAGGCTTTTACAATGGAAGTACCTCGACTAAGCACCAAGAAAAATATAGTACCCATGTGCTTCACCTCCAAATTTCTTTCTCTAATCAAATACCAAGCAAGCAATAAGAGGGCTTAAAATAAATGAGGAAGGTAGATGCCAATTGCCCAAACAGCACAAGGGTTTTACTTAACTAAAAATCATATTATCAAGATCAAAAGCAACAGGGAATTACTTACAGAAAAAGGGCAGCTACAATTGGTAAGGGATGACGACTAGTCGGTGTTTGAAGATGGTTAAAGGACGCCCTATCTCTACACTCTAGAACAGCATCACTAAAGGCGGCAACAACTAAAATAAAGCACAAAAAATTTGGTTACAGGCAGCCATTTCTCTGTACTCAAGAACAACAGCAACAAAGTCGGCAGCGATTGAAACAAAATAGTCACAAAGGCAATAGCAACTGAACCACAACATTTTTCTCTTCTCTCTCTCTCTAGTATAGCAATAGAATTCTAAAGCCCTTAAAGGATGATGCCCAAATCAACTGTACAGCAAGCAACGAACTACAACAGCAACTGAATCACAAACTACAACAATGGCAGCAGCAACTGATCAGAGAACATTTGTTTGTACTCCTTCTCTCTAGTATAACAACATCAATGAATTCATGCTTGAGTCTTAAAGAGTTTCTGGATTAAGATGAATGCTTTTAAAGCTAGAAGGAAAAGAAGAGATGAAGTTGTTCTCGTCTCTAAAACTGTTGTTGTATCTACCCCTCTCTCTACTTCATGAATTCCACAATTTGGGCTCCCAAAACCCTACTCTCTCTATGACTCTCTCTACTAAAACAGATTTCTAAGGTAAAGATTTTATACTACTGCAGCATCGTAACTTAGATAAACCCTTCTTATGCGTGAGAAACGACATGACCTTAAGCGATAAAAAGAGACTAGACTAACTACTATCTAGGATGCATGACTAACATTATATAAACAATTTAGGAAAGATGCACGATGAAAAGATATGGATACAAAACAAAAATATATATGGGATATTACAGACGCTGCAAGCGATAATGAAAATTTTAATGTGCTAGCGTACCTTCATTACAGTGCTTCAACAGATCATCGTAGATATAATTTACCATCAACTGATGAGATTGCAGTTATACTACCAGGAGATGGGTCATAAATAAGTGGCGTGAGGGACATAATTGTATATTGTAAGGCAAATCAAAGGTTGATGCAAATTAGTGAATGTCATTCTACTTACCTTCCCATGCATTATGTTCTTCTATTCCCTACTGGATAGCTTGGTTGATCAGTCTACTTAAAGCATTTGAACTTTGCACGTAACAAATGGTATTCAACTTAAAAACTTTCACAATGGGAATGCTATTGTTATCGCCTATTTCAACGTACAACAAAATATTCACCAATCTTTTGAGAATCAAAATTATTCTAATAATTTATAGTAAACGCATGGGCCTCGACTGAGTAAAATCGATTAAGATATGTCAGGTTAAACCAAAACAATCTTTGTTCCAATTTATATGGTGGTTTCACAGATATTATAACAGCTAATTTGGATCCTAATCAAATTGGACAACGTGTTCTTTTACCATCTTCACATACTAGAAGTGCATGGAGTATGTATAAAATTTAACAAGATTCGTTTGTAATCACGCATTTCAATAATCATCCAGATATCTTTCTTATAATGATAGCTAATCCAAAATGAACTGAGATTAGCAATGCACTCCTACCTAACCAATCATTCTATGATCGACCGGATTTAGTAGCCCGTATTTTTTAGTTAAAGAAGAAAACTTTTTTGAAGGAAGTTAAGAATAATCGTGTTTTTGGAACATGTGTTGTACATGTTTGGACAATTGAATTTTAAAAACGTGGTTTACCACACCACATATGCATGCATTGTTTTTCCTAAGTCGTGAGGATAAAATTTAAACAATATCACAGGTTGATAATATCGTAAGTGCTGAAATTCCTAATGAAAGGAAAATCCTACTCTCTTAAGAATCATAATGAAATGAATGATTCATGGACCGTACAGGCTCGCAAACACGAACTCCCCGTGTATGGATAGTGGCAAGTGCACAAAGCGATATCCTAGACAATATACTGAAGAAGCAACTATGGGTCCAGATGGCTATCCTATTTATAGACGACGACCAACACCTGATAAAACTTACATTGTTAAAGGGAAAATAGTTGATAACAAGGATGTTATGCCATATAACAATACTTGTTTGAATTATTTGACTGTCACATCAATGTCGAAATCTGTGCGGGTATTCAATGTGTAAATACATTCACAAGTATATTTACAAGTTTAATGATCGAGCAACTATGGTCATCGCTTGGGATGAAATACAGTAATATCTTGATTCTCGATATATTGGGCCTTCAGAAGGAACTTGGCGTCTATTCAGTTTTAAATTCACACTATGAAAACCCAAGTATCGTACGACTTGCTTTACAATTACCTAGAATGTATCACATTGTTTTCAACACAAGTAAGACCATGGCATTTATTCGTGCTCGAGCAGCTAATGAAAATATATCTTTAACTGCCTTTTTTGATTATTGTACTAAAGTTATGGAAGCACAAGCCTTTGCATACCAAGAATTTCCCAAACGTTATATTTGGCATGGTACTGATGGTAAAAATATTTGGACAATGAGAGTACAGCAACACAAATTTTCTATTGGCTGAGTATATTATACAAGCCCAAACTCTAGAGAGAGATACTACTTACGTTTGCTTCTAACTGCAGTGAAAGGTTTAACATCTTTTTAGAATTTGCGTACTGACAATAGCATTTTGTATGACACATTCAAAGCAGCATGTGCTACCATGGGACTTCTTGAAGATAATAAAAAAATTGGTTGATTGTTTAGAAGAAGTAGCCGTGATGAAAATCATATATCAGCTAAGAAAATTGTTCAGTATTATTCTATCAGAATGTAATCCAATACAACCATAAGAGTTATGGAACAAGTTTTGGGTAAACATTTATGATGACCTCGCTTACAAAATTTGTACCCAGTTTAACCTTCAAAATCTGGTCGAGGATCATGTCAAAGATTATGGTTTATATCTATTAGATGAATTGTTATTTGAATCGGGTAAACTCTACATGATTTTCCTCCAATGCCATTACTAGTAGGAAATTGGCATTCCATAAATGGAAATAGACTCATAATGAAACAACAACGTTTCTAATATGACACACAATTTCTACATGTTGTGGCTAAAGTGAGTCGGTTGAATTGTGCTCAATCGCAAGCTTATAATGATATTATAGATTTTGTGGCAACTAATAGGGGGAAATTTTTCTTCTTGAATGGAGCAGCCAGTACTGGTAATACATTTGCTTGCAATACTATTGCCGCTACTTGCCAAAGGGAGGGGGATATCGTTATTATGGTTGCTAGCTCGAGGATTGTATTATTGCTTCTTGATGGAGACAGAACTGCATATTCAAGATTCAAGATCCCATTAAAAGTGTTGGATAACTCAAAGTGTGGACTTACAAATAAAATCTATTCATGCAGAGTTGTTTAGAAAAACTAAACTTACTATATGGAATAAGGTCCTGATGCAACATAAACACTACGTTGAGGTAGTTGAACAGACATTACGAAAAAATCGTAATTATAGTAGACCATTTGGTAGAATTACAGTTGTCCTCGGAGGAGATTTTATTCAAATACTGTTAGTTGTACCCAAAGGTGCATGCAAGCAAATTGTTGCCGCATCGTTAAGATAATCATCCCAGTAATGGCCAAATTCCGTAAGCTCGAAATGGATTTGGAATTCGCTATCACACCAATGAACTTGCAATAATATTCTAATATAAATTAAGAAATGAAACAGGTAATTTTAGCGTGGAAAACTTATGAATAGCTAAAAAAACCACGACCTCGTGTGGAGGATTTATGTTAAAAGTATCTTTATTGCTTGAGGCGGATATCTTATTACAAGTGATCTCTAATAATATAAAAGGCCTGAGCCTTGTAACTAAGATGCTCTGATGATTGATCGAGAATCTAGAATATGTAATTTCTAGGTGATCTCTTGTGTAATTTTTCTGGTCTCTATCTCTTCTAGAACTTCTTCCTTATATAGGCCTTCTCTGCAGCTCTTCATCGTACTGGAGCAAGTTCTTCGAACAATGTGGTTAGTGGCGGTTGACTGAGTAACTGATGAGTTCGTGAGAGACATGTGTCTTTAACTGGTTCTCGGTTTTCGGTTTAAGTTCGACCCACATTCTTGACCAGTTCGTGGAGTATGTTAAAATGTTGAATGGAGAAGTTATGTTGAAAAATGCGTGAGCCTGAAATGGAGGTTATTCGAACTGGTGATAGCTCAATTACAAGTGAAGAAGTTGATACGTTGCAGTTCCAATTTCTGCTTTGTATCAGGGTGAAAGATCAATGAAGCAAGAAGAACTGAAGAAGTTGATACGTCAATGCGCCTAAATTACCTATGGCTCTAAAAACATTGGAAAACTTGTTATCTGTGAAGTACCTGAAGTTCGGTGTTCTAAAAAAATTGTTATCTGTAAAATCGTTTGTAATGCTTTTGATATGAATAAATATTGGTCATTCAATTACTTGTGCTATTGTAGATATAGATTATGTAGAAATGGAACAAAGTTATTATGAAGTATGTATAGAATGTATGGATATTACAAGTATTGCCTTGCTTTATTTTAACTGAGATGAGTATGTGTGAGAATGCGTGTTGAAAAGTTGGAGCAAAAAACTTCAAGACTTTAGCAATTCGAAAATTCATTCTAACAGAGTTTGATGGAAGAATAACTTTAGTTAGGATAACTCGAACTAGAAAGTAATTTAAATGACGAGCTCGAAGGAAGAGATAAGTTTAAATATTTTACTCAAGATTCTGGGGTTTTCTATTACGAGATAAAAGGTAAAAATCATGTTTTAAGGAGAAAGTGAGTAGAAAATGTATAATTATGGGTAGGATGATTTGCGAAGTTGGGGAAGAGATTAGGATGGTGCGGACTCGATCTCTGAGGATACGTCATGCCGCGGAGGGACGATTGACTATAAAGATAGTTGAAGTATGAGAGAGGATTTTTGGTGCGTTTGGTTATGATACTGAGTTACCAGTGAGGGAGTGTCATCTCGAAGGATTAGACATTAGGAGTAGTGAACGTGAGTATGCCCGGTACTTCAATGAGGTATGCTTTCGTGTATTGGTGCTGAATCCCGTAGCTCGAGAAGAAATGGTTAAATTGATTGCTGAGGTCAAGATTGAATGTGAAGATAGCTGATTGAATGGTAATGTGATCTGACATGGTCAGTGAGGTTGTTTAGATATAATCATGTATAACGTGTTTATCATGCATAAATATAAGTTTGTTGAATTTAACAAAAAATTATATACATCAATGGGATCCTCTATAGCTACAAATGTTGTTAAAACTTTTGCGATCAATATTTTGAATAATTTTGAAATTTTCCTCAGCTTTGAGAATGACGTCACTATCACTATAAATATAATAGACAAGGATAGAGAAACAAAAAATGAGGAAATACAGAAGCTTCTAGTTTTGTTTTGTATGTAAAGTTGCAGAGATCTGATATCGTATAGGGTGAGTTATCATAAGTGTGGAAAGGTCAGATAAAGATATGGAAATAGAAGAGAAAAATATGTTAAAATATGAGGGGAGGGGTAATGATGGAAAGTCTATTTTATTCAAAAGGTACAAGACGTCTGACATGGATAGTAGAAAGGACACCTCTGTTCTAAAACTGAGGACGGGTCGTGCTATCGGATGGGATGCGAGCCGCTAGAGAGTGAAAAGATAAATAGTGCTTCTTCCTCCCCATTCAAACGTTTTTCTACTTTTGAAAATTTAGAGCACAAAGAGAGAGAGGCGTGAAAAAAATTTAGAGGACCTGATAATAATTTATCTGAGGGTGATCAACAGTTGAAGAGAGTGAAAGACATTGGATCACGCAGGTGGCTATACAGCAGCGTCGTGAGGGAAGGGTTTGGCACTACTGCGGATTCTCATTCGGATTATGAAGGGTAGTAGAGACGTACGCAGTATATATATATTTGTGTAAATTGTTTTTGAGGCAAATCTCAACAACAGCTATAGACGAAAAAAAATTGTAATTTTGACATATACACAGAATATATAAAAGATATGCTATATGTTGATATGACAGATTTGTATGAAATAATAATAGATACCTGAACCTGTATGTAGGTCGAGCGTAAGAGGCAATCGTGCAGGGTCAAAAACTTGTTGTAGACATATTAAAAGATATGAAGGCTAGTATTACATTTACCTTATTTTATGCCTGGTGAGGTCTTTGATATGAAACAAGTTTCTACATTTGCTACAATTGTTGAGATTTAGTAGAGTCAGCCGAACCAAGTGTTATCCTTGATCTAGCCGTTATAAATGACCCAAACAAGTTGAAAAAGATAAAGACTAGTATTACCTTTGTCTTATCTCTTGTTTGGTAAAGTCTTTGATATGAAACAAGTTTATACACTTTCTACAATCGCAGAGATTTAGTAGAATCATCTGAACCAAGTGTTATCCTTGATCTAGCTGTTATAAATGACCCAAGCAAGTTGAAAAAGATAAAAACTAGTATTACTTTTGCCTTATCTCTTGTTTGGTAGAATCTACATAAGTAGAGAGATATTTGTGACAAACTTGGAATTTTATTGATAAGTTCAGAATTTACATTGGGTGGAGATGAAAATCTCACTTTTGGAATTGAACAACAATATAACAAAAACGAGGAAAGGAAATGGAGCACTAAGATGCTTAACGAAAGTACTGTTTCAATTGACTAGTGTTCCAAGGATTCGAAATGGGGAGTCCCTCTTCTGTCATGAGATAATATGATTTCAAGCCTGAGAAACCTGTGAAAATGAATGGACCCTCCCAAATGTCTGCTAATTTTCCAGCGTGGGGCTCTTTGCGATGTTGAGGAATTTCTTGGAGGACGAGATCTTTGATTTGGAAGGCACGGCCTTTAACTCGGTTATTATATGATTTGGTAAGCATATGATGATATCGACCTAGGTTAGCGATGGCGCGTTCCCTAATTTCGTTAATCATATTGAGGTTGCAAGCCAACTCGAACTCATTTTCCTCGTCAGTTAGCTCATGATCACGAACTAGATGATGATATTCAGAAGGAATGACGGCATCAGTACCATAAGAGAGGAGGAATGGGGTACACCCAGTTGATTGTCGGGGAGTGGTACGATAGGCCCATAGGACATGAGGCAGCTCGCGAACCCAATTCCATTTTTCTATAAGTGAAGCCCTTTTTTGAGTCCATCCACGATGGTTTTATTGGTGATTTTTCCTTGGTCATTACCTTGAGAGTAGTAAGGATTGGATGGTGAGTAGATGATATTGTGGTAATTTAGGAAGTTTAAAACTTTCTCTCCTACAAATTAGGGCCCATTATCGATATGAATTAGGTAGGGGCACCTAAATCGAGTGATTATATGATTCTAGATAAAAGAGATGACCACCTCTTCTCTGGTTCGACATAGTGGAATTGCTTCTACCCATTTTGAAAAATAATCGGTAGCTACGAGTAGGTGACGGCAGTTACCTGGAGAGGCAAGAAATTTGCCAACGAGATCTAGTGCCCATCATTTCATTGGCCAGAAAACATTGCTTGTATGGAGCTCGAGCGCAGGGGTGCGTATCATGTGTCCATGTCTTTGGCGGGTGTCGCATCTGCGGGAGTACTCCTCTGCTTACTTGCACATGCCAGGCTAGAATACTCTTTGTATGATTGCTCTATTTACTAGTGATCGACCTGTGGCATGGGAGCCACAAGTCGCTTCATGTAATTCGCAGAGCAATTCATCCACTTTTGATTTAGAGAGGCACTTGAGGTAAGGCCCTGTGACAGAAAGGCGGTATAGCACACCATTTTGATTAGTATAGCACTTTGAGTTGTTGATCAGCTGTTGGCATTCCTTTGGATCTTCTGGGAGTGGTCCGTTGTAATTGTTGTCAATACCGAGGTAGGCTAAGAAAGGCTGTTGTCAATCGCCGTCTCTCCCTTTATCGCCACCAGTGTTGATCGTGCACATAGAAATGCGATCAATGTTGGGGGTTAAAATGATTTTGATATGGAGATATCGTGCTTCTGTACCCAAGACCCCGGCTAAATACGCCAAAGAATCAGTGTGTATGTTTTTAGCTCGAGGAAGATAATCGAGTGTTGGTTTCGCAAACTTGCTCATCCTATCTGCAACGAGGGCTGCGTATTCGATCATCTTTTTGTTCTTTTTGTATTACTCTGAGTATTGGTGGATGATGAGTAGTGAATCTGTGTAAACTGAGAGTTCGGGGACATAGAGCTAAAGAGTGAGGTCGAGTCCATGAATGAGAGCTTCATACTCGGTGACATTATTTGAGGCCTTAAAATCCAAACAGATTAATTTCTCAATTCCGTCATTGGAAGGAGTAATTAAAACGATTTTGATTCCTGACCCTGCGGGCCCTGTTGATCCATCTGTGAGAAGTCTCCACCCTGATATAGTGATCCATTCAGCTCGGTCGTTGAATGGCTTGGGGGATGGATCCTCAGGTGTTTCTTCTGTAAGATAAGGGTCGTATATCCTCCCACTCGGGATCTTCTGCTGGAAAATCCGCTAGAAAATCAGTAACGGCCTGACCTTTTCCATAATGACGCTGCTGAAACTTGATATCATGTTCTCCTAAACTGACTGACCACTGTTGCACTCATCTTGAATTTTCTTTTTTGGATAGGACATCCTGAAGTAGGTAGTTCGTCATGACTTTGACTAAATGAGCTTGGAAGTAGTGCTTGAGTTTCTGTGAAGTATAAACAAGAGTGAGAAGAAGTTTCTCAATTTTAGAGTACCTTGTTTCCGCTAGTATGAGGGTATTGCTGATGAAGAAAGCTGGTTTCTCTATTTTCCCTTCCAAGCGAATGAGAACTGAGCTGAGGGAAGTATTTGTGCCTGCTAGGTAGATAATCCTTTTTTCATTATCTACTGGGGTGCTCATTACGAGAGACCTCCCCAAATAGATTTTAAGATCCTAAAAAGCTGCTTCATATTCTGGTGTCCATATGACCTCTGTATTTGGCAGAACCTTTCCTCGTTTGGTACAACTGCAGAGTAAAAAGAATAGCCAACGACAGCGGTCTGAAGATTTAGAAATGAAACGGTTGATCGCGGTAATCTTTCGGATAAGTTTCTGAATATCTTTTTTTGTTTTTGGAGAAGGCATGTTAAAAAGAGCCCGAATCTGATCCGGATCTGCCTCAATCCCCTTCTTGCTAATAAGGTGACTGAGAAATCTGTCAGAATGGACCCCAAATTGACATTTATCAGGGTTGAGTCGCATCTTGTAAGATCGAAGAATGTAGAATATAGTGTTAAGATCTGGGATGTGATTGGCTGACTATACGCTCTTGTACAAGAGATCATCGATGAAGACTACAATGACTTTCCCTAGGTATGCCTTGAACATAATAGTCATCAACCGTTGATATGTAGCACCTACGTTTTTTAGTCCGAAGGGCATGACTTTGAAGCAATAAAGACCTTTTTCAGTAATGAAAGTTATCTTTTCTTGATCTTCTTCCAGAAGTAGAATCTGATTGTACCCTGATGCAGCTTCTATCATAGATCAGAGATCATGGCCGGCTGTAAAATCGAGGATCTGATGAATGCTAGGAAGAGGGAAACTGTCATTTAGAGTATGTTTGTTTAGATCGGTAAAATCTACGCAAACTCAAACTTATTCGTTCTTCTTCGGCACAGCGACTATATTGGATATCCAGTCATGATATTTGGCTTCTTGAATGAATCTCACCTTGATCAATTTTTTGATCTCGGTGTTAACTTTATCTCGAAGTCGAGGTGATAGACGTCATTGTTTTTGTTTGACCGTTGTGGCATTGATATTTATGGCCAACTTGTGACATGCCTTGGTTGGATCGACCTAGGCATCTCTTCGAAAGGCCATGCAAAAACGTCTCGATTGAGCTGCAAGAATTGAATGAGAACATCTTTTTCCTATTGACCCAGCTTAGTACCAATGAAAGTACCTCAGCCAGGTCCATCGAGGTTGATGTATTTTATGGGCTCCTCTGTGGAAGGTTGATCATTGGGGTGATCAGCTTCCTGTAATTGTTATACAGCCAATCTGTCGAAGCTATCTAGGATAGCAGAGATGGTATTTTCCCAAACTCGAGAGAGCTTCTGAATACCTCTAATCTCATAAATACCATTGTCGTGTTTTAATCAGACTGCCTAATGATATGTAGAAGTGATTGCTTCCATGTTGTGAATCCAGCAGCGGCCCATAATCCTGAGATAATGAGATTTGGCATTAATGACATAGAATACGACGTCGATTGTGGCTGGTCCTGTGGTAATAAGTAAGATGATCTTGCCTACTCGTTCTTCTTTGGAACCATTGAACCCACTGATATCGGTGATGCTTTGAATAACTTGGTCGGCCAATCTCATCTGGTCGATTGTGCTTTAAAATAGAATCTCAATACCGCTTCCAGTATCGATAATCATTGTGTGCATGATAAACTTCCTCATTTTCAGCATTATTACTAACGCATCATGATGTGGAAATTTGACATGGCTGGTATCACAATCTTTGAATGAAATTTCTAGCCGGCGATTGCTTGACTCAGGGAGAAGCTTGGCTTCTTTGTCTTGAGGTGTGAGATCGCAGCATTCTGAAAGTCTCCTGCGTTTTGATCTATTGGAATTGGTGATTTGATTGATTTCGATCATGTTGTCGTGGTGCATATGGTAAAGGTATTTTTTCCTCAGCTTGATCATTGGCCTGAATAACTTCAAGCTGCTTCTTATAGCTGCCATCCTTGTACAACTTTAGATCGATAATGTACTCGAGCATCCGTCCCTCTTAAAAAATGTACATGAACAACCGCTGTAGAGCATAAAAATTGTCAGTAGTATGATGATTTACCTTATGATGCAGGCAATATGGTCGACTATCATTTGGTTTCAGCGATTGAGAGACACGATAGAGTGGATCCTTCAATAGTAATAGAAAAATTATGGAGATTCGGACGTTCAATTTTGGGATGATGGGTTTTTTTAGTGGACCGCCTCTCCGAGGGTAACCAGCGTTGCCCTTGGTGCGCTTCTGATCTCCTTGTTCCTCATTGGGCTCACTGGCTCGATCTGTAGATGGGCCTTTGGTGGAGAGGACGGATTTAGTAGATTTATGTCGCTCGGGCATCATCCTTTCTAAGTCGACGTAACTGTTAACTTTGGTGATCATCTCCACCAAGGTCGCAGGTTTGTTAAGGAAGAGGTATTATTTGGCCTTGCAGTCGAGCTGGAGAGCATTGGTCAAACCAATAACAGCTATTTTCTTATCGAGGTTATACACTTATTGCACGAGCTCTAAGAATTTTTTTAAGAAATCTTTGAGCTTCTTTTCATGTGACTGTTTAAGACCAATAAGAGAATACAAGTTCTCCTCTTTATCTCTATTGTGAGCATACGTCTTGATGAACTACTTCTGCAGCTGATTGAATGTGTAGATGGAGTCTTCACGGAGAGAGTGGAACCATCAGAGTGGTTCCTCCTGTAGACTTGTGGCGAACAGACGGTAAAGGATGTGGTTAAGATTGGAGTACAACCCCGATGAATCACGGTATTGTTGAATGTACTCATTTGGGTCAGTACATTTGTATTTGCAAATTTTGGGAGTATGGAAACCTTTTGGGATCTCCATATCGAATATTCCTTGGAAATTGGACTTACTTGTATCTTTGTGGTATCGTCGGTAGTACCCAGAACCTGTACTTTGATCAACTCCTTAATCATTTGGTCCATATGCCCTTTTGTGATGTAATGACGTATCGGTTGAAATGTTGGACGAACTGGTTGTGGATGATGACTGCCCGTACCTTTACTTAGGCCATCTCCTGCTAGAGCTTGATGTTGAGGTTGTTGTTCTTCCTCATGGCGGACGGAGATTTTGTAACCTCGACTGACTTCGGACTGAACTTCACCCCCAAATGTATGGAAGGCTGTGGTTCGCGGTGTAGATTCTTGGACATAAAATTATTGGCGACTCCCCGAGGTCCCAACCTTTTCTTTGCAGAAATACGGGAGGTCTCTAGAAGACGATCATGACCTCTGGTTGGTGGAGCCTGCTGAGTATTTTGCAGAGCCTCCAGGGCAATCTGCATTGTTGTCATCTGATCTTCATTTCGCTTGAACGCTGCCAAACGAGCTTGTCGTTCAGCATCGAGCTTTTTCTCACGGAGCTATCGATCCTTAGTTAACTGAAGTTTGAGCTCGGCACGCTTCTCCATTTTGGCGATGAGATTCGCCCGTAACTCTTTGAGTTGCCCCAGCTCCATGGATACTTCGAGCTGAGTTCCTGCAGTCGGTCATCTGGAAGTAACCATGATTGAAAGTTGTAGTGAAATATTGCCTTAGGATATCGTGAACATACAATCTTTGCCACAGATGGCATCAAATGTAATAGGCAAATTTCGTAAGCTCGAAATGGCTTTAGAATTTGTTATCACACCAATGAACCTGTAACAATATTCTAATGGATATTAAGAAATAAAACAGGTGATTTTAGTGTGGAAAACCTATGAATAGGTAAAAAAAAACCACAACCTCGTGTGGAGGACTTTTGTTGAAAGTATCTTTATTGCTTGAGGCGGATATCTTATTACAAGTAGTCTCTAAGAATAAAAAATGCTTGAGCCTTGTAACTAAGATGTTCTGATAATTGATAGAGAATCTAGAATATGTAATTTATAGGTGATCTCTTGTGTAATTTTTCTGGTCTCTATCTCTTCTAGAACTTCATCCTTATAAAGGCCATCTCCGCAGCTCTTCATCGTGTTGGAGCACGTTCTCCAAAAATGTGGTTAGTGGCGGTTGATTGAGTAGCTGGTGAGTTCGTAAGAGGCATGTGTCTTTGACTGGTTCTGGGTTTTTGGTTTAAGTTTGATCCACGCTTTTGACCAATTCGTAGAGTATGTTGAAATGTTGACTGGAGAAGTTATGTTAAAAAATGTGTGAGCCTGAGATGAAGCTTATTCGAACTGGTGATAATACGATTACAAGTGAGGTCAAGGGATAAGTCCCTACAATCCCTATGGAGACATGTACGTGTTATGTCGTTGGTTGATAGCATGTGTTTGGATCATGCAAATACTTATAATGCACGATTCACAGATTATTTCATGGAGGTAACTATTGTGCTAAAAAAATTCACTGTTATTTCTCACATATTCAATCAAAATGTTAACATCTTAATTTTACTTTGCTAATTTCAAAAATTATGAGATCAGAAGCAACCCCAAACAAACTATTCAATTGCCTTTAACAATTCAAAATTGTGCAAGTATTCATGACCTAATACTCTCTGTCTACTCGAACGCGAATATTTCTTGTGAAAAAAGAGCAAGGTTTTCTAACTGAAAGAACAATCGTATCTGCAAGAACCGACGATGTTAGCTCGATTAATGATGACGCCTTAAGCATATTTCTGGGAGAATTAATAGTTTATTTGGCAGCGGATAAAATTGAGGAAGATGAGTCTGCAGATCGTACGTATAATGATCGTTACCCAAGTGAGTACCAGAATAGTCTCGACCTCCTGGTTTGCCACCGTTCAAGCTAACTAAAAGTAGAATAGACTTAACCGGTGATCATTTTGGGAATTTGGTCTTTATTCCAAGGATTTCTTTGGCACCGCAGCGAGACAAATGCCTTTTGAAATGACACGGCGACAGTTCTCTATACGGGTAGCATATGCAATGACAATTAACAAATCAAAATGACAATTGATCAAATATGTGGCAATAGATCTATTGACAAAAGTTTTCTCTCATGAACAACTATATGTGGCATTTTCGGGATACACTTCAGCAAATAGAATAACCACACTATTGCCTCCAAATACTTCACGTTGTATAACAAACATTGTTTACCCAGAAGTCTTATTGTAATTCAAGTATATATCTCTTACTTGCTTTCGTAAATCTTTTTTTCCCATATCTTTCATGATGTTAATTTATATATCTACTACTTGTTATAAGATTTGCAAGATTTATAAGATTTGTTTCAAGTAAAGCAAAAATTAGCACAGTTGAGAGAAATGTTGAATATGGAACCGGTAAGAAACTTTTACATAATTTATTAGATAACAATTTTACCCTTCACCTCATAATTTTTTGATGCAAAATAATTTTATTTAAACAGAAATGGGTCGAGCTTTACCATAAGAACTATAAGCCTAGCAGCTGCTTCATATTGGACATTAAGATTTATTGTTTACTCAATTTTTAACCAGAATGGAACAAAGTGGTCTTCAAGATTTGATGATTAATCGAATAATTGAATAGACTTAGATTTATTTTTATGTTTTATAATTCCCAAATGCATTAAAACAAAATGATTATTTTCATTTAAGTGTTTAGACCAAGACTCATTGATAGTTCATTCTTTCCCTTTTTATATGATTTCCTTTTACGGTAATGTTTACTATGTTGAATTTAAATCTATGCACAATTTACTCTCAAGACTTCTTTCTAATTAGTTTCATGGTTGTGCAGAATGCCGTCATCAAATTTAAGGTTTATGTCTAAATATCACTAATAGTTGTTTTTCACCTCTTTATATATTTTTATCAGTATAACTTATGTTGCTTTAGTTTTTCCTTAGGTGACTTTCCAAACTAAACTCCCACAAGAATCAATTATATATCGAAGTGCATGTATCTTCATACAAGCTATTAGATGTCAGGTAAATCATACATTACTTAGTTTAATTATTTTTCGTATGGTTATCTGGATACTTTTTTGGATTATTCGCATTTACAGGTTTTTTAGCACCGAATGCGCATTAATAGATAATTATGTTGTACTGAAGGCGCGTCGACGAAATCGTCGTGGCAAGCCATGGGTAGTAGTAGTATATATATATATATATATATATATATATATATATATATATATATATGCATTAGGAACAACGTGATTTTTTTTTATTAGGGTACCCATGAAATTTTATTAACAATTGGCCATAGAGAGTAACTGCTTTTTATTTACCCATAAGGAACAACACTATCGACATGGTTATGGCATTTGGAAATTAAGTTAGCTAGAACGCGTTGAAGAGTTGATTGTGATTTACCTATTGAAGGGGGTAATAATACCGAAGATAAGAGTAGTACTAAAGATTAGGACAGATATCCCAGCTTTTAAACTCGCTCTTGCAGCCACAGGGAGAACTTACATGGAGGTCTCCACTATGTACATGTCAATTATAAAATTCCACACCTGGAATGGGAATCTTCATCGGACATGTTCGACGAAGATGATGTGGGTATGGGGGAATGTGTAATAGATTAATTTTGGATGTTAAATATGTTGTAGTTTTTTTCTTAGTAATTATGTTGTCTGTGTTTTATTTTGCAAATGAAGTGCCCCATTCAGTAATTGTGTATCAAAGGTAAAATATTAAACAACATTATAAGAGTTCAAAGGTTGAAAAAAGCTTAATTATAGAGTTATAGTTTACAATAACCACACCCAACTTCACCATCAACTTCAATATTGTGTTTAACATTAACGTAAACACCTTATTCAACATTTAAAGTTAACCTAAAATACAAAACATAATTGAACTTAATCAAACCTAATAAATAAGCCTTAAATTTAAGCTCCACCGCCATCAACATCAGTAGCGCCACCACCTACACCACTACTTAACCTAGCCATGACAGTGCATATATTACCCATTAGTACTTCTACAAGAAAAAACACATATAATATCATTCGAAAACCGTTATGAAAAGCTACGATAGCATTTTTCATCCGTTCTATTATGCAATGTTATCCTTTTTTCAATAGCATTTTTACGCATGTTATGAAAGTATAGCATTCTAAGAATGCTAATGTAAACATTTTAACAGCATTTAAAAGTTGTTGTTTGCTTATAATAGCAGTCAAAAATTGCTATGGAAAGGTTAAGATAACATTTTTTGTATGCTGTAATATGCAATGCTATCCTTTTTATTATAGTTTTTTTCTGTATGCAATTAAAAGCATTTTTAACAGCGTTTACTAGTTGCTATTGTTTACTTAACATAGCATTTACTGAATATTATTACACAATCGGCAATAGATAGCATTTACTTTGTGCTATTGAAACTCTTTCAATAGCATTTAGTAAACGTTAAATCGTATACTTATAATAGCATTTGTAAACACCATCATATTTTCTCTGCATTAATATTTTCCATTTTATAGGTATTTTGCAATAAATTATGCAAAAAATAATAATCAATACAAAAATTTGTAATACTTTTATTTTTGCTATAAAAAACAAGCGGATCCAGATGGATTCGAACCATCATCTTCTCAAACTATGAGTGTTCTTACCAATTTAAGCTATAGATCCATTGACATACAAGTACAATTCATATAAGTACTTAACCTTGTAGAAGATCACTAATAACTTAAAAAACTTTAATAACTAATACTTAATAAAATCCCAAACTCTCTATTTACATCAAGTAACCAAAAATAGACAGATGTACACATACACTGAAAAAATACCCAATTATTTAAAGAATACACTAAAATCTACCTTTGTACGTAAGGGCTTTTGGAATGGCCCCACTTTTTCTCATTTTTTCAAAGTACTTGTGGACGAGTACATACTTTCTCGATCGCAACATTACCTTTTAACAAACAAAAACCTGTAAGATTTGATTGCAAAATTTAATTTTATAGTAGATCTTGATTTGCAGAAGATATAGACCGTGAATTTCATGAAGTATCTATTGATGACTTCATTTATGATACTCTAGTATAAATTTTAAAGTAATAGGACCACATAACTTCAACAGCTAGAACAGTTGTTCTCAGCTCAACAAATTTCATTATATACATTTGTATTGATCATACTATGAAAATTGAAGTATTATACATTTGTATTGATCATACTATGAAAAATTAAGTATACTCATTACCCCGTTCCATGCTCGGACTAGTATAATTGCATGTAATTTAAGATATTTGGAAGAGCAAAGTGGTATGAGGTAATTATCTAAGAAACAAAGACATGCCAATATGAAATATAAAATTTTCCATAAAAAATAATTTGATATTCTTTTGAGGAGATATGCTTTAGAATATATGTGAAAATGACTTGGGACTATCTAAAGGACTAGGACGTGTCGATAGCCAAATCTAGGACCCAAAATGCCTCCATTGCTAGTCGGTAAGTTGCTCCATTATGTTTCAGACCACTCTTTCTTACCTGATCCAAGACCCAAGCTACACCTTTCCACTGATGCGAGGAGACACATGCATTCACTACCTGGAAATAACAGGTAAATTACTTGTGTACAAATGTGAACTGTAATAACTCTTGGATAATATAACTATGATGATGACTTCTTACAGTATTAAACACAACAACAACAGGCTCAAGGTATGGATCCCAGTTCTTACGGCATGTATTTTTAATTCTTTTGAAAAGTTTCTACCTCATGCACTTCACAACATTCATCATTTCTTTCACGAGACCAGCTTGACCGAGTAAAATAGAAATGTTATGGTATGCAGCCATGTCAGGATATATATGGTAATCTTCCAGGAAAACAGAAATTAGAACTAACTACCAAAACCAAAAGGTGTAGACCCAATCTTCTAATAGGAAATGCCATTACCAGTATTAAGTTTAAAATATGTAACACTTCACTGGGCATTCTTGCCTTCCTAAGAACTGCTAAGAGTTTTGTATAAACAAATCTACAAGAAAAACAACCATATCAAGAACACAATTTTGCTTCCATCAATGAACAATTTCCCTAAAGCAACCATATATATTTCCAAGGGAAAAAATACAATTTTACTTATCAAAAAATACACTAAAGCAACCGAATATAAAAAATGCCTGTTTTTCTGAAGTTTGTATTCGCTCCGATTGTAAACCCATTTCACAATAGACAACGCATTGCTCCAACCTCCACGAACCTGACCAAGTCCGCCAATGATTTTAAGTAGATTCTAGATGTTACTCCTAATGAATTCAACAGTCGAGATATTGATTGATACAGAACATAAACTTCAAATTAAATAAGAAAATACGTGAAAATGTTACTGTTTCACACTATGTTATCCGCATGCATATTGCGAAGGTGTCAGGTAATTCTCATATGGCTATGTTATCCACATTTTTCATTCACAAGTCGCATACCTCAGGCATATGGCTAATTCTCATAGTAAATATATTTACGAATATAAAATACTAGCTGAAAAATTTAAAGTACATATGTTAAGTATTTACTTTTTCCACATATCATAAACGACTAATTCAATGTAACTTCTTTATGATATAATATACTTGACCAAAAATAATCATTGGAAAAAAGGGACCAATAAGTGTCTCGATTCAAGATAATCATCAAGCACGCACAAGAAATACAAAATGTAGTATTAAATAGCTCGTGTACAATGGTAGTTGAGTTCACATTCTGTAACAATGGAGATCTGATTTGGAGGCCGTTATCATCAAGCAAGCCAGGGAAGTCCCAAGCTTGGGCAACAGACCTAAACTTTCCAAACCGAGAACACCATTCTTTAAAAGCCTGTCCAGCGTTGAACATTTTCCATGTAATATTTCTTCGAAGGGGCTCAACTGCAAAAAAAAATTTGCTTTTACAATGACAACTGGTTTCCAATGGATAGATCAAAATATTGTTGAAGGAGGCGCAAAAATGAAGATGGTGGTCTGGGAAAACAATCAATTTTATAGTAATCATGAATATCTTATCCAAGATTTTAGTCCTACTCTTTTATCACTTGATCGACTAAAGATCACAGATCACTAAGGACTATGAGCCATCAACTTCAAAGTGGCATTTATAAACTTTAACTTCTATTATTGCTCTTTTTGACTTGTCTGACTATAAAATAGGAAAGCTTACACTTGCATGATTGTTAATGGCTCACGATGTATCGACTTCATAATTTTGGACTCACGTACCATATTCAAGATATTACAATAATGAGCACAACTTAGTTCTAATGGAACAGGTTACTTCTAATTGGGAATAGAATAAAAAAACTAACCTTTCAATAAATATATTTCAATCAAAATAGGAACCCTGGCAGTAGAACTTTCCGCCCCACCTTCTCCTTTACAAACTTCCTATTTCACATCTATGTTGTAAACGTATTTATAGGTGGAGATATAATAAAATAAAACTTAATCCCAAAATCAAACACAGAAATCAAAAACCTAAACATACTTTTTGAGAATTTTTCAACTATTGAAAAATAGGGATAACATACTTATAGTCAATGCTTAGAAAGCAAAATACAACATAAATTGTCATGACAAATACACAACAAATCCAAATTAATTTCAGCAATTACAATAGTAGTAACTAATAATTAAGTTGACAAATGCAGCTCTTTCAGAGTTATTCAACCTATTATATCTTATTTTTGTCACTTGGTATTTAGTAAAATAACAAAATTCATCACAAAGACAAAAAAAAACACAAAAATCAGTTTATCGTATCACAGGTTTTGCTTAATTCTTTACTTGTATCCTAAAACTAGATGGGAACAAATTGAGGAATTTAAACTCATTTTTAAAAACCTATACATCAAAACTTATTATGCATTCCCTGGCCATCATATTAACAAATCATATACTATATCCAAAGATTCCAAAACCTCAATATTCCAACTACAGAATCTATGTCGACTAAAATCTAAATAGGAACCCTCAAACTTACTTCAATCTAAAACCCATAAATCACCATGAACTTAAATTGTTCCAAACAACTCAAAAAACTCCAAAACCAGAGAGTTTATTTTGAAGCATTACTCACCTAACTTAAACCCATATCTAGAAAAGAATGAAACCTCCAAATAATTAAGAGCCATATAACTACAAATTCAAAACCCTAACCAAGCAACTAATAACATAAGCTGAAACAAATGTAAAGGTCTTGGGATTTTAAATTACTTACCCGATTTGCGAGTCTGAAGTGTCGAATCAAAGTACACAGTGGGGGGGTTACAATTTACATTTATCTACTTTTTTTCCTCCAAATCAATCCTAATTTCGTACTCAAATCCTTCTTCTTAAATTTATATTTTGGAGTATTGATATGGAAAATGAAATTAGATGAATGAGAAGATCAAAATGTTAATCCCAACCATAATGCTTCAGAAACTTAGAACCCCTTTATCCACATGTGTTCTACAATGGCAATAAAACCCTAAATTATACCAAAAGAACCCTAAATCACTACCAAAAGAAACAATTACTAAACCCAAATAAAAAAACTTACATTGTTACTTCAATGTCGAATGCAACTTGTACGAATCAATGTGACAAATCGAACTCAGAGTTAGTTAGGGCATGAAATCGAACTCACCAAAGCCAAATTAGAAGAGAAATCGAATCATGGAACACCACACCAAAACCTCCTTAAACCTAATGGAATCATTAACAATGGGGAAGATAATATTGAATGAGTAGAGGGAAGGAGAATTTCTGGTTTAGAGACATATTGCAGATGAAGATTATGAAGGTGAGATTCAGAGGCGAGAAGTTTCAAATTTGGAAAGAATGAGAGGAAGAGAAGCTTATTTTTTATTTTTTATTTTTTTTGGGGGGGGGGGGGGGGGGGGGGGGGGTGTGGGGAGAGAGGAGAAATGTATACAGTTTGATGAAAGTATTCCCTAACATTCCATCTAGTTTTACTAAGAAAACATGAGTTAAGATAGCATTAACATATAAAATGCTATTAATGTTCACTTATGATAGCATTTCACAATTATGCTATAGAAAAAATGCTATCAAATGTCATTTTTCTTTTAGTAATTCCTTCTTCCTATGCATATCTACCATTGCAACGTCGAGATTGTCTGGTAAAATAGGATACTGGCCCAACATATCATACAGATTGGCAGCTCCGACTTCCAGCAGTAGAGACAACTAAAGTGGAAGACATGGTTGTAACCTGCAACCTCCAAAAAATAGCCAACCTTCATCACTTCACAACAGATACGCACGCATTTTCTGCAGCCACTGCTCTCAACTCCATATTTGCTCTCCCTAAACCTAGCCAAAAATTTCGATCACTTCACAACAGATAACGCATGCATTTTCTGCAGCCACTGCTCTCAACTCCATATTCTGCTTCTCCCTAAACCTAGCCAAAAAATTCGATTACCCAGCCGTCTAACGAAGTTCTCCCTCTCCCTTTGACGCTTCATGATAACGTATTTAATGTTTTAATTCTTATGTTTTCCTCTATAAGGGGGTTCTCCATTCAATCCCCTCGCGTGTTTTTAAAATGTACTCAAGGGAGGCGTCATTATACTTAGTTGCCCCATCAGACACCAACTTCTTAGTTCCTTGTCTTAACAGGTGCACCATGTTAACTTATGTTTTGCATTAAACACTTGCTAGGGCCCATCATCTAGCACAGCGACGAACTTGTAACATACAGTGGGTGGTAGATATCACATTGAATCTACACAAATATCACCTACCCAAATACATTTTAGTCATTTGTTAAGACCAAGACTTCCATACAATGAGACGACGGACATACTACACTATCAAATGGGCGGTATTCCTCCCATATCATAGTGTAGAATATGCGTCATCATTGCTGGGAGGTTCTCGGTTGAACCTTCGAATGACTAGAATGTTTGACACGGCCCTAGCCGGGACCGACTCTACAGTGCCGGAGTGCAGCAGAATAAGGGACCGTGCGGCGTACACGGACGCGATGTCGGCGTGTACCAGCCATCTTCACTGGCGCGGCGCGCCAGTGGCATACAACCCACGGATGCTAGAGCGACATCCGGATTATCCTGGATACTCGTGAGGGGTCATTGAATATGTATTCAGTAAAGGCAACAACGCTGAAGGTTCCCTCAATAATCCCTACAGCGTAATCTCTCACGACGCGCGCGAGATACGGAAGCACACCTGTCCAGTAGCGGATCAGGGTAGCTCAATATGCCGGTTTCCACATAAGGGACTCATATCTCAAGGGGCGGCGAGCCTGGACTAATTATACTGTCCATCTGAAAGGGGCGGTGCGTCTCGGATAGCCCGCGGGGCATAGCGGCGCCATATGAAGCCCTCTAATGAAAACCGGCCCGCATTGCGAGGCAATGTCCCCTAGCCTACCCTAGGCCTAGGATAACTCATAACTATCCCTTGTAGATAGTCCATGAGCCGGGGTCCTTGATGACCAAGCATTAAAGCTCTTTTAGTCATGGGGAGGATCGGACCAAGGTTCCTCCTTAATATAGCTACTAAGTAAATAGTCAACTTCCAAAAGGAAACGTTAAAACATGAGACGAAGCGTACTGGACCTTTTCGCCCCCTTAACTGAATCCGATTGCGACGAAACTTGGCGTGCTGCTATATTAGGATATAGAGAACAAATACATTCGGACAGAACTCAAAACGCTCGGGCAAATTTGGTCGGCGTTCGGTAGGTCGTCACAATGTTGATAGTGTATTGGGCAAGGTATAATATATTCTTGAGATCTATGTTGATACCCGATATGGGAGTAATCGTCAACTAATAAATTGCTATAACGATTACCAACTTATAAGTTTTGATGCACAATTTTTAAAGTAAGGCTAAAAGTAATACTTTGAACTCACCTACCTAACAAAACATTTTAAACATTCATACGAACGAAATTCTCCATTATTATAAAGGGGATCCCTACCCTTTATAGTTTTATAGTAATGAAACCCTTTATAGTAATGGAGAATCTTGCTCACCAAAGCACGGAGGTGGTGTTCTTTGAATGACGGGAATGTTGATAGTGAGTTGCTTACCAAACTTATAAATTCTGAAATATAATGAATACAGTGAGACCGAACCTAACATTTTAAATTTCGAACATAGATTACAATTCGTCTAAACACCGTATCAAATGTCTGAAGCAGTTAACCCAAGAGACTGCATTCGTAAGACTGGAATTCACGTTTGGATGAGCTCTACGCCACTCGACTCGTACAACATATCAGATTCAGATTTATACGACTGATTTGGACCAATCATAAACTTTTTGGGCTTCCCCTAATCGGGGTTTACATATATTTGCCACTGGAGCTGCATATGGAATAGCTCCTCTTCAATCTCACTAACGCTCTTCCAAGATCTAGATCGTTATTCTTCGATCAAGTTACAGCCCTTTAAATAACGGGAACACCGTACGCTCGTAACTTGTAGTACCAACCCTCTGTGCTTATCACAGGCAAGTTTCAATTCCTCTGCAAAGATTTAGACACATTCGGATTCAGGTGCATTATTTGCGATTAAATTTCTACCGCTGGGTGTTTACTATTATCCCAACTGTCACGCCTTTAATTGCTTAACCCAAGAGAGGAACATAAAGACGATTGACAATGGAACTGTCAACTAATTAAATAAAAAGTAGACTAAGGGTTAATATGACAACTTACAACTGTAAAATTGAGATGTGAAATTCAATTCAGATGACAAAAGGTTATATTGAGTTGATATGACTACTTACAATTGTAAAATAGAGATGTTAAGTTCAATTCATACAGCAATAGGTTACATTGAGTTCATATGACAATAACTGTTTTCGTCCACAATTTAGATATGTATGTACTGTTGGAATACCATGTTGGAATTTTCCTTAGTTTGAATGAAGAAGTATTTAGTCCCACACATCAGGTGTAAGAAAGATTAACTTTAAAATATTAGTAACCATGTATGTTACATTATTGAAGCATATTGGAGTCGTTTTGGCACACACGCATGTGCGGCAACGCATGGGCTTGCATGCTTGGTACATTAGCTACCCAATATAGGAACCCTTATATATTTCATAAGTTTATGATTCGGCCTTGGGGCCTTCAGCCATGGGTTCAAAGGGATTTCTAAATAACACTTAGTTTATTTTAGTTTTTAGGCTTTAGGGGTTGTGAGTTTGTTATACTCCAAGAGACAACTTAAGGTGTGTAACGAGTTGCACCTTAAGACACGACTCTTGGTGAGGAGTCGTGACCCTTCGTAAAGTGGTGTGTCCAAGAGACCTGACTCTTGGTGAGGACCCTTCGTAAAGTGATGTGCCTTAAGACATGACTCTTGACTCCAAGGAACACGATTCTAGGTACGACCCTTTATAAAGTGGTGTGATTTAAGACAACTCTTGTTGAGGAGTCACCAATGTCCTATTTAAATCCATCTATTGTGTCATTCTTTTTCATCTATTTTACCATTTTTTGAGTTATTTATATTAGAGATAAAGTCACAATCAAGGTTCGATTGGTGGGTTGATTGGTGTGTTTCCTTTAACCTAGATCATATCGTTGTATTCTAGGAGATAGATGCCTAATATACTATAAAATATTGTAGCGGGGCAAATATATCTTAATGAAAGCATGTTAAACGCAAACTCGATCTCTTGTTCATTCGTTTGAGCGTACAGATTCATATCAAGCTTAAGACAGACCCATTTTTCTATGTGATCGAACATTCTGCAAGAGTGAACATGGCAGATAAGGAAAGCGGGAAGAGTAACCCACAAATTCTGAAGGTAAAGCTAGAAAAGTTCGGTGGCAACGACTTCAAGAGATGGCAACAGAAAATGTTGTTCTTTCTCATGATGCCAAACTTCACAAAATATCTTAAGGAGGACAAACCTGAGATAAAGAAATAAGAAATAGATCCGACAACCGTAGCAGCAGTTGAGGTGTGGATTCATTCTGACTTCCTGTGTTGGAACTACATTTTAAATAGACTGGATAATATGTTATATAACGTGTATAGTCCAGTGGGATCTACAAAGGAACTGTGGGAATTCTTAGACCATAAGTATAAGATGAAAGATGCCAGACTGAAAAAGTGTGTAGTCGGTAGATTCCTGGATTATAAATGGTGAATTTTAAGACTGTTATTAGTTAAATATATGAATTACAAATTATCCTGCATAAAATTCATGCAGAATGAATGAAGTTAAGTGAGTCATTCCAAGATACTGCAATAATTGAGAAGTTGCCTTCATCCTAGAAGGATTTCAAAAGTTATCTCAAACATAAGAGGAAGAAAATGAAATTAGAAAACCTGATCGTAAGGCTAAGGATCGAAGAAGACAACAAATTCAACGAAAAGATGAATGTTGTTCATTCTTACGATGTCAAGGCTAACATGATCGAGAGGAACCCTAAAACCATTAAGAAAAATGGAAAGAATTGGAAAAGTGGAATGAATTCCATGGGTCTTAAAGGAAAGGAATTCAAGAAGTTTGCAGGGTTGTGTGTGGCAAACCAGAGCACAAGTCAATGGTATGCCGCAAATGAAAAGGCGCTGAACCAGAAAAGAATAAAGGTGTTCAAGCCAACATTAAAGAGTTGGATAACCTATGTGCAATGATCTCTAAAATTAACTCGGCACGTGATTACAGAAGATTGTAGGTGGACACTGGGGCTACACACCATATTTGTTATGACATAAGTTTGTTTACTACGTACAAGAAGCTTCAACATGAGGAAAATATGTTCATGGGGAACGTCTCTACTTCAAGGGTCACAGGAAAAGGAAAAGAAAAAGTGGTCCTGAAATTCACATCAACAAAGGAGATTCCTCTTAATGAAGTGTTGCATGTACCTGATATCCATTGGAAAAGGATATGTGAATGATTGGCTATTTAAATTAGCAGTCTTATGTAACCCTATTTATGTTATTAATAAGAATGAAAAATCTATTTACGTGCTTAAGTTATTTAATATATAGCATCAATGATTAGGACATGTAAATTATGGTTATTTGAATAAATTAGTCCATTTAGGATTGTTGCCTAAATTTAATCTTGATAGTAAACAAAAATGTGAAGTATGTGTTGAAGCAAAATTTGTTAAACAACCATTTCACTCAATTAAATAATGAAACACTGAACCACTAGACTTAATTCATAGTGATCTCTGCAATTTGAAATTCATCCAAACAAGAGATGAAAAGAAGTATTTTATTACTTTTATTGATGACTGTACTAGATACAGTTATGTGTACTTGCTCAAGAGTAGGGATGAGGCTATAGATATGTTTGTTATTTACAAAAATAAGGTAGAGACTCAACTCACTAAAAAGATCAAAGTTCTTAGAACTAATAGGGGTGGGGAATACAACTATACTTAATTTGGAAAACTTTATGCTAAGTTTGGTATTATACACCAAACTGTTGCACCTTAAACTCCACATCAGAAGGAGTTGTTGAGAGGAAAAACATAATTTTATTGAATATGCTTAATGCAATGCTTCTAAGTTCTAGTTTACCACAAAACTTTGGGGGGGAGCGTTACCTTCTGCAAATTATATTCTCAATAAGTTACCTCACAAGAAGATTGATAATACACCATATGAACTTTAGAAAGGAAGAGAGTCTTCATATAAGTTCTTAAAAGTGTGGGGATGTCTTGCTAAGGTACAAATACCATTGCCAAAAAGGTTTGAATTAGGTCATAAAACTATTAACTGTATATTTATTGGCAACGCCAATAATAGTAGTGTATTCAGATTTCTTGTGTATAAATCTAAAATCAATGATGTGCATATTAATACCATCATTGAATCTCGTGATGCTATATTTTTTGAAAATATATTTCCATACAAAAATAGTGATATTATGAATCCTCTAAAGAGAATAACAGATGTCGCCTCTAGTAGTGATCAATGTACCACTCCTGAAAGTTCTGATTATAATGCAAAACCAAGATGTGGGAAAAGAGTTAAGATTGTAAAATCTTTTGGCAAATATTTTTTATCATTCATGATAGAAAACGAGCCTCAAATTTTAAAGGAGACCGTGGCTACTCTTGAAGCTCCTAGTTAGAAAGAGGCTATGCGGAGTGAGATATACTCTATTATGCACAACCACACTTAGGAATTAGTAGATCTTCCACCTGGCAACAAACCTATAGGTTGCAAGTGGATATTCAAGCAAAAAATAAAACCTGATGGTTACATTGATAAGTTCAAGGCCAGATTTGTTGCCAAAGGGCATAGGCAAAAAGAAGGCTTAGACTATTTTGATACATATTTACTAGTCACAAAAATAACTTCCATTCGAATGTTGATAGCCATTGCAGCAGTCCATAAGCATCAAATACATTAAATGGATGTTAAAATGGCGTTCTTAAATGGAGAATTAAATAGAGAAATAAATATGAACCAACCTGAGGGGTTCATAGTCAAAGGCCAAGAAAATAAAGTGTATCGACTAGTTAAATCCCTTTATGAATTAAAGCAAGTACTTTTACAATAGTATGAAAAAATTGATGGAGTCATGATAAAGGATGGCCTCAAAATAAATGAATGTGATAGATGTGCCTATATTAAAAGCAGTAATGGTCATCATGTAATTGTGTGTTTGTATGTAGACAATATGCTCATCACGGGGACTAATATCAATATTATTATGTCCACGAAGAAAATGTTGTCTAGGAACTTCGATATAAAGGACTGAGGTATTATTGATGTTATTCTCGGCATAAAGATTAACAGAACACCACAGGGACTTGTGTTGTCTCAAGCACATTATATAGAAATTGTGCTTAAGAAGTTTAATAAATTTGACTATCGTGGTGTTCAAACACCATATGGCAATGATTGTCAATTAATCAAACATAACGGTCAACATATTTCTCAAGTAGAGTATGTAAGAATAATCGGTAGTCTAATGTATATTATGAATTATATGAGACCATATATTGCTTATGTTATTAGCAAACTGAGTCGATATACTATAAATCATAGACCATATCACTCGAAAGCATTGAGTAGGGTTTTACAGTATTTAAAGCATTCTATAAACTATGAGTTGCAATACAAAAGGTATTCAGTTGTACTTGAAGGTTGTAGTGATGAAAATTGGATATCAGACTCTAACCAGTCATATTCAACAAGTAGATATGTTTTTATACTTGGTAGCAAAGCTGTGTCCTGGAAACCCTCAAAGTAAGCATGTATAGCCCGATCAACTAAGGAATCGCAATTTGTTGCTCTGGATTTAGTAGGGAATGAAGCAGAGTGGCTTCATCAATTCTTAGAAGATATTCCTATGTGGCCAAAGTATGTACCTATCTTATGTATCTATTGTGATAATCAACCAGTTATTGCAAAGGCAAAGAATAATATCTATAATAATAAGTCATGACACATGCGTCGTAGACATAATAGAGTGAAGAAATTACTTACTAATGGAATAATATCCATTGACTTTGTAAAGTCAAGTGATAACCTAGCGGATCCATTTACAAAAGGTTTATTGAAAGGATAAGCAATTTATACATCGAAGGGAATGGGCTTAAATTCTATAACTATGAGTTAACTGTTGAGTATGAATTAGAATTGTCGAAGTCGTTCGAACGAAAATAGGTGTCGTTCGAACGAGTATAGATTTTGTTCGAACGAGATCTTAGTTTTCGCATTGGAAACTTGGAGATCAAAGAAGTCGTTCGAACGAGATTGGATGTCGTTCGAACGAGTTACATATTTTCTAGGGCTGGAGACCTTTATCAACAAAGTCGTTCGAACGAGCTTAGAGTTGTTTGAACAAATTGAGCGTAGGTTTGTCTTAGATGCTATTCTGGGACGTTGAGTTTGCCTCGAGATCCGTTCTATTTGTATTTTAGTCCTCTAGTATATAAAGAGGACTTAGGTTATTTTGTTAATCTATATTTTCTTTGTGTAAGTTTAATTCTAGAGAGCTAGAATTTGAGAGACTCCATTAAAGCTTGAGAAGCTTGGAGGAATCGTGTACCTGTTTGATTATAATGGATTGTTCCGGACGGTTAAAAGAGCACCGCACGGTAAAAAAAAAACACCACTTATCCATAAAGTTTGCCTCAGCTCTCCCTGGCTACCTCTTCTTTCCTAAACCCAATTGCAGAGCATAGAGGAGAACCATTATGCTCTCCTCAAATGGCAAACTCCAACACCAACAGTAATAACTCTACACGGTCGACCCCATCGTCCTATAACTCACCTTCAATACCATTCTCTCAACAGCCATCATCATAATTTACTCAATACCTCTACCACAACCAATCTCAATTCTAATCATAGACTCCACCTCCGTTTACCATGTTGCAAGGGGATACCTTGGGAGGACAGTATCAAAATCTATTTATACTCTCTCAACCGCAACCTCAAGTGTTTAGCCTATACTATCAACATTATCCGGTCACTCAACCTCAAGGTTTTTAACCTCCAAATTACTTTCAGAACTACCTATTCTATGGTAAATTTACTCAACATAATCAAAGTGGCACAGATGCATCAATACCTGTTGAAGCGGCAGCGCCTGAGAAAGAAAACAAAAAAGGAAGAAAGAAAAAAGTAACTACAAAACAAAGAAAGAGCGTGAAAGTGCCAGAAGATGCCGAGTTTTTTGATGAGATGGATGTTGCTGGACTGTATTGGACGGATATAGACATTACGTGTCTTACAAGGGAGTGGGTAATAGTTTTTATCCAGACCGTGGGCTGCACAAAGGGTTTTACTTTCTATCAAAAGATTAACATTACCTTCAACAGAGACCCCGAGAACCCCACACGACGATCATATGGGTCAACCAAAGCTCAGTGGTATCCCTTTAATACACAATATGTAGCGTACAATGGGATAGTTGCTCAAGTACGATTTCGGTACGATAATGGAAAAACCAGTGGAGATCGGGTACGTTCTAATTTTCTTTAACTCAATTTCATTTATTTTTCTTGGATATACACGTTATTTATTTGTATTTGGTAATTTTGAGAATTGTAGGAAAATGATGCACATAAGATCTATCAAGGTATGAATGGTGGCAATGACTTCAAACACCGTGAAGCGCATAAGATTTTGGCACGAGAACTGCGATGGGCCAACCTAAAGGATGATGGGTTGAACCATGCGGGGAATATACCAAGAAATATAGCCAGGAGAAATTGACATAGTTCTTCTCCGGGGAACTCGGTCAGATCAAACAATCTATCGGAGGACCCCGACGACCCACCAACACTTCAATCCGCAGGCCAAAATTCTAAATTAGATGATTCGTTGTATAAGGGTGGAAGCAGGCCCATCGGCCAAAATTTTATAAAAAAACCTTGCAACAAAAAAGGTCTTGGATGGTGTTGTTGCATCTGGTAGCGGTATCCAAACAATGCTGGATGAACTACGGTTGGAGAAGAGACAAGTAAAAGAAGAAAATGATAGAAGAAGAGCGGAAGCAAATCAACAATGGTAAGCCAAAATAGATTTGGAACAAGCAAGGGAAGATCACAAAATCATGGATAAATACCTCAGTAATCTTTCTGGACATCAATTGTAATACTACTTGTAAAGGTAAGATGAGGTCATGGAACGTCTGGTCAAAAGAGGCGGCGGACCAGGTACTTGAAATGGTGATGAAATGTAATTTAACTTTACTGTATATAGAAGTTTTCTTTCTAAGAATGTAGTTTACCTTCTAATAATGTAATCGTTTGAATAATGTACTTTGCTATTAAAAAATATAATCTTTTTTTTAAAATGTTTATTTCCGAGAATATTGCGTTAAAATAAATACAAGATTAATACAATATCAAAAACTTGTTCAATAAGCTTGTTCGACAAGAAGCATTAAATTACATCAAGAACACTCAGATAATACAAGAAATAGGGTATTAGGTTTGAATATTTCCCTTCACGACCCACAAATACTCGATTAGATCATCATTTAGATAAAAGTGCAGTTGACGACTTCGAATGCGGTTCATTTTCAATATAAGAGATTCTATTGTTTCGCGTTCGCGTTCAATATTGAACCGTTCACCTTCGATAGTTGAGGGATCGGCCGGATTGTAGTCTAAGTATGATGGGAATGAACTTTATTCCTCTTCGACGATCATTTTGTACATTATCATACACGCCTTCATGATAGTGCTCAAAACCTCGGGTTTTCACAATTTAACCGGATTTTTTACAATAGTGAACCATGATTGCAAAATCCTAAACGCCCGTTCTAGGTCTTTTCGACAACTTTCTTGTTGTTGAGCAAATATTTTTTTGTTTCGCTGTAGCCGGATTGGATATGGTTTGGACAAGTGTTCCTCATTTGGGGTATATGTCATCCGCTAGGTAATACCCCATATCATAAGCTTTCCTGGCAATTGTATAATTGCAAGGCGAAGAGATACCATCGGCCAGGTCGGTGAAAAGATGTGATTGTTGTAGGGCATTGATATTATTGTTTGGTAACCCAAAAAAAATGCCAAAACCAAAGGTCGTGTGAAGCTACCGCTTCAAGAATCAATGTTACCTTGGGGTAATGACTAGTAAATTGACTGTGCCAAGCTATGGGACAATTTTTGCATATCCAATGCATGCAATCAAGGCTTCCCAACATGTCGGGAAATCCCCGTGACTCTTCAATCGCTTTTAACCTTTCGACGTCGGCCGCGTTTGGTGCTCGAAGATATTCCTCGCCAAAAATTTGTATAACCGCAACACAAAACCTTTCCATAATTAACAAGGTTGTGTTTTCTCCTATTTGGATATACTCATCAAAAAGATCTACAGTAACACCACAGCTTAGGAAACGCAGTGTCGTGACTACTTATGGTACGGTGATAACCTCATAGTACCAGCGCTGCTGGGTTTTTGGACAAAGTAATGATCATGTACAACGACTGTATCGAATATACGCATAAACATGTGTCTACTTATACAAAAACGTCACCGAAATTCGTCCAACTCATATATGTACCCCCGTTTGAAGTTGTCCCGTATAATGTTGTAATGCTTCAATTCATGATCTCGCTTCTTTCTCTTATCCTTATGACCCATGACACTCCCATCATGACTCGAAGTTGCATCATGTACTACTAGGTTTATTGCATTTTGGTGCAGAACGTAAATTACCACCGTACAATCAAACATAAGATCGTCAAAGGAGGATGACGATACACATTGAGGATCATCAATAGATGAAAAGGATGATGAGGAAGACATTTGAGGCTGTAGAGTTGAGAGAAGGGTGCTGACAGTGAAGGGGAAACAAGTTTCTTAAGAAAGAAAAGTGTAAAAGGATAAGGGGTAAGAAGAAGTGGTTGTTGGAAATCAGTGGAAGCGGCGGCAAAAAGAATACCACGCGGTGTTCTTTTTACTGCCACCCCTACTGATTTCCAACAACGGCTAGTTCATCTTATGGGTCCTTCACAACAGCTAGTTTTAGCATCACAACGGCTACTTTTTTCTTTATATATATGTTGGCTGGAGATGCTCTAACAATAGGTCCTCTACTTGAACTTAACAATATTGAGTTTTTTAGCTCTAACACAGAATTCTTTTGTGGTATTTGGCTAGAATAAAGGTTGCGCCCTGGCTGCATCCTGGCAGTATTTTGTTGATAATCTACCTCTCCGAGAACTTAACTTCAATCAGTTATGGAATGGAGTTCATATCCAATTCAGGGAGCACACGGAACTTCAATACCCTCCTGGAGATTTATACAACAGGTAAAATATGTTTAAGGTTAAATGTGATGAGTTTTATGAGATACGAAAGAGTATTGATAGATGGGTCAGAGGTGTTCCACTAGCCTATATTCTCCGGGAAGCCAGAGATGAATGATATGAAAAATACAACCAGCCGTACTCGTTTGAAACTCCATACAATATATTTTTTTACTAAAACTACATCCCGCCTGATGAGTTTCTAGCAAATTACCAACTTTCCAACTATGGACGGGATCCGCTCCCCCTTACTAAATGGTCTTGGTTTAATCTCTACATCAGTCATGAACGATGAATTAAGTTTAATTATATCTATTTTGAGTTTCATTTCGTGCGTAGAACTACTATTTTAAGAATTGTAATTGCATTTCTATTTAAATTCAAGACTCAAAATAAATTAATTAATATTGATTTATATAAAAAAAATTGGACATCAGGTCGTACAATTACTTATATAGAGAAACAAAATTTTAAAATAGAAATTGTTCAACATTGATGCTTACAATAAAAGATTAAGTCTACAAAAAACATTAAAAACATATATATCTACTGAGATGTGCCAATATCATCTCCAGTACCCAGCCTCCTATGACTACTACCAGCTCCCCTGGTTCACAGACCATGTCTACGGGTCCCCTACCTCGTCCTCGTACCACTTCCAAGTGGTACCGGCACCACCCGTACCTTACGTCCCTTCTTCAGATGTAATTTCTGAACAAGACAAAGAAAATTTATTTAGATTTTGACAAAATAAATATGACATTAAGAAATAAATAAATAAATACATAAATAAATCAATAAAGTACTTACATGTGAATATAGTTGATCATCTATATTGTCTATGTGCCTGTTAGCAGTAGCAAGCTCATCAGTCAACTGCTAGATCGTCTGGACGTCCCGCGCAAACTCTGGAAGGGCGAGTTACCACATACCATGAGTTAGGTACCACAGCTCCTCTGCACCATAGGAGGCAGATATGGGTGGCGGGTCCCTCAAGAGGTGGATGGGGAGAAACTCACGCCTTCCTATCCATTCAATGCACCACCCCGGGTATGACCCCTCCTCTTCGCCAGGCAAGCTGAAGTCCTGAGATAAGCTATGATCCTCTACTGACGTAACCACCACAGGTGTAATACCATCCCTGAGTGCAGTGAGTCCGAACGGATCTATATTCCCCATCCTCTGGGAATCTGTCAACAAGTGGCCTACCTCATAAGTTTGGTTAGCCCAGTATGAGGCGTAAGTCTCTCGCTCCTCCCCTATCACAAACAGGTTACAGTCAACGAAACTGGCATGTCTCATCGCCTGTAAATCAGCTGGACTAAGATGTGGTGACATGCTAAGCGGAGGATCCAAAGGAATACCCGCAGTGCCAGTCAACTGCCTCTAACATCTATCCCCTAAGTAATAGTCGCAGTTTCCATTTGGGACTTGAAGTGG
The DNA here is from genome assembly GCA_014058105.1 of Kingdonia uniflora. Classification (NCBI taxonomy): domain Eukaryota; kingdom Viridiplantae; phylum Streptophyta; class Magnoliopsida; order Ranunculales; family Circaeasteraceae; genus Kingdonia; species Kingdonia uniflora. The sequence goes on from JACGCM010000003.1 coordinate 647,913, forward strand.
CATCCTCTATGGGACAGGAGCAACGTAGTATGTACGTCATCTAAATGTAAGACCGCAGATTCTGCCCAAGGTTGCCAGTTGATCGATTCAATAGCCTGGTGGTCAATGAGGTATCTGCCTAGAGTAAACAAATTCGTGTTTGGTCATTTGTTTTCTTCTTGTTCCCCTTCTCTCATGCTTTGAGGCGCGGATAGGGCGTGAACTTAAGCGCTTCCTTGACAATAGGGTGACCAACCCCACAATACTCGTAGAACCAATACTGCATTTCAGAACAACATAAAAAACAATTATAAATTCTATTTAAGACGTTTATTGGAAGATATTTGATTTGTAGCTTGTAAGGAAAAAGTGTTAGTGTACCTCAAGAAGTTGGGAAAATCCAGTGATGGCACCCCCGGTCGTCACTGCGGTATCTAAACCATAATACAGGGAAGCACGAATAGCATAACCCCAGTCATATTCGCCAGTTTCATCCAAATCGGCCACGACCGCGAGATATTCAAGCGGGACGGTGACGTTGGCCGTTTGGAACCATAAATATCTCATCATGAAGAGGATAAAAGCACGAACAATGGTAATATCATCCTCCCGATCATCTGTGATGGTCAAGTACATCCTCAAATGTGAAATGTTGACGTTCCCACTCTTTGTATTGCAACTTTCGATGTGAGGGAGCAAATTTCTTGCGTTAAATAAAATACTTCACCTATCGTCATACGGCACCTGTGTAGGATATCTACCAATTGCCAATGATATCAACATATGAAAATCCATTCGAGTAATCCTTATCTCCGCACACGGTAACAGAAAAGTTTGCATTGTCAACCACCAACACTCTATTAGCGCCTGAATAAGCCGATTATCGAAATTACCCAAGCGTATATCCATAAAGCTCCTGAATATCTTCACCACGGGATCCCTTATTGTTAGAATTGTAAAAATCTTCTTCCAAACTTTGATCACCGCAAAGAATGTGCCGTGCGGACGCATCGAATCCCGATTCTATTCATTGAAGCATTTTGTCAAACACTTGATTAACGGAAATAGCAAACTCACAATGTATTAAAAACCATGAGTTCTTTGCCAGTGTAATATATATGAGTAAAGCCGTCTGGGATCCCGGTAATAAACCTGGTTAGGTAGTTTTCTTGGGGTAGGTGTGGTATGCCTTGGGTTTGTTGTGCATCTTCAAATTTTACTCTATTTTTCTTCCTTTCGGACCTCGACCGAGTTACGGCTTGCTCTAGATCTCTTGTCCCTCTAAACTAGGTAATGTACTGGGGTGTGGGTCTCCCTCTAGCACCTCCATTTGATTTTAAAAGGAATTAGATTTTTTTTCAAGGAATACCTTCGAATTTGAGAGAGATGAGGAAGTAAAATGATAATGAGTTGAGTTGGAGGGAATGAAATGTTAATAATTGCAGCGGCGGTGTTCCTTTTACCGCGCAGTAAAAAGAACACTGCGCGGTGTTTTGATTTCGTTTAAAATATATTTTTTTTTTAAATACGTCACAAATTCGAACTCACTGCTGGGAGAGGTTGGGTGTAGGCTGGGTTTTCTTGTGGCCCCCCTATCAGAGCCCACACCCAAACTTGTATTTTCTACTGGAGTTGCTCTAACCCTCAAACTATTGGCCAAAACATGTCCAATCATCAGGTTTTGAAATTCGGGTTTGACGTTTGCCGGTCCAATCATCAGTCCAGCATCCTACCATAAATAACCACCTATTGTTAGACTATAGCCCATATAAAAAGTTTTATTCATCAAACAAGGAGTCCGATAGTTCTTAAAACTGGCGCACTATTTTAACTCTATCGCGTTGATTTCACCATTGGGTTGCAGGATTTGGCTAAGTCAATCTCACGTTACGTGGGGGATACTCTTAGTATCCCCATAATTGGGTTTTTACCTAAAATATGCCATAAACTAGTTTTCAAACATCATTTAATACTTTGTATTAACCAAATTAAATCATCTTGGGTTGCAGGAGTTGACTAAGTCGATCTAACGTTGCGTAGGGGATGCTCTTAGGCTCAATTTGGTTCGCTGCAAACATGATGCAAATGCAACCAATTTGCATTTTTAACCGCTTCTATGTGTCTATTTCGATTTGCAATTACAATGTGATGCATTTAAAATACTTGCATGTGTTTGGTTCACTTTTGCAAAGCAAACAACTTGCATTTTCATGCAAAAATTTCTCTTTTTGCTTGCATTTGGTTGCTGTGAAAAATCTCTGCAACAGAGTTTGTATTTGGCTTTCTACCTGGAGATACTCTATTGATGTTATATATATGAATTAAAAACCTTCACTCCACACACATTGTGAAGGAGTATCTCCAGGGATATATTACATAAATCATAATATTATCGAATATATTACATCAATCACAATATTCACAAGATATTCTTATTTAGTAAGAATATCTTATGAGTTTTCTTCTACACACCATCTTCAGTGGTTTATATACAAATTACTGCAAATGCATTGCATCGTGCTTGCAGCGAACGAAACTGAGCCTTAGTATCCCCATTATTTGGTTTTTGCCTAAATTATGCCATAAACAAGTTTTCAAGCAGCAGTTAACACTTTGTATTAAACAAATTAAATCATCTCGCACATGGCCCATTCTGGTTCGTTACAAACATGATGCAAATGCAAGCAGTTTGCATTTCTAACCACTTCTATGTGTTTGGTTCAATTTGTATGTGGTGCCTTTAAAATATTTGTTTGTGTTTGGTTCACTTTTGCAAAGCAAACAACTGTTATTTGCATGCAAAAGCTTTTCATTTTCACTTGCATTTGTTTGTAGTGAGAATCTCGAAGAGAAAATAGAAGAAGAATAAAGATATTTTTAAATGTTAAAAAATTAGTTATACTTTGCATTTGGAAGCAATGCACCTAACCAAACATAAATTTTCATTTGCATTTACAACAAAACCCCGAAAAATTAATACACGATAAATTAATAATCGCGATTAAATAATATTTTTTGCCGGTCCCGACTCGTGCCAATGGACTAAATTAATAAATTCGCTAAATTTATAACATAATACATAATAATAATAATAAAACTCCTTAAAGGTTCCTATATATCCCACTTACCAAATAAATTAATAATTTGCTAATACTATATACATATCACATGGACAGAAGGCGTTGAAATATGAGTCGAGTGTTGCTTTTTCTTCTTGAAATTGAAGTCGAATTGAATCTCATCTCTAATTTTTCATAACGCACTAAGAAGTTATGGTGCGGTATTCTCGTATTGTAACAAGAAATTATTCAATGTCATTATCGTTTTGAGAGTTTATTTGTGCAAAAATAACTCCAAAACAGAACTATCGTCTTCAACTTCGCCCTATTAATCATTTCTTAGTTCATTAAAATATTTTTCAAAAAATAATTAATACTTTGATAAATTAGCAAGTTATTAATTAATTGATATATTAATAAATTATTAGTTTATCAATACATTAAAACCCCACTTAATTTTTCCTTGGACCTACCTTAATTGAGCAAATTCCCACAAATTTTGTTGCAATGCAAAACATTGCAAATGGGAGTTGCATTGCATCATACTTGCAGCGAACAAACATGTCAATTTTTACTCATCACACCAAATATCTCTATCTATACTTGTTTTTTTCCATTCATATCATTTGTGAAAAGGAAAAAAATGGTTAAACACATTTTACTTCACCAGAAAAAGTAAAAATTGCTAAACACATATTAAGCATTGCTAAGAAGATAAAACTTTAGTGTTAGAGAAGTATGGCATCTCTCTCAATCAAGCTGACTATATCGCGCATCCTCAATATAAAACCTGTGTTAAATGTGATTGAAATAATCTTAGCATTTCGTCATTTCTTTACAACTTCATCAGTATCAACAGAAGCTCTGACACTGAATCTGCATAAACAAATGAGAATATCAAAGGGGGAGATGAACTGGCCAGTTGCTTAAAAAGAACCAATTCATCCCAATCTGCAGCATCTGCAAAATACCTCCTCAAAATATTTATAATTACAGAACCTAACACAAATATATTCTAGCAAGTAATTTAGTAACAATAAAAGCTCACATGACAAACAAATTCGACATATTGTATATCTCAGTACAAAATTCATTTCCTTTCTGATCTCAAGGAAGAAGATAAGGGCATCCATGATACTCAGCATTCTTTGCTAGTCTCACCAGTTCAAATTATCTGGCTTAAGATGGCAGAGCAACCATTATATTGGTGTGTAGTATAACTAAAGAAAACTAATCTTCCTCGTCCATTATTTCATTTTCCTCATCAACTTCCTCATTTTCTTCCTCATTAACTTCCTCATTTTTCTCCTTTTCCTGATTTTCCTGATCTGCATTCTTTTTTGCTCCATCTCCATTTCCTACATAAAACAGAATGAAGCACATAGAAGTTAATGAATGATCTTTTCATTTGTATAACTAGTGAATAATCATTGAACGCCAGTGAATACTCATCATATTGACAAATAAGGGGAGCTTTTTATATCGTGTGCACGAGCTTTTCGTTGCCTCCCATTCCAAATATTTTCAATAGAGCCATTAACTCCAATCATCATATAAATGTTAGAATTACAATTGAAATGTTTCGATGATGCTTATTTCAGGGTAGATTGAGATGCTCAATACAAAATGTTATGTTAAATTTTAATTGATACATTTTACCATTTCACAGTAAAAAAATTCAATCTTCCAAACTCTTCTACTATAATGTACTGATCCCTCGACTACGATTAGATCAGTTCTAATTTTCCTCCTGCAGAATCCAATTCGAAGACGACCCACTTTAAAGGGGGCAAATACTGCCAACACGTGGTACCCCTTTTCGTTTCAGCCACAAATTTTGAACATAATTGCAGAGTGCTTAATAATTTGAGGCAGGATTTGCAACTTCACTGTCGGACTGAGGCTGTAGTTCAAATTTGAGGCAGGTTTTTTATTAACAATTTTAATAGATCATTATTTGTCATATTATAGGGAGAGAGTTTCCCAGGAACAAAGTCCCACAAAAGAGCACAATTAGATAACCATGAAAGAGAGTAGTAATATATATTAAAGGAGATTTACCATATTCGTTAAATATGATTTCACCAGTACATAATCCTCCCTCAATTTTAATGAGTTGAAGAGTCATCCTTGGTCCAATTTCTTGAAGCCTTACGGCACTTTTATTAGAGGCCCGATTTACTCTACCATGATCATTCGTAAGACTTACTGTAGCTGCTTCATCATCTGCTTCACTTTCTGATCCATAAATGGTCCTTCAAAAGTAATGAAAGATAAGATACTTACTGAATATTATGATATTCAAACCAATACTAACACTTCAAAACTTAGATTAATGGATGAAACTAATGAAACAATTTAAACTTGGTTTAGAGTTATCCAGTTATAATGGCATACATTACACAAGACTTCTTACTAAGAAACAGCTTAATACTGAGTCCTAGTCCCAGAGAAGCAAAAATAATTTGAGCGCACACAAAAAACCAAAGGTATCACTTGCCATGGGAAACATTTACACTTTTTATTTTTTTACGAAACATTTCTAATATAAAGTATTAAAGTAAGAAATTCCTTAAGAAATGTTTCGGGTTTTTTAGCCGATCTGTGGAACTTCTCAACTGTTGAAGATCTTAATATGATTGATTTGATTGTGTTCTTTAATATAATGCCGGAGAAGTTTTTGCAATGGTCAATCCTGATTCCTTTCTAGCAAAACCTGTACGGGGTAGATGCACTCCGACATAATAATTTTGTGAAAGTTATATGGAGATCTATCACAAAGCATGTGGACTAACTGCATTTCACTTATTTCCAAGACACCAAGGAAAGTCCTAGTGAATCATACTAGAAAGACAGGAAATAAAAGCTTCACTGCAATACAGTGATCCAAAATCCATGAATACTTCTACAAGAGCTATATCATGCTTTCCATTCCCTCCGCGGACAAAATTCTAAGAAAAAAACTTACCTAGTAACAAAGTCGCTCATATCTTGAAGTGCCCTCAAATCTGGCACTTGGTGGTTTTGAACGAATTTCCTAATTCTACGAGATACTCCAATAGGCTGTAGTCTAATGGAATAATGCCGGAAATCGATAAGCTTTGTATCTTTGTTGTAATTTAACAAAACAATACGCTGGCAGGAAGAAAGATTGACCTGCAAATGAAAGATTAAAACACAATGAAGAAGTATAAAATAGATAAATAGTACTTGTATCAATTTCAATAACACTTACAGTGTTAATATCAATGGCTGGAAATATATTCTGAAACAAAATGGTTGTTAGTTTTAGATGCTCATCTCCAGTCCCGAAACCAGAAAGGACAATCTGCAATAAATTTTCAGGCACGAGATCACGTTAGTAGAGCTCATTGTACAAATACGTAATGCTGAATCAAAATTCATGAAAAAGAGTGGGACACAGACGCATGATACCACAAAAACAGCCTAATGAAAATAACGGGAAAATGCAACCAAACATCATGACGGACGTCAATTGATCAAACTCGAACTAAATTGCTCAAAAAAATGGCAGGAAGCACTACAGACCCTCACTTTCATGTCAACAGCTAGAAGATCTTGAGCAAGATTTAAAAGACACAGAATTACGTCTCACACCTGCCAAAGATCTTGCGTACAGACATAGATCTAAGTTGCACCTCAATAATAAGGCTTAAACATCAAATTCAGTTTCTAACCCTTTATTTCTTCGTTTTCACACAAAATACCTATTCGAGTTTTATCTCTACATGATATTCCTACTAGATTGCAACTTCTTACCAATCTCTACAAAAATTTAATATTTCTTTACTAAAATTAGCTGGGCTTACCACTCACCGATTCAGTATCACAAACTACTCACAAGAGAGGGGCCGTTGCTGCTCCTAAGAGCAACAACACCGAGCAAGAAACACTAGGAAATCACAAAAACAATCATAAGAGAGGGCCAATTATTTTCTGTAGAGAAAATTTGAATTCATACTCCATATTAGAAAAGTTTTTAGTGATTAGCCCTTTACCCTTCAATATGTGACCCATGAAACATGGGGGATGAAGACTAAATGCAGGGTGAAACAAAGGGGACAAATTCTAATTTATCAATTTATTAGATCGGTTTTATTTGCTTTGCTTACTCAGTATTTCTCTGAAGTAGAAATAAAGGCTACTCTTCAAATCCCCTTACTGTCTTTTACAACTCCTGATAAGATTATTTGGCTCCCTGAAAAAAATAGACAACTCACTGCCAAGTCTGTGTATGAAAAACTCATATCTGCTCAACAATAATGTTGTTTTTCTCACACTGGAATTTTGTATAACCCTAAAAAATGGAGGTCCCTTATTTGGAAACTTAAATTACCACACAGGATTCAATGTTTGTATGGAAATTTTGTAGAGACATTCTTCTTATCCGACTTAAACTATTCATTCACCATACTCAAGATGATAGTCTTTGCTCCATTTTTCACTTACATGTTGATTGTACTACTCATGCTATTTTTCAATGTGGTTGAGCTTCTAAAATTTGGTTCATTAGTCCCTTTCAAACAGCTCCAGAACAATGGCCTTCAAACTGAACTCTTTGGGATTTTATCAAACAAATCTCATTCAGGTTTCAGATAAGATTGAGTTTCAAAAATAACTAACAATGTTTTTTGCTCTTGCTGACTCTATATGAACTGCCAGGAACAAGTTTATTTTCCAACAGGAACAACCCAATGAGATTAATTTTCTGTCAACTGCCAATCTGGTTATTTCTACCTGTTAACACACTGATAGCAGTTCACATTCAGCTTCAACATCTTAAACGGCAAAAACATTATGTTCTGTTCACTGATGCTTCTTGGAATGAAAATACTAAGATTGCTGGTCTTGGTTTTATCCTTTTCAATCCATCTTTCAAATATTTAATAGCAGGTGCAGAAAAAAACTAAGCTCAAACCGCAGAAGAGTCAGAAAGTCAAGCACTTTGGCGAGGACTCCAGCAAATGAAAGAGCTGATTGATGGTCTTTTTTTGGGTATATCAGACTGTTTAGTGATGGTGAATTTTTTGAAGAAAAATACTGTAGATATTGCATGGCAAGCAGCTACTCTTCTCAACAAAGCACTACAATGGGCTCAATCTTTTTGTTCTGCTTCTTTTGATCATGTGCAAAGACACTGGAACTTTAGCACATGAATTAACTCATATAGGGAAAACTATGGATGTATTATATGGTCATGCTACTTTGCCTTTGTGGCTTTTTGAACTTGCAGGTGTACTGGTTAGGGGCTGCATACCGGTCGGGTTGGACAGGTTTTTAAGAGTGACTTTGGTCGATTTGTCCATGACCAACCCAACCCAACTTCGGGTTGGAAATTCTTGACCGTGACCAACCCAAAGTTTGCCCACACATGTTCGAGCAGACCGAATGACCAAAATTATTCAAGTTGGGCAATACACAATACACAATACACAATACACCGTCATCAAAATAAGCTTCACTTCAAACATAAAGTACACCATCACCATGAGATGAAAGTTATGTGGTGAGTAAAAAGTGAATCGAACTCTTATAGCGACTTCAAGCTCCTAGGTTTATGAAATAAACACTTGAACTAGAGGCTGTAAAGTTACTTAAGTTAAACCCAAATATATCCTAGATATGTATCAAATACCTTTGATACCATTTCAGGTTCAGATTGAATTGGGTTGGACATAGCCTCTGACCATGAACGGCCCAAAAATATTCAGGTTTCATTCGGGTTGGGCAAATTTGGGTTATGCATATTATATTAGTGACCATGACCGACCAAAGTTCGGGTTGGGCGCGGGTAAAACTCATCCAACTTGTAGCCTGAGTGGTTTCCTCCTTTCTGTAATATAAGTTCCTGCTTTACCCCTAAAAACAGGGTCATTCAGCTGTAGTTGACCATCAGGAAATCTCAGATAGGCTGTAAAGGTTGATTTTACCAAATGGGCTAATCAGTATTAAGTATCCTTTATGGGAGAGAAGACAAATTTTCTCTTGTTTGTAAGAGCTACAATGCCGAGAGAAAGACTCATAAACCACAAGAATCGCAACTGCTGGTAAGAATCACAACTCTGTAAGATTTGGTACATTCAGTTATATAAATTGTCGAAGCTTGGACTACACCAACTTATAGGAATCCTGTGTTAATTTTCAACACCATGATGAAGTTGGTCAAGGAAGGGTTAAGGAGCTGGGATGAAAATAAAGTGGGCAACATTCAACAGATAGCTAAGGAATCCAAGAGAGGTATGGATACAGATCAAAGTGAAATGCAAGTTGATCCTAATAACCTTGAGAAATTGATAAAGAGAGATTGACCCAGCTAAAATAGCAAGAGTTGGCAGTGGACCACTTTCAAAGCATCATGGGGACAAGTGATTTTCCAATCAATGCTGATTTTATTAAGAGTTTGGACTTCAAGGAAAGTGTTTGCTACTCACAGCATGGTGAGCTCACCAAACTTGAGTGATGAAGAGATAAAAGCAACACTATTCTTCAAGGGAGTTGTCTCTTGAAGAATGTGCCAATCCTTTGAGCTCGCCAAACCTGTGAGTTGCCAATCCTCAGATCAGTCACTTAGCTTTTGCTGATGATCGCTTAGTATTCTTCAAGGGAGATACTCACTCAGCTTTGGCCATCAAAACTGTCTTGAAGAGTTCAAAATCATGACTGGGCTTAAGGTAAATTCTAACAAATCTTCATTTTATATGGCATGGCTCTCTGAGAATACCAAGGCTATGATAGGCATAGCCACTTCTCACAATTTTGAAGTGGGCAGTCTTCCCTTCAAGTACCTTGGTGTCCCTCATCTCTATATCAGAATTAAAGCCATTGATTGTCAACCTTTACTTAAGAGAATCACTGCTAGAATTCACTCTTTGCCGTCTCTCTACTATGCTGGGAGAGTCCAACTGATCACAATTGTCCTATACAGCATCCAAAGTTACTAGACAAGTATATTTACATTACATGTCAGTATTATCAAGCTTATAGAGAATCACATGTCAAAGTTTTTATAGCTAAAGAGTGCATCAAACATCTTATTTCTAATGGGTAGAATACTAGCTTCTAGCAAGACCCTTGGAACAAAAGGGGGATTTTGAAAGATCTTTATAGTCAAGGTTACTGGTATGACTCCTACACCTTTACCTAGATACTAAGGTGCACACTTTTATCAAGAATAAGAAGTGGTGCTTCCCTGATTATGTCAAGTATACTACACTTGAGATTGTTGAGAAAACCCCTACCATAAATATTGCTAGCCCCAATAATGATAGAGTTGCTTGGACCCCTGACTCAGAGGGTAAATATGTTATGTCTTCAGCTTACAACCATGTAAAAGCCAAACGAAGTAAAGTTGATTGGTCTAAAATTTGTTGTGGCCGTATAGTCATTCCAAAGTATGGTTTCATCACTTGAAGGGCAGTGAGAGAGAACCTCTCTACTCAAAACTGACTGCAACAAAGAAGAATGTCTGCTAGCTCCTTGCATACATTCTGTCAAGCTGCTAGTGAGAGTGTGGATCATCTTTTTAAGGGATGTTGTTTTGCTGAGGATATCTGGAAGAAAGTCTTTGTGAAGAGTGGCATTGTGAGGCAAGTTTTGAGCCTCACTCAAGAAATTGAGTGGCTTTCTCAATTGAACAACTCTGAGGTCTCAAAATCATCTGGTGTAACTTATGCTCTTTTATTTACAATTTATGGAAGGAGAGAAATTGCAGAATCTTCAAAGGTGAAAGCAACTCACAAGTTCAAGTTCTGAACAATATAGTCAATGATACAACCTTAAGAGTAAAGATCATCATCGAGAAAGTTAAAGATTCTAGCAGAGATGTCTGTGACAAATGGTGTATCAGCCCTATATTTAATTTGCCTGGGGTCAAAGTTTGCAAATGGCATCCCCCCTCCTCAAAGTGGCTCTAAAAGAGATGAAAGGGGAGGTTATGGAACACTAGCTAGAGAGATTACAAGGGTGTTTGCTGTGTGGCTTTAGTAGGCAGTCCACAACAATAAGTGTGGTATATCATGAAAGGGATGCAATATAGAGAGGCTTGCACATAGGGCTACAAATGGGTCTGAAAAGGATTTTGGTGGCCACAGACTCCAAAGTCCAAACACATGGTAGCCTACATCCTGAAACAAAAAAAGGCTCCTCCTTGGTCTTGTTTAGACATGATCGAAGATATATGGGCAATGATTGACAGGTTTGAAGAGTCTAGAATTTTCCATAAGTTTAGAGAAACAAATAGGGGAGCAGATTTCCTATTAACTTTTGTAAATCAACTAGGATAAGTTCTTCTAACTCCTAGCTCCTTGCCTCCTGATCTATATGTCATTTTAGAGGAAGATGCTAGAGGTAAAGAGTACTATAGGATGTAATTCTTGAAATTTCGCAATAAAGGTCCATGAGGAACCCATCCCCAGCTTTGCCTAGTAAAAAGATGAGAAATTTGGCATGTTAAACAGAGTAGCTGAGTCACCACCTTCGGTTGACTCACTTACACTGCAATAAACCATCAATCCATATTTGGCTACTACCACTATAGCTCCTGAAGCTCCACCCATTTAATTCGCTCTCCCTACATTTTACTATTTCGAAATGATGATAATAAGGTAAAACGCCGATCTCAATCTTCCATTTCTGAATTTCTTAATAGATATATTTGATGGAGACAAAGGGAGTAATATTTACTTTAAGGATTTCATTTATTGTACTGGATAAATAAATTTTAAATAGCAGTCTGGAGATGGAGTTTATAGATGTTAATTATGAAATATATTTCTGGATATGATTGAGAAAGAGATGAAGATATAGTACAGTCTGGTTTTTTACCATTAGTCATTTAAATTACACGGGTTGAGCTATGAGAACGTGGCTAGCTCTGGTTGTCTAACTCTATAGAGAGTACTTCATTCTTTAGACTATGTACAATACAATCAAAATAATTAAATATTACAAAGAAGACTCTAATAAGTGGAGCTTGAAATAATGTATTCTCCATTCTATACTTTAATCTTTGTGATGGACAGATAGTGCGAGTCTCGATATTATCAATATTCCCATCATATACTGATATAACATTATCACAATAATATTATGGAGCATAAATGTTTCAAGTCTTCTATGAGTTTCAGTGCTTAATGAAATGATGAATTGCTGATTTATCAGATAAAATGGGATTTGAAGAGTGTACTCTGGTAAACAAAGCTGAAAAGAATAGTGGGTAGCGAAATTCACCGTGAGCTGAACAACACGAGAGTTGTAAGCTAGGTACGTGGTTGTACAGCTCATGATAAACTCGTCCGTCCTCAAACTCTCCATTGTGTGTTTCGGGATTTAGTAAAATTTACTAGAGCCTGCTCCTCAAAACTCATTTTGCCCTGAAATCTAAGCAGTGAACTAGTTTATTTATATGACAAAAAACCATAAAAAGAGCCTGAACAAGGTCTGCTCAATAACTTTACTTCGATAATAAAAAATCACTACATGATCCGAATACCGATGACCTTTGCTATGAGTATCTTACACAAATTAAAATCATATAAGCAAGAATATATTATTTTGACTTTTGAGCTTCATTTACTAGAGTTCACTCCATAATAATTACAAACCCAGTCCCATATTCAGTAGTCTAGAAGAACCAAAACTAGCCATGTTCCCCCAACTAAACTAATATGACCATAAAAGACTAAACAAACTTCATCAACATCTAAATATGCAAGTGTTTTATCTCTAAAATGCTCTCCATTTTTATTATCCACTACAATAGACAAAATACTTATTTGTCTCTACCAAAGATATCTAGAGAAAGAAGTTAAACTTTAAACTAAGACAGATAGATTTTAACTTTATTATCATTATCATCTTCGTCAGGGTAGAGCCAGGATTTGAGGTACTAAATAGAAACTCAACATCATGTCAAACTAAAACCCGATCTTTGTTAACAATTGGTTTTTTTGTAATCGAACTCATTATAGTGCCATATTGAAACACAAAGAAAATGAAAGGAAAAAAATAAATTAAAAAAAGAGCTTATCAAGAATTGAACCTTAGGCTATATGATCAATACCAAGATTCTTAACCAATTAAGTTACTTCTATTTGGTATGAGAATGATGAAGAACAATAATCATACTATATATATTTTTTCCAAAAAAATTTAAACTACCTAGTATTTTTTTTTTCCAAAATTCTTGGGGGCACGGTCACCAAAAAGCACTACCCTTTTTCCAAAGGGTAAATCACTTCCTATTCAACAGACCAAAACTCTTGGCGCTGTAGCAGCTACGATTCATGAGCATTTTAGTGATTCCCAAGAGCTTTCTCTTGGATTTTTTAACTCTTAGCACCTCGTTCTCTCTTATGAGCGTTTAGGTGGACTTCATAAAGATTATCTCGGCATTGTAGTTCTTACCAGTAGCAATATTTTCTGAGCATTTTAATGGCCTAAGTACTCACCTTCTTCCGCATCACTAAATTCTCACTCCTTATGACTCGCACTTTTTAAACCAAGATTGCGGCATACCTCTATCTGGTGGAGTCCTTTCGGGCAACCCTGTATATGTAGGGCCTATCTCAAGAGAATTACATGTATAAAGGTATCTCATGTATCTTCAACAGTCAGGAGTAGATGCCCCTACTCCCTTGGTATTGCACATACATGGGGTATGAAAAATTGACACCAAAATGGGCGCACCACCAAACTATGATCTAAAATTGAAAACAAAGTAAAAGCCTGTATCTAATAAAATGCAGAGTTGGAAGCTTACCAGAGGAGAGTTCTTGGAAAGATCTGGGGGATTTCTAGGACGTAATTGGGAATGAGCGATATCTTCTGCCAACGAGTACTCTTGTATTTTAAATGTAATAGTTGGGCCCTGAGGGGTCCTTACAACCCTCAGATAGGGCGCCGATTCAGTTTTAGATAATATAAGGAAATGAGTTACACCCATAGGTCCTGCAACATTCAGAAAGTCCTTCAAATTGTTACGTTTCTTTTCCTGCAATTGCAATGTGACAACACAAATAACGTCAAATTTAGCAGTATACATAAACCACGAAGATACAACAATAAGCATTTATTATATGACACCTGCTCTCCAAATCAAAATGTGGACCTAACAACACAACAAAGTAAAAGAGAAATTGTTGTTAGCAGCGCTGACTATAATATAGTGACCCACACTATAGATGGCCTTTTGGCCCACCAAACCTTTACAATTTCGGCATGCCCCACCTTTTTCTTATACACAAAGTAAATTCTACCATTATATCCAAAGAACTTCTCATCAATGGTGCAAAACCCTAGATTATCTTTATATAATACAACATTATTAAGATGTGGTATTAGTGTAATATGAATTCAACGATAATACCAAATACCTTTATAGTAATAAAATACGATTTCTTTCCTAATATATAGGTATAGATATCTATACCAATAAGTGTATTTATCTTCCAAGAAATATAATAATAAACATAGTTTAAAATGTCAGGGCTTTTTCAAAATGCTGCCGGTAAGCCGAGAAAAAGAAAAAACAGTATGGTATTTTCATGATAATATCATGGCTTCTTATACTCTTAAATCTTGTAATAAACCATCAAAATATTGGGTATTTACCTAACTTATCGGTAAATACCGTGAATGTATCGCGATTTTTTGGGCTTTTTTATATTATTGTGGTTTTTCTTTTAAACCATGGTTGTAAATACCGTCAAGTCAAGGAGGTTACGTCCCGTTTACTGAAGAGACCAACTTTGACTATGCAACTCAAGACTCCAATCATGTTTCTCATCAAAGATCAATTAATTGGGGAAAACCAACGAGGTCGAACTGGTAGGTCACAACGAGGACTTGTGTCAGGTTCATCTCACGGGTGTTATGATGCAGGTTCTCTTTCATCACACTTTGATAGCACGAGCATGAGAAGTATGTGCGCTAGCTATTACCCACATCCATCCACTTTTGATACGTCGTCCTATGGATATGGACATGGTCAGTAAAATCATCAGAGTCTTTAAGACAACATTACACAGATAAGCGTGTAGGATTAATAGTTGTAAGTGGTTGCCCACCCTTGGGGTTTATGTCGTACTTAATCCAACAAGAGTACGAAAACCACATAAGAAACTAGAACCTTTATTTCAAGCATTTAACGTGGGAGGAATATTGCTAGACTGTTTCTAACACCAACTCACAATCATAAAATAATGATTTTGAGGCACCGCGTTACTTATATTTGTATTAAACTATTAGCATATCAGTAACTTTATGAGACAATTCCTAAATGTCAAGCTTTAATTTGTAATTGAATTGCTTGTATTTTTTTGTAATAAACTTCTTGATTTTCAATTTCCCATTTAACATTATTTTTTACTTTTCATGATCATTTTTCAAGTTCAAGTAGTTTTGGAGACTTTCTCCACATTTTAAGTAATATTCAATATATCGTAATAATTATCAAAATACCAAAAAAATCACCGATATATCGTGATAATTTGGCTTAAACCGGCCTTTACATTAAAGGATTAAAAAATGGAGTGACCAAAAAGCCGTGATAAATTGAAAGTATCACAGTAAGCCGCCACTAGGCAAAGGTCGGAGAGCCAGAATGGTTTAATATTTTAATCCTTGATAATGATAATCAATATGTAAAATCCAATCTTCCCGCATGATATCATGAATCATTGTGTATCATACACATTTCTAAGGCCGTCGCCTTATAGAACTAAATTGTAGTCACTTGGAAACAAATATATCTGACGAACCAAAGAATGTTGACATTGAAGTCGAGTAAGGATAGAAGAAGTTATGTCATAGTATAAAGTATATACATATTCAATATGACATAAAATAACAGATGTTAACATATAGACCTTGCGGACGTACAGAGACAAACGAACTGGAACCATCTAATTAGTGGAAAAAGAAGGCTTGAAATAAAAGACAGCCAAAAAAGAGTGGTGGGTAGTGAGAAAACATATGAAAACACGTGTTTTGAAGATGATTCTCCAGTTACTGTAAAATAGAAGGGTAAAACTGATGTTCGTGGTCCTTTATTGGTACAATGGGCATGTAAATATGAATTGACCGAACGCAAAAACTATGACATAAAATTCTGCAAGTTTCACAAAAGTTTGGTGAACTTTGTAATTCAACTCACTTTTGAGAGGTACAACAGGTTAGACTTTTGTTTCAACTTTCATAAGCCTCCACCACATCTATAACCCAAAAAACAATTCCCAAAGCAAGAAGGGTTAATATCTGCCATAAGGACCATTATTAACATTTTTCCCTACCTTTTGAGTCCAGTTTTCCCTTCCTAAGCAGAGTTAATAATTTGTCTTACTCTTTCATTGGTGATGCTCTTGATATGTTGGGTGAAGTGAACCCAACCAACAGGTGTCCAACACAAAGTTTGGGTGGTCGTAATCACAAACTTATGAGTATGGGTTGGTCAGGGGTAAAAAATACTAAACCTAAAAAATTTTGGTTGGTCATGGTACGAGGGTATAGATGGTGTTTAGTTATTCATCTTTGTATACATCAAATTAGAGGACTTTAAAGTCTCCTTACAATATCTTTCTCTTATAGATTTCACTTCTCTCTCTCACACGACAATTACGCTTCTCTCTCTACCAATATAGTATTTGCAATATTTTTGTGGCTCTCTCTAGATTGGAGTTCATCTCATAATATCTCAAGAACTTGAATTGAACCAGACCAACCTAAATAAGTTTGGTCATTCGGGCAACACAAACATGTTAAGTCGTTAGATTGGTTATGGTCATTGTTATTAAATCGGGTGATTTTACTATTTGAATCGTACGATTTGAATCGAAATTGAAGAAAACGAGTTGAATCAACTAATAAATCGTAAATCACCATAAATCGAGTGAATCAGCGATTCAAATCACAAATCATGCAAATCAGTGAATTGTACTAATTGGGAATTCCTTAAATTCAAAGCTTTTGACAAAAAATTAAACACTATTACAAGAAATGTGCTTTCTATTTTTGGTTGATTATTATTTAATTGACTTTTTCTAGTAGCACTTACTCCTAATTGATGTAAAACATAAATTTAAACCTTGCAGGAAGCGTTATCCCGATAATTTTATTCTCCCTACTAGTCTACACGATGATATATGATTGATTAGAGAGTTTAGAGTGAAAATATTTTATTCTCATTAGTATTGTGATGCAGAAATCACCCTTATTTATATAGTGGTTGACAGTTAGTTGAGTTTGTTGTTACAGTTAGTTGGTTAGTAGTTAACAATTGTTTACAACTAACTTACAGACTCAACTAACTGTTACAACATACTTAACAAAAGTAGACAGTTACAAGTATATATTAACAGAAATACAGTTAGAGGTTGTTAGGTGAGTCTGTTGTTACATTGCTACAGTTAGTTGGTTAGTGGTTGACAGTTGTTTACAACTGCAAGTGTCACAACTAACCAACTAACTGTTACAACAGACTTAAGAGAAGTAGACAGTTACAAGTAGATATTAACATAAATACAGTTAGAGGGTTGAACTGTTATTACACCTCAAGCTAAAAGGAGAGGATTAAACTGATAGCTTTGAATGATAGCTGGGAAAGAAGCAGGTGAAATCAATGTGTTGAGAGACCTTTGGTGAAGATATCTATTAACTGGTCTTGTGCGCAAACATATTTAATCATAAGTAGTTTCAAAATGACTAGCTCTCTCAAATAGTGATAGTCGAATTCTATGTGCTTGGATCTAGCATGAAATACTGGAATTGAGGCAAGTACAATGGCACTGATGCTATCATACCATAAAAGAGGTGGAGCCTACGTTGTCAGGGGTGCCGCCGGGGCGCCCAATTTTAAACCATATGCCCCGCCACCCTAGGGCACTTGAAAGCAATGAGGCGTTTTTATTTTTTTATTTTTTTTATTCTAGCTTTGCCAAATAATTTGGCTTCTTAATAAATAATAAATAAATAAACATAGAATTGACAAATCATTTGGCATTTTCAAACAAATAAAAATAAAACAAATCTTCAATTTCTCATTAACTCCTCTATATCTCTCTCTCTCTCTCTAGTACAAGACTCTTTCCAAGACCTAAGTTCAAAAAATAAACGTCTTTCTTTGATTACGAATTGTCTGAGGGTCTCTCTAGTACGTAGGTCTCTGTAGCTCTAGTAAGGATATTTATTGTTATTCAAACCAAATCACTAATTAGGGTTTGTAAATTGAAAAATTGGGATTTTGTTTATAATCTTAACTTGATTATTGTATCTTATAGTGTTGAATTGTTGATTATCTTTACACTGACATGTTATTCACAGTGTTCCGGTTCCCGCCACGCATTCCGCCCCACCTAGCGCCCCGCCGACCATGCCCACCACTTAGCGCTCCGCCCCGGGCCTGACAGCATAGGGTGGAGCACTAAGAGGAAGTTGCAGATCTCTGAGAAAATAACATATCCAAGTTAGTTTTGCTGCTGTGTGAGCTAATGACTTGTATTCTGACTCTGTTGATGACCTTGCCACTGTAGGCTGTTTCTTAGCACTCCATGAGATGGGGTTATTGCCAAAGAAAACACAAAACCCACTTGTAGTTCTTCTGTCAATTGGACAGCCTGCCCAATCTGCATCCGAAAAGGCAGTGATGGATAGAGAGCCCTTGGTATATAAAATTCCATGTGTGAGAGTCCCTTTGAGATATCTTAAGATTCTTTTTACTGCAGTCATGAGATGATCTTGGAGAATGCATATGTTGACATACTTGGTTAACAGAGAAAAAAAGATCTGGTCGAGTCCAAGTTAAGTATTGTAAAGCTTCTACTAGTGACCTGTATCCCGTTGGATCTGCAGGTCTCCACTAGCAGTGTCAAGTTTCAGTGATGTAGAAGCAGGAGTAGTACATGGTTTGGCACCATCCATTGAGGCTTTGTGCAACAGATCAAATGAATATTTTGTTTGTGAGAGAAACAGTCCTTTGGAAGATCTCTTGGCTTCCAATCTCAGAAAATAATGGAGAGGTCCTAAATCTTTGAGTACAAATCTAGTGCCAAGCTGAGTGATGAAGGATGAGCAATAGGATTTAGAGTTCTCTGTGATGACAATATCATCTACATAAACCAGAATAAATGTAATACATGACCCATGGTGTCTAATAAATAGAGATGGATCAGAGTAAGAAGTCTTAAATCCAAATGCAAGTAAGCCATGTAGTAGTTCTTCATACCAAGCCCTTGAGACCTGTTTCAGTCCATAGAGAGATTTCTGAAGTTTGCATACATAGGATGGGTGATCTGGAGTTATAAATCCTGGTGGTTGGCTCATATAAACATCTTCCTTTAAATGACCATGTAGGAAAGCATTGGTGACATCAAGTTGTCTTATGTCCCAATCAAACTGTACTGCAATGGAAATCACAAGTCTGATAGTTGAGGGTTTGACCACTGGACTAAAGGTGTCAGTTAAGTCTATTCCTTCCACTTGATGATACCCTTTGGCTACTAGTCTGGCTTTGAATCTTGAAAACCCATTTACATCAAACTATATGTTGAAGAGGAGAAAGTGGAACAAGGGACCATGTGCTTGTGGATTGGAGTGCATTATACTCAACTGCCATAGCTTGTCTCCAATTAGAATCTTTAACAGCCTGAGTAAAGCAAGTAGGTACTTTTGATGGACTGAGAGGGATTTGAGTAATAGGATGTTTGGTTGCTAGAAACAGTTAGGGTTTGTAGATTCCATTCTTTGATCTTGAAGACATGTGATGAGAGGATACTGTAGACTATTGATTTCTGGATTGGATTCTACCAAGTGGTCTTGTAGAAGCAGGAATAGGTACAGGAGGTAATTCAATTGTGTTATTCATGGTTGATATAGTAGGTTGAATTGGTTGAATGGTAGTGGTATGTATTGATGGTGACATATGAGTGGTTGTAGTAGGTGGGGACATTTGAGTGTTGTGGTCAATAATAGGCATAGAAGGGTTGATAACAGATATTGATGGGGACATATGAGAGGCTGTATTAAGTACAGAAGTAGATGGTGACATATGAGGACTTATGTCCATAAGAGAGATAGGAGATGAATGTATGGTTGTACTTGGAGGCTGTATCAAAGTGGTATTTGAGGGTTCATGGATGGTTTCATGTCTAGATGGTAAAAAGAAAGAAGGCATTAGTAAAGATAAGGAGTTTGAATTTGTTGGAGTATTAGGGGGAGGTTGTGGAATAGTGGTTTGAAAGGGAAAGGTAGTTTCATTAAACACAACATGTCTAGAGATATATATTTTGCTTGTGCAAGTGTCTAGACATCTATAGCCTTTATGATTGAGACTATAATCAATAAACACACATGGTTCACTTCTAGATTGCAGCTTGCGTGTTGTGTAGGGTTTTAACCAGGGGAAACAGGCACACCTATCAACTTTCAAAAAAAAGTAATCAGGAGTATGTTTGAATAGCTTTTCAAAAGGGGAAATGAAATTTAGTTGTTTTGAAGGTAATCTATTGATGAGGAAAACAGCTGCGTGAAAAACTTCAACCCAATACTGTAGGGGAAGTTTACTTTGAGTAAATAGTGTTTTGCCTAAATCCACTCTATGTTGTGCTTTATTTCTGTTGTCCCATTTTGCTCAGATGTGTGAGGACAAGAGAATTGGTGACAGATACCATGTGTCGAGAGAAAATTGATAAGAACTTTACTTGTGTATTCACCCCCTGCATCTGATCTTACAATTTTGATCTTTCTATCAAGTTGGTTTTCAATAGAAGACTAGAATTGAACAAATATATTAAAAAAATTAGTTTTTGACCAATCATCAACAAATATAGCATAAAATCTAAAACTAGTATTTGAAGTTTGTGGTGATGGCCCCCATAGGTCAGTATGAATGATTTCCAAATGATCTAAAGATTTAGATGTTGAAAAGATTAAAAAGAAGCTTTTACTCTTTCCACATTGACAAGAATTACAAAAGGGCATAGTCTTTATAGAACTACTCAAACGCAATTTATTTGAAACAAGTAATTTTTCCCGAGTCGAGTAGGAGAGATGACCTAATCTTTGGTGCCAGATTGTAGATGAACATTTAACTCCTATGAAAGCAGTGGGTGAGCTGGAAGACTTGGACTTGGTTGACTGTGGTTGAAGTGGAAAGGGGTACAGCCCCCTTGAAAATGAATCTTCATGGAGTAGTTGTCCTTGACATAAAGGGAATTATGAGCAAAAGTTAGAGAGCAATTGTTGTCATTGACAAACTATTGCACAGATAAGAGATTTTGAGTCTTATTAGGAACATGAAGAATGTTTCTAAGATGAAAGGATGAATAAGTAGTAAATAAAGATGAACCAGTGTTAAGTATTTGTAAACCTTGGCCATTTCCCAGAAGAACTCTTTCTTCTCCATCATACTCTGTGTGCTCATTTAGGTTTCCAAGATCAGCAGTTATGTGATTTGATGCCCCTGTATCTGCATACCAGTTTGTTGATGAACCGATGTTATAACCATTTCCAGTTATGTTGTTTACTACCATTGCAGAGAGTCTAGATGGTGCAATTCTGCCTTGAAAGGCATAGTTCATTCTGTTATGGCAATCGATAGCCACATACCCTAACTTATTGCAGATTTGACAAGTAGGTCTATTTGTTGAAGTGCTGCTCGACTCTTCATTGTAGAATTGAGACTGAGAGGTGTATTGAGACCTGTTTGGAGTAAAAATTCTACCTTAATCACCATGGGAGTTGTAGGAAGGTCTGTAATTACCATAATTGTTGGTTTGGTAGGATTGATTCATGTTTCTATTAAAGAATCGACCATTTCTACCACCTCTGCCTCTAAAACTGTTGAAATTTCCCACCTGGGCATTTTGTTGAACATTTGAGGTTCTGTTTGCAATGAAAGCTTGAGTTGGGGAACACCTTGGATTACCAACTTGTTCTTGGCCTCAATTGAGAGTTCTTCACTCAGAAGTGATCCATGAAGCTCATCTGTGTTAATTGCACCTGCTCTAACTCAAATTGAAGTTGCAAAAGCATCAAACTCAGGAGGAAGACCATTGAGAATGTAAAAGATTGTGTCTTCTTCATCAATTAGTGTTCCTGAAGCTGCTAGATTGTCTACAATCTGCTTGATGTTCTAAAGATAGTCCGTAATTGAATCGTTTTTCTTGATCGTTTGAAGTTTTAACTTCAACTGCATCACATGAGACCTAGAGATCGACGAAAACCATCGTTAAAGAGTTCTCCATAGAATCTCACATCAGACCAACCACATAAGGAAGAAGACCTTCAGAGAGTGTTGCATTCAACCAAATCAGAAGTGTTTGATCCTATTTGTTCCAATCTATGAATTATTGGCTCAAAGAGAGAACTTGTTTGCCAATTTCATCAGTTGTGATAAGGAACTCTGAAGGAGATGTGTTTGATCCGTCTACGAAGCCTAAAATGTTGAAATTGTGGAGAATTGGGAGCCAAAGAGACTTCCATAGGACATAATTGCTTTTGGTGAGCTTAATTGGGACGAGATTGGCAATGTTGCTAATCACCATTGATGGATTTTAAGAAGATTAAGCTGCCATTGTTGAAGACTTGAAGGTTTGGATGGTTTGAGTTTGATAACAAATCAGAGCTCAAAGAAGAAAAGTTGAGATTGGATAGATTTCACCATTTAGTTTTTGCTCTGATACCATGATTGATTACAGAGTTTAGACTGAAAACAGTTTATTCGCATTAGTATTGTGATGCAGAGATCACCCTTATTTATATAACAACAGATTCAACTAACTAACTGTGACAACAGACTTAACAGAAGCAGAAGGTTACACGTAGATATTAACAGAAATGCAGTTAGAGGGTTGAATTGTTATTAGGGTTGAACTGTTATTAATTTACACTTACTAATGATACAAAAACGATAACCGATTAATTTTTAAGAATTTCTTATTTTCTTGGTAACTGAGAATTTGAATGAATTTAAGCACATAAATAACATATGTGATACATATTTCTTGATCATGAATCATATGATTCACGATTTAAACGATTCACCTTACGATTCACGATTTGACAACAATAGTTATGGTCAATAACTTCAAAACATATATGGAGATGGGATGGCCATGGGCAACCTGCTCATGGCCATTTTCATGGGAGGACTGGTCACACCTCTCAACCCGCCTGACTTAAAGTATTAAGAAGTCTGAATGCATAATTATATTTCTTATAATTGTGATTGAATTTTATTTGCCCAAATATTACCTAATTCATCAAAATAAAGGTATCTCCAGTTTGAAATCAAAGAAACAGATAACTACTAAAATGACGAAGAAACAAATTCCTAAAACGGAAACAAAAGCTCTATTACCTTTAGATTGGACGCTGTATGAGGACTCATCAATTTCCTCAAATCCTTTTGAAGTTCCTTCAAGGGACCAGGCAATTTGCCTCTAGAAAACACAAAACTTTTTGGTATTTTATCTCCGGTGACGTGATCGACGCTAGGTTTTATTACAACCGGCTTAACAAACGTCTTCTTCTTCTTCTGCAAATTTGCAGCATTTGAAAGAAAAATTAACTAAAAGATATACCAAGCTAAGGTACACTTAAGAGGCTAAAACTACTTCAATTTTGGGCAGGTCTTAAATTTGGATTACCAAAAATTAAAGAGTATACAGGTTGGCTGATTTATTTTGGTGAATTAAAAGAGAGCCTTGGCCTTCAACCAAACCAATCTCTGAAATATAACAGTTGGACAAGGCAGCCCTGAAACACTACTCTAGCTAGCACTAACCGTTGCTTGATACAAATTGGAGATGGGATATACCACAAAACAATTAACGTGTTTTCCCTACGCAGGTATAAATTTGCCTTCACTGTCATTGCCTACAAGTGGGACTGAATTTACGGTCTGGATTAGAGCCAAAAGAAGGCAGATAGAATCTGGATCAGACCAAGTTTAGCTGCTCTTTGTTGAAAAATAGCATTGCATGCCATTAAAGATAACTTGATAAAATGAGGTTTCGGTACCCCTTATAAGTGCATATTCTGCCTACAAAATCTACAAAATGCTTTTCACTTCTGATGAACTTTGGACTGTACACTTGTGTTATAGAATTGTGGTATTCGAGCTGCAGATATATACATATATAAAACCCTTCAACTATCAAATGAAAAAGGTGTTGCTCTCATTGCTCATTTATATGAAACCAAAAACGAGATTGTTGTTCTACTTAAAAATAAACACATACAATTGGTCTGTCGTCACACATAATATCTGTGTACTTTTCCAGGGGTCTTATAACATTTGGGTTGAACAGTCGTAAACTCAAAAATAATACTCCAAAAAATATTTCTTGATTGAGACACTGATTCTGCTTTGGGGTTGGTTGAATCTCTAAGAAATTGGTGGGTTTGTAATAAATTACTACTCAAATTTCAGGGTTCCAGTTTTTTTTTTTTTTTTTTTTTTTTTTTTGCAGTGTCATTTCTTCTGCTAACATTATTTTTACATCAATGAAATATACTTTTTAGATACAAATAAAAAAAATTACTTACATTTCGAAACCTAGCCATCTCCTTCGATCAGAAATTTTCACCTCTCGAATCAACTTAATTTGGCAGAACTTCAAAAGAACAAAAGGAAAACTCTAAATTAGAAGCAAATTATCATGAACCCTAAACGAATTGGGCATGTTTCGACTGCCAATTAAACAAAATCCCTAGCTAGGGCAACTAATTGGACCCCCAAAATCTTGAGAGTGAAAGAGAGACTTACTTGAGGGAGTCGCAGTTGCAGGGAGGAGAGAGACTGTGAGGGAGAGTTTTTGGTGCTAGGGTTTATGCAAGGTTTTAGAAGAGCGTCTCCAAATGGTTGCCCCAAAGAGTATTTCCAATAGTTGCCTAGGCCAACCGCCTAAGGTGGCTACTTGCTAGCAAAAACGATTTAACTAGGCACGGCAAATTGAAACACTTATTTTTTGTTTCTTTTTATGATTAAAAATACAATTAGACCAAGATGCATAACTTTGGGCAGAGCCCAACCCGATAAATCAGTAAAAAGGAAACAAGCTAAGTAACTAGGGGAGTGTTCCACACTTAAATATAGTCCACGAGCTTTTTGTGCTTTGTCATGTAATCTGTAGATTCATTGTCTTTCCTATGCTTATGCTCAACTTAGGGATGTAGAGAGAAACCGGCGAAACCAAACCGGGCCGAACCGTCAATTTTTTCCGGTTTGTAACAGTTCCGGTTCGGTTTTCGGTTTGAAAAGTGAGGAACCGGACTGCCCCGATTCGGTTTCTAGTTATCCACCCCGGTTAACCGACCAAACCGAACCGAAGGGGGTAAAATAGTAACTTAAGTAGTAGCTGTTGAGAATGCATTTACATTAGGCATATTTGGGATATAGATCATCATCCTCCATTCATCACAACAATGATCCCTCACACTTTCTCTCTCCTCTTCCACTAACGTTAACGTTCCCTCTAATGTCATCCTCCACCATTAGATTAGATTTTGTCAATCGCAACCGTGAATCCACCTCGACTACAAACTCATCATCCATCGATATAAATCATCATCATCATGTGAAGCTCAACAATATCGTTGGAAATGGTATATCAGGTGTCGTTCACAAATGGGTGAATTACGGTAAAGGTTTGTGCTTCAAGATGGTGTGCTTTCTTATTATAAGATCCATGGTCCTGTTAAGATTCAACTCAATCAAGAAACCGAGAGAGGATCCAAAGTTATCATAGACGAATCATTTCGCAGGATCTACTCCATGAACACTCCGTGACAAATCCCTAAGAACACTCGTTTGCAGCTTAGGATGATGAGTTTATCGCAAAGTTTTTGGCGAGATCATATGTTTGCAGCTCAGGATCTACTCTAAATCCATCTTCATATTCCTCATAGATCAGATGTTTTATCATCTCAAAATTATTTGTGTTTAAATCCAATCTAGTTTAGAAAAACTGAATTTAAAAACCGAACCGAACCGACCGGTTCGGTTTTGGGCTGGTTATTTTATGAGGCCGGTTCGGTTCAGTTCCCAACTATGAAAAACCGGGGTATTCGGTTCGGTTCGCGGTTTAGGTCCAAAACTAGACCGAACCGAACCGTGTACAACGCTACTCAACTTGCCAAGTAACCTTAGCCTTGTGAAGATTTTCTTATATGTCCAAGATCACATTCCTGATTTCCCAAGGAGTATGAGCAATGCCACATAAAGAGGAAATCACACTCTTTGAATTACCCTAAATGACAATATTTTAAAAACATATTTCACAACAGACTTTAAGCCCAAATCATAAGTCTCGGCATTCCACAACGATGATAGAACACAATCCAACAGGCCCACCATACCAAGAAACAAACTTGCATTGGTCATTATAACAATTTCGCTTATGGTGGCTCCATTTTCAAGAACATGAGCAACAAAATTAAGTTGAAACCACCCATACTCAAGCATATCTATACACCTAAGGAAATAACATTACCGACAACTTAAAATCTAGACTGTTCGCGACCAAAATCTTGTAGATCGATGATTTAATAAACTGCTCGGATTTGTTATCGGTTTCAAGTTTAAAACCTATCCGTCAGATTCGCAGCATAAATGTTGTCAAGGTTTACACCACAAAAATGCCAAATAATTTGCCGAAATTGGGTACAAATTATGTCATCGATTCTAAATCGTAAAGTCACTGGGCAAAATTATTGTC
This sequence comes from Kingdonia uniflora, assembly GCA_014058105.1. Lineage (NCBI taxonomy): Eukaryota > Viridiplantae > Streptophyta > Magnoliopsida > Ranunculales > Circaeasteraceae > Kingdonia > Kingdonia uniflora. Next base: position 674,683 of record JACGCM010000003.1, read on the forward strand.
AATAGGTCTTTATCTCCCTGACTACCTTTTAGAGCTCTTTCCAAACCTATAATCTCCCTCATTCCCTCATTTATCTTTCTATCTCTCTCCCTCTCTCTCTCAACACAAGTTTCAATCTCTCTCCCTCTCTCAACATCTTGATTCTAGTAAATTTTTATTTGGTAATCTAGGGTTTATATTTTGTTAGTCTAGGGTTTATGTTTCAATAATCTAAAGTTTATATTTTGAGTATTGACTCATCTTTTATTTGAGTTTTTGTTTGAGCTACTTTAGGATTGATTCATCTAGGGTTAATTTGAGTATTTGCTTGAGTTAATCTAGGGTTTGATTCATCTTGGCTTAATTCGAGCTAATTTATGGGTTATGTATTTGTTTTGTAATCATATATGATGGCTGATCATGGCAACTTTGTTTGTTGTAAGGTCTTTTGTGGTTTGATGGCGATTAAATACTTGATCATCGAAACTCAATGGGCGAAGCCATGAATTTTGTTTAGTGGGGTCACAATCTAGGGGCTCGAGGCAGAGCCCCCGATATTTTTTATAGTACTTTTAAGGGTGTTTTATTAATTTTCTCTAGACAATGTATATATATAAGCTGGCTTCTAAGGATATAAGAAAATAAAGTAAGTAGTGTTTTCAAAATAAATGTGCTAAATCTTTACTTTCAAACACCTTCGATGACTGAAGTTTTAGTTACAACTGATATAATCTCCTAAGAGGACATGGGAAAATTAAAATTTTAAAAATTAGCAAACATAGATAAACATGTAATCAGATGAATTAACGTCTAAAATATTAAAAGGCAAGCTCACTATCGACCCAATACATACAAAAATATTTTGACACACATTTGCAAGGCCCTATACTAAAGAAATAATGTTGGACCGTTGAATATTAAGTTTTGGCATTAGGTAATGATAAAAGACACAAAATATACATAAAAGGATGCATAAGGTAATATCCTTATAGTTCAAGGAGTGACAACAAAAAGGAACAAGTAAAATAATTTACTTAAAGGTTGAGTGGGTCAGATCTTTAGAAGTTGTTGAGTGGGGTCAAATTTTAACTAAGTGAAGGATCTAGTAAAATTCAGCAAATAAATAACATTTTTTTTGGAAGAATTCAGTGGGGACCCCACTCGTCCCCCTAGCTTCGCCATTGACTATATTGCGTGCTACTAGGCGAGAACGGGCAGTTTAATTAAGGTTATGGTGATGATATTGATGATGATTATGTATAACATGTGTTCAGTAATAAAATGAAAATAAATGAAAATGAAATTGAAATACAACTGATCATCGAGGCTTGCAGTCACTGTAATTTCTTTAAGACAGAATTCACCCTGCGTATGGTGCTTCACAGTTAATGTCGCATGTCTCCCAAGATGCAACGATCAAATCGTACAGACTCGAAGTTCTCAAGTCGATACGCCTATCGAACTATCTATGATATTACTCTCAAGAAGCAACGAAAAATAAAAGAATTTGAGTATTTTTCTGTATTTCAAACACTGCAAAAAAGAGCTATTTATAGAGGAGAATGTGACTTATCGAAGCACCTATTGACAGGGTTGCACCCCAAGAAACACCTCTATGAAGAGTTGTAATTCTTGGAGAGAGTAACCAACTCCTGAATAAATACCCCAAAAATGACTAAGTGTAAACTAGAAATCCCCACTAGGTCGAATAATAGACTTATAAATAGTTCAGGTGGGTCATGGGTCGGGTCGGGCCGTACAAGCAAGCCCATGGGCGTTCCCATATAACAAGCCTTCACATACTCACCTCATACACGCATGAGGGCACCACCTATTTACATATGCTACACATGATAGTAGTGTGCAACCCATTATAAAGTGAAATATCCAATGTGGGATTAAAAAAAATGCCAAGTTTAACATTCAAATCAAAGTAAACATATGGGATTTTTTCCAACAAATTACATCAGTATATCTTTGTCTCTAGTAAAGACGACAACGATTCTCAAGTATTACATCAATCTATTACCCAACCACGACAAATTGATTTTAGCTCACTGCATCAAAAATAACCTTGTTGAGTTGATGGAGTTGCCATATTTTACTATTTTTACCAAGTTAGACAAAGTGATCTCTACTAATAGTAGCCTCGACTACTACCCTTCTCAGTTTTGCTATCATATTTTGACATTTTTCCTATCCCACCGAGACCTATTGCGCTAGCCCGTTGGATTCCAACTTACCACTTTCGATGGCAAGTTCCTGGTAGTCACTTATAATGAAGAAGGTATTGTCATAATTAATGAGGAGCCGATCAAGAATGACCAAAAAGAATCCTGGTTTATATAGATTAGAATCCATTAGCTGGAGCGCCCGTTCACCCCTGTTATGTCATTCCCCCTATTCAAAGGTCAACACAAAAAGTGCGATCAGGTGTCATTTTCAACTAATATTACTGTATTAAGGTTTGATAAGTCATTTTTCTACTTACAACTATCATTGTACAATATGGGGTTATTTGACAAACATTATAAAATAAGTACTTATTAATTCATAAACAATTTTGCAAGAAATGCTTTGAAGAAAAGTACTTAGAAGGTAATCCTTACCAAACACCAAAAAATTGTAAAAAAAATGCTTATCCTAGTTATGGCCAATCATATTTGATGTTCTACACTCGCAACAAAACACATTACTATCACATCATAGTTGAATACATATTTTTTGCTGTAGCAATAATTTCAAAGAGAACGATCGATGGAGATCTCCAAAACAACAATGGCAGATCTGAAGAAAAAGGGAAAGAGAACCCAAGACAACAATGGCGGATCTAGAGAGAGATCGCAAACCCTTGTAGAGGTGATTTTGATTTTGATTTTTTTTGTTTTGTTTTGGGGTTAAAGTTTTGGGAGTCAGACTCTACCCCGATAAGACAAAAAAAGATAATGTGTTTCCAATTTCGATAAACGAATGCTTTCAACTTCTATGAAAAAGTGTTTATTGTATTATTGGCCCCTATAAACACCTAAAATAAGCATTTTATCCAAATTTTCATTTTTGACGTGTACATTGGATTTGAGTTAGATTACAAGGATAATTGTAGTTGACTGGCTTATAAAAAATGTGTGTTCTTTTATAAAAAACTAGTAAATCTACACTAGGTGTTAATTGTAACCAACTGGAGAGTCGCAATGAAAAATACACGTGTTTACTAAGGGATGTTATAGGAGGAAGGTACTTTTTGGCATAAGAGAAGTGATTATCAGTAATAAATTAGATTACGAAAACATTAGGGGTTAGGGGAATAGTTTAGATCACAAGTTTAAGAGTTGGTGGTTGTAATGAGATGAAAGGGTGATGCAACCACTCCGGCGGGTGGGGATCTCTTACAACTTGCTAACAATTTTTGTGTTTGATTTTGAATTTTAGTATCCTAGTATTTGCAATTTTGCGTTATTAACACTATCTAGTTGTTGTAGTTTGTGTAGCTCAGCTTAGGGACATAATACCATCATGGGCATATACAAACATCATAGATGAAGATAGACTAAAATCAACCAGAGATCAACCTCTCTTCCCCTGTTATGTATTTGAGCTTTATTGCTCTACAACACCAAAATCGCTCCAAAACCTCCCGCGTACGTCATATTGATGTTTATACTAATTGGGCTTAGGGTCGAATGGAATAATAACCACTTCAATTAATCAAACTTTAATGATTTTAGCTCCAAAAGATGACGATTTGTGGTCGAGAGGAGCTGGGGAGGTTGAGCTTTGTAAGTTAAGTCTTTATTTGCCAAAGAATTATGTTTTAAGAAAATTTAATTGGTGCGTATTCATGTTTGAAGTTTCTCGATTGGGTTGGACATGAAAATGAGTTTTGTCATACACGTGTAACCTTTAATGTGACTTTTAAGATATTTGCGAAGGTAAAATTGATGTCTTATTTCTTAGAAACTTATAAGAACCGGAGATATTCGCATGTTGTACGCTTGTGGTGGGGTACGCGATTGCTGGGAAACCCGAGATGGCATTGCAATTATTTGGGAAAATAAGATTGATTTAGACCCTTTTGACGATTACCATGTGTTTCTCAATGTTTTGTTGGATGAAGGTTGTTACAATGTGTTTGATGTTGTATCTATGCAAATTATATTAAGAGGATTGAAAAGCAAGACAACTTCGAATTATTGGGTTCTGCAAGGAAAAGAGGATATATGAAGCTATATATTATGTTCGTGGCTTGATAAGTAGTGGGGCCCAGTCAATAATCACTCAATCGTTATCCCAGTGGATGCACTTATTAAAAGGAACAGACTTATGGAGGTGGGTCAATTGTTGGACGAATTTTTGCAATGTAGGGACAATGTTTGTATCAGTCGAGATTATGGTATTTGGATCAGGATCTTGCTCAAGTCGAAAATGCCGACAATTCCTTGGAGTTTATGCGGATAAAGAAGTTCTTGAAAGGGTATGTGCTTCGTGTATTTCGTTATAATACTTTAATTTGTAGGCTTGTGAAGGAGAACAACCTTAACAGGGTATGTGACTTTTTAATGGAGATGAGAAGATTGCCCTTTATAAGGTAACCATGAACACTTAATATATTTATATTTTTTGTAAGGCTGGAATTGTTGAGGTTGTGCCCGATTCATACAAGCCTAGATAAGAGCTTGGGTTATCTTTGCATAACGTTAACTTGGCTTATAATTATCTAATTTTACACACTTGTGGGGATGGGTGAGCCTAGTTATAAGGCCTATTTGGTGTTAAAGGGTACCATTAAGCAAGGTTACTTACCTGGAAAAGGTTACTTTTAGGATTATTGTTGATGCGCCGTGTACGGAGCTATATAAGATGAAGGATTTGGTAGGTCTATCCTTGGAACATAAAGACATACACAATGAAGATTTTACATGCTAAGTATATTTAAGCTTTTGTGGGGCTAGGAGGATGGAAGATGGTTACTTGGTACATTGTGAACTCAAAAGATCGAGTAAAGGTTACAAATATATATGCTCACCTTGATTTAATACATGGCTTTAAAGGTTCAATATAGGGGATATGGTTTTTAAAATATTGATGGAAATGTAAGAAAGTGGTCTCGTCCCCTCCCGCCTAATGTCTAGAGCTATAATTCGTTGCATATGTACTATGGATAATCCTGGAGCCTATTTTCTTAAGTTGCTAGAGATGCTACATAACTCATTTTGGCACATAGGCAGTATGTGTAGCTGAGTAGTTTATTGTGTTTAATGAACTATAAGCTCTAAATGGCACGAGCGCTCAAAACCTTTGAGAGGGCGGTGGTTCAAATCTATCTAGTCCAGTATATATATATATATATATATATATATATATTTTTGCTTTGGTATATAGTGAAAACTTTAAGCAGCATACAAAATATATAACCAGATTACGTTAAATACTGATTCAATACAAAATTAATGCCTAATTAATTAATGAGCATTACCGCCTAGCATGCGTGATAACGTGTTCTTTACTGTTCGTCCCATCTAATGAAGTGAGTAGTCTTGCTTATCTTTTCTTGATCAAACCTTTGACTAATGAGCTCTAACTTCATAGCACCAGCCGTAGGAGTGCGAATAAGAAGGCAAAATGAGGATTTGAAAAGTAGTAGTCTTCTTATGCTGAAAGCAACCTTGATTTCTAGCATTCCATAGGAAATCAAATGATATAGGTGTAACTCTCCATGGATGAGAGAGATAGTGCTTGTGTAAGCTTCCATTATGGTCTATCATTTGAAGAAACTAGCTTCTTAAGATTGTGGCAATAGGGGAGAGTCAATGACATTTGAGTAGCCCAAGTAAACCAAACAAGAGATGATAGATGACAAAACAATATTTCAATGAAGTAAAATCTCCATGACATTTAGTCTTTCTTAAGCCAAATGCAAAATAAAAGTTTTGATCTTTGGGGGGCAACCCAAAGCCAGAGATGTTTGAGAAAGGACCCAGAGATATTATCTAAAAAAGAGAAAACTAACAATTTTGTCAGTCTTATATATGGTGACCAAAAACTGGAACACCATGGGCTGAAGCAATGAGTGAATCCAAGTCGAGAGAACATGACACATTGTTTCAAAGAGAGGAGAATGGGTTATTCACATTTCATTTGATGATCAGAGAAAATTTGAAAGCTAAGCAGTGGTATATTCTACCCCCCCCGGACTGCCATTTATTATTGTTGTTACGACCCCACTCTACGCACACCGACGTTGTCCCCACTTAACCACCTCCAATAGAGGTGTAAGGTTTTGTTTCCCTCAAAAGTTAGTAAGATTTTAACTTAAGGACTTCCATTAATTGGAGTATTTCCAAGCTAGGCAACATATTTATAACGCACGTGACACTATTTTTTCTCATTTGTATATTATCTAAATATTGAAAAACCTTCAATATTTTTTCTTCAATGTCTTTTTAATTTATCTCGGTATTTAAGCTTTATTTTGGCCATTCTCCCCCCAATTACCAATTTATTGTCAATCAGACACAAGAAATATGTTATGATATGCGGATTAAAAGCTTAAAATGTCACAAAGATTGTCCATCGGTTCGTCATCTTCTTCCCACCTCTCTCATTCTCCTTATATACTCAATCTTTGATATCTTCTTCATCATACTCCTCCACCCCCCTGCACGCACAAATAAAAATCTCTATCAATTTCTTTTTTCGTTCTTCTTCATCATCATCTCTCCCATTTCACCCCCTTCCACACACTCACTGCAAGATTAATTATTACGAAACCACTTAAAATTGATACTACCTTTATAGGCACTCTCCAAGCTTAATCCACAATACGACAGGCAAGCTCTAGTTTGCAGAAAATTATGAAGAACGCCAAATTGGATGGGAAAAATAAGATTTTCAATTGTATAAACAGAGTAATTACAATGAATAAACTCTAAACCCTAAGCTTCTTCCTTAAAACTCCTCTAGATATAACCTCCTAACAATGCCTAGCCTTGCCCCTTTAATAAGGGTTACAAGTCCTAGTTACAAAATATGGCAAATATGCCCTTAAACACTTAAAGAAAAAAGCTGAATCGTGCCTCTGTTCGAATAGATTATAAATTAAAATCTATTCGAATAAAACACCTCAGGCCGAAATGTATTCGAATAGATTTTAATCTATTCAAATAAAACACCTCTGGCCGAAATATATTCAAACAGAAAATAATTATGTTCGAATAGAAATTGAAAATACTTCATTTCTTCTTCAGATCCTCATGGATCATGTCTCCCCCCTTTAGGAGCCTTGAGCTCCTGCTTAAGCTAGAACGGGAGATGTGGGAATGCGGTGATGCCCATTTCCCTGCTCTACCACTTTGACTTGCTAGGTAGCTGACATTTCTTCCCAACTCAGAATGACTCAATACCACCCCGTCTTGTAGTATGAACTTTCCTCTCCAGAATACCATCCTCCTGCAACGGATCTTTTCTTTCCATCCATAAGTCATCAACTGATGGTAGGTGAGTATCGATTGCAGAGTCTTTATCTAAAAGAGACGGCTCAAACAACTTTAAATGTTTGACATTAATCACCGAATACATCTTCATGAAAGGTGGCAAATCCAACTGGAATGCATTGTCACCAATCTTTTTGAGTATCAAAAACTGACCATTACGGATAGATTTGAGCTTCTTACCTTCCCCCTTAAGCCGTTCCTTACCCAAATGCAACCAAACTAGGTCGCCCTCTTAAAAAGTACACTCAACCTAATGCTTGTCGCACCGAGCCTTATACTTCGCTTTAATCTTTTTCAATTATGCTTCAACCGCCTTATGAACCTTGCTTTTTCTCTAAATGAAACTTTGAGCTTTAACCTGATCCTCTTCGTCCTTCCCTGACACCGTCTTGTCGCCAAGACTAAACGCTAAATTAAAAGGGCTTTACGGCAAGTACCCCAAACAAACTTTAAATGGAAACTTCAAAGTGGAACCATGAATCGCCTGGTTAAACGCAAATTGAAGATATGATAAACTCTCATCCCATGTTTTAGGATGCTTAGAATGGAATCCCCATAATAAATGTACCAAAGTGTGATTAACTACCTCTGTTTGTCCCTCAGTCTACGGATAAAAAATGGTACTTCTCTTCAACTTAGTGTCCATCATCCCCCATAACGATTTCCAGAAATGCTCCAAAAAGCGGCTATCCCTATCAAAAATAATAGAACAATGGAGCTCAAAATACCTTCAGACGTCTCTGAAAAATAATCGCGTTGCTCCTTCCCCTGTGACCGTCTTCTGGCATGGAATAAGAACAATCATCTTGCTGAATTGATCCACCACCATAAATAAATAGTCATTCTTACACCTGGTCATGGGCAAACTACCTATAAAATCCATCGAAATGCTCTCCCAAGGTCAAATAGGAGTACAGTCCTATCTTCATATTGGAAGGCTTCGATGTGTTGTAAAGCACGTAACCACGAACCACACGAGCAACATCCACCTTCATATTCAGCCAATATACATAATGTCACAAATTTAAAAGAGTCTTCTCAACCTCGAAATGACCTGCCACCCGGGAACAATGTGCCTCTCGAATCCAATGCAAATGGTCTCCACCCTCTGAAATACATAGTAGGTTGCCCCTATAAATCAAACCATCCTTCAAAACATACTCGCATATCTTGCCTTGCAGTAACTTCTCATGAATCATACTGAGCTCCTTGTCGTCGTCATACCCTGAAACGTACTCAGAAGGAACAATAGGCTGGATCTGCATAGCTACTATCAATACAGAAATAGTTGGTAATTGGGGTCAAGATAACATATCAACCATCTTCTTGTCCACTCTTTTCTTATACTTGATCAATAAGGTAAACTACTGAAGGTACGACATCCACTTCATATGGCGAGCCTGCTGAAGCTTGGACTGCGTTGATAAGAACTATAATGGTTTGTGATCAGAATGTACCATAACCTCCTTCCCCAATAAGTAACTCTGCCAATGTTTTACTGATTGATATAACGCATAAAACTCCTTATCGTAGGTAGGATAGTTGCGTACTTCTCTTGTAAACATCTCAAAATGGTAAACAACTGGCTTCCTATCTTGTAAAAGGATTGCCCCCAATGCATAGTCTGACGTATTTGTCTTGACCTTAAAAGGCCGCTGCAAATTGGGCAATGCTAACACTGGTGCATCCGTAATCTTCCGCTTCAGTAACAGAAAAGTCTTCTCATGGTGCTCTTAATACACAAACTGTACCCTGGTCTTCGTCAAAGAATGTAACGGTGCGGCAATTTGTGAAAAATGCTGAATAAATTTCTATAAGTACTGACAAAAACCCTTAAAACTCCTCACTTCCGTTACTGTACGGGGTCAAGGCCAATTAGTAATGACCGAGACCTTCTCTAGATCGACCTTAAGCTCGCCACCACCAACAATAAATCTTAAATAGACTAGCTCCCTCTTCCCAAACTCGTACTTCTTCCCGTTAAGAAAAAGTTGTTGTGATCGCAAAACGCCCAACACTTTGTGTAAATGCCCAAGGTGCTCCTCCCATGTACAACTACATATTAAGATATCATCCAAATACACAATCACAAAATTATCAATAAATACACGAAGTAACTCATTCATTAGCCGCATAAATATTGCCAGAGTATTGCATAACCCAAATGGCATCACCAACCACTCAAATAAGCCTTATTTGGTCTTTAATGATGTCTTCCAAGTATCTTCTTCCTGGATTCTAACTTGATAGTAACCCGACTTAAAATCCAACTTGGTAAAAAACTGAGCTGTCTGCAACTCATCTTAAAGCTCGCCAATCCATGGAAGCGGATAACGATTCTTCACCATGATCTTGTTCAACGTCTAATAATCTACACATATCCTCCAAGACCCATCCTTCTTCGGCACCAATAATACCGGTGAACCACAAGGTGAACAATTTGGATTAATAACTCCTTTCTCCAGGAGTTTGTGTACTTGTTTCTTGATCTCATCAGACTCTGTAACAGAAGTCCAATATAACCCAATATTAGATAGTGGCTCACCATTCACTAAGGTGATATCATGCTCCACATCCCTCTTACGCGACATCCCTTCTATGCCCAGAAACAAGTCTTCATACTCCTCTTGGAACTCTCCTATATCGGTTTGTTGCTTAGGAGATATTACCAAAGTAGACAATACCATAGCCGACGGACCCTCTTGAACCAGTCGCACCAACAACAATACAAATTTGCCGCTCGCATTAACCAACCTTTTTGCCTGCGTCGCCGTTACTAAATTATTGGCAGTGAGATGTTCCTTACACATATTGATATTAAACTCTGTCCCATTCTTCACAAGATGTTATTTGCGAGCTCTACAGTAAAAGATTGTATCTCGGTCCCAAAGATAAGGGCTACCAAGATGACTTGACACACGTCCAACGGAACTACCTCACATATCACTTCGTCAATAAACTTCTCAGTAATCACAAACTTGAACGTATACTACTTAGTGATCTTCAACTCCGCGTCTTTCTGAATCTAACCCAAACCATCTTCTTCACCACCGCCTCAAAAATAAGCTCTGCTTCACTTGAATGCTGACATAAAAAAGCTCTTCCCGATTTGTCTCGTCGATAGCCAAAGGTTGCTTGAACATTAGAGTAAGTTTAGGATTTGGCTTATCTAAATTCGGAAGATCCACAATCGTTGTGGCTAGTGCACGTTTCTCTTTCTTGCCCTTCTCCTCCTTCGGCCGAAGCTCCAAGTGTAGTTTCCAACATCTATCTGAATTGTGCCCATTAGCCTTACAATGACTACAGATAATCCCCTTGAAGGAAGACCCCTCTCGTTTGGACACCCTTTCTGATCAAACTTCCAAGTAGACTTGTACCCCGACTTGCTCTTGTCGTCTTTCTTGTCGCTCTTCATGTACTTGTCTTCAATGGCAATTGCTTTAACGGTAGCGTCCTTAATATTTTTTACATCGAAGAGCTTTAATTATCTTCTAATGGAGTCCGACAAACCCCCTGTATACTTCATAAACACCTTGAACTCATCCACGTCAATATCCAAAACCAACGTTTGGTTATGAAACTCCGCAGTGAATTATTGTACGGATTGCCCAAACCTTTGGCACAAGTTGTTCAATTTCTACCATCGCTCATGTTCATACCCAATTTGATAAAATTTCTTCCTCACCAAAACTTTAAATTTCTTCTAACCCAGACTTTTGACATCGTGTCATTTTCGATAGGATTTCTACCACGTTAGTGAGTGACTTATGAATTTCAAAGTAGAGAAGCAAATTTTCTGAGCGTTGGAATATTCATCAACGGAAAAATAGGTATCCAACCTATCTAACCAATTATCTAATTTCTTGGCATCGACGAAACCATCGAATACCGGAATCTCAATCTTAAAGCCAATACGAAGATTATGTATATGATTCATTGACTTTCCAAAACCTGGGCGCTCCTTGACAAAATCGGCATAACTAGAATCACTATCTATCTCCGCATTATCCTCATCTCAATCCACCTCCCAAACCCCTTTCTTCCTCGAGCGACCTCGCCGTGTCGCCGAAGCGGAAGCCTTCGCGAGGTTCGTGTGATGCAACTGCTTTACCAACTCCCCTACAGTAGAAGTTAGGTCGGAAATTGTCATTTCTAAAATCGTGAGTTGATCATTGGACTCGTCCATCTTCAAATCGTTCTTCTTCGTCGAATTAGGTTTGCGATGAATCTTCAACGGACTTACTAGCTTCTCCTTCGTTTGCTTGAGACGGTCACGTGTAGAGACCATAAACCATAATCAACCCCCAAAGAATCGCAACTGGAAAATTAATACTACATAATCCCCAATACGATAGAGAAGCTCTAGTTAGCAGAAAAGTACGAAGAACGCCAAATTGGATGGGAAAAATAAGAGATTCAATTGTATAAATGGAGTAATTATAATGAATAAACTCTAAAACCTAAGCTTCTTCCTAAAAACTTCTCTAGATCTAACCTCCTTACAATGCCTAGCCTTGCCCCTTTAATAATGGTTACAAGTCCTAGTTACAAAATAGGACAAATATGCCCTGAAACGCCTAAAGAAAAAGGCAGAATCGCGCCTTTGTTCGAATAGATTTTAATCTATTCGAATAAAACACCTCAGGCTGAAATGTATTCGAATACACTTTTAGTGTATTCTAATAGAAAAATAATAGAAAAAATATTCGAATATATTTTAATCTATTCGAATAAAATACCCCAGGCCGAAATGTATTCGAACAAAACACAATTCTATTCGAATAGAAATTAAAAACACTTCATTATTTCTTCTAATCCTCCTGGATCACAGCTGAAGTGTTTCTTAGGTTTGACTATAATATTGTTGTGATCCTCCAACGTTTGAGTATGTGTCTTACTCCTAGTGTACACATAGCTCCTGAGTAAGATGGCCCCAACATAATAAGATAAATTAAGAGCCCTGTATATAAGTATAAGGTTTAGTTCTGACTAAGTGCTTCTTCAGAGTTCTATTGAGGCTAACAATGGAGAGTGAGAAAACTTTGTATGCCTTTGAGAGGGGTGGTGGGGGTGGGGGGGGGGGGGGGGGGGTAAGGAGCCTACCCCAACTATCCTTCCCTCTCAAGAGCATATTCTACTTACTTTCACTCAAGTTACCACTATGCACATCCTGGTAAGAAGTATTTGTATAAGTTCTTTTGGTTTAGGTAAGAGTTATTGCTATCCTATAATAGGGATTAAGAACCTTAACCCTGCTATTCTCCCTAGATCAGTAGCTCTTAACTCTCTCCAATAAACACTAACAATACTCCAAGTATCTTTGTAGTACCAAGAGTTATCCTGCAACAAAATCAAACAATTTGAATACTTATTCTAAAGGCTCTAGGGGATCATTTTGGAGTAAGGGCAAGTGATAAAAGCCTTAGTGGTTGAATTAAGGGGCCTAGCCAACTATGATCCATCACTACGATAAGTATCACCTTAGTCTTATTCAAAGATTCTCTAAGTATGTCAGAATTAGTAAATCTCCTTCTCCAACACATAGTATGGGTAATCTTCGAGAACTCCAAGATAATAATACTCATAAAATAGGGTGTAAGAAGCTCATCCATGCTATACCCCGTATTTGAGACAATTAACAACTTTAAGTACTCCAAACATTACTCTAATACAACTCAAGATTCCTTTTAGATAAAAATATGCTTATAATACTCTTAATATGGGTTAAGGAGCCTAGCCCAGCTATTTCCTTCATTTAAGACTAGTACCTACCTTGTTATACTCATAAAGACATAAAAATATTTCATAATAGGCTTGGCCTGTCCTACCCTATCCACATGAATAGAGTAGTACATACCTTCTCTATTAAAACTTGTATAAAAATAATAAGTTAGATGGGCAAACTCATTTTTTGTTTGAAGGAGGCTATAATTTGTCAGAGAAGTATTTGTTGGCTCCCTCGTAAGGGTTCTCACTGAATTATGAGTGTTCATAGCTCATTGATCTTTAAAGTAGTTGGGTTCTTCAGAATTAGTACCTGCACTAAAAAGGTTAGAAAAAAGGGCAGACTCATTTTTTGTTAGAAATTGACCAAAGTTTGTGGGTGGTATGATTGTTGCTCCCTCACAAGGGTTCCCATAACAAGCTTTGTGTTCCACATTAAATTATCTAATGTAGAATGATAAATTTCTCTTACCATTTGATTCCATGGCATTCCATTTGATCCAATACGTGGGAGGCTGGTTACTCTCCCAAATTCTTCTCTCCTGGTGATCCTTTCTTTTCTCATTATTAAGTCTTTTTTGAGTACTTTTTGATAATTTAAAACCTTCATTATCAGACATGTTATTCTGCTCATTTACATTCCTTCCCCTTTCAACATTATTATTCAACTAATTTGTACCAATGTTGTTGTTAGTTGGCCCTCTATTCTCACTATTTTCAATCCATTTATTAATGACCAAGCTATTGTTATGTTCTCTAAGAGTTACTTAAGATTGTTGAGCTTGGTTCATCTCACCATTGCTAGCTTGTATGTTAATTGTTTTACCTTCCCCTTGTTGTTTAGTAGCCGTATCCTTCCCTACCACCTGGTTTCCATGCACTCTATCAATTATGATCTTAACATTATTAGGTTATTGGTTTACTTTCATTTGGAGCTGACTACTTTGTTCTTTTTGCTGATGTGGGTATTGGTTATCCAGGTGTCCAAATACTTTACATCCATTGCACCTAGATGGCATCCAATTATACTCAACCCCTACTATGATGTTGTACTTGTTGTCCACTTCTATTAACACTTGGTCTGGAAGTTCATCATTGACCTCTACTTCTATGCAGACTCTTGCAAAGGGTCTACTCCTTTTGGTGACTAGCTTTGTCTATATATAGGGGTTTTCCTATCATGCTAACAAGTTGTCCCATTCTTTGCTCCAACATTATTTGGGAACATTATGAAACATCACCCATAAAGGTAATGAATTAGTTTATTTTAAGTCATATTCAATAAACGACCTCAATTCTCTTATGAAGACTACACCAAAATAGGAAAATTGTCACAGTCTTTTTTTTCGTTTGCCACGGATAATTGTTGTAGCTTATATGAGACAGAGTTTATCCGTGGCAAATATAGTTGGGTCTATGGTATTTTTTTTTCCAGCTTTCCCTCATTTTTTTTTTCTTCTCCTACGCGGTTTTCAAGTTCTAATTTTGGTTTCTCTTGTTTTTTTTGTTGGAGTTGTTAGAGTTAGTAAACAGAGGACCAAACTCTCAAACTTTTCAAAAATCAAAATTACTTGATCAGAAACCCTAAAACCAAAAATTAAACTCAAGTATTCTTTAAATTTGTTGATCTCAGGAATGGGTTAGTCAATTTTGTCTATATCTCAGTTGATGCCGTTGGATTTACTGATTTATTGCTCTCAGTTCTGCTCAATGATCGGTAAGTTTTCCAAGTTCAAACTCTAATTCCTTTGTAGATTTGCTAATTCTGATGTGATTAAACTGTTTTTATGATATAATTAGATATTCTAATTAGATTTGATCTTCTCCTTTCTTCTCATGAGATTTTGGCACCAAACACTACTACTATATTTTAGGACAGGATTCTTAGTTTGGATTGCAAGTAAGATCTGGCTTGAGTGCCATACTGTACTATAAAGCACAAACACAATTAAAACTTAAACTAGCAGTGAGAGTTTTGGATGTCCCCCCACTTAGTTGTAAATGATGAACATTTTGTTATGGTGTTGTGGGGTGGTAAGTATTACCAAGTAAACACATGTTTAGCTAGAGCCATGGTTTTTATCTCTAGAAATGAAGTAATAAGTGATGTTTCGGCAGGAATATAGAGGGTTAAATCCGTGAAATATGAATTTTTCTTGAAATATTTGAAAGGTTTAGCATGATTATGTATATTTTGTAAAATCTGGATATTTTCTGTAAGGTTTTGGCTTTATTGATTGAACAAGTTATTGAGGAGATCGGGGCTGTAAATGTTGTTCAAGTTGTCACGTTTACTATGTTGGGTTGTATGGAAGAAGTGGGTAAACAATTAGCTGAGAAACGTAGGAATATATTTTGGACTGTATGTGCATCTCATTGCATATGCCTCATGTTGGAGAAATTCGAGACAATGAGCCCTATTAAAGAAGTGATGATTAAAGCGAAGATAATTACAAAATTACTTTACAATCGTGAAACAGTTTTGAAGCTTGTAAGTAAGCATGTTTCTGAGTGGTCTCTAGTTAACTTCTCCAGGATCAGATCAGTGAGACCATCTCTAACATTGGAGAATATAGTGCTTGAAAAGGAGAACTTACAAAAAATGTTTGGCTCATCCGCGTGGAACACCTCTATATGGGCATCGAGAGCTGATGGAAAGAGGGTAGCTGATTTGATAGATGGGTTGTCTTTCTAGAATGAAGCGACACAGGTCTTGAAAGTAACTATTCCTCTAGTCCGTGCTCTCCATTTAGTCAATGAAGGAGATAGTAAGCCCCAAATAGGTTACATATATGAAACTATCGATCAAGTAAAGGAGATAATCAAGGAAGAATTTGAAAACAAGAAAGTAAGCTACATGTCATGTTGGAATATTCTCGATAAAATTTGGAACAACATTCTTCATCGTCCTATCCATGCGGCAGGCTATTTTTTGAATCCAAGTCTGTTTTATTATGATGATTTTGTTGTTGATGCCGAAGTAGCAGGTGGACTTCTGTGTTGCATTGTACGTATAGTAGAGGATAAGAAGATTCAGGATTTAATACTACAACAGCTAGACGAATATCGAGAGGCTAAGAGCCCTTTTGGTTGGATCAATGCTGTTGATCAAAAATCAGAGATTCCTCCAAAAAAATGGTGGTCCTTGTATGGAGTACGGTGTCCTTAATTGCAAATATTTGCCATAAGAATTCTAAGTCAGACATGTAGTGGTACGTTAAGATATGGTCTACAGAAGAATTTATCTGAAGAGTTGCACAAGATTGGAAGGAATAATTTAGAACAACAACATTTGCTTGATATAACGCTTGTTCATCATAATCTAAGGTTACGCGATTGTGAGTCAAATGCGAAAGAAGGAGATGGCAACAGTGATAAGATGATTGATCCAATGGATGACTAGATTGTCGATGAAGCAGGACCCCCCAAAGTAGTGTTGATAGTGTAGCTTGGATGGACTCAAATACCATTGACAATGAGGAAGAGCCATCAAAGATTCAACCTAAAAAGGAGCAGCAGCAGTAGCTGCAGATGCCTTCCAAAGTGGAGAAGAAGAAATATGAAATCTACAAGAAGCCTCTTTCTTCTGACTGAAAGAAGTATGGGGCATTTGTATATGCTTATACATTATGGTAGTAGTAATATGTTGTTAATGGAGTCTCCGATTTCTAGCAGATGTAAAGCCTTGATATTTTTGACTTTTTTGTAAATGCTTCTGAAAGCATCTCACTTTTCTCAATGTCCATATAGCGGAAAACTGTATTAATAGGTGCTTGATGTTCAATGCTGAAGTAACTCTTTGTGGGCAAGGCAGTTTGGAAGCACTTTTCTTTGATGATGGAAAATAGGATCCTCTTTTTGTTGCTACTTAAAAGGCTTTAAACGTACGTAAGTCGCACCTTTTCTTTTGGCATTCTTTTAGCGTACGTAAGTCTAAGAGACAGACGCACTACATGTTTGTTATTGATTAAGAATGGGGTCCTTAAAATGCCTTTCTTTAACCCAGCTCTTATATAACTACTATGAAAACAATTGATCCTCAAGTAAAGCTTCCACTCTTCTATCACAGAGATTATTTTTTTAGCTCTCTTTGCTTTCTTTAGAAACTGCTTTAAAAGACGAATCTCTTGCTCCACTAAGGCGTTCAATAGCGAGGCTTTACTACAATGGATAAACAAAGTCTCCGGGTAAAGTAAAAACCCATGGATGTAGACCCCGCTATCGCTATAACAAAGATACTACTTGGTGCTATAAAATAGCTAGAGGATAACTTTAGTTCATCAGCAATAGTTTGGAGGACATCCCCGATTCATCAGCACAGGAGTTTCAGGGGGGGCTCTTTCATGAGCATTCGACAAAGACATGCCAAGAGCGGCGAGCCCAGATTCCTTCCCCTCTCTCTTTGAAATATGCTTGAAGACATTACAACTATTGCGTTCCACTCTATATAGGTTCTTATTCTCGTATCTGAAGTCCCGTATTTCTCTGGTAGAAGTCCTGTCTTTCTCATGTCTGAAGTCCCGTCTTTCGCTGGTAGAAGAGTAGAAACTTGGCTTAGTTAGGTTCAATAATTGAAAACTTGAGGGGGGAAGAGTGGCTCTAGGTTTTTTAGAAGCTATTTTAGTAGTTTAGAAGTCGGCGTATGCAAGTCTATCTAGTTTTTTTTACTAGTCCTCCAAACTGCCTTCAGTGGCTACTCTTTAATGTTCTTTCTTTCGCAAGTCTAAGGATGGCGTATACCAAGAAGTAAGATCGAAAAAGTAACGGCGAAGAGTTTGGACATGGCGTGGGGGAAGACTGCCCATCATTCCATCAGTAGCTTACTGAAAGGCCCTTTGAGCCGAAAAAAAAAGTGCAGGTCTACAAGTGATGGAAGGGTGAAAAGAACCCCAATGTACATCGATAGGAAAACTCAATCTATGGAACATGCGCTTTCTATATAGATCTACCTGAGTCCCAGCAAGGGTCATCAAATGCGCACTAGCAGCTTTCTAGTGCAGTTCTTACTCAAGCCTACAACGCGTTTCATTAGATTTTTCCTCTTCTAGTATCGCACCCATTTTTTACACCCCCCCCACCTATGACTGACTTTGTAGCAGATAACGCGGCTAGGCTAGTGTATTGAGCGGCTAACGCGCTATCTACCTAAGCTAATCAAAGGCGCTATCTACCCTAATACCAACGCTTTTTCGATCGTGTCTGGCATCATTAACATAGTGGTCTTGACACAGCTATGGAGCCTTCTAAACTATTTCTAATGGCTAGAGCCTCAAGGATCCTTATACCCATCCGACTTTCCCTCATGCAAATAATGACAAGTTGCAGCAAGATCTTTAAAATTTGCAGTCTATTTAAATATTTATGGTTACCTGAAATGATTCATGATGCAAGAAAAGGGCTTATTCAGGACTGTATTGACATGTTTATTTTGCCCTTTATGTGATTTTAAACAGGTAATTAATTTATGTGGGGGTTGCAGTTGTACAGGTTTAATTGTAGCCATCAGTTTAAGATGGGGTATGACATTAGAAGTGAATGTGTAGTAGAATGCAGTAGTAGTCATTAAAACATCTGAACCGTACAAACTGCATCGTAGAATGCATTATAAGCTGGATCTAAATAGATCAAACAGCTGAAAATATTCCATGGCAAAATTTCCTAGCCAAAATGTCAGGTGTGATACGGAAAAGATAAAAGGAAAACTTGGCTCTAATTCATGAAACTAATTATTATTAGGCCTTTCGTATGAACATCACTAAGTTTTACCAATAATATTAAGCCATGATTGAAGTATGAGTAATACATTAAAACAAAATCATACCAAAACACCATTATCATTAACCTTTCAATTCTACTTGAAATTGTTACAGAAGTTACTTTCCAAAAGTTTACTTCAAACCACTTGAAGGTCTTGTGTGTTTATTCACACTATTTCTTCTTTTTGAGGGGCCCACTTAGAGTGGCTTTCGTCCTCGTCCATTCCCTCTTTGAGGCAATACTCCTCATGAAGGTGCAAAATTCGTTAATGCAAGCCACTTTAGCAACATTTTGATCAGGTCTACAGTCTTTATTTTCATATAGTTCATCTTTCTCTAAACCAGGTGAAGTTGCTCCCCCTTCCACTAATGATTACATAATGGTAACAGTAAGTGCAGAAGTTGCCTTCAACTACAAGATTCGATCCTTCCCAACCCCGACGTCTTTTAAATCTACTTCTGTAGTGTCATTTCTCAAAGGCTTTGTCAAGTTTTTCTGTTTACCGTTATTGAAATTTTCAATGGCTAAACTGCCTGGTAAATCTCGTGTTGCTGAAACACTGCCTGGTAAAATATGTGAGATGCTAAAAGCCTTAATATTTATGCTGGATAGTCTTCGGTTTCTAGTAGATGTTAAGCCTTGATATTTCTGACTTTTTTTGTAAATGCTTCTGAAAACATCTCACTTTTCTCAACAATGCTTCTAATGTTGAGGCTACAAGTATTGAAGCTTCACCAAACAAAAATGCTCCAGAAAGTTCACCAAGCAATTCCAGCTACATTGGAGGGAATTTGTCTCCCTTGGAAGACCAACATACTTTGGCAGAACAAATTTCTGACACTCATGAGCTATCGTCCTTGGTGGACTTTGGCATTTCAAATGAAGATATTCGAAAGTGGTAAAGAATGCTCGACAACAATATCAGCCAACTCGCCTTTAAGACAAAATCATTGACCATCCTCCCTTGGTTGATACACAACTTATATCCTAGTAATTGACTTTATTATCCTAGATCTAGTTGGCTCCGGTTTTAAAAAAATAAAAATTGATATGTTTAATTTATTTAACTACCTTTTGTTTAGGTCACTTAAAATTATTCTTCAATTTCTCATTGTAATATAAAAAGATATATTGACCAATCATTATGATGTGATGTTGCAGTTGAAGCTCAATT
Organism: Kingdonia uniflora; assembly: GCA_014058105.1. NCBI lineage: Eukaryota > Viridiplantae > Streptophyta > Magnoliopsida > Ranunculales > Circaeasteraceae > Kingdonia > Kingdonia uniflora. Next base: position 694,807 of record JACGCM010000003.1, read on the forward strand.
GGTTGTTGCTGCAGTGCAAGATTATTAAGTGGAAAGAAGACGCAAAAAATAGTATAAGTGAGCTTACTTCCTTTTAGTGTCCATTTGTTAATATTATCGAAGCATAAAAAGTTTTTCATTATATGTATGCCGAAGTTTACCATTGACGTTCCTTTCGTAGTATCTATTATTCCGAGTTGTGTTATACATTATTTGCATATTTACTGGGATGTACTTAGGAGATGCATATATTTTGAAGAGAAAAAAAGCAGAAGAAACTCTCATAATTTTACTAGGTAAAAATCTTGGGATAATCTTTAAATGAACATAAATCGATCTTTGAGATATAACTCGCCTTTTTACTTGTTCTATCTTTATTTTCTCACTTTAGGACAATTTTGTTTTAGCCAGAGATATTGAAGTTCTGTGAACATGTCTTCTACGAATTTGAACAAGAATTGGATGAAAGCAAGTAGATTGACATATGATTTCCTCAATGGTGTTCGGTCGTTCATTAATTATGTAAAACAAACTTTAGGAGATATGGCATATTTTCCTTGCAACAAATGTCGTAATGTCAATGGAGTAAAAACAGTTGGTGAAATAAGAACCCATTTAATAACTTATGGTATAGATCAGTCATATACGACTTGGTATTTTCATGGAGAGTCTAGAGATGCTACTGTTGATGCACATATTCAGAATCCTAATAAATATTTAATTACTTAACATGATGACGTTGAGCGACCAAGAATGTTTGATTTAGTTGACGATGCCTTTTGTTATATACAACCTGAAGACCTTAACGAAGGCACCCAAGATGGTTCTTATGAAGGTGCTGATGAATTCCCAGAGGACGAAATCGAGTATCAAAAGTTAAAGGATGATGCTTCCCGTCCATTATACCCTTCATGTTCACCAGCTGATACAATGTTGTCGGCGACAATTGAGTTAATGAGTTTGAAATCAACTTGTCAATTGTTTGATTCTGGCTTCACAATGTTGTTGGTTTTGTTGAAACGACTTCTTCCTAAAGATAATATTTTGCCAGAAAGTATGTATGCTGCTTCGAAGATGATAAAGTATTTGGGTATGAATTATGAGAATATTGATGCGTGCCCAAACAACTGCATATTATATTGGAGGGAACATAAGACTAAGGAAAAATGTCATATATGTGGTGTAAGTAGATGAAAATCTGAGTACCTTGCGAGGAAAAAATCAAGAAAGATACCGGTAAAGGTGTTAAAGTATTTTCCCTTAATAACCAGGTTGAAGAGGCTTTACAGGTTAGTGTCAATCCTTATAACTTGTGTAGTTATTTTATGAACAGGGCCGACTAAAGAGGCGTTAATTATGTATTTTCAATTTCTTTCACAACATTTCATGGATTGCTGAGAGTTTGAAATGGCATCATATAGGTTCATCCAATGATGGTTTCATGCATCATCCCGTTGATTCTTCGTGTTGGAAAGGAGTAGATATTAGGTACCCTGAATTTTCAAAAGAAGTACGAAATTTTCGTCTTGGACTCGCTACTGACGGATTCAACCCATTTGGTAATAAGAGCAGTTCGTATAGTTGTTGGCCAGTGATGATTATTCCGTACAATATTCCGCCATCTTTGTGCATGCAAAAAGATTTTACTTTACTTACTCTACTTATTCCAGGAAAGAGTGGTCCAGGAAAAGACATTGATGTTTACCTCCAACCTTTGGTTTCAGAGTTGAAAGATTTGTGGGATGATGGTATTTTAACTTATGACGCTCATGAGAAGACCATGTTTATAATGAAAGCAATCTTATTATGGATGATCAATGATTTTCCTGCATATGGACATATCTCTGGCTGTAGAACTGGAGGAAAATATGGGTGTCCAGTTTGCAGCGAAGGCATATCCTCAAAGAGGTTAAAATATGGATGTAAGCATGTTTATATGGACACTAGAAGATTTTTACCAGTAGATCATTCTTTTAGGAAATAAAATTCCATTTCAATGGGATTGAGGAACATAGAAAGGCACCAGTACGTTTGACTGGTTCAAAGATATTAAGTAGAGTAGATAAGTTGGTAACATAATGGGGAAACGTAGGAGATAAGAGAAAAATAGTTGCAAATAAAGATGATGACCCGACTTCTGGTCAAAGAAAACAATCCTATTCAGCTTGCCTTATTGGAAAGTATGAAAATACTTATGTAGAATCAATACATATTAGATGTTAAAGTATGCATTCTAATTTTATTTAATATGTGTAGCATCTACCTGTGCCGCATAATCTTGATGTAATGCATATGGAAAGTAACTTTGCTTCAATCGCCATAACGACGACAATGGGAACTAAAGGAAAAACTAAGGATGGCATTAAAGATCGTAAGGACCTGGAGGATTTGAAAATAAGGAAACGATTATGGCTTCAACGTATAGGCAATAAGACTTTCATACCAAAGGCCCCCTTCGAATTAGATCAAACAGAAATAGAATCATTTTGTCATGCTTTATATTCGTTAAAGGTCCCTATTGGGTATAGTTCTAATTGAAAACATAATGTAGACATGACGCAACATCAAATAAAAGGTCTTAAGTCATACGATTATCATGTCCTGTTACAACAACTCTTACCAGTAGTCTTAATGCATACTTTCAAGAAGTAGAAGCCATTACTTGCCACTTTTCGAACGATATCCTCATTCTTCAATGTGTTATGTTCTAAGGTTATTCATCGAGATGAACTATAAGTCATGGTCAAACTGATAGTTGAATCTCTATGTGTGTTTGAGAAGTACTTCCCTCCATCTTTTTTTGTTTCCATGGTTCACTTTGTTGTGCACTTAGGGGAAAAGGTATTGAGATGTGGACCCGTCAGATTTAGATGGATGTATGGATTTGAGAGGTTTGTTAGTAGTTTAAAGCTTATTTCATCTATAGCGTACAATTTTCTTAAATTGATATATGATTTACCTCATGCATAACAAAAATGAGAACATACAAAGATTATGTCAAGAATCCAAAGCGTGTAGAAGGGTGTATCACAAACCGTTATATTTTAGATGAAGCGATATTATACTGCATGGAGTATATACCTAATGGTAAAAAAGGGACCCATAAACGTGGATGACCAACATTCATGGATGATGATGCAGATAAGGAGCAACCTCTTGACAAATGCAACGTCATTCATCTTGAAACACTTAAGTACGAACTGGTACGTCGTTGGGTTTTGAGCTCTTATGATGGAATTGAAGAATGGGAAAAGTAAGTATATATATAGATATCCTTCTATTTGACATATCTATGTAGGTCATACCTAATACTTGATTAATATGTAGGAAGTATGATATATACCTCATAGATTACATGAGAGTTTCAAGGCGTAGGGGAAGCACAAACTTAGGAAAACCACTGGATTATATATTATGGTTAAGGGAACATGTATAAAAACATACATTCTTAATGCATTTTATAATAATTATTAATCTTAAACAAACTAATCTTGGATTTATTTATTCTTTCATAGTTTGAGAACTCAGAAATGTCTACACTGAAAAGATTTGTCGACGGGTCGAGCTTTAAAGCGACATCATATAAAGCCTATCGTGTAAATGGATTTGTGTTTTGTGCAGCAGACTCTGAATCTTGCAAGACAACACAAAATAGTGGGGTTAAGATGAAAGCGATTACCAATTTTGTTGCTAGTATAAGAGATCAAAATCCATGTGGAGCAAAAACCATATACTATGGGGTTGTAAAGGAAATTATCGAACTAGATTATTATGATTTTCTCCAAGCAGTATTCTATTGTGATTGCGTACGGGTTGAAGATAAAGTTAATGGATGTACATTTGACACTGAAGCAAATTTAACTTTTGTGAACTTACAAAAGTTAAAGAGAAACTCAAAGGTCGACGATGAGCCATATTGTCTTGCATCTCATGCTTCGCAAGTCTTCTATTGTCAAGATCCAACAAAGACTGGTTGGTCTGTAGTAATTGATGCTCCAAAAAGATTAGATAAGGACATTGACGCGTATGAAGAACCATTGGTTTTTGAGACAGAAAATCCTTTTACTTCTTTAATGATGGGATTAATAAATGAGAATGTAGATGAAGATGAAGAAATTACTAAAGGATCATGGATGTAGAGAGTTCTATTTATATCATAGTTGTATTTAAAACGTGAATTTTCTCTTTTGTCAATTCGCCAAACTTGTTATTTAATCCAACACATGGAATGGGTTTTTTTGTAGTTTTTTTTATCTATTTTTGTATATTGCATTTCATTTTCCCCCAATATTTATTTTTTCGTATAATTGTTTACTAATTCTAGCTTGTTTTTTGGTATTATACAGATGTTTTATTTGTGGTATTAATTTCTTATCTACTTTTATTTGGTTTTAGGATGATATCACCATTACAATCGGCGCCAAACCCTTCGTAGCCGTTGCTTATACCTGTTGGGGGATCGTATGAGCATTCCACTACGTCAGGTTGAGGTAGTTCTAGAACACTTTATTTACTATTTAGGGCTATAAAGATCCTTGGTATGTAGATATAACCTAATGATGCTTAATACGATGTTACTCTTCTTTATTTCTACCTTAAATCATGAAGTTATAAGACCTCCAAAAATTTGCCTTAATACTTGATTTTCTCTATAGATTCATCAAAACCAAAGATACCTCTGAAGTTATCATTGCTAGGGCATGTTGTTGAATAGAGTTCAACCAAATTTATGTCTCGTTTGGGCAATTTAGTGAGAAAACATATCATCCCATATTATCCAAATTGACATGTTGTTCCTGATAGATTCGAGGATAATGTTTGGCAGATAATATGCGTAAGTGAAAATTTGCGATGCTATTCTTCGTGTATAGAATCAATGTCGTTATTTTTTTAATGATTATACTTTGTACTAATTACAGGAAGAATATGTACTTCCTGAAGGGGCAAAAAGAAAACTAATGAAATCAGCTAATAACTTGTGGAGAAATGGAAAGAAAATACTGAGGAAAAAGTACGATGAGTGGGATACAGATGAAGCAAGGAAGAAGAACTGCCCAAAAAAGACTAGACCTGAAAATTGGGTTTGATTTGTCGACCTTACTTCTGCAGAAGAAGTTAAAGCTAGTCGGGAAAGGAACAAGATAAATAGGTCAAAGATGGTAACCCCTCATACGACTGGAAGAAAGGGGGTATTCAGAGTAGCTGATGAAATGGTTAGCTTTGATTACAGTTTTGACTTTATCTATTTCTTTATTTCTTTATGATCGATGATGACTTTGAGTGGTATTTTATATGTTATTGATAGATGGAAGTGGATCCAACTACTACAAGATCAGATTCTTTCTTAGTTGGCTATACTCGCAGTGACGGGACCTTTCCCACGGCTCTTGTAGCGGAAAAGGTGGTAACATTTATATTCACATACTAGAGCTACATTTGGATTTTTATTTAAATTACATAATTAGACTTATCTCTTATCATAGAAAAGCAAAGAATATTCATAGGTTTGGTGTACTTTCAAGGCCTTCCTTGTAGTTATGGCAAAACTAGCAGTCTTCAAATTGCTTTAGCTTGTCCAAAATATCAGTGTGGATAGTAATACCGTCCCAAGGTCTTCATATTCTGGAGATTTTGGAGATACTTCAATAAGCTCTTAGTGTTAGTGGTAATCCATATCTTATCAAAACCCATATGCATTATATGATATAGACCCCTCTACAATCTTTCATTTACTGTAAATCCTTATCGTACTCTAATTAACACCAAAGCTGGCTACCTTTACTTATGTCTTTGCTTCTTTTTTAACAGTAAGCATAGAGATTATCTGAACCAAGCAGACTAGCACAACTCTTTTTTTAACTCCTCTTCTGATGAGTAGTGGTTTTGACACACAAGTCATCTTCTAAGAACTGAACTGCGCTGCGTTATTCTTCTTCTTTTCCACTATTCTCTCGTGCTTAGATCAGCATTGGATTGGACTTATCCTCGCTCACCCGCATATGAGCGCTGGCTCAAGGATCCTATCTGGGATCCTACTAAGGTATTACCAGTTTCAAGAACTAAGGGTTATATACTCTCTAATTGCTACGCTAAGTGTACATTTGACTTTAGGTTCCTTCCGATCAAACTGAATCTTCTAATGATTGTACCTCCAATAGCTTGGGTATCAAAGAATCAAAGTAAATACTCTAAAACTCTAGTTGATATTCAAGGTGGTTATTTAAAAATACTCTTGGGGGGTGTTTATAATAGATTTCGTCTATTAACATTTCGCGATTATAACCATTTCTACATCGAGTTGAAAGATCATAAAAAAGTGTATGTTGCTTTGAATAGTCTCCAGATGCAACCCTTTGAGATTAACTCAAAGCTCTTGACTTTCATTTTGGAGAATCGTTCCACCTTAGAAGAGGTTGGGGTTCTTGCAGATAAAAGACTTGCTCATGTTGACGTAGGAAAAGTATTCGACATTTTGGGGAGTTTGTACTTTAAGGACCTAGATATTAAAGCAGTATCTACCTGCTCTGATTTGCTAATAGAATTAACCAAAATGATACAGCTAGCTAGGTATGAGTATTTCATAATATCACTTGCGCAAGCATACATGGGTTACATTTTCTATCTGCCAGCATTCGTGGACTTCCGTGGTAGAATTTATTGAGCGGGAGTATTACACATTCACGAGCGTGATTTATCCAAAAGTCTCCTTAGATTTTCCCCAATCCTTAATAATAAAGATATAGATATAAGCACCATAGATTCAAGGGGATATTTAGGGGCTGCTGCTGCCTTCAAGTATAAAAAGCTTAGATCGTTAGATGAGGTATTTGAGTGGTATAAACTAAACTCACCAATCATGAATAGTTCAGACATTAGTCTAATTGAGTTAGCACAGGATGCTAGTGAACCGTTCCACTTCCTAGCTAAGGTTATATCCATCGAAAGAATTGACAAAGGATTAACTTCTAAAGAGAGAGATTGTGAGTTATTTAGCATTCCAGTTACTCAAGATGCCTCAGCTAGTGCATATCAACTCATGAGTTTAATGTTGCTCAACATAGAGATGGGTGAGTTAACAAATTTTCTTCCTTCCTCTGAAAATAAAATTAAAGATTTGTATATATTTATGAAAAAAGGGCTGAAGGATTACTTGCGTGGTAAATTGGATGAGGACAAGTATACTATCGTAGAATCAATGTTGACGAGAAAACTAGTCAAACAATTGTTTATGCCACTTATCTATGGTAAGACAATTTTAACTATGAGTGGCGATATTATTGAATGCTATGGTCCCTTACTACAAAAGAAGGATTGTGGAGCTATAGCTAAACATTACTATGATTTTTGGAATCACCGATTTCCTGAAATCAAATTTTTTATGAAAATGATCAACCTAATAGGTTTGATTTGTTCAGCTCTTGATAAGCCAGTAGTCTATGTTACCCCTTACTTCACAACTGTGCAGGATTATGTGCGTAGTAAGACTGCTGAAATTTGGATTTATGATCGGATTACCAAGAAGAGAAGGACAATGAAAGTGGTGGAAAAACTTCATTCCAAAAACCAACTCCCTGTATACACTATCCACGATAATCTCATTTCATCGGTATATTCTCTATGAGGCTTCCAGTTATTTGTACCAAAGTGTTTCTAGAGTTTGGATCACCACTTAGAATTATCAATGAGTTCATAATAAAGAATCTAGCACCTCCAAAATATTTCGGGAGTACAAATATCTTTGATAAACTTATGCAGCCTAATAATCTTAGAAAACTTTTAGAAGACCTTACTATGGATTTAGGCAAGGTTGTTAAAATTAGCAAGAAGGATTTGGGGAAATATTTTGGCAAGGTTGTTAAAAAACACGTGAACATAGGTCATGTTTTTGTGAGTTTGATAACGATCAATTAGTCTTTCCATCCTATCAATCCTTTTAATCCCGTACGCAAGTTATTCTAAATTTGCTATAGATTAAAAGCAGAGTCGCGAAAGGACTGGTTGTTAATAGTGACGACTGGCCTTTATAGCCATAAGAAAAAGAGGTCTTTTTCTTACTGTAAAGGCTATTGCTTTCCCGTATAGGCGATATTGCTTTCCTGTAGAGGCTTTAAAAAGGATCCTTGCTTTCCTCTATTTTATAGGCGTTATTGCTTTCTTGTAAAGGCTTTAAAAAGGATCCTTGCTTTCCTATATAGTATAGGCAGAGTTGGTGGGGAGTGTCTCTGCTGGTGGGGAGTGTCACTCAGGCTCCTGGGCCATGACCTTCTTTTCCCAAGCTGTGCTCGGTGGTCGCCCCTACCTGCCTGCCAATAGAGGTACAACTCAGAGGCTCATTCATCTATTCCAAAAGGAAGAAACTAGTACTAGTAGTAAATAGCGCTGAAACCTACTAGATACAACTAGATACACAAGCTTTATATCTGGTGAAGTTGTCACTGCAATCACCAACCACACAAGATGCTTCAATAGTCAATGCTATCTTTTTTTTTTCGCCCTTTTCACAGATCCTAGTAACTATTTTTTCAATCACAGATCCTAGTAGTTATTTTTCCAACGCCCTTTTCACATACCCTAGTAGCGATTTTTCCAACGCCCTTTTCACAGGTACTAGTAGCTCTTTTTCCAACGCTTTGGCACAAGTACCATCTGGGGGTTATCTAGTGGATGAGGAGGGATTTGACTTTATGATGGTACCACTTTTAAGAGAGATCAAAGCTCAACAACAAAATTTAAAAGAGTACTGCAAAACTTATAATCGAGCCAAGTATTACGAGGATGCCAAACCTTGAAGTGAAAGTTGTGATTTAGCATTTCCTTGTACAGCACAGTACGAAATAGAGTAATCTGATGCTATTAATTTGGTTAGTTCAGGTTGTCATATATTAATAGAAGGTTCAAATATGCCCTGTACCCCGCAAGAAATTGATGTACTAAGAAAAACAATTGAAGTGGCATGGAACCAAGTGAAAATTGATGATGTGTTACGGTCACCAGAAGACTTGGAAAGATTATACTCAGAAGTACATCATTTGAAATTAGTAAAACATGAAAATATTATCAAGTTCTACAAGTCGTGGGTAGATAATAAGAAGAAAACTATAAACATGATTACTGAGTTATTCACATCTGGAAGTCTGAGGCAGTATCGTAGAAGGCATAAAAATGTTGACATAAAAGCCATAAAGAATTGGGCTAGACAGATTCTACAAGGCTTGGATTACCTTCATAGTCAGAAGCCTCCAATTCTTCATAGAGATCTAAAATGTGATAACATTTTTGTCAATGGGTACAGAGAAATCAAAATTGGAGACCTTGGGTTAGCAACTATTATGCAAAAGCCTACTGCACAAAGCGTTATTGGCACTCCAGAGTTTATGGATCCTGAGCTTTATGAGGAGGAATATAATGAACTTGTAAACATATATTCATTTGGCATGTGTATCTTATAGATGGTGACTTTTGAGTATCCATATAATGAATGGAGAAATCTGGCTCAAATTTTTAAAAAAGATTCCTCAGGAATTAAGCCTGCTTCACTCGAAAAAGTAACTGACCACCAAGTTAAACAGTTTATAGTGAAGTGTATGCTTCCAGCATATGAAAGATTGCCTGCAAGAGAGCTCTTAAAAGACCCATTCCTTCGTTCTGTTAATCATGAAGATGTCATTCATGGCCCTTTGCAACTACCATTTTATTTGTATGGATCGTTAAGTTTAAAATCTGAACCTCTTTCCATGGATATCGACTCTGAATACAAGCAACTTTCTTTTAGTACTGAAAATAACAACTTTCTTTTGTTTTAAAGTGGATTTAATACTTAATAAATACCTCCCTATATTATTATCTTTATTGCTATTTCTAAACAATTCATATAGCTTTAATTGATTGTTTTAGTATAATTTAGTATTATTTGCTATTTGTAGATTGCAGTAAAGGAGATTATCGCAAAGAATCCGCAATCTAAATATCTTGATGTTGACCATGATATTTTAGTTCAAGTATTTGGTAAGGTGAAAAAAGGGTGTGTAAATTTTAAGGGTCCAGATGTAACCAAAAAGTTTATACAAAGTACCGAGCTTTTGAGGGCACAAATTATGGAAGGTAAGGAATCCTATATTAATTTGGAGAACCTGTTTTTACAATACAAGGTTGAAAATGATGCTAAGATTGATAGTTTGAGGGACATGGTAACATTTCTTAGATCATTTGAACGTGTTGCGACATCTACTGCTAATGTTGATAGATTACGGGTATGGATTAATTATGTAGTTTTTCTCTTAAATTGTTTTTTTCTCTAATATCAGTACCACATGATCTACACCTCTTTTATGAAAAGAGGCAATTGCTCATTTTTTGAATTTGCACGAGCATATTGTGGCATCTGGGAGGGCGTTAGTAATTCCTGGTTACCAGGAAAGCGAGGACGCGGAATATGAGGTTATTGTTGATATAATTTTTGAGCATGGTTCCCCGGTCTTTGGTCAACGTAGGGTTTTCTTTGACGAGCTTTTAATTGACACAAAAATCAAGAACCCGAGAATTCTTTTACGTTTTGCCTATTAGGTGATTATTCTTCCTAACCCCTTCTACATTTTTTAAAATTCTTTTCTTTATCCATTTATCAAGTATAAGTATAATGGATTTGACCTTTATATTTATTTGTTATCTTAATTTTCTTGTAGGTGCTTCCGTCGTTGGATTCCTTACTTTTGTATATGCTCATAAGGGATTGAAGATGATTCCTATTCTTGGATATGTTATTCCTTACTTTTGTGGATGCTTATAATGGATTAAAGATGTCTCTAACTCTTGGATCTGTTATTCCTTACTTTTGTGGATGCTTATAATGGATTGAAGACGTTTCCTATTCTTGGATCTGGTACTACTTCCGTGCTTATTGTCCATATTATCTTTATTGTTTTGTTCTTTTTGGTATGTCCATGATTTCCTTTTGATTCATTATAGGGAAGATGTGTATAGTTTTCTTTTGAATTGGTATACATATGGACAATGTACATGGATTTTTGTTTACTAATATTTATAAATGAAACTAGTTATTATGAATTGCCTTTTTTGTTTATATACATTTGTTCATAAGAGAAAATGATAGGTGCATCGAGAATATTATAGATTTTATAGGTTTTTACTGAATTTTATTTTTGAAAAAAAAAGCAAATAAAAAGTAAATTGTTATAAACTTAGGCCGTGGCAAATTAAAGAACTGTGGCAAATTTCAAAGCATTTAACTCAAGCTAAATCCGTAGCAATATTATTAACCACGGACTAAATTAGTGACATATACTGTGAATATGTCTGTGACAAAATAATTGTCACGGATAAATTCAGAAGTACAATATATGACAACCATTGATTTGATCTGTGGCAAAAAAGTGCCGCACCTATTTTACTAGAGACCTCCACCACGGACAATATTTGTGGCAAAATAATTGCCACAGATAAACTTTGTAGTACAATATATGACAACCATAGATTTGATCTGTGGCAAAAAAATGCCACACCTATTTTACTACAGAACTCTACCACGGACAATATATGTGGCAAAATAATTTTCACAGATAAACTCTGTAGTACAATATATGACAACCATAGATTTGATCCGTGGCAAAAAAATTGTCACACCCATTTTACTACAGACCCCACCACACCCTTAGTCCGTGACAAATAACATTTTACCACAAACTAAGTCTGTAATATTTTGTTAAAATTGGTGTAGTCGAAGATCTTACTAACCACATGGAAGTGGCCAAGTTGAAGAACTTTCGTCTTATCCTCACTGTTTGTGAATTTGTGAAAAATTAAGTCCAATCTTTGAATTTTCATGGTGAGGTCTCCCTTAAGCTCCTAACTTTTGGTAAAACATTCTTTAAGAAAGTTCAAAACAACCTTACCTCTAATAAAGTGACCTACCAAGAGGTTGTGCTCCATAGGAGTTTTCCGGGAGAAGTTCATAGACTTAATTTTCATCACTCTTTTACCATTTGAGATTAAGGGTGGAATGTGTGGTAGGCTTTCCATTCCTTTAAATTGAGGGAACAATGATAATTGATGACTAGTTAAGGTACTTTTACTTCTTTAACCTTGCCTTTACTACATTTGCAATTATACTCAAAATGGTCTGGTGTGTGTCTACATTGTATCTTACAAAAGAATTTGCCGAAGTTGGGGCAGTGAGCTAAACACATAACTAGTCATCACCATCATGGGTCACCCCATGAAGAACTTATCTCCCTCTTCGATGGTTTTCTTTGTAGCATTCTCCTCACCTCCATCAGTAGTAGAGCCTACAACAGCTTCCCCTTCAATGTTAGTGGTTGAGTTACCATCCCCTCTCTTGTTTGTACCATCTATAAGAAATTAAATCCCTTCTACAGGTGCATTTCATAGTTCCTTGGCTTGGGTACTGTTTCCTCCCCCAAATTGAATACTGCAGACAAGGCTACTATTGTTTGGTACAATAGCTTTCTTAGACCCATTTGAAGGCGACAAATAATTTAGTATTTTTTGAATAGTAGCTTCATTTTTAGCTAAAGCTTTGTTTACCTTTTTTTTTCAATTAAATACTGAATTTCATGAAAGGACATACCTGGGTTAAATGATATTTTGTTGATGATAGACGGTGTTGTAGCCTTGTTGTTGTTATCACCATCATCTCTCCCGACTCTTTGAGGCACCTCTATTTCTCTAAAGCCTTTTAAGGATGCTTAAATAGATTTTAGACACCTCACTATAGGCCTGGATTAGGACAACATCAAATGGTTGAGGCAAAGCATCACCGATTCAATCTTATGGATGCGGGGGACTGGAGAGCCTCCTCGGCCTACTAGGGCGGCTTGTAATTTTTATAAATGTTATGTTATAGTAGTTGCAACCTAACAAGATTATTGTACCACGAATGTAATATGTGTCGTGGATCTTACAAAAGGTCCGTTAGGATGAGAGATTAGAGAGGTGTTTAAAAAGGGGTTTAAACAAAAGCCTGATAATATCCCTGACTAGAGTTGAAAGAGATCTTTAACTGCTAACTTGCATCGTTCAAAATCCAAAGGTTTCGCTAACAAGCATAGAGTTAGGTGGGAGCAAGTATCATGGATATAGTCGATGGATGGAATTGCCTAGACACTCTAGACCTCATTGAAGCTAGTAGGATTCTTTTACTATGGGACCCAATGCTATAAGTATTACTGATGCCAATATTGATGCCCAGTCTATTACAGTTAATGCTAAATGAAATATTATCCCCAATTTTATTATTACCACTATTGATGCCAACACAAACACTAGCACTAGAAAAGAGTTATGAGCATTTCTCACTACTATGGCCAGTAATATTAATGTTCCCTGGATTATAAGTGGAGATTTGAACAACATTTTGTATGTGCAAGATATAGATGGTGGAGGGGATATAAGATGTTTTGATCACTCAGGCTTGGTTGACTTTGTGAGAAATAGTAACATTATTAACTGCAAATCTAATGAAAAATACTACACTTGGTCCAACAAGAGGATTGGAGAAGATATGATATACACAAAGATTGATAAAACCATGATTAACTCCATTTTGACTGCCTCAATACCTCGTACAGAGGTAAACTTTCCTAACCTTGGGGTTTCTGACCATTCTGCCATGATAATTAAGCTCTATAATCTACCCTCCATTGGGGTTAAACCTTTTAATTTTCTTAACCACTGGACTAAAGAGAATGATTTTCTGTAAGTAGTTGTCAAGACTTAGGGCACTAGTATTGAGGTTAACCATATGTACATTATGACTTCTAAACTTAAATTGGTGGAAGTAGCCCTTAAAGGTTGGAGTACTATGTCTAAATATACCAACCTTGAGGACCAAATCAACAGTGTTAGGAAGAAGCTTGATGATACCCAATCCATATTTCATAGCAACCCTCAGAATAGTATCCCTACTAAAACTAAAAGAGGGGATCTTAGAAAGTTTGTTCACCTAGTGAACACAGATAAAGTCTTTAATAGACAAAAATCTAGGGTATAATGGCTTAACATAGAGGAATCTAACACTGGGTTCTTTCACCAATCTAGTAAGGCTAGAAGAACTAGAAACAACATCAACACTATCAACATGAATGATGACCAGATCACTGAACCTAATAAGATTGGTGAAAAGGGGGTTGAGTACTTTAGGAGTATTTTAGGCACTGCTTGTACTAACACCAGTAATGATAGCTTACATTATGTTACCTTCAAACAGATTAATTAAAGTATAAAGCAGAGTTTGGATACTCCTGTTAGTAGGTATTGAAATTTCTAACTACTTGAGATTAATCGATTTCGATCAATTTAAGACAAATTTTCAAGGTCGCTAATCCTTGATATTAAATTTTCAATAACAAAACCCTGGCCTAATTCAAATCAATTCTATAATCTAGTGTTAGCAAGTAATAGTCAATAAGTAACGATTATCAATGCACAATTTTAACCCTGTGAGAAACCATTCTCAGGAGTAAAATCCACAAGTTGTTGTCGAATCCTTGACAACTAAAATCCACTATGATCAAAGAGAGATAAGAATTCAATCACTTACAGTCTCGATAAGCACATCCCATGGTTACCTCTCTTCTAATTGAGCATCTTGCAATCGATTATTTATTCTCGAAACACGTCACTTCAATCTCCCACCAAAGCTTCCAAGCTTAAAACTCACAAGCTTACAAATCAAAATATGGTTTTTTAAAAATCTAAGATCAATTCAAGTTGAGGTTTTATTCTCGTTGAATCTCTCTTTGAATTCTCTCTTCTCTCAAATATCTCAAGCCCTTGAAAAAATTATTTCTGGAAGACTTGGTTTGAAAATAATAAAGAAACCTTTTATGAAAGAAATCTTGCACTATGTTCTAATAAACTCAAGAGCCTATTCAAATAGAGAGGTTTTTACCTTGTCTCTTCGAATAGGATAAAGCCATAACACTTTAATCTTAGAAGCGTGCGCTCGCGTATCAGCTGCCTCAGCTTCAAGCACATTTACTTGGAATTGTAAGTCTTTTACATTCTTACCTTCCTCCTATAATTCTGCCAGCAATTTTAAAATTTGAACTCGAGCTGATGTAAACTCTGCTCCCTGCTGGCTCACTTGCCTTGAGCTACCTGTAAATTCAGCCTCTTTATTTCTTATAATTTCTCTTAGCTCCTCTAATTTTCTTAGTCCGTTGGCTAGATTTGTTTTTTTTTTTTTTTTCTGTAGATCCTCAGACAATCGAGCTCCAACGTCTCGCTCTTTCACCATCTCCACCTTCGTTTTTTTATATTAATTTAGTAGCACTTTTTAGTGTGACCTGACTTGAACTTAGCTCAGTGTTTAGTTGTTCATTATAGCGTCACACTGACTTTGAACAACTACCAATTCCACCTGTCATCATAGTTTATATTCATAAACAATTCGATTGTACCAACAAATTACATCTCATAATTAACAAGTTTAAATCAAAAACATGGTTTCTGAGTAATATCGATACAATGTTTCATTCATCATCACAGAAAACAAATGTCATTTATCATTAATAACAGTATATAATGATTTAACACATATGCAGGGCCGGTAAAGAAAACCAAGAATACCCTATTTTTGATTCTTCAAGGAATGAGAAGACTACCCTTTATCCCTCGTACTCTTTATGTTCGTTAATTATACGTCTATTAGAGTGGCAAAGGTTACCACCTCCTGCAGACGTTGTTTACGCTGCGCTTGGGGTATCAGGCTTTCGACCTCCTTCTCACCCCCTTCTGAAGACGATTCCCTCGACCTCGGAAAGGGTTTGCCACTAACAATTTCTCTATCACCTTTGGTAAACCAAATGCTCTTAGCCTTGGAATTTTCCACATCAAAATCCTTCCCATATCCCGTCATGAACTTTCTAAATTTATTATCTTCCATATATAGTTCTCCCCCATAAAATTCAAAAATACTGTTTATATGACGCTCATGATCTGTTTGAGTAGCGACTTTTGCTCACGATGGATATTGATAATCCTTTAATGTTATTTCCACTTTATGTAGCCGCTGACGTGTATCTTTCCACAATACACCAAAAGCCCTCAAATCTGCTTCTACCTTCATTCGAATAACCACTTCTTTCGACAACCGCATTGCTAATGACATTTTTTGCTTTACATTTTGCAATAACTTGTCCTGTAACCTATTAAATGCACCCTCTAATCGCTTTTGAACCTCTATTTGCTCTTTCCTTATCCTGAAAACTACAATTCTCATAGGCCTTCGATTCTACATAAAGCCAAACGCATCAGATAAAGGTTCTACATCATCCGATAAAACAGACACACCAGCTAGAGCTGAACACTTTCTCGCCTCTAAACTATGACGATTACATATTTCTTGAGCCAAAAACATAACTCGAGCTGGGTCTGGAACTACACTTCTCTCCTTCAAAAGCTTTACATAAGCTTCTTTTAACATTCGTTCACTATCTACTTCGACCTCAAAATATAATGTTAGAGCTATTAACATACTTTGACACCTACCTTATCACTCGTGTCGTTAAAACAAGTCAAATCTTTTGGTTTTCGAACTAATAACCCCCTTTCCTCTTCCTTCCTTAACACCTCATCCCTTCCTATTTTTATCTTAGCATTTCTACATTGAAGATCATATAGCTCTTTAAAAGTTTTCTCTGAATTCAACTTAAAATTCTTTTTCTCATATTCAGTTTTATTAAGTACCTATTGAATACGAGCCACAAAATCCTTCGCTCTACTCAACGATCACTACAGTTTGGAGTTCATTTTTCTCAGTCACTCTATATCCTACAAAGAGTACAAATATGTTGTTATAATACATACATCCAAAATAAAAATGTTTTAAATCATCACTCAAACTTCAACATATATAGAACACTATCACTTCAGTATCACACGAACTATATAAATCATAAATAGAATACCATAGAAGGTTTAAAGATTCTTGCTGAGCTCTACCTCAGATGGAAGATCCAATATTTGCCTAACCGGATGGCTTGGATCAACACGATCATAAGAAAGATCCAACGTTTTTTCAGCTGCTCGGACTGGTTCAGCACTCTCTGGTGGAAACTCTAACACCTTCCCAGGAGAAACACCAGTGTCTACCATTACTTCCTCCCGAGCCTCTGAAGGGAACTCTATCTCCTTGTTCCTTCCAACCTGGCCTAGCTCCATATCAGCTGGACTCAATCCAAAATCATAATAGGATTTAATGAAGTGCTTTAGTTCAACTTTCAGGGCTTTAACCGATTTTGACATTACATCATCATGGGCCACCATATCTGAGTATTTTGTTGTGAGCTCTACAACCGTTTTAGCCTCTTCAGCTATCTGCTCCTTCTCTAGCTTGGGCTCAGCTTCTAGCTCCTTTACACGAGCAGATTGTTCTTCGAACTTCTTCAAGCTAGCATATTAAACTTTAAACCTCGCTGTAAGAGTCCCAAACTCCTGGCTCTTCTATTCCAAAAACTTTTTTGCCCTCTTAAGCAGCATTGAGAGCTGCTAGTACAAGCATACAGAGTTAAAATCAGCACAACAATTCTCAGTCCGAATAAAAAAATAATTAAAGACTTCCAAAAACAAAAAGTATCGCAAAAGTATGTTCGTAATACTCTGTATCGAGGTTCTCCAGATCCGTCCCAGCTATCGAGCAGTATTTTAGCTCCAACTCTGCCATCTTAGTTGAGGCGTGAGGTTTAGTTCGAGAACTACCCTGTTCCTCATGCCTTTTTCTTTTTAGTGAGGACTTCTTGACCTCAACAGGAACAACTTCAAGATTTTCAGCTGCATCGCCAGTTAAAGACTATGCGATCTTTGTGTCGTGACCGCCCTCCCGGTGATAGAGGAACTCTGCCAAGATGGTCTCATGGGCCGCCGAACATTCCGTTTAGTACTCTGAGATACAAGAAGTGGAATACTAAGAACATCAACAACAATTAAGATAACTTTTCCCTCAGCCATAACTCATTTCTCCTGAGCTCGCCGAACCTTGAGAACTGTAAAATCTACCATTTTTTCTCTACAGATACCCAACTCACTGAGTACCTATTTTGGCTCGTATAGATCTCAAGTAACACAGTCAAACACGCTAGTCTTATCTGACGTGAATAAAGGCTTGGGCTCTGCCAAAACAAGGAACACATCATTAAGTAACAGATCGAAGACAAGTATAGTTTATTTGAAAATTGGTCAACATTACTTACTCGAATTATAATACCTATAGTTGAGTTCGAGCGTCGGTTCATCTGGAACCTGTATACATTTACCCTCTGCCCACACAAGGTGGTCGTTCCATGGTCTACCCGCAGATTTAAAATCAATTTTTTTTGGCCTAGCTGAATCACTATACAAGTAACCACTATTTCGATCTTCGACATATTTCCATTTATAAAACTTCATCACATCTTTAGCTTCGAACTGCTTCGTAGTCCATTCCTTCCTCCATTTTTCATTCAGTACCTTACATACCCTCACCATTTCATAAACATTCCTATTTAACTGGTGTAGTGACATGTTTTCTAAAAGGAAAACCTTCGCCAATACTTGTTCGTGAGGATTACATAATAAAGAGCTAACAACCAAGATTTTATGTGGAAAACTTAGTAGAAACTGAGAAAAACCACGACCTCGAAAAAGATTTGATGTAAAATCTAGTAGATGCTAGTTATTACAAGTTTTCAGAGTGTTGCTAGTGACTAGGATAGAGAAATGTAAGACTTTTGGTCATTTAAAACCTATTCTCTGCCTGTATTTATAGTATATATAGGCAGTTTACAAAAGAACGAAATAGGCTTCTATTCTGGGGGTAGTGGGCAAACTTTACAGATCTCTAGTAGTTCCTTCTTGACCGGGCTTCAACGGCTACTCTTAGTAAGTCGTGAACTCACAAAATCTTCTAAAATGTTGTACTGTCTTTGACTACAGTGTGCTGAGCTGTCTTCGACTACAGAGTGTTGGCTTATTTTTGTTGAATCTGGGGAATATGATACTACAATCGCCCCATTCTCGACAGAAGTACTTGTAGCTGTGTCGAGAAGAAAATTATAATTTGAAGGAGTTGCCGAATATTCTTAGAAGTTAACATATGTTATTACCGAGGTCAAGGTGAACTGTATCTGGTACTGGTGTTTCCGAGGCGTATTTAATGTGGTTCATGGAATGTAGTTAAAGGATGCTGGGCATAAATAAGAGGTTTATGGAAGGTGGATGGTGGTGTTTTGTGGAATGAGCTCATCCCAAGTATGGTTTATTATGTGGTTTAGGGTTGAAGATGGTGAGTATTCCGGTAAAAACTGGCACAGACCGAGAGATGAGAAATTGTTATGTGATCAGATCAGAGCATTAGGGTAGGAATAATGATCAAACAGAGATAAGTTGTGTCTATTGGAAATAGTGGTATCATCATGCAGTTGTGAAGGTAATGTATGGTATCAGCGGTGGGGTGAAGGGGTAACTGCTGGTGTTGTTGATAAAGATTTGAAGCTTTGATGGGCGTCCAAAGATCTTACTCGTGTGAGTTGCCTTGTAATTTTTTGTTACCTTTTTCCTGCTGAAGCATCTCTTTAGAAGTTCAGTGACTTGAGAGTCATTGAGCTACGAGGACTAGAAAGAGGCTTTAATGTCCGATTCTGAGGAAAAGCAAACAACAAAAATAGTGACATGTCGAAAGAAGTTAGTAATAGCAGATAAATTATAATGGAAGAAATATTAAGTATTAGAAATAAATGTACTCGAAAGAGATAGATGTCGAATGTGATATTTGAGAATGTAATCGAATGAAAGAGATATCGAATGTAAAAAAGAAGTTTATGAAATAAATAAATATGTGTTTGTTGAATTTATTTGTTTCTGTGTATGTTATCGAATATGAAATATGATTAGAAAATTGTGATACAATTTTGTCGAATATTACCTTGTGTGTAAAGTCGAAGGTAGTTGAATGCGTGGGGCCAATGATAGATTTTGAGGTTGATTGATTGACTCTGATTGTGTAGAGTTTCAAAGTATAATAAATACAGGGGAGTTTTGTATTAACTGGAAGGTGTATAAATAGATGTTGTTGTTTGCAGATAGATGCATTCACCCAAAATGGTGAAGACGAGAGCTCAGGCCCATGATGGGGTGTTTTAACGTGTGCATGCAATGCACCGGGTGTTGTTCAACCAATATTTTGGTTCACGGAGCGTGGAATGACATTTTAATGATCTTGAGGAACCGGATTATGAAGGGATGAGTGAGGCAGAGGCGAAGAAGGCTGAGGAAGAATTTGAGTTTCGTGTGAAACTTCAGTTTTGGCGTTCTGCTGAATGTTGTGGTGGCATGTGGACTCGAGCAAAGTTGTTGGTGTAGAGGGAAGATGAGGTGGTAGCGGGGGGTTTATAAAGGGTAAATGCTTGAGATGTAGGCTTTTGGTACTGGTAAATGTTTGGCAAAATGTTATGTATGGAAAAAATTCAGTATGTTTGATGGAATGTTCTTTTGTCGAATGTAAAATGTACGTGACAAACTTTGGGAAATAAAGATTGTGTTTAAACGAATGTTGTTGAATAAAATGATAGGCAACTAATGTCGAATATAATCCCATAAGTATAGGAATTGGTAGGATAGTATGAATAAAGGAACTTATATACAAATTGAGTATGGCAAGATGTGGTCCATTAGGTGATGGTATGAAGTATAATGAAAATGATGTAAATCAGCCATTGGAAAAGATGGATCGTGCACTGATAGATATAAATGTGTCTGCAGAAATTCTTTGAGAATTTGAAGGATTGAAGTACGAATGTAGAGGTTTATTAATGAGGAGAAGATTAAGAATCAAAGAAGCCGAGAAAAAACGCATGAGGCATTATATTCGAGGAACTGGACGGTCACCAAGTGGTGCGATGAACAGTCATGTATGGTCTATAAATATGTCAGAGGTAGGTGACTATTCAGTTTATTTGCAAACTAAATTTTTTTTTGAGGGAGATAACTGTTGTTGCTCATCGCTGAAGTGGTTAGATACGATTGCTAAGAAGGAGATTTGTGTGTTGATCGAAAGGGCGAAGTAAACAAAAGTGAGGGATACAGAAGCTGCACGGAAACAAGGTTAGTGATTTTCCCAAATTGTTTCGTAGGTTGATACATTGGTTATAGATTAATAGATAATGTGTAATGAATTGAAAATGAATGAGATATGTCCAGGGATAAGAAAGTTAAACTATTCGTAGGTCTGTTAATTTGATATTGAAAATTCTGGGTGGCGGTGATTCTGAGCCACAAAATTCTGGTTGTCAAAAGAAGAGAATTGGATAGGAGGAGAAGTAAAAGAGATTGGGGAAGGGTGCTATAATTACGGCGCAGTGGGAGAAGATAGTGGTGAGGTAGCAAGATATGCGGAGAGAGTTAGGATTTTGTGGTTATCGCCGGATTTTTTGCCGGAGATAGGAAATTCGTAAAATGGAAATAACTATTTTTTGGCGGGAAAAGTTGAAACGTCTTCGAGAAGCTATTAAGATTCTTGTAATTCGACAAAAAGATATAAATTATCGAGTTATCGAGGTTACTAATGAAATATAGAAAAAACATCGAGAACTGAACAGATGGCTATTGAATGAAAAATACTAAGATGAATTAATTTATATGAATTAGATCGAGAACTGTGTATAAGTATAACTGTAAATAATAGTAGCAGATAGTAAAGTGAATGAGTTGTTGAAGAATTATCTCGACAATGATATCTTTATGAACATAGGATATATATATATATATATATATATATATATATATATGAAAGATTCTAATTGTGTTTAAAATATGGAATCTGATTGACAAGTTCTAATAATGGCTGAACCTATTTTTAATGATGATAAAGACATATATGCGAATCTCGATGATGTAGTACCTTTGATGTTTGATGTGAGGACGTGTGTGCAACAACTAGGGGGGGGGGATATAGAGTAGGGTCGAGCAATGCAGATACAGGGGGAGTGAAACAGTTTAGAGTAATGCCTAGTGTGAACGATGTATCTGAGGAGGAAACAATGGAGACTGGTGTGGATCATGAGCCTCAGGCGAGTGATTGTGAAGGGAGTGGGGATGGGGAAAAAGATGTAAAAGAGGACGAAGAAGCATGCTATGGGGAGGGTTTAGAGACCAAAGAAATTTGAAAATTTTAAAAGAAATATGGAATTCCTGGGGATGTGAAACTAGAGAAGTATCAATACGAAATGATCGACCAGGAGATACTCTTAGATGGTATTCTGGTACATCGAGAACAGATAAAGATAGGGCTAAAGCTTCCTCTTAGGGCGGATCAGAAAAAATTAATGAATTTCTTCAATGTAGCCCCGGGTCAATTCAATTCAATCCAAATGTATATGACCTATTTAGGGTATGTGGTGTAATAAATGGTAGACTTAGGGCCAGAGGGGAGGAGGTAATAACTGTAAATGACTTGTGTGTGTACTACACAATGAAAATAAACCCGAAGTTAAAAGGGTATCATTATTTGGTGTGGTTCTTGAAGAGGCCAATGTTTTATGATATGGTGTCAACTTGAGGTCGATACACCGACGAACGTCAACTAGTGTCCGAAAATTATGAGTTCGATCCAAAAGACCCAGGGGAGCCGCTTAAAGGAGAAGTATTTCATCTAGGTCTGCGGTTAGGTAACTTAAATGATTAAGTTTAATGTATTTTCAGGTTAGATGTATGTTGTGTAAAAATGTGTTTTTTCTCTGTGTTGCAGCATTGAAGGAGAGCTGGTAGAAGGCAGAAGTGGAGGAAGAATTATATAGGATAAGAAGAGGATATTTTGGTAGGATCGATAACTTAGCGACTAATCAAGATCAGTTAAGTGAAATATTTTAAGAAGCAGGGTTGAAAAGGTCGAGAACTAAAGGTTCAAAAGTGTCAATTATCGGGGGAAAAATGTCTGCTAAGAACAAAAGAGCGGCAGATGCAAGTTTGCCCCTGAACAATCCTTCGTTGACAGGGTACAACACAGATACGGAGATCGATGCTATGTTGGGGTAGTCTTTTATCATAAACAAGAGAAAAAGAAAGTAAATGCTGAAATACCTCCGTTGCTGAACCCGGAGAGGACTACTCGATAATTATCTTCTGAGGGTGTTGAAGGTACTAACAAACCCGCTGTTGTGGTGAGTGGGTTACCTCTATGAGGTTTGAGCAGTACGTTTCCCAAGAAGACGACTGGTGGGACTGCGAAGAAGAAATTAGGGGAGGAGTTTGATACGGTGATGTTGAAGACTATGGAGTCTTTTTCCGTTGGGGCAAATGTGTTGAAGAAAGATATGGCGGAGTGCATGGTAGGGATTGATAGCTTATATACCTTTTTAGGCGAGGCACAGTATAATTTGTCAAAGGTGAGAAATCTTAAAGCTTATGCTCGAATGAAAAGTTTGGTAAGTCAAACAAATACTCATTATATGACTTTTATGCTAATTAAGACAGTGATGGGTGAAGCAATGGGTAGTGTTGAGGGTTATGGTGATTTGCTAAACTGGTTGGTTGCCTACAAAAATATAGAGAAAGAATTGACCGCGGTGAATGCCAAGCTTAATGCGACGCTAAATAGGTACAAGTTAGAAGTAAACAAGGTGAAGGAGGCTGTATTGGCTGAGGCAAAAAAAAGTGCTAGAGAAAGAAAATAAAGAAGCCTTAGCAGTGCTGAAAGCCACGTTAGAGAAAGATGTTGCCGATGTTCAAAGATCGATGGAGCTGGAGCAGAAGAAACTGCTCGATGAGATGAAAGATCGGATGAACGAAGAAAAGTTGCAAAAGTGTCATAAAGTGAGGATGCACTTTAAGGAGCAATTCGATGAATCTAAAGAAAGGAAAAAATATTACAAAAGAGTTGTGAAGGCTGGTGGGCTGCCATGTGATGACAGTTTAGATGATGATGTACCCCAGACGTCAGATGTTCGTGGAGGAACTGAGGTTGTCAATAATGAAGTGATGATGGAGGTCGAAGGTCGTCTTCCTGGGGAAGTAGCAGATGTGCAGGTGCCCGAAGGTGCCTTAAATGAAGAAAAATCCCCGTCTAAAATGTTAAATCTTGATTAGAGAATGTTATTTTAATTGAAAGTCTGTAGCAAATGGTCAGTGGGACCGAAAACATTTAAATTGGTGTGTCCAAATGATTTTGGTGTTTGTTAAAATACTTTGTTAAATAACTATTTTGCATGTGAAAATAAGTTTAAGTAGTAGACGTCATAAAGTGATATTAGATTCGAGCAGATAAGTAAAGATTGCTTGTCTGCACGAAATGTGAAAGATGGCCAATAAATGGCAAGTAAGGAATACCTGATGTTTATCTAGAGATAAGTATCTGGATTTAGATTTGGTGAAGAACAAGATCTCATTAGAGATTGTTCGATAAGTAAATAGCACGAAATAAACAATCCTGTAATGGGATAGTTGTCACATGAAGTCTAGATAGCTTTTAGGATACTTGTGTTAGCAAGGACATAAAATCAAATCAAGATAATAAGGAATTATTTTTTCTCTGGCATACTTGGTAAGTATTGATTGAGAAAAAAAGTAGTAAAGAGATCGTTTGTCAGATAGATATTTGAAAAGTATAGATCAAGGACAAATTGAAGTAGAAAAAGATCGTTTGTCAGATATATACTTGAAAAGTATAGATCGAGGAAAAATCGAAGTAGAAAGAGATTGTTTGTCAGATATATACTTGAAAAATATATATCAAAGATAAATCGAAGTAGAAAGAGATTGTTTGTCAGATAGATACTTAAAAAGTATAGATCGAGGACAAATCAAAGTAGAAAGAGATCATTTGTCAGATATATACTCGAAAAGTATAGATCGAGGACAAATCAAAGTAGAAAGAGATTGTTTATCAGATAGATACTTGAAAAGTATAGATCGAGGACAAATAGAAGTAGTAAAGAAGATAATGTACAATAAATTGTTTATTTGATTCAAAGTAAAAGATTACAGGGCATCATCTGTAGAAGAGTTTAAGCTGAGCAGTGTTCCATGGGTACTCAAGCTGAACTTTATCTTCAGTCATAAGCCAATAAGTTTCGCTACCTATTTTGTTGCATACAATGTAGGGTCCCTCTTCGTTTTCTGATAATTTTCCAAAATTCTTAGGCTGAGTATGATCCTGTATTCGTCGTAGGACAAGGTCCCCAATACCGAATTTATGTTCTCAAACTTTCTTATTGTATGTTTTTTTTTAATTTATCATGGTAGCGTCCAAAATTTGCAATGGCCTTGTCCCTGGTTTCCTCGATCCAATTGAGGTTGCAAAGGAGGCCGAGTTCATTGTCTTCATCTGAAATTTTGCGTCGAGTACCTGGGAGATCGAGATATGAGGGTATGAC
The DNA here is from genome assembly GCA_014058105.1 of Kingdonia uniflora. Lineage (NCBI taxonomy): Eukaryota > Viridiplantae > Streptophyta > Magnoliopsida > Ranunculales > Circaeasteraceae > Kingdonia > Kingdonia uniflora. Next base: position 720,165 of record JACGCM010000003.1, read on the forward strand.
TGCTTCAGTACCGAAATCCATCATGAATGGAGTGCACCCTGTTGAGACTCGAGGAGTGGTGCGGTAAGCCCATAATACACTGAGTAGTTCGTCGACCCATCTACCTTTCTTATCGTCGAGGCACTTGAGTAAGCCAGATTTGATGCTTTTGTTGATGGCTTCAGCTTGTTTATTGCCTTTAGGGTAATATGGTGTGGAAGTTGTCAACTGAATCTTCTATTTATGAAGGAAAGCAAGGACTTTAGCGCTGATGAACTGTTTACCATTAATAAAACGTATTATTTGTGGACAACCAAACTGGGTAATGATGTGCTACCAAAGGAACTTGATGACCTCATTCTCATCAGTATGGCATAGAGGATCTGCTTCGACCTACTTGGTTAGTAATCGGTGGCAACTAAGATGAACCTTATGTTTCCTAATACAGGATGGAAGGGTCCAATGATATCGATTCCCCATCGTTTAAATGGCCAAAGGACATTGCTAACATGTAAGTCAAGGGCCGGGCTCTTAATGTCCTGAGAGTAGATTTTGCATTTGTAGCATTTACGAAAAAAGTCTTTACAGTCTTGTCTTATCTTGGGCCAATAGAGTCCTTGTGTGAATGCACGTTGAGCTAGTGATCTTCCAGAAATATGTGCACTACAAATACCTACGTGAAGTTCTCTGATCTTGATCTTAGCCTACTTCTGCGATATACATTCGATATGTGGTCCTTCTCGAGTGAGTCGATATAATAGACCATTTGGGACTTTGAATTGGGGGTACTTGGCTAAGAGGGATCGAGCTTCTTCTTTGGTATTGGGGAGGATGTTAGAGTTAAGGTAAGCATAAAATGGTTTTCTCCAGTCATCAGGGTCGTCATCTTCAGTAACGGTTAAGTGGAGTGTTGAAAAGATATCGAGGCTAGAGTGCTCAAGGATCTCAATTTATAATATTCTTTTTTCACTGTCTCCCAGCATGGCAGTAATGTAAGCTAAGGCATCGGCATGACAATTTTCTTGCCGAGGTAAATACGAAATGGTGGCATGCTTGAATTTTTTCATCTTTTCTTCGACCAGGGCTGCGTAATCAACCATTTTGCCTGTTGTCTTGAAAGTTTTGTTGTAAGGATTGGCAACGAGTAAGGAGTCGCATAGACTGTAAATTCCTCAGCTCTGAGAGTAAGTGCAAGATCGAGACCATGTAAGATGCCTTCATACTCTGTTTTATTATTGGTAGCATAGAATTTGAGTTTGATAGCTTTCTCTATGCGATGATTTGAAGGCATGACGAGGACTATGCCAATTCCAGAACCTTGTGGTCCTGCCGATCCGTCCATAAAAAGTCACCAACCGAAACTCTTGGACCATGCATCTGGTACTGCAATTGAGTCGTCGGTGAAGATTTCTTCGAGTTCTTCCCAATCTGGGTCTTCAGCGGGAAAATCTGTCAAAAAGTTGGCCACTGCTTGCCCCTTGATGGATTTTAGAGGTTCAAAAGAAATGTCATATTCCCCAAGGAAAACAAACCATTGTTGAACTCATCGAGATTTTTCCTTTTCGGAGAGTACGAGTTTTAGAGGGTATTTTGTAATGGCTTTGATGGGGTAAGCTTGGAAGTATGGACGGAGTTTTTGAAAGTTGTATACCATGGCGAGCAATTGCTTCTCTGTGGTAGTATATTGCTTTTCAGCAGACATATGAGTTTTACTGATAAAGTAAATAGGTTTCTCGATGCCAACAACTTCTCGAATAAGGACAAAGCTGATGGAGTTGTCAGTAATAGATAAGTACATGGTGAGTAATTTGCTATCAATGGGAGTACTCATTATAGGAGGATGCCTCAAGTATTGTTTATGATCTTGGAATGCCATTTCGCAGCCAGGAGTAAAAATAACTTCTTTTTGCTGTTTATTCGAACGAGGAGTGGGGTTGTCACGAAGAAGAAGGTAAAGAAGTTTACATCGATCAGATGACTTTGAGGCGAATCTTTGAAGATCGGCTATCTTGCTGGCAAATTTTTGAACATATTTTTTCGTTCGAGAAGAGAGCATTGCCATGAGTGATTTGATTTTAGCTGGATCGATTTTGATTCCTCTTTTGCTTACTAGATGGCCCAAGAATTTTCCAGATACAACGCCAAATTGACATTTCTCTGGGTTGAGTTTCATCTGGTATTGGCGAAGGATATCGAAGATAGTTTGGAGGTTGTGGAGATGATCTTCCTTTTTAAGGCTTTTGCATATCATATCATCGATATAGACTTCCATAATTTTGCCGATCTGATCTTTGAACATTTGGGTGACCAGTCGTTGGTAAGTAGCTCCAGCATTCTTTAACCCAAAAGGATTTACTGTGAAATTGTAGAATCCTCTTTCGGTTATGAAAGTGGTTTATTCGAGTAGAACTTGGTTGTATCCCGAGGCGGTATCCATCATAGAAAGAAGTTTGTGTCTTGCGACTGAGTCGAGAAGTTGCGGAATTAATAGTAGCAAAAAACTATCTTTGGGTGTGAATTTGTTGGGTTCAATAAAATCAACACAAACCCGTATTTTACCATTTTTCCTGGGCACGGTGATGATATTGGAAACCCACTTCGGATATTTAGGTTCCCGAATAAAGCAGACACGAAGGAGTTTATCAATTTCTTCGCTGACTGCATCTCGAAGTTGGGAAGCTATATTCCGTCATTTTTGGATGACTACTTTACTGTCTGGATGGAGGTTGAGGTGGTGGCAAGCGATAGAAGAATCGATTCCGTGCACTTCTTGAAAAGTCCAGGCGAAGACGTCGATGTTTATCTTAAGTAGCTGAATCATGGCTTTTTTTTCGTCGATTGACAGCTTGGATCCAATGAAGGTTGTGCGCCCGGGGCCATTTAGTTCAGCAGTTTCAACCATTTCAGCATCATGTTACTCAAATGTGGGTGGTGCGTCATGCTGTTGTTATTATGCCTTGAGAAGTTTAGCTGTATGAGGGTTGACTGTGGTATTTTCGCACATTCGTGCGACTTCTTGGCTGCCCTTGATTTCAAAGACTTCGTGATTCATAGGAAAATGTAGTGCTAAATGATAAGTCGAGGGTACTGCTTTGATTGAATATAACCAACTGCATCCCAAAATGCCCAAATATTTGGATTCTGCATCTATGACAAGAAATTTGACGAATGTGTTTTTGAACCTGCTTGAACTGGCAGAGTGATTTCTCTTGTGGCTGATTCTTTTGAACCATTGATGCCTGTGATTGTTGTTGTCAAAGCTTTTATTGAATGTGTATGGCCTAAGACTTCGATTGCTTTTCAGAATAAGACATCTGTGGCACTTCCGGTGTCGATGAGAAGTGTATGTATGTAATCTTGTCCCACTTTTAGCATAATAACACGAGGGTCATCATGAGGGTATTGTACATGACTGGTGTCGCAGTCCTCAAACGTTATTTGGTAAGGACGTTTTGATTTGTTGGTACTTGGAAGAAGTTTTGCCAATTTGTCTGAGGAAGTCATTTTGCAGCAAGACGTAATACGATCGTCTTGTTTTCTTTTCTTCCCATTATCGATCTCGATCATGTACAAATGGCGAGCTGGGCCCTGAATATGATTCTGTTCGACTTTAGTAGTTTTTGCATGTTCGTAGAGAAATTTTTGAATGTCGACGACATAATTGTGGAGTCTTCCAGCTAAGAGGATACGGTGAAAGATACGAATGAGGGAGTAACAGCAATCAGTTTTATGACTATGCATATTATGATACTGACATAAGGGTCTGTTCGGAAGATCTGTAATAACCTGTGGCGCGCGATAACACTCGTCTCCCTTTATCATTGGCAAGATAGCGGAGAGGGTTATTGTCATTGGTGGTAGAATTGGGACAGGTCTGTTTGGTTTGCCCTATTTAATTATAATGTTATCAGTATTTTTTACAGGCGACTTCGGTGCTGCTGTAGTGGCTGTTCTTTGGGACGGGGTTGAAGATGCTTCTCGAGAATGTATGGCAGATGAGCTTTCCACCTTATCTTTCTTAAAGCGCTCCAGCTCGATATAATTATTAACCACGTCAATCATTTCGGGACTGTATGTGTTTTGTGTAGAGTAAGCTCTTCGCGAACTTTTGAGTCGATGTGCAAGGTGGAGGTAAATGCTGGAACCACGATTTTGGGGTCTGAATTTTCAATCTTCCGTGTTTACTGCAGGAAACATTTATAAAAACTTGCCAAGGTTTCTTTCGCGCTTTGCTCGAAGTAAAACAAAGAGTCTACGGTGATTTCACGCTCCCTAGCATGAACGTAGTTCAATTCAAAAAGATTTTGTAATTGGCTGAAAGAGGTGATTGAGGCTTCGTTTATAGTTCAGAACCATCGGAGTGGTTCCTCTTTTAGGCTCATTTTAAATAGTCGATACAGCATATGGTCGAGTTTAGAGTATAACCCAACAACGGCTTTGAAATGTTGAACATGTGTAAGTGGATCAATGAGGCCTGCATACTGGATAATTTGGGCATATTTTGGAGATATGGGGAGATGGTGTTTTTTTTTATCCTATCAAGCGCTGATCGTCGACCCGGGATATCAGAGTTGATGGCTTGAATTCTGCTGTTAAAGTCATTGTGAGTGACAAATTTCTGTGGGGGAAAAGGTAAGGCTGCAACCTGAGGAGCAAAGTCGCCTTGTCCCTATGGTCCCAATCAATCTCTGATGGGCCTTCTTTTAGGCGGAGGGGTTTGATGACGTGTACGTCGGCTTCCTTGGGTTGTCGAGGCCAAAGAAATTAATCCAAAATTTTAAGAGGCTTTATTAGCATTTCCAGATTTGGATCGAGATATTCGTTGGTCGTCCTCTCTCGGCAGATTATCGCGTTGAACTAATCTTGATCGATGTTCACTTCGAGCCAGTGGTGGTGATGCTTGGCGAGCCGTGATTTGATCTTGTGTTTTTCACAACCTCCCCATCTCTTTTTGATATGTTTGACTCTACTAATTCAGTGCTTTTCTGTGTTCGTCCCTCTTTGTTTGTAGAGCTTGAGCGTGGACACGCTGATCCTCCAGTCTCTGATATTTTTTCTGCTGCCATTTGTTTTGAAGTTCAAGGACTGCACCGTGAGATCAAGAGCTCCTGGAATGTTTTTATCTCTTATGGTACTAGAATGACTTTTCAAGTTCATGTTTATCATCAGATGGTGTTCAGATTGGAAATGGTAGAAAAAAGTATGGTAATTCCCACAGACGGTGCCAATTGTAGTGGCGTGTTTTCCGGGAGGAAAACCTTCGCCAATACTTGTTCGTAAGGATTGCATAATAAAGATCTATCAACCAAGATTTTACGTGGAAAACTCAGGAGAAACTTAGAAAAACCACGGCCTCGAGGAGGATTTGATGTAAAATCTAGTAGATGCTAGTTATTACAAGTTTTCAGAGTGTTGCTAGTGATTAGGATAGAGAAATACAAGACTTTCGGTCCTTTAGAACCTATTCTCTGCCTATATTTATAGCATATACAGGCAGTTTACAAAAAGAATGAAATAGTCTCCTATTCCGGGAGTAGTGGGTAAACTTTGCGGATCTCTAACAGTTCCTTCTTGATCGGGATTCTACAGCTAATTTTGGTAAGTCGAGGACTCACAAAATCTTCTAGAATGTTGTACTGTCTTCGACTACAGAGTGCTGAGCTGTCTTTGACTACAAAATGTTGGCTTATTCTTGTCAAATCTGGGGAATATGATACTATAACTGGGCAGGGCAACACTATAACACATTCATAACCCCTTTTTGAAAGAAGGTCAGAGGAATTCTAAGGCCATATACGACCTAATTCAAAAAATACAAAAACCTATCCCTGGGGCCTGATATCCCGAGAGCATTATAACATAAGAGATTAACCCCCTCACCAATCCCTCTATCCTTCTTCCACTTTGTCAAGCATGGGACTTGGTAGTAGATAGCCTCCTCTCCTTTACCGGGGAAATAAACCATAAACCATAAACCTTGCTCCTCCACATAACCTCCCATTTCTCCCTCCAATTTCTTTTTATATTCAAGTATTCTTTCCCTACATCTACCCCCTCTGGGTATATTACATGGACTTTCTCCCTCTCTGATCTATCCTCCCTTTTTATCACCTCCTCATCCTTACTGGGTTCCCTACCCTCTGTGCTTCTCTCATCACTATTTACAATTTCATCCACCACACTACACTCGTCCCCCCTCCCCGACAATGATGTTTCCTCGGGGCTGGACGATACTACAAATTTACTTACGGAATACTAGGTTTAGACCGCATATCAAACCTCTAATATACATAATTTTTTTTTTCATTTTTTCTACATTACATACAGAAAAAATAAACCCACCTTCTACCCAGTCAACACGTCTATTTTACAAATTCCCAAAACAAAAGTAAAAATCAATCATTTCAAATTTCCCCCTTCTTCCCCAAATATATATTTTCTCCCTCTAACAGTCTAGTCACATACCTAAACTTATATTTCCCATTTTTATTCAAACACCCTAAAACCCCTACATTATCAGATACACATATCAAATAGGTTATTATACATATTAAACAGATTACTACAAATATCATACAGATTACTAAACAAATCAACCGGACATAACTTTATATTATCAACCTATACTTGAAGAACAATAATCCTCTGCTTTACCCAAATGTCTTTTCGAGAATAAATGCTCCCGTCGCTTCTCAGACAATTTTCTATCACCTGATGAAGATTTCCTTCTCAAATCACACTCAGTACTCAAACGTTCCTCTCCTTGGAAATAAGATTGATGCAACTTTTTTTTCTCTCTAAAACTGTAGATAATTTATGAGGGAGATAGAGGCACACTTTTATACTCTCCCTCGGTTTGTGTAATGACGGCTCCTTCTGACACGCGTTAGCCATCCCTACTATCTCTGCAAGTACATCTTTTCGGTTGAAGGAATCATCATGATTTTTGTGATAATGTCTACCGTCATCACGTCTGTCCTTATTGTCTGCCATTACATAATTTTGCACCTCTTCCTCAAATATAGTACAAACGACCAGTCACCATATTTTAATACCCTGGCAAGATTGTACAACTTTCCTAAAACAGTTCAATATTTAAAATTTGCAGATATCAATACAGTTGTTAAAATCCTACAACTGTCTCCCACAATATCTGTACATAAAGATTAAAACAGAATATTTTATTTTTATTCAATCAGATCGAGACATCACATTCATTTATCTTCTCAAGATCCTTCATCTTACATTTATTTAAACCCAACCACAGAACACTTAAAAATAGGTTACTTATTACGAGCACCATGACTTCGAGCTTACCGAACTCCCCAGTCACATCTAAAAATGCCTCGGTGATGCGCCTCTCCACACATAATGATCTCCCTCCTTGCTGCCCTGACATCCTCTTCAATGATCTTATCACATGTGAGCTGTCGAACTGTCAATTCCCATACTGTGGTACTCAACAATGACCTCTGAAACACGTCGCACCAAATTTTTTGGTCATACTCTACACGCTTCCCTACTTCATCTAGTCCAGTCAGATTTAACAGTCATTCTGGCAATACGACATCATAAGGGAGTCGACAAAAATACTGTTCACGAAGTTCAGCAACCTTGATATAAAAATGACCATCTGTTGCCTGATAAGCACGCTGAGCACGAGTCCTCATCATGGATAAACTCACCACCTCCACAGCAAAATTATCCCTGCAGAAGATGCAAATCAAAGCAGCCAAGATTCATGATTATATAGCCGCCAGGAAGATCTTTGTAAATATCACCCTACTAATTTGGCCAAAGGATATATGGTTCAAAGAAAGTTAACAGAACAATAAAATATCAATATCAAATGCAGAATATTGTGACAGGTCATTCTTTCCATAGTATGAAATATCTCCTCCGATTTTGTACGAGAAAACATACAAGATCACGCAAATCCATTAGTAGCACCTATAGATCAATGCCTACCTTTCTCGCAGTTTGAGTACACAGATCACAGAAAACAATATCTAACTACTTCCTCGAACTCCTCTCTCTTCAACCCCCGCTATAACTACTGTTTACTCTTGCACACACAGAACTCCTTTCAGCTTAATTTTTCCTATCTTACCCCATGATATATAACTCCTATTTTTCAAACATTAAACTACACAGACAAGTTTGTGACAAAGAATCATGACCTCAGAGCGAAGTTATTTCATTAATTCAAAATTTTCTTTACAGGATACTTTACAGATAACAAAATGTCTCCAATAATTATAACAGATTACATCACAAAGTTACAGTTTGAATTACTTTTCAAGAATCAGCAGAGAAGATGATGAAAAACTGAAGCAACTTCCAAACCCTGATCCCATGCTATAAGATCTGAGAAGCAGTCAGAACTAGAAATTATAGAAGAAAGATCTTCTTCATAGCCAAAATCTATGGTCCATGGAAGAAAATGATCCTCTGTATCCTCCCATCTCTTCTACCATAACCCCACCCAGCATGCTAGAGACAGACGGAAGGTCCTACCTTTTAGAAAGAACTTATTCACTAGCAGGATACCGTTGAGACTCCCTCGGACGAATGCCTGCCGCTTCATCTTCAGTTGTAATAGCCACCTCCACCAGTAAATAAAGCCCATTTTGGCACTCTGCCTCAGATGTCAGTAAATAGTGAAGTCGCGCCATCTGATAATAATCATCACCTGCCTCCATCACTTTTTTATATGACATACGGTGATAGGTAGGCGACATAGGAATCGCTATAGACAAATTCAGAGGTTGGTACCCAAAGTATTGGATACGTAATTCCTTCATCTTTCTATCAATCCTAGACTCCCGAGATTGGTTCCTGGTAGTCACCATACTCTTAACAGTCAAGAAGTCACAACAGTCAAGAATGGAAAAGAAGGGAGTCAGAAACAAAGACTTGGTTCCTCACTCTCACTTCCGAATGCCTTTTATACTATGATCAGCATTTAAAACAGACTCTTCAGATTCCTAATGACAGAAGGATTTCCCATGCCAATAAACATTGACTAGAACCATTGGTTCTAAAAAGCCCAAAAGGCACAAACAAGATACTTATGAATAAGCATTGGAAATGATTCCCAAATTTTAGCCATAGCATTAATGACACTTCTCAACCAATACCTCTCGCCCGCAAGGTTTCTCATATTGCTGGCTAAGAGGGGGAAGTTGCAGTGGCGTATTCTGCATCACAAACTTATGCTTCATCTTTGAACTATATACGAGCTTTTGATCTCACCAATAGAGCACGTGGCACAAAAAGAAAATACAACACAAATTTCTCAACCAACACCACTCATCAATGAGGCTCCTCATACAATTGGTTGAGAGCTGTCTTATAATAGCTTATTTTGAATCTTGAACTCAAAGCTTCATCCTTGACCTCGTCAGCATACATAAAATACAACTAAAGACATATTCAATATTCCTCAGTTCGAGTCATCGCTTTTGACCTCCACATCAACAGTTTGATGTACGCAAGTGTACAATCATCAATAAAACCATTACACAGCAATAGAGGTCTAAATGTTACATCATCTGGTTAAAGAATATCATACATCTACTTTATAACGTCTACCATTAGGAATATTAATGGTCATCAAGCGGTCATATGATGAGTCCTATAAATAGGACTTGAGAACTAGAGATTGAGGAAAGACAATTCGATACAGAAGAATCCCTACCCCAAAACTTCATAGATTCAGAGTGCTCATTATAATAGCTAGCATTCTTAATAACAACTCTATCTTTCTAAAATCTTCAAGAGAGGACGTGGTTTTTAACCTATTCAAAGGTTTTCCACACTAAACTTTTGTGTTAGTTATTATTAGTGTTTTGATTACATCTAGTGTAAAGGCTAAGTCTGGATCCCAGAATTATGCTATTACAGTTAACATTAAGCAAATGTAAAGCCATCTCTAAGATGTATATTATATACTCAAGTGATAGGTCTACATGTGTCTCCATAGATACCTTTGGGAAAAATACTGAAGATCCCACTCTACCTTGGTCATAATAGGATGAACAATAGACTTTCCTTAAAATAAATTGTTAAATGTATACCTTATGGATCCTCTCCCCTTTTAAGGAAAATCGAAATATATTCTTTTTAATCCTCTTCATTATCTTAGCCCAGAGGAGTGTATTGGAAACCGTTCTAATAGCGTGTAATGCACCGAGTCTGGTTATCATTTTCTCTTATCATCTTTATGAGATAACCATTATCATGTATGTCCCAGCAACTCTGTAAAATCCAGTTGGATTTACTAGTATAGAACGCGGACTGGATACCATATATCGTACTACTACGGAGTAATAGTGTGACACTCCCAGTGCCTTCTATCATGTTGGCTGTGTCAATGATAGTCGTGACATCCCCGATACAGAAGGTCAGATAGATGAAATAGGTCGATTTCTTCAAAGGATCAAGTGCGTGGTACTGTAATATCTTAGATATGTGTCACTACTTATCTGATTATCAGTTAATACTAGCAGATTGATTCACATGGAAAGTTGTATATAGCAGATCAACTATTTTACATAGAATTTAACTGCTTCCCAAACAAAAAATTTACATAAAAATCAAGAAACAATCTCATATATGTGATATCGAACTGGTAAAGAATTCACGACTCATTCTGTTAAACTATCCAGTTAAGAATTCACGACTCAATCAAAGATAGTACTAATAAAGTAAAACTACTACTATGCAATAAGTAAATTTACTACTTGGCAATGCTTTCTAGGTGACATCACTCATCTACTGAGAATTTGCTACTAATTACTCTTAGAACTTGATCCAGAGTTGCATTGGTATCATATGATAAGTTTAAGGCCGCAGACTCTATCGTAGCGGGGTATGCGCAAGCTGCGATCACATGATAAGTCAGGGGTGCACTTCTTGGATCATCTAGGGTGTCTTGCAATACCATAATCAGTGCCTGACTATCTCATATCTAGCTTCGAATTCTTCTTTTTCCATTTTGGTTCATTAGTAAACATATTGTTAAACCATTTCCTCTGGTTACTGGTGGCAGGAATTTTAATTATGCCGTTATTGTTACCTTTCATCTATCCACGGCTGCGACCTTGTCCGCAGCTTCCCTTGCTACTAAACCCAGTATTGGGCGACTGAGGTACATGCTTAATCTTAGTAAGCATAAACTTGTAGTTCTTAACCAGTAGCTTATTATTTTGCTTAGAAATATAGAAAACTTCAATCTAGTCTGCGTGCACAGTGAACTATTAATTATTTCCTCGGAATTACAATATTTGAAGCATAGAAAGTTAACAAAATGTTCATAATAATATAATATTATTCAATGGCATCAGATTTATTGGATATGTTTCCCATACGCTAGCATCGATCACACGCCATGCAGAAAGCGCGTACTTCTTTAAAAATAGTAGGCCAGTATAAACCAAGCTATATAACTTTTTATGCTCCCCCCCCCAAATGCCCTTCGCATGGATGAACATGACAAAATTGTAAAACACTGTTTACTTCTTGCTTTGGTATACAACGTCTGATTACTTGGTCAACATCAAATTTATATAAATATGGGCTATCCCATCTGTAGTACCTAACCTCATACAAAACATGACTTTTCTTTTGCTTAGACCCATGCCTCAGTATGTGCTCTATAGCCAAGGAATTAACAATATCTGCATACCAGGGTGTTGAGGATGAGGAAATGGTCATAAGTTATTCATCTGGAAATGACTCGGTTATAGGTATTTCGTCATTATCATTTAATAGTTTAGATAAGTGATCATCGACAACATTTTTTACACCTTTTTTATCTCGTATTTCTGGGTCGAATTCATATAGTAATAGTACCCACCTAATTAATCAGGCTTTTTCATCCTTTTTGGACAAGAAATACTTTAGTGCAGAGTGGTCACTAAATATAATTACTTTTGATCCAATGAAATACAATCAAAATATTTCTAGAGCGAAAACAACTGCTAGAAGCTCTTTCTCAATCATTGCGTAGTTGAATCATGTACCACTCAGGGTACGGCTCACGTAATAAATAACATGTGGCTTACCATTAACCCTTTTTCCTAGAACTGCTCCTATCACGCAGTCTGATGCATTGCACATAAGTTCAAATTGAAGACTCCAATCAGATGGTGGAATAATTGGTACTAAAGTCAGACCCGTTTTAAGCCTTTCAAATGCAGCCAAACATGTATCATTGAATTTGAATTAAGTATCTTTAGCAAGCAGCTTGCACAAGGGCTGTGCAATCTGATTAAAATCTTTAATAAATCTTTGGTATAAATCCGCGTGACCTAGGAATGACCTGATTCCTCTTATGGACGAGGAATGGGGTAACGTAGATATAATGCCATATTTTGTTGGGTCGACAGAAATTCCATCTTTTGATATAATATGCCCAAGGACAATTCCTTATATGACCATGAAATGACATTTCTCCCAATTTAAAATTAAATTCGACCATTTACATAGTGCAAGGATAAGATCTAGATAATGTAAACATTCATCATATAATGATCCGAAGATGGAGAAATCCTCTATGGATGCCCCTAAGAAGTATTTTACCATGTCAGAAAAAATGTTCATCATGCACCTCTAAAATGTTGCGGAGGTATTACATAATCCAAAGGGTAGATACCTTTTAACCCTTTCTATTGCTTTTGTCAAAGAAATTTACCTTTGAAGCGTGAAAGCGGAGAGAGGTTTGTCCCAGAGATTAATTTATCCATCAACCTGAGAGAACAAAAACAATATATTGATAAGAACTTATATCAAATTAAGCTCAGGGGAACAAAACCCAGAAATAAGGCAGTCATAGGAGCTCAGTGGTCGACGATCGCTACTGGCTAGCCTTTGGTTGGTGGGATCCCTGTCTCCTTAATTTGTTATTGTATGTTCTTGAGGTCAAATGAACTTTAACCCTAAGTTAATCACATTGACTTCTTATCCTAATAGAAACTTATTTAACCTACAAAAACCTAAAAATGACATAAATTGTACGTTAAATCTAATCTACGATTTCTATCTAATCTAGAAATTACCGTTACCTCCTTGACAATAATACCATTTGATAGACCGTCGTTAGTTTAATCAAAATCATACTTACTAATTAATGTAGTAAAAGGAAAGTAGGGTGTTAATCCACATAGAGATACATTATTCTAGGGTAAACTAAAATTTAGGGGAAATGGGGTTTGGTTCGTCGGACTTCTACGCTTAATCTAGGTGTCATAATTCAAATATTAAGGATAATAAACCTTCATATTCTACTCTATATTAGTATATTAGGGTTTAATTTAATAGGTTTTCGGTCTTCTCTTAGAATTCTTTCTTCTAAATCGAATTTGAGGGGTTCAATTTTTTTTTTGATCTCTTCGCGAAGAACATATCAAAGAGCCAAATCCATTAATATTTAAACTCAAATCCTAGGTTGCTAACCTAGGGCTTATTCCTCCTTTTTCAAAAACAAGAATAATTCCTAGGTCTAGAAGTTACTCAGTGGATTGAGAAGCCAATTCCTTATTCTTGACACCAATCTCTCTTCCAGGTTAAAATTATTCTCCTCTTCCCTAAACTCGTCCAGTTCAGAAGAGTTGAGGAACTACTCTTAAGAGTAATCAAAGACCTCCAGGTTAGATCTATTACATGCAAGAAAATCCTAACATACACCTATAAAGTTTTTTTCTTAGATCTAATCTGATGGGATTAGCCTTGCAATATTTTAATAATAAAAAACAATTGAAGAATAAGATATAACTTTCATTAAGTCTTAAAACTAAATTTAGGGATAAATTCTTAGTTCTCAAGCTCTTTAAGATCCAGCGAAAACAAAAATTAATTTAAGAGATGGAGAATAGAACATTAAATAGGAAAACCCTGATCTTGAAATGTTTTAACTACCCTCTATCTTCTCCAGCAGTGAAAGTTGAGAATTCGATAAAGATTTTCTCTTATCAAACTACCTCGAGATGTGTGCCAAAGAATTACAATTCTTGACCATCGATGGCTGGCAATCGCCGGTGAGGTGCCCTTGTCCAGCGGCGATCGCTGGTAGGTGGTGGCCAGAATCCTCCCTCTTCTAGGGTTCTTCTTTGCTTGCCTTGTAGACTGTAATTTAAGTTCAACCTCTTGATCCCTTTTTTCAGTGATGATTTTGATTTTTAAAGATCTCAAATAAACCAATTCTAATTGAAATTGATATGCTGAAATGCTGGAAATCCTCATTATGATTTTTGTGTCATTTTATCTCTAATTTGGCCATTTTCTTGCCAAATTGACTCCAGTAGAGTAGAAAACCTAAAAATGAGGTAACTAGGCAATAATTAGATAAAAATGGTTTCTGGACGGCAAAAAATACATGTAAAAGGGGCTTAAATTATGCACAAAATGTGCTTATCACGTCCCCATGCGATAATCACACACCCTTGTGGGTTTCACATACGCGTGAGCATTCCATCTACTACTCACACATGTAACTTATCTAAAAGTAGTATCTTTTATAACGCGAAACATCACTTTACCCCTGTCTAATATGGGACTAAACCAAACATAAATAAATACATTCAAACTTTAAAAATAACACGTGAGTTTTATTTCCAGCAATCCCCCACATTTGAATGTACACGGTAAAATAGAAAAGACTGTCATTGAGAATAATGTTAGGAATGAACCTGCGCCGGTAAAGGTGTCTTGTGAACTTGAACCTTCCCTAGTGATAAACTATCAGATTTACTTGGCTAATTAGTGAACATGATGCCTTGGGCTATTTAGCCATTGGTGTAAACCTAGACAATAAATTTCACTTAGTTCTTTTTCGGTTGCAGATAGTTCTTCAAGTTGTGTTCATTTTGACTCCGAACAATCTTGGATTCATGAGTGCTATTAGAAAATTCAGTCTTATCAATTCTCACGGAAGTGGCCCTCACTTCTTACTCATATAGGTGATGTCCTATTAAAAGTACCCTGTTGTATCCCAATTGTATACACAAGCTATATATAGGAATCATTAACAATATATCTTATCCTAAACTTCGCTGTAAGTTACATTGCTATAACATGGAATGTGGGATGGAGATATTTCTCTACATTGCTCAAGGTGAGTAATCCTCAACTAGTTTTCCTATTGAACTTAGATCTTTGGATCCTCCAGTCAACTAGATTAGGTTACCATTGATATTACTAGCAGATAAAGGGCTATAAACCCATTCCTTTTGATGTGTTCTTTACTTGCCCCTTTGACTACCCTTTTGTAAATAGGTCTACTAGGTTGTCCTGTGACTTCATAAAGTCAATGAATATTACTTCATTCGTAAGTAACTGCTTCACAGTATGGTGTCTTCGACGTATGTGTCTAGATTTACCATTGTACACCTCATTTTGAGTCCTTGCTATAGCTGCTTAATTATCACAATGAATGAATATAGTAGGTACATGTTGAGGCCACAAAAGAATATCCTCTAGAAACTCTCGAAGCCATTTTGCTTCTTCTCTAGCTTTATCTAAGGCTACGAATTCAGATTCCATACTAAATCGGGCAATACATGTTTTTTTTATGGCATTTCCATAATAATACTGCACCACCAAGTGTAAAAACATATTCTATTGTGAATTTTGACTCTTTTGAGTATGATATCTATTTTGCATCACTATATCCTTTAAGTACAGCGGGATAAGTAGTGTAGTGTAGTTCATAGTCTAGGGTGTACTTCAAGTACTTCAAATCCTGACTATGTTCAAATTTTGGGTTGCTCGTATAACGACTCAGTTTGCTTACCGAATAACCAATATCTGGTCTAGTACAGTTCATAATATACATGAGACATCCAATGATGCGAAAGTATTCAAGTTGAGAAATGCTTTCTCCTTGATCTTTCCATAAGCGCTAAGATCTGCCAAATAGTGTTTTCATACTATTACAGTCAAACTTATTGAATCTCCTGAGTATATTTTCTATGTAATGTGCTTATGACAACACAATTCCTCTTCAAAGTCCTGTTAATCTTAATACCAATAATAACATCTGCTACACCGAGGTATTTTCTGTCAAAGTTCATGGTCAACATTTTCTTAGTAGACTTTATTTCATTAGTATTAGTCCCCATAATGAGCATATCGTCTACATACAAACAAACGTTTACGCATGCATCATTAATGCGTTTAAAATAAACACATTTTTTGTATTTATTGATTTTGAATCCATCATTTATCATGACACGATCAAATTTTTCATGCCATTGTAACATTGTTTGTTTTAATCCATATAAGGATTTAACAAGCCTACAAACCTTATTTTCTTGTCCTTTGACAATGAACCATTCAGGTTGGTTCATATATCTCTTATCGTCTAAATCACCATTTAGAAAGGTGATTTTAACATCCATTTAATGTATTTCAAGCTTATGTAAAGCTGCAATAACTATCACATACGTATGGATGTTATCCTTGTAATTAGTGAATATGTGTTAATATAATCTTGGCATTCCTTTTGCCTATTCATCTTCCTTTTAAAGATCCATTTATAACCTAGCGGTTTGTATCCAGATGGGAGATTCACCACCATGTATGATTTAGCATAATAGAATCAATTTTACTATTCACTACTTCTTTCCAATTAGAAGCCTCAGGAGTGGACATGGCATCCTTGAAGGTTTGAGGTTCATTCTCTAACATGTTAGTCAAATTCCCTGGACCAATTCTCACGAATACAGTAACGTCTGAGCTCTATAACTTGTTCAAAAGTTTGTTTTGGAACTGGTTCAGAACTTACAGGTTGAAGATCCCTACTTGACGCAACATTATGTGATCTTTTCTGAGTAATTCATAGTATCACTTTTTTTGCTTGAAAAAATATTCTCAAAGAATATAGCATCATGTGATTTTATTATAGTGTTCTCATGTATGTTAGTGATCTCAGATTTGTGAACCAAAAATTTGAATGCACTACTATTATTAGTTTTTCCAATAAAAATGCAGTCCATTGTTTTTGGTCCCAATATCACATGTTTGGGAACTGGAACTTGTACCTTTGTAAGACACCCCTACACTTTTATGAATTTAAGCGAAGGTAATCTACCGGTCTAATGTTCATAAGGAATGTTATTAGTTTTTTCGTGGAGAATTTTATTTAGTAAATAGTTGTTAAAAGCAAAGCCTCCCCCCCTCCCCTGGTTTTGAGGTAAACCAAAACTAATAAGCATGACATTGACCATATCTTTTAATGTTATATTTTTCCTCTAAGCAACTCCATTTTGTTGGGATGTATAGGGCACTGTTGTTTGGTAAATAATACCTTTCTGAGCACAAAACTCTTCAAAGAATGATGAAACATATTCACCACCTCTATCTGACCTTAGATTTTTAATCTTTTGTCAAGTTAATTTTCTACCACATTTTTGAAAAGAGTAAACATTTCTAATGCCTCATCTTTACTTCTGAGTAGGTACACATGTCTATACCTAGTACAATCATCAATAAAAGTAATGAAATACTTTTTTTTACCTCTTGTTTGGACAAATTCAAATCATATAAATCACTATGTATTAATTCGAGATGTTCTTTTTTCCTTTTATCAATAGAATAAAAGAGTTGTTATGCAAACTTTGCTTTAACACATGTTTCCCATTTATGCTTCCAATCAATGCTAAATTTAGGTAAGAATCATAAATTAAATAATCTGCGCAAGGAACCAGTATTAACATGGCTTATAGTTCATGCCAAACATTAAAAGACTCAAGAAAATAAACATAACCTTCAATCTTATTGATAATTATAGGGGTTATATCAACTTTAAACTTAAATAAGTCATCGCTTAAGTAGCCATTCCCTACAAACATTCCACTCTTAGTCATGATACATTTCTCTGACTCAAATACAAGTCTAAAACCCTTCTTGCTTGATACTGCACCAGAGACCAAATTCTTACGAATATAAGGAACTTGAAGAACTTCATTTAGAGTAAGTTCTTTTCCTGATATGAATTTTAGGATCATCTTTCCAAGAGTAAATTTGAGTAAACCCCCCATACGTGTATACCATATTGACATTGACCCCCATATTCGCTAAAACTAGCCTTTACCCCCTATTCTAGCCTGAGCAGTCAGTCCAACCTTGTTGACTGGCATTGACTCCGATTGACTAATGTTATTTTTTGAAAAACTCAATAATGCCCTTTTGTTATTTAATAAAATACAGCCATTGAATGAACGATTGCTTCTCTTCTCTCTGCTCCTCTTTGCTTCTCTTCTTCTCTCTGCCAACACTCTTCTTCTCTCTACTCGCGATGATTATCTTATTCTTCTCTCTAGTTTTAGCTTGAAGTTAGGGTTCCAAAGCATTTAACAAAGAACTAAGAAATAGGAGGTGAAAGACATCAATTTCCCACTAATGTGGAGGTAATACTTCTATAAACTCTGTTAATTTAAAGAAAAACACTTCAATTTATGTAGTGACCCGTAATTTTTATTATTATTTATTGGTATATATCCCTTTCTGCATATATTCCTATCCATTTAGCATCTACATTTATTGCCTTACATTAAGTATTCTGCATATATTCCTTCTATCCTTTATGCATCCATTTTATTCCTTTTGGGCAGGTTTTGGAGTTAAATTCATTTTTTGCATTTTCGGTGATTTGGTGGTTATTAGGAGGAGGTGGTTGTGTTGTAGTTTTGGGAACCCTTGGTGGGGATGGTGGTGGTGTGTGATCTGGGGTGGATCTGTGTTAGGTTTTCTCCTTTGGGTTCCTCCAGTTTTCGTTGGAGGAAATATTTTGTTTTTGGAGTTCTGGGCTATTTCTGTTCAGTTCTATTCGAACAAACCCATTTTTGTTCGAATAAGTTTCATCATGCTCATTTTTATTCTAACAAACCTTACTTTGTTTGAATAAGTTTCATTCTGCCTCATCTTATTCGAACAAACCCTTTTCATTATGTTCGAACAGGATTTCTTATGTTCAAATACATTCCTGACTAATTCATTATATTCAAATAATTTTTGTTCTGTTCGAATTGATGTCTGTTTAGTTGATTTCTTCCTGTTTCATTTTGTTCGAACAAGTTATTTCTGCTCGAACAAGGTTCTACCTGCTTTGTTTTGTTCGAATAGAAATATGTTCTATTCGAGCAGAGTCGCGTTTTTTGCTACATGTTGGGTCCTTAACCTCATTTCTCTTTTATTCAAAACACCCTCTCACTCTCTCTCTCCCAAATCAAAATCCCTTATATCCCAAATTTGAATCCAATCCGCCCCCTTGCTCGCCAATTCTTCACCGTGATCTTCGCTTTTATCCTTGGTGAGTAATTTCCCTATTCCTTTACGTTCTTTTCACCCGTATAGAGGTTGGGTTGATTTCTAGGGGTTGGGTTATTATTTGGTTTCCTGTATTATTTGATTAATTGTTGTTACAATTCTCTGTTGTAGCTTATCATGTGTTCCGTTAGCCGAATCGCTGATTCTGGGTTTTGGAGTTCCGGTTTTAGTTTTATCAGGACCTAAGATTATTATCAGGCAAGTCCCCATCATTTATAAATTCCTCTACTAGTTAATAGATGCTGATTAGAGTAGTACTCTATGTAGAGAGGTGCATGTGATTTAGTTTTGGTATAATATTATATTTTTCTGTATAAGTTGTTAACCCATAAGTTACTTATCCTGTAACTTGGTTTATTGTTTGTATTGGACTTTGGGTTTAGTTAGAAGCTGTTAGTGTGGTATTCTCGTAGCTGTGTTCTTGTTGATGGTTTCGGTCTTCAAGAGACTAATGTTAGTTAGATGTGGTGACGGTTAGGTTACTGTTTCATCTAAGATTTGATGATACAACTGAGTCGCTGTTCATTAAGTTTTAGGATTGTTTGCCACGCTCTTATACAGGTGTTCATCCTATCTGTGATGCCGGGTTTACGGCTGTTGTGTTTTGATTCTTGGGATTTGTTGCATCTTTAAATCATGTAAAACTCTTTTAACTTAACGAGATCGGATACATAACCCAGCTCTACATCAATTAACCTCCGATAGGACCGCAGGAGTCCTACATCGGGTTAAAATAGTAGGTAAAGAACTGGCTGTAAACACTATCATACCTTTTATACCCATCCGGGAGTGTGGGAAGGTATGAGACAGTCTGAATCCGATGCTAGACTTATCCTCGATGAGGTTAAAATTCCTTGGAATGAAAATAAAGTTTCGACGTTGGCTCCATGGGTTGAAAATCCTGAAACACTTTGATCAACCAATATTATAATAGGATTGTGAAAACGTTTTAAAATATTAAAGCATACAACATTTGGAATAATTGTGGGATTATCCCAGTTCATCATGTCATATCATATCATCATCATATATCATTATTCCTTGTAACTATTCCATTTCTCTAAACTCCTATCTCTATTTTTTTGTTCTTATAACTCTTTATATGGATTATAGTCACTTAGTTTACTATTCTTTTACTTTAAAACTTTCTCCATCTCATTCACTTCACCCTCTTCTTTGCACCTGTTATATTAGTAGGTTATTTAGCTTTGTTGGGTATTTAGTGAGCCGTGGTTTTGCTCACTCTTGCTTTATCCCCCCCTTTCAGAGGTTGAGTAACTTGGATTGCTGTGAGCTTTAGCCTGATTGGAGCCAGTTTTGTCGCTGCAGATCTTCTTTAGTTTAGACATTCTTGCATGCGATCTCAGCATATGTCGTTGTACTTTATTTGAGATATTGTATTCTGATTTCAGTCTGATATGTATATATATCTTTTACTTCTGCTTTATTATTCTTTCTTTACTCTGATGATTATTGCTTTAAGTGAATGACTAAGCCTGAACTTGTCTTTGGCTCGGTTGTTCATGGGGCAAATCTGTGGATTCCTCGACCTGCACAGCTTAGAATCTAGTAATTGGTCAAGCTTGCCGATTATTGGATTGTGGGGCGTGACAATTTAATTATTGCAATAAGTTTATTTGGCTAATGTTCATAGTGAGGTCAGGAGATGAATTGCAGATGTAACTGTGGGGGGTTTAAGCTAATAAGTGTTTTTAGCTTTTTCTTTTAACAGCTATGCCCAATGTGTGATCAAGCTGGACATAATGTTAGTTCTTGCCCATGGATTTATTGAAAGTGCTAAATAAACAATTGCAATGGCATTAAGAGGCTACTTACATCTAGAACCTAGAGTAACCCAAATATAAAATTTCTCTCATGTCAATTCACACACCCAAATTCATTTCAGTGGCTATCTGATGCTATTAATGAGTTTGAAAATCCAACTAGTTCATCTAGCCTTGCAGGATGCTATGGATGTGGGGGGTTGAACCACTGGGTGAGAGAGTCCCCATGGACACTGTCAAATTGTAAAAGGTTAGGGTGCAATGATGTGATGAAGCTATTTACATCCACTAAAGTAAGTTCATATGGTTTGAAGCTCTTAAAATGCCAGAATTTCCAATGTGGGAAGTTTATGTGGTTGAAGGATGCTATTGATGCTGATGAGAAGGTAAAGGAAAAAGAAAGGAAGAAGGTGGTACAAAATGTAAAAATTACAGTTAAAATGAACATAGATGATTTCATTAGGTATTTTAAGGGAAAGACTACCCTATAGGGTAATATTGGCTTGTCTATCACTTTAACAAAAAGATTGTATCTTGCAGACTTGTGTAGCTTGTTATTTTCTAGTAATATGAAATATTTGCTTTATTTACCTCTTTAATCCTCAAGGTGCTCTATATTTGAATGGTCTCTAATGATAAACCCTGCACAATAAAGAAAAAAGAAGTTACTTGAGTACTATAAGCATTGCACTGCGCCATTTAATTGGATAATGTTAAAGTTATAAATAACAAACTATAAGTACTGCACTGCACTGCATTGTCTAAGTTACTTGAGTACTATAAGTACTATAAGCATTGCACTGCACCATAAACAACAGACTCACATTTGTTTTTTTACTGGACAATAAACTACACAGCCATACATAAGCATAGAAAGACATAACAAACAGAAGAACAAAAAACATTTCAGAGAAAATTGAGAAAACTGGATACACCATTAACATCACATTCACAAAAAGAAAAGAAAAAATGTAGCCTTGAGAAAACTGAGAAAACTACTCAGGCACACCATCCAGCCATATCACCCCCATCATCATCATCACTTCCTTCATCTTCATCTCCTGCTTCCCAGCCATCACCATCATCATCAATACTTCCTTCATCCTCGTCTGAGTCATCCTTCTTTTCCACATCTATTTCAAGATCATCATCTTCCTCCTCCTGCTTAGTGTCACTTTCAGATTTATCAGAATCATCATCAGCACCTCCAGACACATCATCCTTTTCCTCTTCTTCATCACTAGTTATATACTTAGTGGCTTTGGGGGAGTTGCATCCTTCACCATACACCTTTTCCTCATCTGAGTCCATTACAGTTTTTCTTACTCTTCTTTTGATCTTGAGAATGTAGAGGTTAATGTGTTTAGGGTTGTAATGGGGGCAGTTATAGATAAAAGCTAACTACTTGGGGGGTTAAAAACATTAACTCCTAAATCTTTCCAAAAAAAATAGTCAATATAAGGTGGCTGGGGGTTGAATACCTGCTTGGATTCCATACATTAGAATACATGTTTGCACTATAGTCCATACCTACATTCACATTACCAGAGTAACCATTATCCTCCTGAGAAATAAATAGTAAGGGAAATAGACTTTACCAGAGTGACCATTATTACCCAAAAAAAATAAATAGTAGGGGAAGGGGACTTTACCAGAGTGACCATTACTATCCTAAAAAATAAGCAACACATTCACATTACCAGAGTGCATATACACTTTTATACCATACCATATTCAATATATACTTCAATATACATTACCAGAGATTTACCAATATATCATAGTATATATTCTCAAAAAAAGGTATATATATATATATGCCAGAATTCTCAACATCCATCATTACATAGATTAACATTCTCAAAAGTTACATTTATGGGCATATATATGGAAGAATTCTCTCAGAATTCTCAAAAAGTTAAAACTATAGCTCTACACAATCAACAAAATTCTAAGATCTTATACTGAATCTACACATACTCACGGAATTCTCAAAAATGATTGTGGAGTCTACTAGCTTATATTAGCCATTTATCCTTTGCAGGTCTGAACACCTTCTTGTAAGGGTTCACATTCTTTGAAGCTTGAGTGATGCCTGAACCTTAACTTGGTTGACTAAACAATGTTCCACCCCTTGTTAATTCACCTCTAGCATTGTTTGTACTTTGTTGACTAGCTTGAGTATGAGCTCTTGTAGCTCCACCCCTTGTTAATCCACCTCTAGCATTGTTTGTACTTTGTTGACTAGATTGAGTATGAACTCTTGCAGCTCCACCCCCTGTTAATCCACCTCTAACATTGTTGGCCCTATCTCTAGGATTGTTTGTACTTTGCTATCTAACTCTTGTAGCTTTACCACCTGCAATATTACCTCTTGCAGCTCCACCTCTTGCAACACCACTCCTGGTTCCTCTACCTCTCACACCAACTCCAATTCCAACTCCAATGCCAACTCCAACTCTAGCTGGAGGACTGTTTCTTGGTCTGGACCCTCTAGGTCTACCTCCTCTTCTATCAGTTCTAGTAGTTGGTTTTGAATTTCTAGGTCATGGTCGAGCTGGTAGCCCCTTGCACGCCTTCTTGTTATGGCCAAAAAGCCCACACTTCCCATTTTTTGTTGTTGTTGTTGTTGAGTTATATTCTCATCTGCACTCCTCCTTCTAACCTTTCTAGGTCTGCCAGTTCTTTTTTCCAGTGGCGGGGGTAGCATATCACAGTTGGGCTACAAAACACACAAGTATATGTGAGGTATCAATAAAACTTTTAAAACAAGAATACAACTAGTTATGACATTTACAAACTTACCTTTTCCCACAGTGATGGATCACTTATAGGTAGCACACCCCCTTTATAAGATCTCCTATATGCAGCTACCATATGATATTCACTACAAAACCTGCAAGTTTCAGAATAAAAGAAAATTAAGTTGCATCAATGGGGAAAACACATAACAATCCCAAGAATAATGCACTTACCCCACCAAGTCCATTCTCATCTCCATTTTGACACACAAGGTATGCACACATGGTAAACCTGAAATCTGCCATTCATAACAATCACAAGTTTTCCCTACAAGATCAGCTCTCAATTTCTTACCATCTTTTGAAATTGCCACCCACTTGTTTGCATCAGCACCTTGGGGTGTATATTGATTGCAGCACTTCTCCACAATGTGTGCTTTAGCTCTTGGTACCACAGAATTCATATTCTAATTTTCTGTATTTTTCCTTCTATCATAGGTTAACTTCATCATCATCAGGTTCATACCTTTTATAAACTTGTGAAATGGTTTATCCCTCAACTTGATGATCCAGTTGTTATAAAACTCAGAGAAGTTATTGGTGATATGCTAACATTTTGCAGTTGAGTCAAAATGTGACCTGCACCAATATTCCGCAGGTTCCCTATCTAACCATGCCTTAGCATCAGGCTAATCTCTTTCAAGTTGATTTAAAAAGATTTTTTTGTCAGTTTTTAAAAATGCCTCTGCTGCACCCCAACATAACCTTTCAAGATGTAAACTGTTAAATTCCTTCTTGAAATTCTTCCACATGTGCCTAAAACAAAATCTATGGTTTTGTTGCGGGAAAATCTGTTGACAACAAAAAATAAAAAAATAAAATTATTAGATAGTAAACCCTAACTTAAAAAAATAAATATAACTCAAACTTTGAATAATGATACAAGTACAAATCTAATAAACTGATTCCACTAATCCCTTCTGTCTTAATGAGATGAAAGTTAGCTTGCTTGGATGCATTGCTAGAAATGGAGCTAACATCTCCAAAAGGGTAGTTCGTGTTTCAGTACATTCAGATCTACATAAGTAAAAAGCCACTAGAAGCAATCCATTGTTTCTATCCAGACTCACAATTACTAAGCATTGTCCGCCATATTTACCTTTCAGAAAGCATCCATCAAGGGATGCCTTAAATGCTATACAAGTACCAGTCCACATTTTGGTGTGGGGGTCACACCCACATTAAGCTATACTTCTTAGATTTGATAAAAGTACTTGTCTACACAGCTCTTGCATGATACTATATCCTTCATCAAAGCAACAAGTTATCATCTCCACACAAATTGTTTTAGCATTCCAAATAGTGTAATAGCTTATGTTAACCCCATATTCCCTCCTTATTCTAGTTATAATGTTAGCTGGTGTAACTATCTTCACATCCCTCACCATCTCCTCACAATCATTAGCTATCCATTGAGCATTAGCCAATCTGTTTCCATAATCAAGCTTACCTGAACAACTGTGATCAAAATTTTCTCCTCTCAGAATCATAGTATGCTCATCATTAGTCCTCCTAACATACACATACCAACTGCATTCTTCTTCTTCTTCTCACTTAAACCTTAATCTGTAAGATTCATTTTTAACAAAGAAAAAATAGAATTTGCTGATAATTGCAAACTTCCTTAGATACTTTCTAGCTTCATCTATTGTGGGCCACTCCATCCCCAATACTAACTTGTCATAACCACTTTGGGGTTGTTTCTTATAAGCTTCTTCATCCTCTACTTGAAATATGTTTTTAGATTCTATGATCAATTCTTCAAACTCACCACATCTCATAAAGTCTTCTACACTGGGTATGTCATCCTCATCCTGTGAGCTATGAGTACTATAAAACCCTGATTTAGCATCTAAATTGTCCACATTTAATTAAGCAAATTGAATCCAATCCTCAACCATCTGCACAATGTTTTCATTATTATTTTCTTCATCAATCTCCATATTGTTTGCATCACCATTCATGTCATCACCATGCATAATATCACCAATTATTGGTTCCCCATCCCCAGCATCACCACTAAGATATACTTCATAATTTCCTAATAAATCTAAGTACCCTTGTAGCCCTTCTTCCCATAGAGGAACCTCAGCATGCCCCTCTACTTCTTGGACTTCATCATCATCACTAATATAGAAGACAGGCAAGTCATCTAGTTTCTCCTCAGGAAGTTCACTTGGCCTCACCATTTTCCTTTTTTTTGGCTTAATAGGCATCAGCTGGTTCTTCCTTTTGGTTTGTTTAGAGGGTAATTTCCTAGTTGCTTTCCTAGATTTATTTTTAGTTGTTTGAGTGACATTCTCTAAATTTTGGGATACATTCACATTATCCTCACATTGTGTCACTTTGTCCACATTTTGGGATACATTCACATTACCCTCACATTGTGTCACTTTATCCACCTCTTGTGACACATGCACATTACCCCTACCATGTATTACTTTGTCCACCTCTTGTGACACATAGACATTCCCCACAGTTTGTGCTACATTCACAATCACCTTTGATACTCTCTTCTTAGCCCTTGTTTTTCTTTTAGTCTGCTTGGCCACATTCACATTAACCTTAGATGTACCTTCTAAACATTGTGTTGGTCCAACTGCCACTGAAGTGCTTACAAATATATGTATTGTACCCTTAGGGTCTTCATCACTCTCAACCCACAAATCTAACAAGTCTTTATCTAAGTTGATATAAACATGTTTACCATTCCTAAGGCATTTTAAATCAATCACAGACCCAGCAGGACAATTTTCTACCAATGTTTTGATCAATAGTATTATATACATAATCTAATAGGTCCATGTGGCATAAATATTTCCCATCAAAACTTTTAAGTGTGCCCTTCCCCCCTCCCCCCCCATATAATCAAAAGTTGAATACTCCTGAACCAATTTCGTACACCAATGCCCATTAAAATGCATAGTTACATATTTAACTAGAATCTCTCCACTAGATAAACATAAAAATTACATAATGTAAGACATTAATTGAGCCCTAATTTTAAAAATCCTTAATTGAACCCTAATTTACAGATAAACCCTAAATTAAACCTTCGTAGAAACCCTAATTTATGAGTAAGAAAGAAAGAGAAAGGGAAAGAGAAAGAGAAAGAGAAAGAGAGAAGCATCAAATTAGAGAGAGAAAGAAAGCATCAAAGCGAGATTTAAACCTGCTCGGCAATGTATTCACCATTGCAGCCGTAACTCTTCTTCAATGTTCTTCATCTCTTCTTCATTGAATGAGAGAAAGCAGAGAGAGAAAATGTTGTCTGAAGAGTGAGTTAATATTGTCTGAAGACAGTTAGGTGAGTTATAAAGAGGGATAACTCTTGCCAAACGTGTAAGGGTATTAGGGTATAAATGTATTTTCATTGAGTCAATTTGAGTCAATGCCAGTCAACAAGGGTGGACTGACTGCTCAGGCGAGAATAGGGGGTAAAGGCTAGTTTTAGCAAATATGGGGGTCAATGTCCATATGGTGTGCACGTATGGGGGGTTTACTCAAATTTACTCTCTTTCCAACTACTTTAACTACAGAAGTTGCAAAGTTTCCCATATACAATTTTCATCATTGTCCACCTTTTTCTCTAACGAAAATTAAGTTTTTCCAAAACAAATGTGATGTGCTGCTCTAGTATCAATCTACCAGTCTTTCACACTACTGACTCAATTAACTTCGGAGACCACAAATGAAAGGTTCTCCATTTCATACACATTGGCATGAGCAAGCTAGTTCTTACTCTCTTTTATTCTTCCTACAGTCTTTACCGCGGTGTCCCTTCTTCCAATATGAATGGCAGTTCCCAGAAAACTTCTTAAATTCTTTTCTGATCGGTCCCAAATTAAGGTTTTTACCCTTTTTCCCATTCTTCGTATGGGACTTACCCTTATTGTTTGAATAATTGTCTTTAACAATATTGGATTTTGATTCCAAAAAAACAATATTCCAATTATTTTTTCATTATTGCGATTGTCTTCTTCAATCCTCAAGTGTGCGATTAAGTCCTCAAAGTTCATCTCCTTGCACTTCTGCTTCAAATAATTCTTAAATTTTTCTAAAGATGAAAGAAAATTTTCAATTAACAAAGAAACCTAAAATAATTTTCTTAGAATCATCCCTTCTGCATGTATTTTATGCAGGATAATCTAAACTCTTGCACTTGGCTGGTTATAAATTTAGAATCAATTACCTTGAAGTCATGTAATCTGCCAACAACGAATTTAGTCATTCCTACATCTTCTGTCTTGTATTTCATATCCAAGGATTCCCATAGTTCCATAACAGTCATGAGTGGACTATAAACATTGTATAGTTTATCATCCAACCCATTCAGAATGTAGTTCTGTATAGAAAATTAAAATGCTTTCATACCTCTACAATAATAAAGGTAGTGTAGGGACCTATCCCTTGACCTAGTCCAAACTCGAACTACCTCAATATCAAACTCACGCATTATATATGTGACATGTACAATCAACATTGACACCTAGACCATGAACTGATAAAGAACGTGGATCGAGCACTACAAAAAATATGAACAAGTCAAAGATACCTATTTCCCACGAACTAACAGTTACACATTTAACTACCACTACCTTATTTTCAGGAGAACGTGCTTCTATACGATAACGAAATCCAGGTAAGGTCTATATAAAGGAAAAGTTCCAGAGGAGATAAGGACCAAAATTTCTATATTCTAAAATCATAAGAATTATTATCTTTCAAGAACAAATATTTCTAGCTTAAGAGATCACTTGTAATAAGATATTAACCTCAAGCAATAAAAGTTACAGTTACTAAATCCTCAACTCGAGGTCGTGATTTTTTACCTATTCAAAGATTTTCTACGCTAAATCATATGTGTCATTTCTTATATTATACTAATTCCTGTCACAGGTACATTTAGTGTAAGATATAATTTTGAGCTATTTTAAACTCTAAAATTAGGCCATTACATTTGGCGTCGTCTGTGGGAAAGAAGATATTTCTACGATATCCTAAGGCATATATTTACTTCACTATCTATTTCCAATCATGGTCCCTTCCAAACGACCAGCAATAAGAGTCCAAATCGATCTTTCAGTTAAACCAGAGCAGCTTGCTAAACTACGGGCGAATCTCCACGCTGAAATAGAGAAGCGCAATAAGCTTGAGCGTCAGCTAGTTCTTGACCGTAAGCTTTGTTACAAGGAGTTTGAAAGTGAGTCTTAAGCTCGTCTGACAACATTCAAGAGACATGAAGAACAGATGACAACTATGCAGACTGTATTACAAGCTTTGAAGGACACTCAATAGACTCCCCTTACCAGAGATCGTGATCAAGTTCCAGCAAACTCTTGAGTTTCTTTACGAGAAAGATTAGGACCTTACGAAGCAACCAACAAAGCCATTTCCTAAAATCTTCAACATGAACTACAAGCTTCAATTCATTTAGGATGAGAAGCTCAGTCCGATATTAGTAGAGGTCTTCGGCCTTCTAAGTGTCAAAAGGAGGTGGGGCGACCGCAACCCCAAATTCTAGCACGTGAGCGCTTGAGCAAGGGCACATGTACTCATAATCCTTGAACAACTTGCCAAATTACTCAGCAACACGTCAGTACATCACACAAGAACACATGGATCAACGAATCAAGAAGTTGAACAAAGCTCAAGCTCAAGGCAATAAGGACAATTTCACCAATTTGCATGGTAGTCCAATTGCCAAAGAGTTATTCGATATGGAATGCCAACAGGTTTCCATAGTCCAAAGATACGTAAATACAAGGGTACTGATCTGAAGGAGCACATTCAACAATTATGTGATTCACTGAGATTGTACTCTAATCTTAACCATATTCCATGCCGTCTGCTTGCAACAAGTCTATAGGGAGAAGCGTTACGTTGGTTCTATTCTCTACCTGAAGATTCTATCCTCACATTCGAGCAACTACAAAAGATTTTTATCAAGACTTATGCTCACAATAAAGATAAAGAAGATAATTTATATTCACTTATTAGTCTTAAACAGTCACAAGGAGAGAAGCTCAAGGTCTTTGTAAAGAAGTTTCTGGAGCTCGCACGAAAAGTTGATAATCTCGATGCAGCTGTTACTGCTTTTATAAATGCGCTACAACTCGATTGCAAAGCAAATGAACATCTCTTCTTAAAAAAACCCGCGACCTTTGAAGACATGATTTCCAAGGTAAATGGGTATGTCGGCCTTGAAAGAATGATGACCGAAAGGCATAAATCAACTAAATCTATCATAACCACTAAAGGTCAAAACGCATAACGCAACTGTATACCAAGGGAGGACCAGGGTGATCAAAAGCGTTCCAAGGCAGACACTGGCAAATCTCAGAAAGGTAATTTATTACCCAAGCCGGTCCTGCCCAAGATGAACGTTCGAATCTCCTCAATTTTTCCTGTCCTGGCAAACAACAAATTCTACCGTGTATCTCAACTACTAGAACCAATTAAAGGCAAATCGTACTGCATACATCATAAGGTAAATCATCATAAAACTGACAATTGCCATACTTTTCAGAGGTTATTGGAATATATTTTTAATGGTAAAAGAATGCACGAGTACATTATCGATATAGAAGTATACAAGAATGGTAGCTACAAGACGCAGGTTGAAGTAGTCCAGGTCAAAGATCAAGTTGAGGAAAAACACTTATACAATATGTACCACATCAACATGATTGAGATCCATCAAATTACCAACTCCTCCAGGTTCAAATGACAGAGATTATCCGAATGCTGTGATCTCACACCTTAAGATAAAGAAGCTAAACTTCTTCCTGAATCAAACAATCGTTGACTTGGGATTTCATTCAAAGATTGTGATATCAGTCATGTCAAGTTTCTTAATCATGATACACTGGTTACTATGCTAAGGATAAAGAAATTTGTCATGTATACGATAATGATTGATACTGATAGTGGTATTAAAATTCTCTTTCAGAGCACGATCGAACAAATGGGATTGGTCGATCAAGTTAATCTAAGCGACATCGATATTAGTGGCTTTAATGGCTCGAAGAAAGAACTAGTAGGAAAGATCATCTTACCTATCACCGCTGGAACTGCCACAATCGGCATCGTAATCTACATCACTAATGCCAAATCTCGTTACTTATGGATTATGGGTCATTGTTGGATTCACAACATAGAAGCAATCGCTTCCACGTATCATCAAGCACTTCGCTTCAAACATAACGGTGGGATCTATAAAATCAAAGGCAGTTAAAAGTTCTCCCAAGCTTGTAAAATTACCGTCTCTGTCATTCTTGACACAACTGACAGATATGTTGTATAATAATTACAGAAAGCTGGTCACATCGATGACCAACCTTCACCAGAAGAACCTACAGAGTACATAGGTATTGATAGACCTAGTAGAGGTACTTATATTGGTACCAAGCTGGTCCAGCACGACAAGGAAGCCCTCGTTCACTTCTTACAAATGAATCGAGACATCTTTGCTTGGACTTTCGGAGAAATTCCCGGAGTTGATCAAGCCAAGGTATGTCACAGATTGAGCATCAACCACAACGCTACGGCGGTTAAACATAAATAAATAAGACTATCACCTCGTCTCCGAGATGAAGTCAATAATGAAATCGATAATTTGATTAAAGTGGGATTTATTTGAGAAGCTAAGTACCTGGATTGGATCCCCAATATTGTCGCATTTCTAAAGACAAATGGGAAAGTCTAAGTTTGCGTGGATTTTGCCAATCTCAGCAAATACACTCTGAAGAGCAGTTTCCCTCTTCAACTCATTCATCAAATTCTTAATTCCACGGCAGGTCATAAGATCTTATCTATAATGGATGCTGCTTCTGAATACAATCTGATACCTCTCTTAGACGCCGATAAGGAAAATACCAATTTCACACTGAAAGGGGACTTTACTATTACAAGGTCATGCCTTTCAAACTGAAGAACGCAGGGGCAACTTATCAGTGGTTAATAACAATAATGTTCAAAGCACAAGTGGGGAAAAATTTAAAGTCTACATCGACGATCTCCTATGCAAAAGCTTACAGTCCAAGGACCATATTGCATATATCTCCACGATCTTCCATATTATACGCTTATACAGGATGCGGCTCAATCCTGATAAATATCAATTCAGAGTATACTCAGGAAAGTTCTTCGGCCATCTCATCAGCAAGAAGAGGATTGAAGCCAACCCAAATCAAATTTAACCTCTCCTCAAAAACAAAGGAAATACAGAAACTCGTATGCGAAATTGTTAATATTAATCGATTCTTCTTTAAGTCCTCAGAGCGATACCGGTGGTTATTCTTACTACTCTGAGGATGTACCAAACCAGGAAAATTTCAGTCTAATGAAGAAATCTGGTAGACAGAAGAATGTGAGGTAGCATTTTAGGAACTCATAACCTACCTGGGGAAGTCTCCCATCATGAGCACCCCAGTAGACAATGAGGAACTGATCATCTACCTCGCAGTTACAAAAAGTTCTATCAGCTCGGTTCTCATTAAACTTGAGGGAAATGTCAAAAAACTAGTTTATTTTATCAGCAAAACCCTCACTCCGACAGAAACAGGATATTCTAAGATCGAGCGACTCCTTCTAACTCTCGTTTACACTTCACAGAAACTCTAACACTACTTCTAAGCTTATTCCATCAAAATTATGACAAACTACCTACTTCGGGAAGTTTTTTCTACAAGGGAAAAATTATGAAGAGTTCAACAATGGTCGGCTAGTTTAGAAGAACATGATATCAAGTTCGAGCAATGCGATTCAGAAAAAGGTCAGGCCACTGCTAATTTTCTCACTAATTTTCTTGTAGAAGATCCCAATTAGGAGGAGCACGACCCTGACTTTATAGAAGAAATCACAGAAGATCTACCTATTAAGCCATTTGACGAGTGAGCGGAATGGAATACAAGGAAAGGGTAAAGGCTTCTTACAGATGGTTCAGCAGGACCCGGAGGGTCAATTAGAATCGTACTGATTACCCTATCCAACGACAAAATTGTGAAATCAATCTGCTTGGATTTTGAAGCTTCCAAGAATGTCACAAAGTACGAAGCTTAAATTCATGGGCTCGACTTAGCTTTCGAGTTCGGCGTTTGGGATTTCTCTGAGGATGAGATCATCGATTTGAAACTTATGACTTTGTACTCTTCTATTGTACGAGCTGACCAACATATGATGATATCGACCTAGGTTGATAATAGTTCGAGCTCGAGTCTCATTAATCCAGTTCATATAGTAGGCTAATTCAAATGTAAAGGATTGTTGGAAAATATAAAGTGGTTTTTAGTTTTTTTTTCCTTGAATGGTAGAACTAAGTATTTTTAGTCCCACATTGGATATGAGGGAAGCTCAACTCTACTATTTAAGTAAGTCTAACAATTAACTTGTTGTGATATGTGTGAGTGCTTGTGGATCACACACGCCTGTGCGGCACGTGCGACCCATGTGTGCAAACTAGCTTGGGTGTATCGGCTACCCATGGGCTTGTTCGACCTAGGAAACCCAACTTGGGTTTATGGGCTACCCATAGTTATATTTTTAGGTTTGAGGTGTGAGTTGGGTTGTCTCCAATAGACGCATCTTAAGGTATTTAACAGGTTTTTGCTTAAGGGAGGTCAGCTACACTTTCCCCTACGAAGGAGGTCGTGCAACCATAAACTCTGGAGCTCGAGCAATTTAAACATTCCTTCCCCTCACTACTAATTCTATAGGTCGGGAACCTAGCTCCATTTCTATGGCGTTCAGGCAATTTACTCGATCAATATCAGCATTACAGATATAACCTCTAAGTACCACACAGTCATGTAAGGTATCCCTTTCGAGCTCAAGCCTTTTTACTTCTTCTACAAAATAGGCTATGACAGCCATTATCTCCCTTGAGTGTACCTCTTACAGGAAAATCCTCTCTCGGTCCGGTATGACTAACGTGACA
Source organism: Kingdonia uniflora (assembly GCA_014058105.1). Taxonomy (NCBI): domain Eukaryota; kingdom Viridiplantae; phylum Streptophyta; class Magnoliopsida; order Ranunculales; family Circaeasteraceae; genus Kingdonia; species Kingdonia uniflora. The sequence goes on from JACGCM010000003.1 coordinate 753,995, forward strand.
AATTACTCTTTTACTATCTGATAACATTTTCACAAATTTGCGCGGAAGGTATTTACCCGCTCTATGCGTTGTTCAAAGCGTGTTATCACCTTAAGTTGTTATGATATTGTCCCTGCCGCTTTCTCCACCTCAACAATATTCATCATTTTCAGCTCCTCCACTTGACCGCGAAGTGCTGCCAACTCCAACTCGTTTACATCACCTCCCTCAATACGAGATTTATTCAATAACTCATCCTTTATCTTCATAGCTACATATAAAAATTGCTCTTTACGGAGAGCGGCCTCTAACTTATAGTTACTATCTTTAGTTCGTTCGTTCATTCCCCTTACGGCAGCTCGAACATAAACAAGATCTGTCCCCAACTCTTTTCTTCAAACTAATGTGTTAACCGTGTCACCCTTGGTAGTTTAGACCTCGGCATCATTCTTTTTATTCTTTGACTGCTCTCCAGCCTTGGCCTTCTTGGCACGCGAACTAACCATGGCCAAATCCGCCTTCAATCTCGCAACCCTCTCATTTAGTTAGTCACAATGTTTTTAGGCCATCTGAAGCTCTATATTTTAGCAGGCATGACCTCACTCAACTGCTCAACTACACATTCAGAAGTAGCTAAATCATCTTGCGCCTTCACAAATTCATTTTCCTTCTAGGTCAATTAACCCTTTAAGCTGGCCACATTTTATCGCTGTTCATGTTCTGTCGCCTCTAACGACCTGATACAATATTGAGCAACATTCGCTTCTTTACCTTTTACTATCAACAAATCTATCCTACTACTTAGCTTCGCCAATTCATTTTGTGTACTCGCAAGCTCTCCCTTTAGTTTCCCTTTTTTAGCATCTTTACTGTCGATCTGTTGAGTTAGCTCATTCACAACTTTCTTTGCCTCCACAAGCTGGATTTGAACTTTGACATACTAATCCTCCCTATCTTGATATGCTTCATTCATCCTATCAAATTTATCCCTTAATTGATTATTGTATTGACGCATCTTTTGTTCGCTCAAGTGGACAGTCTCTAGCTCGAGCTGCATCATCAAGCTCGATTCAATGATACTTAACAGATAATATCAGTACAAACTACAGTTAGCTTTATAGATTTTTAACAGATTTCTATTTTTGGCATGCCAACAAGCTGGGATTATACTTCGCCCTCAAGTTACGAAGTTATCTCACACTAATGGCGGTAACATCTACATTCTATTTCAAGGTACACATTTTCTATGTTCTAATTTTCTAACACTCCGAAATAGTCTGAACATACTTGATTATTGTCATTTATTATGATTTATATCTGCCTTCTAACTTTACTTTGTAGGTCTAGAGTAGCAAAGCGTATAAGTCAAATATTTTTAGCTCTTTTCTAACCTGTAGCTCCATTTGCAAAGTCAACAAAGTTGTCGAAGCATTTTTCTCCTTAACGAGTTCTCTCTCTAATTCCTCAATTCTGAGGCGCATACCTTTAAGTTCCTGCAAATTAATATTTACATATAACTTAGACTATTCCAAATTTGTCCTTAAAACATGTACCATAAAATTACAGTTTTCGACTCACATAATCAAACAAGAAAAACAAACTCCAAAAAGTTTTTACTCTACCTTGTCTTCCACTCCCCTACGGTTCTCTATATCAGTTCTAGAGAAAATCGCATTTAACCCTGTCACAACACCTTGGAGAGAACTGCCTTCCACATCAAGCTCCTCGTTAGCTTCGGCCTCTTCTACATAGCGACCAGCTATGATAGCTTCGATGTCAGCCACAGAGTATTCTACTTTAAGGAGCTTCTGCCTAAGGTTGTCACGAGTAGTTGTAACTTCCTCGACGTTCTTCTTCGCCTCCTTAGAAAATTTGAGCATCATCAGCCAGTGTGAGTTCTTCGCAGTAACCGAGTGCTCCCTTTCCAAACCTAAATCTTCCTCAAGTTGAGCCACCATCTTCTCGAGCTCAGCTCTTCCTCTCTCAAGCTCGGTTCTTCCGTCATCGAGCCCAAGAAAGATGCCCTTCAACATTCGAGCAGCCTACAACAGAAACAGTATACATTTAAGCTTGAAAACAAGCACAAAATTGGAGTAGCACGAAGAATAAAAGACTTACCCTACTCAGCTCCAACTGTGTGGAAGCGTTCAGTTCTTCAGCACTTACTCGAGCTGTAGCCCTTAGCCTATTCTCCATGGCTAGCAGCTCGTCCTTTACAGCAGGTCCACTATCCACCTCCTTCACCCTGCTCACTACGGTAGGAGCATCCACCTTCCCCTTTTTTACACTCATCTCGACCTCGATACTCTCTGTGGTCACTGAGGCCGAGTTACCTTTCACAGTCTTCCTAATTAGGTGCCTTTGAGCGAGCTTGCTCGACGCAGCACTCCCAACACCTACCTTCATAGACATTAGAGTATCCTTCGTTAATGCTGGACGTTCTTCATCGTCCGCTGCTACTTTCATTCCAACTCCGGTTCCTGTCATTTATCTCTTTGCTTGACTTCTGTACTTTCTCTGACCTACTATTAGCTCTTTTGTACCAGCTTATATTGAGTTCTTCCAGAATAATCTCGAGCTTAGTACCTTCTCGAGCAATAATATCTATTAGCGATTCTTTTCCCGCAACTCGAGATCAAGGATCTACAAAATAATGCAACGCATTGTTAAAGATACAGAAAGCTACTACATTTATAACAGTTTGATATCACACATTATTACTTACTTTTCTTTAGAGTTTTATATATAATGTCCATGGGCTCCTCTTCCTTTCTCTGGAGACAATCACCTTTCACCTATATCAAATTATTATTCCAAACTCGCCCTGCAGAATTCAGGTCGAAAAATAGAGGTCGAGACAAACTAGCAGAAAAGTACGTACATCTAGACGTTGTATAATATTTTATAGTATAATAATACAAAATATCTATAAGAGTTATTCTCCTCTTCATTTCACTTTCAGCCAATAATTTATTCAAGTTATCATTGATATTAATAACTTCTCACATATTCCTATTCAGTTAGACATGACAAGCCTCTATGGTATTTAAAATACCTTTAGCAAGATTGCTAAGAGGCAATATCAGCCCGAATTCTAACTGAGATAGATAACATTAGGGTTTTCCGTTCATAGGACACCCCTTACAATATCTACATTTTCAGATTCATCAGATATTACTTCAATTACACGACCAGAGGTCGAAGTCTCCATTTCGAGTGTAGGTTTAAGGATTAGGATTATTTCTATAATAAAGCTTCCTCACGCCTTAACCTACATGCAGGTCCAGGTATTCAATCAATTTTCTCTACTATTATCTTTTGTCTATGCTTTTACAAATACATATAATATATACATACATAAACTATACACATATGTTGATATTCTTGCCATGTTCAGCAAAACTTTTTAAAGGTTTACTAAAAATAACAAACTTTTCAAATTTAGAAAACCCACAAATATGTTACTCTCTACATCAAACATCAAATGATTATCACAAATCACAAATAGTCACAATAAATCACAAACACTAACTTTCAACGTCTGAATAAGAGTCTGGAAAACCACACAATCCCCTTCTCACTACGGTACTATGGAACGAAGAACTTTGCTCTGCCACAACAACCTTTTCCCTCAATCTACGATGTTTGCTTTCGCTCAACCTCTCTCTAGAATTTCTGCAACTAAATTTATTTTCTTTCTTTATGGTTTTTTGTTTTACTGAGTTTGACAAATATTTGAATGATGAAGAAGAATGATAATTTATACTTTCCCTCTTTAACTCTTGACAGTTATTGAGGCTCACACAAGCCGCCCTCGGCTTGGCAACCGAGGCATCATTTTCACAATTAATGTCGATGTTTTGTACCTTTTTTGTGAAAATAGCTTTCCATCATCATCCCACGTCCTATATTTAAAAATATTTTAATCTCTCCTACCCAAATCTCTCTCAGACCTTACCAATAATGACTTTTTACTCACACGCAAATGAACTTTCTATCACACAGGACAAAATTATAGATGATCTGATTTCTTTACTCCAACTTCTGCTACTTTTAAGACTGCTGACGTCATTTCCAAAACTATGTCATTTAAAATTTCAAATTTTTATTCAAAATTTTTAAACAACATTCACAACAAACAGAAACAGATTCAGAAGGAAGTATTCTCCCCTTTTTATTCTATTTGATCTAACACAGTTTATTCCCTTATACATAAACACACATGAAACATCCAAGGTGCCCTGGAGCGCCACACCTAACCAGTTTTCCCCGAACTATCCTCGTATCTTCCTCAGCTCTTTCTTCCAAAGCAATTTCCCTCACAGCAACTTTTCAAGCATCAGGCTCTAGCACAAATTCATAAAATATCTCAGAATATACGTGATGCCCAACCTCATTCTCCCTCGCTCTCACAATCAACCCTTTAAATTGTATAGAAAATTTAGGCAAATTGGCATCATACCCAAACTACCCAAAAATCCTATCACAAACTTCAACAATTTTTATTGCTACGCACCCCTCGGACGCATAAGGAACTCTTTGAGAATGAGTCCTTACCCATTTTAATATTTCTTCCTCTTTTCTACATCACATCTCAAGCATTATTTAAAAGCATCTTGGAGAAAACATAAAACCCCCCCCATTCCGCATATAATATAATCTATTTTTACTCTACATTTCCATAAATGGAAACCCAAGATCATGCTAGAAAGTTATTTGAGTTTATCTTTCAACATCAACCTCATTAAAATTCGTCCATCACTTTTTTGAACTAACTTTCACAATCTCACCCCTATGTTACACATTTCCAAAATATCTCCACAGCTCGATGTTTATTTTCATCACATTTTATTCACCATCAAATTGATGTCTTATAGCTCGATTTTGTATACCTAATCAGTTCGACAAAAGTACGCATACACCTGTACCTATATTTATCTCTAACAGGTTGATTCTTCATCATTATGACTACATTTACTCGACCTACACAATTCAAATTACACACATTTTTCTCTAATCAATTCGAACTACGATACATTTTTAGTTAGCTTTTCACGTCCGAAAATAACACATATATGCACAATGATATTTTTATTTCGAACTACCAAATTCATTCTTCATAAAAATGTAATTTTTTATTAGCTCGAATATTACTTATAAAATGCTTTAATGAGAACCATTTTTTAGTTTTCCTACAGATCGATCTACAAGTTACATTACATTTTAGTTTTTCATCACTGTTTCATATCGGAACTCTTCTGCAAGAAAAGCCAGGACGATGGTTGTAACAAAACTTAAGCCTACCTCCAACATGACTTACTTCCTCAAGATACTGAGAAAGCTGGTTGTAAAAGACCATGAGCCAACCTCCAGCATGAAATACTCCTTCAAGAAGAAGAGCGATGATTGCGCGGACGAAGATTTCTAATCTCCGAATCCCGTCTCCACCACCACCGTCTCTTCCTTCATAACCCTCACAGCCTTCAAGTTGGCTGAGAAAGAAGAATGATTCCATTTTAAAATCCAATCTTGCACAGGATACCGGTAGTACTTCTTGGTATATATGCCAGCTTCCACATCTGTCACCTCAACCTTGTCCTCTGACAGCAGATGAAGGCATACCCGGCGTTGCTCCCTGATAAAAGTACATAGTTGAACCGCCACATTTGGTAGTAATCATCCTAAGATTTATCTACTTCCTTCTTCATCATCCCATGGTATGTTAGTGGCATCGGTATGGGAGTGGCTATCTCCAAAGATTGGTTGTCGAAGAATCGTAGCTGCAACTTCTGTAACTCAATAAGAATCCTTACTTCATATACCAGATGCCTGGTCATCACCATTCTCAAGACATAATACACCAAGAGATATTCACATAAATAGGGTACTTTCACAGAGATGACGGATGCTACAGTATAGTTACTATTTAAACCAAACCGGCATTTAATGCGAAGATGAATTTCTAAAACAATAATCATTTAAAGAATAACCTTAACCCAAACGTTAAGTACATCTGTAGGGACCTATCCCTTGATCTCACCTAGTTCAAATTACCTCATCTTAGATTCATACTTTTTTAACACATTTCCTCAGTCAACATTTCAACCTACCCCACGAACCGGTCAAAAACGTGGGCCGAACTTAAACTGAAAAAGCCTTATCCAGTCAAAGAGGCTCGTCTCACATAAACTCATCAGTTACACAGTCAACCGCCAGTCTCCACATTATTCGGAGAACGTGCCCCAACACGATGAAGAGCTGCGAAGAAGGCCTATATAAAGATAAAGCTCCATAAGAGACAGGGACTAGAAAAATTATACAAGAGATCGCCTAGATATTATATATTTTAGATTCTCGATAATCGTCAAAACTTCTTAGTTACAAGACTCAAGCATTTCTATTTTTAAAGATAACTTGAAATAAGATATCTGCCCCAAGCAATAAAGATACTTCCAACAAAAATCCTCCACATGAGGTCGTGGTTTTTTTACCAATTCAGAGGTTTTCTGCGCTAAAATCATCTATTTCATTTCTTACTTTCCATTTGAATATTGTTACAGGTTTATTGGTGTGATAGCAAATTTCAGGCCATTTCGAGCTTACAGATTTTAGCCATTACATTTGGCACCGTCTGTGGGAAAGATTATATTTCCACGATATCCAAAGGCAGTCTTTTACTGCAACTTTCAATCATGGTTACTTCCAGATGATCGACTGCAAGAACTTAGCTCGAAGTGTCCATGGAGCTAGGGTAACACATAGAGTTACAGGCGAATCTAAATGCCGAGACAAAGAAACGCGCCAAACTCAAACTTCAGTTAACAAAGGATCGGGAGCTCTAGGAAAAAGAGCTCGATACAGAATGACAAGCTCGTTTGACAGCGATCAAAAGGCATGAAGATCAGATGGCAATAATACAGACTACCCTAAAGGCTTTGTAAAATACTCAGCAGACTCCTCCAGCCAAAGGTCACGATCAGCTTCCAGAAACCTTTCGTGTCTCAGCATGGGAAAGATTTGGACCTCAGGTAGTTGCCAGTAAAGCAATTTCCAGGAACCTACAAAGCGAGCCATAACCCTCTATACATTTGGGGGGGAGTTCAGTCCGAGCCCGTCCAGTAATTCAGCCAACACGTCATTACGTCACAAAAGAACATATTGGCCAACGGATTAAGGAGTTGATTGAAGAACAAGTTCTGGGTACTACCAGCGATACCACAAAGTTATAAGGAAGTCTGATTGCCAAGGAACTATTCGATATGGAAACACCACAAGATTTCCATACTCCCAAAATTTGAAAATACAATGGTACTGACCCGAAGGAACATATTCAACAATACCGTGATTCATTAGGGTTGTACTCCAATCTCAACCACATCCTCTGTCGTCCGTTCGCCACAAGTCTACAGAAGGATCCATTCTGATAGTTCCATTTTCTCCTTGAGGACTCCATCTACACATTCGATCAGCTGCATAAGGAGTTCATCAAGATGTATACTCACAACAGAGATAAAGAAGAGAACTTGTATTTTGTTATCGGTTTTAAACAGTCGCATGGAGAGAAGCTCGAAGATTTCTTGAAGAAATTTTAAGAGCTTGCGTGAAAAGTGGATAACCTCGATCAGAAAATGGTTGTTACTATTTTCACCAATGCTCTCCAGGTTAACTGTAAGGCCAAATACATCTTTCTTAACAAACCTGCGACCTTGGAGGAGATGATCACCAAAGTCGACAGTTACGTAGACCTAGAGAGGATGATGTTCGAGCGAGAAATATCTACTAAATTCATCTTCTCCACCAAAGGCCCATCTACAGATCGAGCCTGCGAACCCAAGGAGGAACAAAGAGATCAGAAGAGCACCAAGGGCAACACTGGTTACCCTCAGAAAGGCGGTCCACCAAACAAACCCATCCTTCCAAAATTGAACGTCCGAGTCTCCACAATTTTTCCACAGCTATTAAATGATTCTCTTTACTGCGTCTCTCAACCGCTGAAACCAATTGATAGTCGACCATATTGCCTACATGATAAGGTAAATCATCATACTACTGACAATTTCTATGCTCTACAGCGGTAGCTCGAGTACATTTTTAAAGAGGGACGGATGCACAAATATATTGTCGATCTGAAGTCATACAAAGATGACAGTTATAAGAAGCAGCTCAAAATTATTTAGGTCAATGATCGAGCAGAGGATAGCATTTCTACTATATGCACCACAACAACATGGTCGAAATCAATCAGATCACCAATTCCAACAGATCCAAATACAAGAGACTATCAGAATGCTGCGATCTCAAACCTCAAAACAAAGAAGCCAAGCTTCTTCCCGAGTCGAGAATTTGCCGACTCGGGATCTTCTTTAAAGATTGCGATACTAGCCATGTCAAGTTTCCACATCATGATGCATTAGTCATAATGCTCAAGATGAAGAAGTTTGTCAAGCACACAATGATGATCGATACGGGAAGAGGTATTGAGATTCTTTTTCAAAGTACGATCGACCAGATGGGTTTGCCCAACCAAGTTATTCAGAGTAACACCGATATCAGTGGGTTCTATGGTTCAAGAGAAGAACGAGTAGGTAAGATTATATTACCTATTACAGCAGGACCAACTACTATCGACGCCGCTTTCTATGCTATTAATGCAAAATCTCGTTATCTCGAGATTATGGGCAGCTGCTAGATACACAACATGGAGGCAATCGCTTCAACCAATTATCAAGCACTCTGATTCAAACACGACAACAATATTTATGAGATTAGAGGTAGTCAGAAGCTCTCTCGAGCTTGTGTAAATACCATCTCTGCTATCCTAGATACTTCAAACAGATTTGTTGTATAGCAATTACAGGAAGTTGATTACCTCAATGATCAACCATCCATAGAGGAGCCCACAGAGTATATCAATATTGATGAACCTAGAAGAGGTACTTTTATTGGTACTAAGCTAGTTCAGCACGAAAAAGATTCTCTCGTTCAGTTCCTGCAACTCAATTGAGAAATTTTTGAATGGTCTTTTGAAGAAATGCATAAGATCGATTCAACCATGGTCTGTAACAAATGAGCTATCAATATCAATGCCGCAGCGGTCAAACAAAAATAGCAACGACTTTCACCTAATCTTCGAGATGAAGTTAACATCGAGATTAAGAAATTGATCAAAGTGGGATTCATCCGAGAAGCCAAGTATCCAGACTGGATATCCAACATTGTCGCTGTCCCAAAGAGGAAAGGGAAAAGTTTGAGTTTGCGTAGATTTCACAGATCTGAACAAAAATACTTCAAAGGAGAGTTTCCCTCTTCCCAATATTCACCAGATCCTCGATTCCACAGTTGGCCACGACCTCCTATCTATGATGAACGCTGCTTCGGGGTATAATCAAATTCCACTTTTGGAAGAAGATCAAGAGAAGACAACTTTCATCACTGAAAGATATTTTATTATTACAAAGTTATGCCCTTCGGACTCAAGAATGTGGGTTCCACATATCAGCGGTTGATAACTACTATGTTCAAAGCACACCTAGGGAAAGTTGTTGAATTCTACATCGACAATCTCTTGTGCAAGATCATACAGTCAGCCAATCACATTTCAGATCTCAAGACTATATTTAACATTCTTCGATCTTACAAGATGTGTCTCAACCCTGATAAATGTCAATTTAGGGTCAATTTTAGCAGATTTCTCGGTCACCTGATCAGCAAAAAGGGGATTGAGGCTGATCCAAATAAGATTCAGTCTCTCCTCGATATGCCCTCTCAAAAAATAATAAAAAACGTTCAGAAACTTGTCAGCAAGATTGCCGCTATCAACCGTTTAGTTTCTAAATCTTCAGACCGCTGCCGTTGGGTATTCCTATTACTTTAAAGATGTACCAAATGAGGAAAAGTTTAGCCAAATACAGAGTTCACATGGACACCAAAATGCGAAGTAGCTTTTCAGTATCTTAAAACCTATTTGGGGAGGTCTCCCATAATGAGCACCCCAGTAGATAATGAGGAACTGATTATCTACTTAGCAGTCACAGATACTTCCATCAACTCGATTCTCATTCGCCTAGAAGGGAAAATAAAGAAACTAGTCTTCTTCATTAGCAAGACCCTCACACCAACGGAAATAAGGTACTCTAAAATTGAGAAACTTCTTCTCACTCTTGTTTACACTTTACAAAATATCAAGCACTACTTTCAAGCCCATTCAGTCAAAGTCATGACGAACTACCTACTTCGAGAAGATCAATCCAAGAAAGAAAAATCAAGAAGAGTGCAACAATGATCAGTCAGTTTGGAAGAACATGATATCAAGTTCGAGCAACGTCATTCTAAAAAAGGTAAGATCGTTAAAGATTTTCTCACGGATTTTTCAGTGGAGGATCCTGAGTAAAAGGAGCACTACCCTGACCTAATAGAAGAAGCACCCGAGGATTCACCACCCCAGCCATTTGACGACCGAGCTTAATGGATTACTACATCAGGGTGGAGACTTTTCATAGATAGATCAGCAGGACCCGCAGGGTCAGGAATCGGGATCATTTTAATTACCCCTTCCAATGATAGAATTGAGAAATCAATCCGCTTGGATTATGAGGCCTCAAATAACGTCACCAAGTATAAAGCTCTTATTCATGGACTCGACCTCGCTCTTGAGCTAGATGTCCCCAAACTCTCAGTTTATATAGATTTACTACTCATCATCCACCACTACTCAGAGCAATACAAGAAGAACGAGAAGATGATTGAATACGCAGCTCTCGTTGTAGATAGGATGAGCAAGTTTGCGAAAGTAACTCTCAATTATCTTCCTCGTGGTGAAAACAGACACGCCGATTCCTTGGCATATCTAGCCGGGGTCTTGGGTACAGAAGCTCAATATCTCCATATCAAAATCATTTCCACCCCCAGCATTGATCGTATTTTTGTATACACGATCAACACTGGGGGAGATAAAGGGGGAGATGACGATTGGCAAAAACCTTTCTTAGCCTACCTCGGCGTCAACAACAATTGCGACAGACCACTCTCAGCGGATCTAAAAGAGCATCGACAGCTGATAAATAACTCAAAGCGCTACACTAATCAAAACGGTATGCTATACCGCCCTTCCGTCACCAGACATTACCTTAAGTGCCTCTCCAAATCAAAAACAAATGAACTGCTCTGCAATTACATGAAGGAACTTGTGGCTCCCATACCGCAGGTCGATCATTAGTAAACAGAGTTATCACTCAAGGAGTATTCTGGCCCGACATGCGTAAGTAAGCAGATGAGTACTCCTACAGATACGACACCTGCCAAAGACATAGACACATGATACGCTCCCCTGCGCTTGAACTCCATGCAAGCAAGGTTTTTTATCCATTCAAAAGATGGGCACTAGGTCTTGTCGGCGAATTACCTAACTTTCTAAGTAACCGCCGTCACCAACTCGTAGCTACCGATTATTTTATAAAATGGGTAGATGCAGTTCCACTATGTCGAACCAGAGAATAGGATGTCATCTCTTTTATCTAGAACCACAAAATCACTCGGTTTGGGTGCCCCCACCTAATAGGGATGGTAATGGGGCGGATTTGGGGTGGGGGAGCTAATACCATCCCCACCCCCGCTTAAGTTCCCACCTCCCATCCCCGCCCTAATCCTCATTTAAATTAAGCGGGGATCCCTAAATCCGCCCCACATAAATAATTTCAATACCATCCCCCCCCATTTAACTTATGAAAAAAAAAATTCAAGAATCCATTATTCCAGATATATTCAACATCCATTATTCCATCCATTATTCCATACATATTCAACATCATTATTCATTAAATATTCAATATCCATTATTCCATACATATTCCATACATACATATTTTCAAAAAACGTATATTTACAACTTCCAGACCTAATATTCCGTACATATTCAACATCCATTTTTCCATCCATTATTCATTACATATTCAACATCCATTATTCCATACATATTCCATACATACATATTCCCAAAAAATGTATATTTACAACTTATATTTCCAACTTCCAGACCTAATATTCCATACATTACATATCACATTCCTCTTCAATATTCAAGTATCCATTATGCCTTACATATTGACAGTCTAAAACATTTTTTTCTAAATAAGTAAATGACTAAGTAGATACTTTGGGTATTTTACCCGAAGATGTTGAAGGATCGAGATCACTTTCATTACATTCTTATGATGTTGAAGATAAGTTATTTCTAGTATAATTAATGAGTGAGGCAGACTTGATATTTGATAAGAAATTGAGCTAAGAGCCGAATCATTATAAGTTCAAATGATACATAATTCCAAATACTACTAACCTCAACAACGGAATAGTTGAGCCTAAGTAACAACACAAACAAAAACATCTTTGGTGTACCAAAATTCCAAGAGGAACATAGTCTAAAACATATAAAGGAAATGATAAAAAGCTAATGTGATCCATATATAAGACTAATGTACAAGATATAAGTTATATATAAGACTTAAGGCAAAAACCCACTTATTTGGCAACCCAAAATCAGATGTTTGAGCATGGATGCCTTGCTTGAGGTGGATTGAATCTACAGAATTTGCAACCTAAACTATTAGTCCTAATGTGATATGTAACTTACAACCTAAACTGTGATATGTAACATACAACACCCTCCATTCTTTCTCCTTCATCTGCAGATTCAATCCAGACCTAATGTGATATGTAACTTACAACATATTTCCATGAAATATATGTTTACAGTAGGACTAAAATCAGCAGTATAAACCACAGTATAAAGTAATAGTTTCAATTAAAGTATAAACTACAGTAGGACTAAAATCAGACCACAGACAGTATGACTAAAATCCAATAGTTTTAATTAGTAGTATAAACCACAGGGGAAGATATGCAGAGCAAAGAAAAGGGTTAAAAAAGTATAAACCACAAGATGCAACAGATCAGAGAAAAGTAAAAATTTAATAGTTTCATATACAGTAGGACAAAAGGGAGATGCAAAAGATCAGAGAAAAGTATAAATCCAAGAAAAGTATAAATCTAACAGATGCAACAGACTTGTCAAAATGAAAATTTAGAATTTAGGGATGCAATAGATGAGAGATGCAACAGTATAAACCACTACAAAGTATAAATCCAAGTAAAATTTTGGAATTTGGAGAGAAAGTGAGATCAGAGATGCAACAGACCTGTCAAAACGAAGAATTAAAGAAAGATGCAAGTATGATTTTCCTTGATTGAAGTATGATTTTCCAAAATTGAATCCAACTAAACCCCTAATTATCCTTGATTGAAACCCCTAATTCTACTTAATTGAAACCCCTTATTTTCCTTGATCTGTAAACCCCTGATTTTCCTTGATCTGTAAACCCCCAATTTTCCTTGATCTATAAATCCCTAATTTTCCTTGATCTATAAATCCAGTATGATTTTCCTTGATTAAAACCCATAATTTTCCTTTTCTTTGATCTGTAAACCCCAATTGGTGTTGACTGCTTAAAGAGAAGAGCCTTGATTATGATTATGTAAAGAGAAGAGCCTTGAGGCTTGATTTTGATTTTCCTTTTCCTCAGACCTCAATTGAAATTGAAATCAAAAAGGATTTGAGACTTGAGAGGTGAGGCAGAGCTTGCTGTTGTCAAATGTGGGATAAGGTTTCTAAGAATTAAGAATCTAAAAATAGTCTAGATTTATAAGGGGTATAATAGTAAAAGCATTAGGTGATATTTAGTGGGGCGGATAACAAATTTTATGTTAGCAGTCCCAAATCCACCCCGATCCCCGATGGATTTTTGGCAGCTCATACCATCCCCAACTCATACCCGGTTAGCTCATACCAAATTTGTCCTGTTCGGGGTTGGCAAGGCTAATCCCCAGCAAGGCGAGGCAAATTTCCATCCCTACCACCTAATTCGTATCGATAATGGGCCCCAATTTATGGGAGAGAAAGTCGTAAACTTCCTAAACCACCACAATATCATCCACTCGCCATTCAATCCTTACTATCCTCAAGGCAATGGCAAAGTCAAAATCACCAACAAAACTACTGTGAATTGACTCAAAAAACTGCTTCACTCACAGAAAAATGGGAATTAGGTTCGTGAGCTGCCTCATGTCTTATGGGCCTATTGCACCACTCCCCGACAATTAACTGGGTATACCCCATTCCTCCTGCTTATGGCAATGAGGCCGACATTCCTTCTGAATATCATCATCCAGTTCATGACCACGAGCCAACTGACGAGGAAAATGAGTTTAAGTTAGCTTGCAACCTCAATATGGTAGATAAAACCAGGGAACGCGCTATTGCTAACCTAGGTCGATATCATCATATGCGTGCCAGATCGTACAATAACTGAGTCAGAAGTCGTACATTCCAAATAAATATCTCATCCTCAGAGAAATTCCTCAATACTGTAAAGGGCCTCATACTGGAAAATTAGCCAACAATTAGGAGGGTCCATTCATTATCACAGGTCTCTCAGGCCTGGGATCATATTATCTCATGACAGAAGAGGAAATCCCCATTTTAAATCCTTGGAACACTAGGCGACTGAAACGGTACTATCGTTAAGCGTCTTACTATTCTATTTCCTTTCCTCGCTTTTGTTATTTTGTTTTTCAATTTCAAAAGTGAGATTTTCATCTCCACCTGATGTAAATTCTGAACTTATCAATAAAATTATAAGTTTTTCACAACATCTATCTACTTATGTAGACTCTACCAAACATCAGATAGGGCAAAGATAATAGTAGCCTTCATCTACTTTAACTTGTTTGGGTCATTTATAACGGCTAAATCAAGGATAACACTTGGTTCGGCCGACTCTACTAAATCTTTGCGATTGTAGCAAGTGTAGAAACTTATTTTATATCAAAGAATCTACCAAACATCAGATAGGGTAAAGATAATACTAGCATTCATCTACTTCAACTTGTTTGGGTAATTTACAACGGCTAGATCAATGATAACACTTGGTTCGGCTGACTCTAGTAAATCTCTGTAATTGTAGCAAGTGTAGAAACTTGTTTCATATCAAAGACTCTACCAAACATCAGATAGGGTAAAGATAATACTGTCCTTCATCTACTTCAACTTGTTTGGGTCATTTATAACGGCTAGACCAAGGATAACACTTGGTTCGGCTGACTCTACTTAATCTCTGTGATTGTAGCATGTGTAGAAACTTGTTTTATATCAAAGACTCTACCAAACATCAGATAGGGCAAAGATAATACTATCCTTCATCTACTTCAACTTGCTTGGATCATTTATAATAGCTAGATCAAGGATAATACTTAGTTCGGCTGACTCTACTAAATCTCGGTGAGTGTAGCAAGTGTAGAAACTTGTTTTATATCAACGACTCTATCAGGTATAAGACAAGGCAAAGATAATACTAGCCTTCATCTCTTTCAATATGTCAGCAACATTTCTATATTTCAATCAAGTTTCAACTTGGTTTAACTCAATCCATTTCTGCGATTGAAACAAGTGTAAAAACTTATTTTTTATCAAAGATCCCACCTGACACAAGATAAGGCAAATGTCATACTAGCTTTCATCTCTTTCAATGTGTCTGCGACAGATACTATTTATTTTTTAGGTCAAATTCATATTACAAAGAATTTCTTTTCTACAGATGGGATGTCAGCCGTGCTTCCCCCTACAGTAGGGATGTCAACCGTACTTCCCCCTACAGCAAGAGGTCGAACATTCAGTTCACGGATTACAACAACTCTACCCCTCTCGATTAGGTTAGCAGGTCGAGAGCCCAAATTGATTTCCATGGAGGCCATACAGTTCCCTCGATCTATGTTAACTCCGCAAATGCCCCCCATATCCGACAGGCTTTTGAATAAGGTATCTTGTTCTAACTCAAGTCTTTTTACTTCCTCTGCAAAATACCCAACAATCGACTTTAGAAGGTCTGAGCGTGGCACATCAGGTACAACCATCCTTGTAAATTTAGTTCTCACCATCTCAAGGCGTGACTCCAATCTAGCATACAAATTCTTCTGATGAGTCATTTCCATATCGACTTTTGCATCATGAGCTACATTCTCTTTTAACTTTTTTTATATATTTTGCTAATTCAGCCATGTTCATGGCCTCCAGGTCCACTACCTGGGATCGAAGTCTTATAATTTATGCGTTCAACTCTTCCCAAGCTGGAATATCCTTTAATAATTCTTCTTTTCTCTTCATCAACATTTCCTTTACCCTAATTTCCCCTTCCAGGACCTTCTCCCTGATAAGATCATCATCCAACTTCTGTTGGCATTCCCTAAAGTTCAAATTTCCTCTCTAAACATACCCCTGAATGTGAGACACATCACTCTCCAGCTCCCTAATTCGACCTGAGAGACTGACTACATCCCCTTGGACTAGAGGAGCCTTAACCTCATTTCTACTTCCCCTTGAGCACTTTCTCGCATTGGCTTTCTTGGCACGCGCGATGGCTTGGGCCAGTTCAGACTTCAATCGTGCCACCCTCTCATTTAAACGATTACATCTTCATTGCATTTCCTGAAACTCTATATCCTTGGCTGGTAGGGCTATATGCAAGTGTTCAACCACAACTTCCGAAGCTGATAGATTTTCTTGAACAACTCTTAGCTCGTTATCTTTTTCAACCATTTTTTGTTTTAGTCGCTCAATCTCATTTCTGCAATTCTGAAGATCATATTGAAATTGTTCCTCCGATCTTTCTAGCGCCTGAATACGGTATTGACCCATGTCAGCCTACTTACCCTTAATGACAAATGTGTCAACCTGACTTTGAAACTTTGCAGCATACTCTGTTATCTCCGCTAGCTTTTTTAGCCCCTTGTCTTGTAGTATCATATTCCCCAGATTCGACAAGAATAAGCCAACACTCTGTAGTCGAAGACAGCTCAGCACTCTGTAGTCAAAGACATTACAATAATCTTGAAGATTTCATGAGTCCTCGACTTACCAAAAGTAGCCGTTGAATCCCGGTCAAGAAGGAACTGTTAGAGATCCGAAAAGTCTGCCCACTACCCCCGGAATAGGAGACTATTTCTTTCTTTATGAAAACTACCTGTATCTACTATAAATACCGACAGAGAATAGGTTCTAAAGGACCAAAAGTCGTCTTATATTTCTCTATCATAATAACTAGCAACACTCTGAAAACTAGTAATAACTAGCTTCTACTAGATTTACATCAAATCCTCATCGAGGTCGTGGTTTTTCTTAGTTTCAGCTAAGTGTTCTACGTAAAATCTTGGTTGTTAGCTCTTTATACCATACTATTTTCTACCATTTCCAATCTGAACACCATCCGATGACAAACATGAACTTGGGAAGTCATTCTAGTACCATAAGAGATCAGGATATTCCTAGAGCTCTTGATCTGCACGGTGTAGTTCTTGAACTTAAAAAACAAATGGCCGCAGAAAAAATTAGAGACTGGAAGATCAGCGTGTCCACGCTCAAGCTCTACAAACAGAGATGGACGAACATAAAAAAGTACTGGATCAGCAGAGTCAAACACATCAAAAGGAGATGGGGAGGTTGCGAAGAACACAAGATCAAATCAGGGCTTGCCAAGCATCACCGCCACTGGATCGAAGTGAACATTGATCAAGGGCAGTTCAACGCGATGATCAACCGAGAGAGGATGACCAACGAATGTCTCGATTCGGATCTGGAAATCCTAATAGAGCCTCTCGACATTTTGGTTTAACTTTATCGGCCTCAGCAACCTAAGGAAGTCGACGTACACGTCATCAAACCCCTTCGCCAGAAAGAAGGCCCATTAGAGATCGATTGGGACCAGAGGGACAGGGCGACTCTGTTCCACAGGTTGCAGCCTTACCTCTTCCTCCACAGCAATTCATTACTCTGGATGACCTTAACAACAAAATTCAAGCCATCGACTCTAACATCCCGGGCCGACAATCTGCGCTTAAGAGGATCGAAACAAACCCCATCTCCCCATATCTCGAAAATATGCCCATTCCAGAAAATTTCCATATGCCCAAATTTATCCAATATGCAGGCCTCACAAATTCGCTTACACATGCTCAACATTTCAAAGCCGTTGTTGGGTGATACTCCAAACTTGACCATATGCTGTGTCAACTATTTAACATGAGCCTAAAAGAGGAACCATTCTGATGGTTCCATACTATACAAGAAGTCTCCATCACCTCCTTCAGCCAATTACAAAATCTTTTCGAATTGAACTACGCTCATGCTAAGGAGCGTGAAATCACTGTGGACTCTTTGTTTTACTTCGAGCAAGGCGCGAAAGAAACATTGGCAAGTTTTTATAAACGTTTTCTACAGGAAACACGGAAGATTAGAAATTTAGACCCCAAAATCATGGTTCCAGCATTTACCTCCGCTTTGCACATCGATTCAAAAGTTCACGAAGAGCTTACTCTACACAAACCACGTACGGTTACCAAAATGATTGACGTGGTTAATAATTACATCAAGTTGGAGCGCTCGAAGAAAGATAAGATGAGAAGCTCATTAGTCATACATTCTCGAGAAGCATCTTCAACCCCGTCCCAAAGAACAACCACTACAGCAGCATATAAGCCGTCTGCCAAAAATACTGATAATATTAGAAGAAAAGAGGGCAAACTTGATAGACCTGTCCCAATTTTGCAATCAATGACAATAACCCTCACCGCTATCTTTCCAACGATAAAGGGAGACGAGTGTTATCGCATGCCATAGGTTATTACAGATCTTCCGAATAGACCCTTATGTCAGTATCATAATGTGCATAGTCATAAAACTGATAGCTGTTACTCCCACATTCAAATCTTTCGCCGTAACCTCTAAGCTGGAAGATTCCACAATTATGTCCTCGACATTCAAAAATTTCTCGACGAATAAGCAAAAACTACTGAAATCGAGCAGAATCATATCCAGAGCCCAGCTCGCCATTTGTACATGATCGAGATCGATAATGGGAAGAAAAGAAAACAAGACGATCGCATTACGTCTTGCTGCAAAATGACTTCCTCTGACAAATTGGCAAAACTTTTTCCAAGCACCAACAAATCCAAACGTCCTTACCAGATAACGTTCGAGGACTGCGACACCAGTCATGTACAATACTCTCATGATAAAACTCTTGTTATTATGCCAAAAGTGGGACATGATTACTTACATACACTTCTCATAGACACCGGAAGTGCCACAGATGTCTTATTCCGAAGAGCAATCGAAGTCTTAGGCTTTACAGATTCAGTAAAAGCTTTGACAACAATAATCACAAGCTTCAATGGTTCAAAAGAATCAGCCACAGGAGAAATCACTCTGTCAGTTCAAGCAGGTTTAGAAACCACATTTGCCAAAAATTTTGTCATAGATGCAGAGTCCAAATATTTGGGCATTTTGGGACGCAGTTGGTTACATTCAATCAATGCAGTACCCTCGACTTATCATTTAGCCCTACATTTTCATACGAATCACGAAATCTTTGAAATCAAGGGTAGCCAAGCAGTCGCACGAATGTGCAAAAATACCACAGTCAACCCTCATATAGCTAAACTTCTCAAGGCATAACAACTACAAAATGACACACCACCCACATTTGAGCAACATGATGCTAAAATGGATGAAACTGTTGAACTCAATAGCCCTAGGTGCACAACCTTCATTGGATCCAAGTTGTCAATCGACGAAAAAGAATCCATGATACAGCTACTTAAGATAAACATCGACGTCTTCGCCTGGACTTTTCAAGAAATGCCCAGAATCGATCCTTCTATCACTTGCCACCACCTCAACCTCCTTCTAGACAGCAAAGCAATCATCCAAAAATGATGGAATTTAGCTTCCCAACTTCGAGATGCTGCCAACAAAAAATTGATAAACTTTTTCGTGTCGGCTTTATTCGGGAGGCTAAATATCCAAAGTGGGTTTCCAATATCGTCACCGTGCCCAAGAAAAATGGTAAAATACGGGTTTGTGTTGATTTCATTGAACCCAACCAATTCACACCCAAAGATAGTTTTTCGTTCGCTACCATTAATTCCGCAACTTCTCGACTCAGTCGCAGGACACGAACTTCTTTCTATGATGGATGCTGCCTCGGAATACAACCAGGATCTACTCGCCGAAGAAGATCGCGATAAAACCACCTTCATAACCGAAAAAGAACTCTACTATTTCACAGTAATGCCTTTTGGGTTAAAGAATGCTGGAACAACTTACCAACAACTGGTCACCCAAATGTTCAAAGATCAGATCGGCAAAATCATGGAAGTCTATATTGATGATATGATTTGCAAAAGCCTTAAAAAGGAAGATCATCTCCACAACCTCCAAACTATCTTTGATATTCTTCGCCAATACCAGATGAAACTCAACCCAGAGAAATATCAATTTGGCGTCGCATCTGGACAATTCCTGAGCCATCTAGTAAGCAAAAGAGGAATCGAAATCGGTAAAGCTAAAATCAAAGCACTCATGGCAATGCTCTCTTCTCGAATGAAAAAATATGTTCAAAAATTCGCCAGCAAGATAGCCGATCTTCACATATTCATCTTAAAGTTATTTGATCGATGCAAACTTTTTTACCTTCTTCTTCGTGGTAACCCCACTCCTTTTTCGAACAAACAGCAAAAAGAAGTTATTTGGACTCCTGGTTGTGAAATGGCATTCCAAGATCTTAAACGATACTTGGGGCATCCTCTTATAATGAGTACTCCCATATATGGTGAATTATTCACCATGTACTTATCCATAACTGGCGACTCTATCAGCTCTGTCCTTATTCGAGAAGTTGCATGCATCGAGAAACCTATTTACTTTATCAGTAAAACTCTTATGCCTGCTGAAAAATGATATACTACCATGGAGAAGTAATTACTAACCTTGGTTTATAGCTCTCAAAAATGCTATCCAAACTTCTAAGCTCACTCCATCAAAGCCATTACAAAATACCATCTCAAACTCGTACTCTCCAAAAAGGAAAAATCTCGACAAATTCAACAATGGTTTGTTTTCCTTGGGGAATATGACATTTCTTTTGAACCTCAAATATCCATCAAGGGACAAGCAGTGGCTGACTTTTTGGCAGATTTTCCCGTTGAAGACCCAGATTGGGAAGAACTCGAAGAAATTTTCACTGACGACTCAATTGCAGAACCAGACGCATGGTCTAAGAGTTCCAGTTGCTGACTTTTACGGATGGATCTGCAGGACCACAACGTTCCAGAATTTGCATAGTTCTCGTCACGCCTTCAAATCATCGCATAGAGAAAACTATCAAACTCAAATTATATGCTACCAATAATGAAATAGAGTACGAAGGCATCTTGCATGGCCTCGATCTTGCACTTACTCTCGGAGCTGAGGAATTAGCAGTCTATGTCAACTCCTTACTCGTCGCCAATCATTACGACAAAAATTTTAAGACAACAGGCAAAATGGTTAATTATGCTGCCCTGGTCGAAGAAAAGATGAAAAAAATTTAAGCATGCCACCATTTCGTATTTACCTAGACAAGAAATTTTCCATTATGATGCCTTAGCTTGCATTGTTGCCATGCAGGGAGACAGTAAAATAGGAACATTAGAAATCGAGACCCTTGAACACTCTAGCATCGATATCTTTTCAACACTCCACTTAACCGTTACTGAAGATGACGATCCTGAAGACTGGAGAAAACTGTTTTATACTTACCTTAACTCTAACTCCTCTCCATTAACAAAGAAGAAGCTCGATCCCTGTTAGCCAAGTACCCCTGATTCACAGTCCCAAATGGCTTATTATATCGACTCACTGGAGGAGGGCCACATATCGAATATATATCGCAGAAGCAGACTCAGATCAAGATCAGGGAACTTTACGAAGGAATCTGCGGTGCACATATTTCCGGAAGATCACTAGCCCAACGTGCATTCACACAAGGACTCTATTGGCCTAAGATGAGACAAGACTGCGAAGACTTTGTTCGTAAATGCTACAAATGCCAAATCTACGCTCAGGACATCAAGTGCCCGACCCTCGACTTACATGTTAGCAATGTCCTTTGGCCATTTAAACGATGGGGAATCAATATTATTGGCCCCTTCCATCCAACATCAGGAAATAGAAGGTTCGTCTTAGTTGCCATCGATTACTTTACCAAGTGGGTCGAAGCAGTTCCTCTATGCCATACTAATGAGATTGAGGTCACCAAGTTCCTTTAGGAGCAGTTCATTACACGGTTTGATTATCCACAAATAATACATTCTGATAATGGTAAACAGTTCATCAGCGCTAAAGTCCATGCTTTACTTCATAAATACAAGATTCAGTTGACAACAACCATACTAATATACCCTCAAGGCAATGGACAAGCTGAAGCCATCAACAAAAGTATCAAATCTGGCTTACCCAAGCGCCTCAACTACAAGAAAGACAGATGGGTCGATGAACTACTTAGTATATTATGGGCTTACTGCACCACTCCCCGAGTCTCAACAGGGTGCAATCCATTCATGATGGTTTTCGGCACTGAAGTAGTCATACCCTCAGACGTCGATCTCTCAAGTACTCGACGCAAAATTTTAGATAAAGACAATGAACTTGGCCTCCTTTGCAACCTTAATTGGATCGAGGAAATCAGGGACAAGGCCATTGCAAATTTGGGACATTACCATGATACATTAAAAAAAAGTATACAACAAGAAATTTTGAGAACGGAAATTCGGTATTAGAGACCTTGTCCTACGATGAATACAGGATCATACTCGACCTAAGAATTCTGGAAAATTATCAAAAAACTGGGAGGGACCCTACATTGTAGGCAATAAAATAGATAGCGGAACTTATTGGCTTATGACTGAAGACGAAGTTCAACTTGAGTACCCATGGAATACAACTCAGCTTAAACTCTTCTACAAATGATGCCCTGTAATCTTTTACTTTGAATCAAATAAACAATTTATTGTACATTATCTTCTTTACTACTTCGATTTATCCTCGATCTATACTTTTCAAGTATCTATCTGACAAACGATCTCTTTCTACTTTGATTTGTCCTCGATATATACTTTTCATGTATATATCTGACAAATGATCTCTTTCTACTTCGATTTGTCCTCGATCTATAAATTTCAAGTATATATCTAACAAACGATCTCTTTCTACTTCGATTTGTCCTCGATCTTAACTCTTAAAGTATCTATATGACAAACAATTTCATTACTACTTCATTTTCTCTCAAGCAATACTTACCAAGTATGCCAGAGACAAAATAATTCCTTACTATCTTGATTTTTTTTAGGTCCTTGCTTACACAAGTATCCTAAAAGCTATCTAGACTTCATGCGACAACTATCCCATTATAGGATTGTTTATTCGTGCTATTTACTTGTCGAACAATCTCTAATGAGATCTTGTTCTTCTCCAAATCTAAATCTAGATACTTATCACCGGATAAACATCTGGTACTCCTTACTTGCCATTTATTGGCAATCTTTCACATTTCGCGCACACAAGCAATCTTTACTTATCTGCTCGAATTTAATATCACTTTATCATGTCTACTACTTGAACTTATTTTCACATGCAAAATAGTTATTTAACAAAGTATTTCAACAAACACCAAAATCATTCGCACACACCAATTTAAAATGTTTTCGGTCTTACTGGCCATTTGTTTCAGACTTTCAATTAAAATAACATTCTCTAATCAAGATTAAACATTTCAGACGGGGATTTCTCTTCATTTAAGGCACTTTCGGGAACTTGTACATCAGTTACTTCCCCAGGAAGATGACCTTTGACCTCTATTGCCACTTCATTGTCGACCACCTCAGTTCCTCCACGAACATCCGATGTTTGGGGTACATCATCATCTGAACTGTCATCACATGGTAACCCACCAGCCTTCACAACTCCTTTATAATAATTTTTCCTTTGATCAGATTCATCGAACTGCTCCTTAAAGTGCATCCTTACTTCATGGAAACATTTTTTCATCGTTCATCCGATCTTTCATCTCATCGAGCTATTTCTTCTGCTCCAGCTCCATCGATCTTCGAACATCGGCAACATCTTTCCCGAACGCGGCTTTCTGCACTTCCAAGGCTTTTTTATTTTCTTTCTCTAGCACTTTTTTTGCCTCAGCCAATGCAGTCTCCTTCGCCTTGTTTGCTTCCAACTTGTACCTATTTAGCGTCGCATTCAGCTTGGCATTCTCGGCGGGCAATTCTTTCTCTATATTTTAGTAAGGAACTATCCGGTTTGCCAAATCACCACTACCCCCAACATGACCCATTGCTTCACCCATCACCATCATAATATGCATGAAGTCATATGATGAGTATTTGTTTAACTTACCAAATATTTAATTCGAGCATAAGCTTTAAGATTTTTCACCTTCGACAAATTACTTTGTGCCTCACCTAAAAAGGTATCCAAGCTATCAATCCCCACCATGCACTCTTCCATATCTTTCTTCAACACATCTACCCCAACGGAAAGAGACATCATAGTCTTCAACATCTCCGTATCAAACTCCTCCCTTAATTTCTTCTTCGAGTCCCACCAGTCGACTTCTTGGAAAGCGCACTGCTCAAACCTCGTGGAGGTAACCCACTCACCACAACAGCGGGTTTGTCAGTACCTTCGACACCCTCAGAAGATGATTGTCGAGTAGTCCTCTTCGATTTTAGCAATGGAGGTATTTCAACATTTACCTTCCTTTTCCTCTTGTTTTTGATAAAAGACTCCCCCAACATAGCATCGATCTCCGTATCTGTGTTGTACCCTATCAACGAAGGATTGTTCAAGGGTAAACTTGTATCTTCGGCCCTTTTGCTCTTAGCCTACATTTTTTCCCTGATAATTAATACTTCCGAACCTTTAGTTCTCAACCTTTTCTACCGTGGTTCTTGAAATATTTTACTTAACTGATCTTGATCAGTCGCTAAGTTATCGATCCAACCAAAAAATCCTCTTCTTATCCTATATAATTCTTCCTCCGCTTCTGCCTTCTTCCCGCTCTCCTTCAATGCTGCAACACAAATAAAAGCACATTTTTACACAACATACATCTAACCTGAAAATACATCAAACTTAATCATTTAAGTTACCTAACCGCAGACCAAGATGAAACGCTTTTCTTTTAAGCGGCTCCCCTGGGCCTTTTGGATCGAACTCATAATTTTTGAACACTAGTAGACGTTCGTTGGTGTATCGACCTCCAGTTGGCGCCATATTATAAAATATTGGTAATGACATATGTTGACTTCTGAGAATATTCGGCAACCCCTTCAGATTCCAGTTTTCTTCTCAACACAACTACAAGTACTTCTGTCTAGAATGGGGCGATTGTAATATCATATTACCCATATTCGACAAGAATAAGCCAGTACTCTGTAGTCGAAGACAGCTCAATATTCTATAGTCAAAGACAGCTCAACACTCTGTAGTCGAAGACATTAGAACATTCTAGAAGTTTATGTGAGTCCTCGACTTACCAAAAGTAGCCGTTGAAGCCCGATCAAGAAGGAACTGTTAGAGATCCACAAAGTTTACCCACTACCCCCAGAATAAGAGACTAGTTCTTTCTTTTTGTAAACTGTATGTATATGCTATTAATACAGACAAAAAATAGGTTCTAAAGGACCGAAAGTTTTACATTTCTCTATCCTAATTACTAGCAATACTCTAAAAACTTGTAATAAATAGCATCTACTAGATTTTATATCAAATCGTCCTCGAGGTTGTGGTTTTTCTCAATTTCTACTAACCTTTCCACATAAAATCTTAGTTGTTAGCTCTTTATTACGCAATCCTTACGAATAAGTATTAGCGAAGGTTTTCTTCCTGGAAAATACGCCACTACATGTCTATTTCGGCGTCTTTCTCTTCGACTTTATGAGTGAGGTCGGAAACAGCCTGGGTTGCCACCATAAGTTTAAAATGCACATTTACGTGCTGATCTTCTCTGTTCTCATTTACCTCCCTCATCCTATTAAATTCCTCTGCAAATTTCTGATTATATTGGAATACATCATCCTCACACGAGCGAGCTGAATCCAATTCGACCTATACGATATAAAGATATTAATACAGTTCAATTCAGAATTCTATCAATATGCATATATATATATATATATATATATTAAGGGATAGAAATATCATTCATAATATTCTGAAATTCTGATGGGGAATTTTTTAATCCAAAAGGCATGACATTCCATTCAAAATGGCCAAATGGTACTGTAAAGGCAGTTTTATATTTATCATTCTCACTTATTTGGATTTGCCAATATCCTGATTTTAAGTCAAATTTAAAGAAGATAATAGCATTATAAAGACGATTCAAAAGGTTTTTTTTATCAGGGATCGGGTAACGAATCCATTTAAGGGAGTCGTTGAGAGGCTTATAATTAACTACAAGTCTGGGAACACCTCTTTCTTTCTCAGCATTTTTATTAACATAGAAGGTTGTACAGCTCCAGGGAGAGTAACTTTTATGGATAAGGTTTTTGTCAAGAAGATCCTGAATTTCATTTTTACATAGTGTAAGATATTTAGAATTCATTTGACTAGGCCTAGCTTTAGTAGGAATTTGAGTTTTTTCATCAAAATCCTGCTTATATGGTAAGGAAATAACATGTTGCTTGCGATCCCATAAAGCATTAGGAATGTTACTACAGACTTCACTAATGATTGTTGTTCAATAGTCATAATTCTGGTTTTGACCTTAGAGGACTAAAGCTTATAAGAAATGTCCATGACATGACATTCTTCTTGCAAAAAATTCAGATGGTTTGTTTTAGATTCAATAATAGTTTTAATTTCATTAATTATCCTGACTTTAGGACTTCTAATGAATTCAAAACTAATTTCTTGGCCTTGATAATTACACCATATCCCTTTCTGATAAACCTTATGCAAAGGCATAAAAAGACAAAGGAAAGAAGTGCCAAGAATGATTTGCTGCTAAAGGTTGCGAACCAAAAGGAAGGTAGAAGGAATACAAGTACCTTTGTTACAGATCAAAGCTCCAGGAAGCTTATAATGGATTTGAAGTGTATTATCACCAGCAGAGATAAGAGATTGGATAGTTTTTTTAAAGTATTTAGTAGGAACCAATCCTTCTTAGATACAGTTAAGGTCAGCGCCACTATCCACAAGGGCAATAGCATTTTGGATGGTAAATTCATAGTTAATGACAATGGTAACTTGGATATGCCATTTCTGGGCAATAATCTTCTGAATAGGGTTTAAACATAGGTTATCTTCTTCTTGAGGATGACCAGTCTTTTCTGATAGGATCTTTTGTCTGTTCTTCTGAAAATGGGTAATGTTAGAACCCGGTGTTTGCTCAGAGATTTTCAAATGTTTAATTTCGGATTTTAAGGTATTAATTTCTGTTGGAATATTTTGAATAGTGATAGGTTTTTTAGTTTCTATTTGTTGGAGGATTTCTGGAGATTTATCAGATATGTCCAAAAGTGACTGTTCTGTACCAAATATTCAGTTTTCAAGGAGCATTTGTTGGAGACAGATACTTAGGATTTTAGTTCTTTTTTCAGGATTAGGAATCGTATCCACAATTGATATAATTTCATTCAGGGTAGTAGTAAGAGTATTCAGTTCTAAGTCATTTATGTTATTAATGACTTTCCAATTTTTGTTAAAAATAGATTTTAAATATTCATCACTAGGTGGTTCTGTAATAGAATGATGATAGTGGTCAATTTTATTAACTGATATTGTTTGGTCAGAAAAACTGGGTAATAGTTTTTTGAACTGAAGTTTAGAATTTGTAATATTGTACGGTTTATGCTGGTTAGAAAAACTGTTATACTTCTTACATTTTCTATGTTTGTGGTAAAAAGGAAACTGGTGATAGCATTCTCTATTTTTCTTTCCTTTTAAATTCTATTTTTTAAAGGGATGTTCAGATAATTCATCTAATTCATCTATAGGCCATTGATAAATAGTTTTGCTATTGTGATTCTGAAAAGATTCTTCGGTAAATAAAAGATTCTGAGTGTCAGATCTTTTAGAAGAATCTTTATGAGATGGTTCGATTGCCTGAAGGTTAGGCTCAATGGATTGGATGTAGTTTTCTTCAAATTTACTATTATAATAGTCATAAGTGACTTCTGATGTAGAGGTTCTGTTAAGATTGTCAACATTAATACTATCGTCCTAAGGGTCAACAGTCTCAGAGTATTTAATGCTAACTTCTTGGGAATCTAAGGACGATATATTAACGGTATTCTGCTTGGTAAAGGGAATCAATACTTCATCTTTAAAAGGGGTAGGGCTTATATTCTCTACATTCAGATGGAGAGATTCATGGAAAGAGTGAACAGACTGGACTTCTATGTCATCTATTTTAACCCAAGTTTTAGTGAATTCTTCCATATTACTGATAATATATTGATGACAAGAATATCATGTGGTGAACCAGTCATAAAAGAATATGATTTTTTGACTGCGTTCAATCTCATGATAATAAATATCTTCAATAAGTTGTAATTGTTCTTCGGTAAAATTCTGATAATACCATGTTCTGAAGATATCATGACTGGAAGTCATGAATTTATTACTGATAAACTGACGAATTAAAGAGCTAGGGCAGAAATCCATATGTGATGGATGGATCACATAAATATGTAAATCCCATATAAAAACATTAATATGGTTACTGTGTTAATCCTTTCTACCTGATAAAAATGTGTAAACAATATAATCTTAGTAAAAGATGTTAGTATGGATACTATTAGTCTTTTCTCTCTGTCAAAGATGTTGAAATAGTATAGTCTTAGTGAAAGACTCAAGTACACGTTTGTCAATGATTTATCGGCTAAACGTCCACTTCCTGGACAACAACGCCGTACGCAACTTGGGTGACGTACCATACCTAATTCTCTCACCAGGCTAAACTGAGAAAACATCTCAATCAGAGATAGAAGATAAACATGAAACATACCTACGTATGTTATTAGACTAGACTAAGTAAACATGATGAACCAAGAACAAGGATAAACAAGAACTCATACCAAGTTCTCATATGAGACTTATCATACCTACACGAACCATGTGATTAGCCACACATGGCTCTGATACCAATGAAAGGGAGTTGAATCTAATCAAAATGGCTAATAAACAAAAAACAAACAAGCTAGAATTGTAAACTATAAACTGCTAATTTAAAACAGTAAAAATGGTTACTATTCAGATCATACAAAACTAAAATAAGAAAAATACTTACTATTCAGATCATAGAAGAACGTTGCTATTCTTTCTACAAGTATGTAGCCAGAGGCTACCCAACTATTTTATGAGAGAGTAATAAATACCGTTTTTCCTACAAGAGGAATACTAGGTAGAGCTGCTAGTCAACAGCCATTGACGTAAACGTCCCTAGGGAGGACTGGCCGATAATACTTGGAACGGATTAGACTAATTCTGATGATCAAGAAAGCTTAAATATAACGATAAAACTTATAACATAAATTAAACTAAGGTTATGAGGTCGTTCTGTCGGACCCTCTCACTTATGAAGACACCCTCAGGGGTGTGCGTGTACTTTGTGAATACTTATAAAAAAACTATATACACAAACTTTAAAACTTTATTCAGATAATAGTAGAAGATATATATATATATATATCTCAATTTTAAAATTATATATGATTTCTAACATCTATGGCGTGCAAATACTTTTAAACTAAAAAGGTCAGGATACATTATCAGATAAACACTCCACGAGGTATATTGCGAAGTCTAAGGTACATGCTTTCGATATGATACTTTATATAAAGAGCGTTAAATTTTTCTACGCACTATATTAGTGTTATTTTCCTAAAGCTAGTAACAAAATTTTTTAATCTACATCTACATCATATACAAGTCGAAAGACCTATTCTGATCTAACCTGCAGCTCCGCTCGCGCAGACAGCAAGGTTGTAGAGGTCTCTCTTTCCCTGACCAGTCCAGTCTCTAGATCTTTTATTCTCAGACGCATTTCTCTAAGTGCCTACAAGAAGTTTATAACAAAAAGAAAAAGTCAACCTACAAAAATTTCCTCCATATCCTACAGTTTACAAATATTCATACAAAAACACATTTCTACCGTACCTTCTCATTATCACCCACTGAAAGGTCGGCGTTATCCCCTTGATTGTCAAGCACCGTCTGACGGGAGACACCGTCCAGACCATCAACGACCCCCGCAACTACCTCTTCCACTTCTTCATCATCTTCCTTCTCAACATAGGTATCCGCCTTAATGGCATCTACCTCCTCCTCAGAATAGCCCATCGACATCAGGTGGTACCCTAGCCTGTCGCGCTCCTCCACCATTTCCCCAAGATTGGTTCTCGTCTCTGCTTGTAGCTAACCAATTGCCATGGCATGGGAAACCTTCAGAGCCTCCAGCTGCTTTGCATCATTCAGAGCATCAGTTCTAGCTCGAGTTAACTTCTTTTCTAACTCGATCTTTGTCATCTTCAGCTCGGATTTTTTCTCCTCAACTCCGAGCTAAATTCCCTTAACAAGATGAGCAACCTGCAACATGCAAATCGATCTCAGCGTTAGCTTGAAACACATAAAGTAACTTTTTTATATAATTAATATAAACTTACCATCTTGCTCATGTTTTCCTCTCCTTGAAGAGCCACCAGCCTGGCCCTTTCCTCAACCTCTTTGAGGTCATCCACCACAACAGATAACCCCGAAGCAACCTTTTCCCCTAACTCCCCCGAAGGCTCGGCCCTTCTCCTTTTCTCTTTTACGGCCTCCACACTTCCAGTGGTACCAGAGGCAGGCAGAGTCTTTAACATCCATTTTTTCATATATTTTTGAGCTATTTTGCTTGACATAATGGGTTCTGACTGGACCAAACTATCCATTCCAGGGGTCTTGACCAAGTTGGTTCGGCCTTCCCCACCAGTTACTCGCTTCTTCCCTTCGTCAACACCCGCCATCAACCTGGTCGACTGAGCTTTTTTAACCTTCTTCGATCTGCTATCAACCCTCTTCCTTCTACTAAGTCCAAGTCCTTCCAACACAAATTTGAGCTCAGCCTCCTCCGCCGCAACTTCGTCCAACAAAGACTATTTCCTCTCTACGGGGGACTTCACACTTGCCATGCACAACATTTTTACTATCAACTATAGGCATAAGTTCAAACATAGCAATAATATTATCTATGCATAGTTATACTTACTTTGTTTTACAGTTCTAAACCGAAGGTCCAAAGGTTCTTCGTTATCACTCTAAAGGCAATTACCCTTCACCCTTATGGCGTTGTCATTCCAGGTTTGACTTTCAGTTGCTGAATTCAGATCGAAGAAGCGACGCCGAGTTGCGCCCGCACAAAAATATGCTCCACCGCCGGCCTTATAATTCTTTACCCTATAAAATTGCAAAACGTCCTCAGGGGTTATCCTCCTCACTTTCCCCTATTTTTCCCATTTCTCATTAAGATGATTGCAAACAGTTATTACCTCCCACATATTCCCGTTCAATTGAACAGGACAACCCCCAATCGTATTCATAATCTCCTTCGCCAAATTGGTAAGGGGAATACTCAACTCGTACTCTAATTAAGATAGGTAGCACAAAAAACCCTCTGGGTGGTCACTCCAAACACTCCCATCAAAATATTCTAACGAAATCGATTCATCTATACCCCTATCTCGTTTTTCTACTTACAAGTCAGTCGACAGATAAAAATTCTTTTCCCCCGCCGCTACCGTACAACCCCTAAACTGTCTATCGGCGTATTCTACACAGTTACCCTACGTCCCTCCTATAACCGCCTTAGCCTTACAAAATTCTCTGAAGGCATCAGAACCAGGAGGATAGGATATTAATTGACCAGGAAAGCCTGAGAATTGTTCAAATCCTACTTCAACCTCACTATCAGACTCAATCGTCCGACCAGAAATCGACACCTCGTTAACAGGTGAACAATCCATCTCAACAAGTTCTACGGGCAAGTTTACAACCCTACACCATTACCTCTCACGCTCGACCTACATATAGGTTTAGGTATCTATCATTATTTCATACACATCGATCATTACGCACAACATATAACTTTAGTATATTCTATGTATATGCCAAAATTACATAGAGTGCCATAAATAGTTATTTTTAAGATTTGCACAAACACATATATACTGCATACATTTTTACTAACCTTCAGTATCTGAATAAGAATCCGCAGTAGCGCAAAATCCTTATCTCACAGCGCTGCTGTATAGCCACCTGCATAATCTAGTGTCTTTCACTCCCTTTGACCATTGATAACCTTCAAGTAACTCCTTATCAAATCCCCGACAATCTTTTCGCGTCGCTCTCACTGTGCTCTCCAAATTTTTAGAAGTTGAAAAACGTTTGAATGATAAGGAAGAAGCACTATTTATCATTTCTCTCTCTAGCGGCTGGCAGTTATTGCGCCCCGCACGACCCGTCCTCGGTTTTGGAACCGAGTCGTCTTTTCTACTATCCATGTCAGACGTCTTGTACCTTTTCAATAAAATTGTCTTTCCATAATTACCCCCCTTAATATTTTAACCTATTTTTCTCTCCTGTTTCCATATCTTTTTTTGACCTTCCCACACTCATAATGACTCACCCTATACGATATCAGATTTCTGCAGCTTTACATACAAAATAAAACTAGAAGGTTCTGCATTTTTTCATTTTTGTTTCTCTGACCTTATTTATCATACTTATAGTGATGATGACGTTATTTTCAAAGCTGAGAAATTTTTAAAATTTATTCAAAATTATTTGCCATAATAGTCTCAAAATGGTATTTGCAACTATAGAGGATCCGATTAATTTACATCTTTTCTATTACATTCAACAAACTTATATTTATTTATTTATGATAAACACTTTATAAAATCTAGAACAACCTTAATAACCTGGACAACAACATCCAACGCATTATTCGTTAGTCCTCAAATTTTCAAATTCGATCTCCACCTCAGCAATCAAACCAACAATCTCTTCTCGATCTACCAGATCTCTCACCAATTCACGAAAACAAACCTCATAGAAATAATGGGCATACTCAAGTTCTCTACTCCTTACATCTAATCCTTCGAGCTGACACATCCTCACTGACAACTCGACATCATAGCCACGTACACCAAAAATCCTCTCCCGCACTTCAGCAGTCTTTATAGCCAACCGTCCTTCTACGACATGACGAATCCTCTGAGATCGAGTCCGTAGCATCATAATCTCTTCTCCATTTCCATAAATCATCCTACCATTATTTATACATTTTTCACACACTCTCTCCTTAAAACGTGATTTTCACCTTATTCTCATAACAGTAAATCCCAAAAATCTTAAAATAGACTATTTGAACTTATCTCTTCACTCCAGTAGATACATTACTTTATTTATCATAGTTGAGCTTATTCTACCAAGAGTTATATTTCTATCGACCTATAACAGAGCGAATTTCCGCATCACATATTTACTACATTTTTCTTCCCCACATGTTTAAACACACAACAAAATCATACCTGCATCACAATGTCAATGTCACCACATATTTATCTCAGTTCGATCCCCACAAAAGTAGTATTTTCAATACTTATAACCTCCTATTCATTTTATACATCCCACATAATTCAATTCGATTCTAAAAGACTTTTTTTATCTACATGACACAAGTAATTGAATGATAACTTTTTATTCATAAAAAAAACATTACATACGACTTTACAGATAACAAGTTTTTTAGTACATCAATCTCAGGTATATAACATAAACATTATTCGTCAGGCACCGAACTCCAGGTACTTTATAGATAATAAGTTTTTCACTACTTTTTAGAGCTACAGGTAATTCAGGCACACCGACGCATCAACTCCTCCAGTTCTTCTTACTTCAATAATCTTTCACCTTGATATAAAGTAGAAATTGGAACCAACAGAGAGCTTCCCTCGCAAGAGTTTGGTTGTCTAATCGAACTTCAAATGGAAACTATACAAGCAGTAGACTCAGTGCTAGAACCAAATTCTCGAACTAAAGGTTTACTGAGTGCCAATACGTGATGAAAATCTAGAAGCAGACTCCCACTGGTTATCTCCCGCCTCCACTACCATTACCCCCTCATCTGAAACCGTCACCACCATAGAGTTGGTAGAGATGAAGAGGGCCCGACCTTAGAATCCATGGTGATACAAGAAATTAGCATAACTGCCCTGCAGGTATACCATCCCTGTATATGAAGCCCTAACCCCGTCTACCGCAAGAGTACGGAGACAGGCCCACCGGTCCTCGCCTGTTAAGACGATGACATGAAACCTCCACTTGCAGTAGAAATCTTCCTCAGCTTCAATCGCTTTATCTTCCGACATGCCTTGATACGTCGGAGGAACAGGAGCGGGTATCGACATCTCCAATGAATGATCACCAAAGTATTTCAACTTTAACCGCTGTATTTCTGAAGCAAACCTCTCTTCAAGAACCATATTGTAAGTCTTCACCATTATTAAAGATTTTTTATTTTTCAGGGAATTTCACGAAGGACAAGCATACCCTGTTTTTAAAATCCGATGCAGGTATTATTTATATAACCCTATATTTAATGTGCGGGTACGTTTTACTAAGTATCATCATTCATTACAGACATAACTTTTTAAATCATAACCGTCACATACATCAGTATCAACATCCTCATTAAATACACGTCATTTCCCATATTACGCGCAACTTCTACACAGTCAATACCATCATTATTTCATTTTAATTATCAAGAATTTCAACCGAGATTACAAGTTGATCTTTTCTCAACCAAAACCACTCGTGACTTCGGTTGCGAGGGGGCAATTGTAGGGACCTATCCCTCGATCTCACCCAAAGTTGAGCTCACCAAGTTTGAATTACCTCCATCTCAGACTCATACTTTTTTAATACATTTCCCCAGTCAATATTTCAACCTACCCCACGAACTGGTCAAAAACGTGGTCGAACTTAAATAAAAAAAGCCTTATCCAGTTAAAGACACTTGTCTCATACGAACTCGTCAGTTACTCAATCAACCGCCACTAACCACATTATTTGGAGAACGTGCCCCAGCATGATGAAGAGCTGCAGAGAAGGCCTATATAAAGAAAATGCTCTAGAAGAGACAGGGACTAGAAAAATTACACAAGAGATCGCCTAGAAATGACATATTCTAGATTTTCGATAATCATCAAAACTTCTTAGTTACAAGACTCAAGCATTTTTATTTTTAGAGATCACTTGTAATAAGATATCCGCCTCAAGCAATAAAGATACTTTCAACAAAAATCCTCCACACGAGGTAATGGTTTTTTACCTATTCAGAGGTTTTCCACGCTAAAATCACATGTTTCATTTCTTACTTTCCATTTGAATATTGTTACAAGTTCATTGGTGTGATAGCAAATTCAAAGCCATTTCGAGCTTACAGAATTTGGCCATTACAACATCAATCATTTCCATAAAAATAAATGCCAAATACAGTCCTCCATAAAGAAATCCTAATTACCCAACCAGTCAAATTCTACAACATACCAATCAAACAAGGTTTTTTCTCAACTAAAGCCATTTGTGCCTTCAGTTGCGAGGAGGTGATTGTAAGACATATCCCTCAACCTAGTCCAAACTTGAACTACCTCAATATCAGACTCACGCATTATACACGTGACATGTACAATCAGCATTGACACTTAGACCACAAACTGATAAAGAATGTGGACCGAGCACTATAGAAGAACAAGTCAAAGACACATGTTTCCCACGAATTAACAATTACACATTCAACTACTACTTACCTTATTTTCAGGAGAACGAGATTCCACATGATAACGAACTGCAGGTAAGGTCTATATAAAGGAAAAGTTCGAAAGGAGATAAGGACCATAATTTTTATATTCTAAAACCACAAGAATTCTTATCTTTTAAGAGCAAGTATTTCTAGCTTAAGAGATCACTTGTAATAAGATTTCAGTCTCAAGCAATAAAAGTTATAGTTACTAAATCTTCAACTCGAGGTCATGGTTTTTTACCTATTTAAAGATTTTCCATGCTAAATCACTTGTGTCATTTCTTGTATTACACTAATTCTTGTCACAAGTATATTTGGTGTAAGATCTAATTTTGAGCTATTTCGAACTACAAAATAAGGCCATTACAGGTAGTTTTATCAGTTTTACCATCTTTGATGATAGGAATACTTTCATGTAGAAATTTGGCAAGGTTCAGCGTTGTTAGATAAAATAACATCTTTTGCTGCCAACGTTTGAACTCCGCTTCGTTGAACTTTTCCAGCTTCTTTTGATGAACACGGACAATTATTTTATTTATCGACATCTTCGTAAAACTTGAACACAAATTAGATATGAGTTATGTCTTAAGATTGTAGGACATAAGTATGCAAAAAAAGAGTTGATGAAATGAAATTAGATAAAGGAATATGATATTGGGGCTTGCAAAATTTGTAATTTCCGTAAGACAGATTTTGCCCTGCACGATGCTTCAGAGTTACTGGTGCCTGCCTCCAAAGATACAATTAACGACCAAAAACATAAAGACTTAAAACACTCGAGTATATACTCCTAATGAACGAATCTGTGATTTTACTCTTAAGAAGAATAAAAGCGAAAAATTTTGGATTATGATATTTTCTATGTGATTGAAACAAAACGGGAGATGGGTTTATAAAGAAAAATATGTGTCTATTCAAGACACCTATTCGCAGATGACACATCTCAATCCTAAAAAATATAACCGTTGAAAAACCTAACTGCCATAACCAATTTTGGATTAAAAACCCAAAAGCGAAGTAAAAAAATATTCAAACTGTTTCAAGGAGGGGATAATCCCCATGAGCCTCAAGGCTGGATCATAGACATATATAAATAATTGGGTCCTAAGGTTGGGTTGTGTAAGAAAGCTCATGGGCGTCCCCATGTGACAAGCACACACCCTTGTGGGAGCATACCACCTACTACTCCCACATGTAACATATCTGAGAGTAGTATCCTTTATAAAGTAAAACATCACTTTACCCCTATTCAATGTGGGACTAAACAAAACACAAAGATATGCATTCAAACTTACGAAATAACATGTAGGTTTTTTCCAACACCTGTTCATGGCTTTAAACTCATAAGATTCTATTAAACATCAAATTCCAACTTTACCCCATAAAATGGTGATATTAACCTTAAAGTGTATTTTAATAAAGTCTTAGGCACGGCAGCTATTCAAAACCACTCGATGTTGTGATCCTTATCTAGCTACTAGGGTGCTTTAAGCCCTAAAGTTCTTATAAGGTTTGTATATTTTAGCTAAATTACCCATTTGCTACAAATATAAAGGGCATTAGATGTTTAGGAGACAACTAATTTTATCTCCAAAGTCTGTTGAATTCCCAAGATAGGTAGATTAAGCTTGTTTTTTACCTAACATTCTAAAGTATTATATGTTGTTATTAATGCTTAATTGATCGTTAGGTAGTGTCCATGATATTTATATCCTTGGCATTTAAAATGATTCAGATATGACTCTCAGTTGTATCTAAATTAGTCTTTGGGTTTCGAATTATCTATGACTCCCCGGTCAGAATAATTAGTATCCTACGAGCATAACGTAATAATATCATATAAGCTATCGTAAGATACTTAAATAGATATTAATTGCATTACTTATATCCCATATAAGTTAGTCATTTATTTTATAAGACACCCGTTCCCAAAATTTCAAAAAATATTTGAGCTAACCCCCCCGCCCTGGAGTAGGTCCTATATAGTAGTAAATTTTTTTCGCAAAAATGGTTGATTTTTAAGGTCTAAACTGGTCTGGGTCATGGTCTAGACTGAGTCAGACCATGTCTAAACCGCGGTCTGGACCGGGTTTAGGTGGCCACTTGTCCTGTTAAGGTTTTACCACGTGTCAATATCCTAGCCCTGCCATGTGTCGACTTATGGCTGTGCCATGTGTCAACGTCTAATTATGCCACGTGTCGATATCAAAATGTGCCACGTCAGCATTGACTGCCACGTGGCCTTACAACGTCTGCATGATACGTAAGCTTGTAGGGTCCGCATGTCAAGTCAGCTGCTACGTGGTCCTGCCACGTCATCATGACATGTTAGCGTGGGGTGTCCACGTGTCACGTCAGCTGCCTACGTGGCCCTGTCGCTTCAATATGGCACGTCAGCACGTAGAATCATGACACATTAGCATGTGGCCCTGCCACGTTAGCGTGTACCCCACAGTGACGTCAGTGTGACTGGTCCAATCACGTCAGTACTGGTGAGTTCCCTTTTCTGCTACGCCATCGCTGACTGTGCTACATCGTCGTGGCCCTGGCCACGTCAGCTTTGACTTTGTCGAGTCAACAGACCGTAGACCCTGCCACGTCAGCACACCGTGAACCCTGCTACATAAGCTTTATTTTGGGTCAGGTCTGATTTAGATCTAGTTTTGAAAATTGGAACTGGATCGATGAGTCATTAGGGTTTAAAACCCCAAGATGACATTTGCTTATGTCAGCAAGTCAAGCCCCAATTATGTGAAGTCAGTAGCAAAATCTAGCCGTCGTTTTGGGTTAATTTTGGACGTAAACTGCCTGCTTTCATGGCATTTTTGTCGACGACAAAAACTTTTCTCACCGAAAAAAATATCGTTTTCTTCGTGACGGTGTAGGCTACGTAACAAAAATAATTATGTTGAAAACTAACCTCTAAAACAGTCCCTAAAAAGCCATTGAAAAACCATTAGAGAGAATAAAATATAGGCAAAAAATAGGGTAACAAAATCCGTAAAAATACGACGTTGATTCTTATATTCAGATCTAGCATCTTATATATAGATCAAACAATTAACATCATAAAAAATGAATCTTAATTAGTTTTCAAGAAAAATTAACTCTTCGCAACGTCAAAAATTAAACCGTTCCTTTGAGAGATCATTTTTCTTCTTGATTCACTTGCTCCGTAGTCTTGTAGTTGATAACATGTTGAGAATCATGTTATCTACTATCCAATCATACACAATATAGATTAACACAACATAAGAAAGAAGAGAGAGATAACCATTTATTAAGATGAACTTAACCAAATTACTGAGAATACAACCCTGTGGATGTATATAGGAGACTACAAAAGGTCTCTAAAACTCGGTTCAAGTTTCGGGCCGGACTATTCCTAACAGATGTCATGTTCTTTTTTAGTATAAAAATCAAACCATTCAACCCAGGCCGCCTAGAGACAATTTTGCCCAGAGGTTCACGTACCTTGAAATAAGTCGGTTTCTCGTCTTTTCCCTGTTATAAAACAAATAAGAAATTAAAATAGGCCTCCCTCACAAAAACATTTCACTTAACTTCGCTCTCTCTCAAAAAAAAAAAAAAAATCTCTCTAGAAGAAAAAGTAAAAAATAAAATGGCGGAAAGTAAGAACACAGTGCAATCTATAAGGCATTGGGTTGTCGAGCACAAGCTCCGAACTGTTGGTAATCGATTTTTCCATCTCTCCGTGTGTGTTGGTGTTTGTATTTGTGTAATTTTTTAATTTTTGATTCTGAGATGAAATTAATGGATCTATTATAGGGTGTTTATGGCTAAGTGGGCTCACGGGTTCGATTGCGTACAACTGGTCTCGACCCAACATGAAGACCAGCGTCAAGATCATCCATGCTAGGTAAACATTTGCAAAGTTTTGATCCAATTTGATACGTATAATTGGAGGTCATTTGGTTTTGTTGGTGAGTGTTGTATGCAAGTTGGTATGATAATGATTAAGAGTTTTTATAGATACCCATGATTGATGTTTAGGGTTTCATATGAAAGGGATTTTGGAATGGGGTGATGTGAATTTGTTTATTTGTTGGGGTATTTGATCCGAATTTGTTTCCATGTATATGGATCAGTTTCAAGATTATATTGTTCATTTTATCACTTTATGCTACAAAAAAGTTTGGGGATTTAACATAGTGAGAATAAATGAAGTACAGCATGTCACCGATGGGTTGATGGGGGTGCGTGATTGTAGAAGTTGGTTTTATGGTTGAGCATGAAGGGATGTTCTAGTTTGAGGTGAGTAGGATTGGGTTAAAGTTGGTAACATTAGATTTTTGGGGAAATTGGATTTGCCAATTTATGTTTGAAGGGGAATTAGCCTATGATCTATGATCTATGATCTCTCTACATATCTCCCTTGTTTTTCTCGTTATGCATCTCATGTTAAATTTCTAATCCAGTTTGTTTTAAAAATGATACTTCAATTGGGGTTCTTCATTTTTCGTTGTTGATTCTCTTGCACAAATTGGTATAAGGTAATTAAGAGTTGTAATAGATACCCCAGTTTTACAAGGTTTCCAAACAGCCCTTAGGGTTTTAGATGAAGGGACTTTTGGAATGGGGTGATTTGGATTATTTGTTGGTGTCCATTTTTTTTTTCTATGTACCTGGATCAGTTACAAGATCTAATGGCTTGTACTGCTCATTTTATCACTTTATGCAATAGATTCGATAAATTTGAGGTTCAAAAGGAACTAACATACCGTGGATGGTGTTAAACGATCGAAGATGAAAAGGTGGTGGTGACATTGATATCGATGGAGTAGCAATAGGTTTGATGATTTACCATTGAGAGGGATAAATGAAGTATGCTGTGTCAGCAATGGTTGATGCCTTGATGGGGCGCGCGATTGTAAAAGTTAAGGTTTTATGATTGAACGTGTAGGGATGTTCTAGTTTGAGGGGTGAGTAGGATTGTATTAAGGCGCTAACGTAAGATTTTTGGGGAAATTAGATTTGCCACTTTATGTTTGAAGGGGGATTAGCCTATGATCTATGCTCTCTCTACATATCTCCCTCACTTTTCTCATTATGCATTTCATGCTAAACTCTGTAAGATACAGTTACCATTTGTTCCCCAACAAGGATCACGGTTTATGAATGGGGTTAGGTTTTAGGAAGTAAGGTTCTTTTGACTTTGTTTGGGGGTGGGATCTAGTGCAAAAAAATAAATATATTTCACACTTTTCACCATTCATTTAACATCTGTTTATTTAGAGAGTTGGGCACAATTTTCTTGAAGATGACTCTATTTGACATCTCATACGGGATTTGGAACAAAAGGATACTAATTCCTACTCCAGAACTTGATTTGATTTTAGAGTCCAAATAATTTCTTCCCAAACAAAGCGTTAGCGAAGTGGCTTGCTTTGAGGCCCCTTTGCTAATGCTTCGAGTCTAGAGTTATTCTTCTTCAAGTCTGGGCCTGCTAGGTAACCTTATCCCACTAAGCTTGCTAGGTCGTCTTTCTTTTAGAGTTATCGTTTCCCTAGCTATTTCGATAGCCTATCGCTATTTTTGATCAAGTTCAGTTGATACGCAAAACCTCTTGTTTCTCTCCAGCATGTCGACTGAAGATCCTTGTTGCTCTGTTTTTGGAGCAGATCCAAACCATCCTCAGATGCTCTCTTTGAGGTATTCGTATCCATGTAAGGACTCTAAAAAATATCCTTGTAGGCAGAGATAATGCCAGAGTAGTAGCAATTCCAGCCATGTAAAAGTCTATGTACTTGGAACGATTTTTTCATGTCTGTGTTATTCTTATGTAATGTTTGCCTTTTGTCCCTCCTTGAGGCTAGACCTTGAAGTATGGCAATTTTAACATAAAAGCAAAAATATCCGCTTACCTACTAATCTGACTTTGTGGCTGTGTGCCAAGAGAAACCGCTATGTCGAAAAATAGCAAGAAAATATCTGTGAAATAGACCTTTGATATTACATCCTTTCTCTTTCTCAATTTAATTTGACTTCAATAGGGGTATGAGAAGGTATGAGTCTTTGACTTGTTGTGCTCTTATTATAGATAATTACAATAAAGAGACTCAACATGCCAATTTACTAGCTCAAATAGCGGTAAAAGCGGACCACGGTCTGCTTTCTGTTTTCCGAAATTGTTCCTGAACGTTTACCAGAAAACTGAGTAACTACTTTGTTATAAAATTGACTTTCACCTCTCTGTTTATCCTTTATCTTTCTTTCATTTTCCTGCATTCGATCGTTCCACTTTCCTCTCTGCAGGCATGGAAGCCTGCAAAATGTTTGTTGTGTTGAAGATTGAGTATGATTTGGTCCTCGTGTACTTAGCAGGCACAATAGTGTGAGCACTGCTAGTATATAGGTTATTATAACTTATCTTGTGGCTGCGATATCTCCAAAGTATATTTAGGGTCTTTGAACTTTATGATATGTTTCTTCTAATATGGTTCTGATGGTGCATGGATTAAAAATAGTTAGCA
This sequence comes from Kingdonia uniflora, assembly GCA_014058105.1. Taxonomy (NCBI): domain Eukaryota; kingdom Viridiplantae; phylum Streptophyta; class Magnoliopsida; order Ranunculales; family Circaeasteraceae; genus Kingdonia; species Kingdonia uniflora. The sequence continues at coordinate 796,254 of JACGCM010000003.1, forward strand.
TATCTTAGTCTTTATCTGATAAGAACGTTGGGACTTAGATTTATGTAAGATTTATGATTGCAGAGCAATCTTTCCAACTAGGGACTAGTTTGTCAGCCGAATACAGTATCAGTTCTTCTATCTTATCAGTGAAAATACCTATAATGGTATCTCTTGATCATCACTTTTCAAAATCAAGAAGCAGACTGATGGTGTTTGTCTCTTAGAAAGTGTAGTAGGGAAGTATAGTACTCTTTAACAGTTTATATACAGAGCTGAGCTTTATCTCAAAGATCTCAAGAGTTGAAGGGAGTTCAACTCTGTAGTTGAACTTTTTTGGTTGAAGTTGCTCCAAGAGAGAATGGTGTGTGGGGGTTAATCCCATCATGAAAAGATACAATTGAAAGAACGACGATGTAAATGAATGGAAAACTTGACAGAAGGCAGGAAAACCGTTGCAAGAACAAGGAAAAACAATGCATGAAGTAGAGACCTTAAAAAGTTTGGACCATTTTGAGCTGTGGCAACTATGACATGACCAGGGTGAAGTTCAACTTCTACCTCGAGAAGAGGACTTTCTCTTCTTCTTTTTCAGAATTTGAAAGGGGATTTCAATTACAGTTGCCTCTTAGGCTCTGCTTGGTATCCCGTTTAAAAAAATGATTCCCCAAATAAAAACGATGTTTACATTTCCGATGGTAATGTTTACGTGATAATTATTTGCAAGTGCTTGGTATGTTTTTCATTTTTCCCGGCGTTTAAATTACCGATAAAAAGTTGGTTCATCATATTTGATGTCAACGTCATGTAACAAAGCCACCCATTTCATTGTATCATCATCTCTAAATCTGAAAATTTTCAGATCTCTACATATCATGAAAACTGACCTAAATTCTTGAAATTTAAGCCTTATCAGGAAACCCTAACTACAATGTAAATAGATTTGCAAGGACAAAAGATGACTTGGTTGCATTAGTACAATTTGCGTTGGTAAGCACTCGGAGATGCAGATCGAAGGAGATGGAGATAAATTATTATTTTTTGGTCGAGCTTGAGAGATTAATTTCGGGAACCATTCGTGGAGGTTTTTGCTCCACGTCCATTACCGACAATTTTTTGGTGGGATTGGATATGTTTATGAGTTTTTCGACCAGTGGAGCCTTACCAAGCAACTGAAACACCTGAAATTTCGGGAATACAACCCATAATTTGGATATTTGGAGCTTTTTCCCAAGATACCAAACAGAGCCTTAATGAGATGCTTTTACGGAAAAAGGGCATACATCAACAAAATTTAGCTCGCAATTCTTATGTTTCATCTTAAAGTTATGTACCCTTGAAGCACCACTTATATTAAACCCAATTTGTGGGATAGGTTTCTTATTCCGTTTAAAATAGGAAGGAGGCATACTTTTGGGACATTAAAATGCGATTTTTGATCTATAGTCTGTCAGACTCTTTAAAAGGTAGTTTGATAACCACTAAGTTTTTATCCAAGAGTTTGACACCTTACTGGAGACAATAGCTTGAAAATCTCAAATTTTAGATTTAAGCACTCGGAGAGTTGATCCTTGAACCGTACTCTTATTTGACTATCTTCAATATACTTGACAATCTTGGATGAGGATGTTTGCTATTAATGTTAAATGACTTGAAAAGCTGGATCTTTCTCCAGAAAATGCTTTCTGCTTTTCATTGATGTCGTTGCTGGTCTTGGCTTAATTCAACTTGGCTCTTACAAATACAGAAGGGTGTCATTTGCGAACAACATTTGGGAGGTGACGTCTAATTTAGATTCCATGAATTTAGTTATCCTCTTCAGTCTTCAGAAGAATGTTGAAGTGGAGCAGATGATGAGCAAATAGAGTGACGGTCAAATGGATATGCCATCTGGAATATTGCTATTCAATGCTTGCATCTGAAAGTGAAATATGTATAAGCAAACAACCATAGTGCTCTCTGCTTGCCTTTTAGTGGTTCAATGGATTATCATCAAAGCATAATCATATAAACCCCAACTCCACTGAAAAACTAGCGATCAATGGGTGCAAAGAAAAAAAGGTGATTAAAGGTAGGAGGAAGCCAAATGACGGCATGGTGAACAAAGATAACAATGGAAGAAAAGAAAGAACACCATAAAACGAAAAGGTAAGATGAAATATAACCAAATTAAAATGGTAGCTAGGTAACAACGACACGGATACGGGTGTCGGTGTCCGACATGGGTACGGGGTGTACCCATGTCGGACACGACGACCCAAGAATATGTAAAAACGGGGACACGACCGTAGATTTTTTATTTTTTATGCTTATGTTGGTTACTTAACCTATCTAACACACCACCCCACCACATTAACTCACCCAACTACTCTCCCAAGTCCCAACTTGGAAGTATATGTCTTAAATGTGAAAATACCTACCATCTACCCCACATGCACATAACAAAGTTGCACCACCAAATATTCCTCTTATATCAACCCTAAGTTATCCTCGAGATCTGCATACTCTATTGTTTGTAAAGATATAAAGAGCTCTTTTATCAAGGAGAAAGAAAACATCTCTGTACTCTCTCTCTGCCTCTCTTTTTCTCTCTCTCTCCATACCCAGAGACTCCATAGATCTGAACCCAACCTCGCCATTCACACAGACTCGCCCAACGCCCGCTGGTACAACAAAGATCTGAACTGCTTCATCCCATTACAAAAGGTACAAAAAATTTCATCTTCATTTTTTTAAGCTTGATTTCTTTTCCGATGGAGTTCTTCCAACCGCTATGTCCAACGCCATGTCAAGCCGTGTCCGTACGCATATCCGTGTCAGAAATGTATGGACACGTTTTTTTTTGGTATAGGAGTGTCGTTATCTAGAATGGTAGACAACAAAGAGGGGAAAATTCTTGAAATAAACACTGAGAAACCCTACGAACATTAGTGTGCAACCCTATAATAGAATTACTTGTACGTGCTCACTTAGTAGTCATTTGGGCGCGAAACTAAAACTAAATGTATCATTTTACATTATTCTGTCTTTCTAAACTCTTAGACTCGGGCGGAGAGAAGAATTCAATGGTCATCGTCTTCTAATCTTTCATCACATATTCTATACATTAAGTAAAACGTGGTTCCTAGCAAGGTAGTCTGATGCGTTCGTTACGACGGCAATTACGACCGATGCGACCCTTTGGTTGCAACGCATCCGACCACGCATCATCTTTGATTCGCCCTTGCTCAATTGCGACACATTTTGACGCAAAATGGCGCAATAAGCGCTTCATCACAAATTATATTGCGATATTTTGTAACCAATTTTGTTTTAAATCAAATCCCTTAAATCTCCCTCGAGATACGAATACAAAACACTTAAATTTTTTTTTTTTTTTTTTTCTCTCTCTCTCCAACGGGACTCTCTCTCTACTCTCACTCTTTTAGGCGATTGAAAAAGGGTTTGAAATCCCTTTAATTCAAAGATTGAAGAAATTTTTGAATAATTTTGTTTCATGGGTTGGGTTTTGTGAAGAATCGTTCTCTCTCTACAAGCATCTTTACAATAGATTAGTAATCACTTTTTCTCTTCGTCTCTATTTCTGGGTTTCTTTTCTCTCTCATCTCTATAAGGGTTTCTTTGAAGATTTTTCCTGGTTTATAGGTTTCCTGGTTTGATTGGAGGCTGATTTTAGGTTGATTATGTATTGTGGGGTTCTTTGAAGAATTTTATGGGTTTCTTCTCTCTCTCATCTCTATAAAGGTTTCTTTGAACAATTTTCCTGGTTTATGGGTTTCTTGGTTTGATTGGAGGTTGATTTTAGGTTGATTATGTATTGTGTGTTTCGCTAATCAGTTGGGTGTTCTTAAATGTCTCTATCTGCTTCGAATGCGATCGAGAAGAAGGGTGAAGGGTGGGAATATAGGGAAGCGAGGGACCCCGTGAATTGAAATGATGTTTGGTGCAAACTTTGTGGTAATAAGACAATGGGAGGGGTATCTAGATTGAAAGAACACTTTATTGGCTGATATTTGAATGTTACTAGATGTCCTAATGTACCGAGTGAAGTGTCAAAGATGTTAAGGACATGGTAGATAATGTCAGAAAGGAAAGAGGAGAAACGAAGGCTTGAAGAAAAAAAAAAACAAACACGAAAAACATATGAAAAAAGTGGTGAAGAAGAGAACTGTAGTTGTGGTGTTACTAGTAGGAGTATATACAACAAGAAAGGGAAGACTACTAAAGTGAAGGATATGTTGGATTGTATTTACAAACCTTCAAATAAGGGGCAAATGAAGGCTGAATTTTATTTTGAAAAGAAATATCGTGCAGAAGTTATTTCTGCCATTGCTACCTGGTTTTATGATAATGGTATCGCATTCAATGTCGCTCGATCGGAGAGCTTTCAACTAATGATTACAACTATTGGAACATATGAGGCAGACTTTAGGGCACCTACATACTACAAGTTGAGAGTTCCATTTTTGAAGCAAGCCGTAGAGTAGATGCAAGCCTTTATAAACACTTTTAGAGTGCATTGGAAGACTTATGGATGCACTATCATGTCTGATTGGTAGACCGACAAGAAAGGTCACACCTTGATAAATTTATTGGTAAGTTGTCCAAAAGGAACAATGTTTTTTAGATCAATTGTTGGTTCTACCCATGTTCATGATGCAGAGCTTATAAGGGGCATGCTGGACTCTGTTATACAAGAGGTTGAACCAGAGAATGTTGTTCAGGTAATTAATGAATTGTTTAATAAATTTGTATCATTTTTTTGGTTACAAATAAATAATAAAAGTTGTTCACAAATTGTATTTACAGATTGTTACGGATAATGCATCAAATTACGTGAAAGCTGCAGCGATGTTAGAAAAAAGATTATCCTACATTATATTGGAGCCCATGTGTTGTTCATTGTCTTGACTTGATATTCGAAGACATCGGGGTGCTTAAGGCGATTAAAAATGTTGTAAGAGGCGGAAAAGCAATTAGTGTATTTGTCTACAACCATCTTCACGTACTGAGCTTGATGAGGAGGTTTACGAACAATAACGACTTGGTAAGGCCTAGAGACACGAGATTTGCCGCCAACTTTCTGTCGCTTGAAAGTCTTTTTGGATTGAAGGCACAGTTGAGGGCTATAATATAACAACAAATAGAGTAAAAGGGTTGAAGGTAGAAGAGTTGCACGAATCGTTAGTAGGTCCACTTTTTGGAAAAAAATTGAACGCGCTTGCAAAATAATGGCTCCATTGGTTGATGTCGTTTACCTTGTTGATCGGGAAGAAAGGCCTTGTATGGGTTTTATATACGAGGCTATGGATAGAACAAAGAAGGTAATTAGAAAAAAATTAGGCAATGATGAAAGGGTGATTGTGATGTTATGGGGTATAATTGACAAGAGATGGAGTGATCAACTTCATCGTCATTTGTGCAGCTGGTATTTACATGACCCTAGTTTTTATTTCTCTCTAGGGAACTCAAGTATTGAGGGAAACTTTGAGGTGAAAAAAGGGTTATTTGTTGTAATTAATAGGAAGAAAATGACAAGTTTGTTAGGTAACTTTAGACTTGTAGAGAAGGCATATGCCTTTTGGGACCTCGAGTGTTAGGAGGAATATGTCTAAGATGAATCCAGATACAAAAAATTCTCTTATTTTTATTCAAGCTTTCTCAAGCATTACACATTCTTATTTATCTCTCTTAAACCTATCAGGAGGAGTGGTGGATGAAATATGGGAGTGATGTCCCCGAGCCAAAAAAACTTGCCATTTTAGTTCTTAGTCAAACATGTAGTGCTTCCTCATGTAAGAGGAACTTGAGCTTTTTTTAGCAATGTAAAGGTCTAATTTGAGTCTTGTAACTTTTGAAAAATAATGTCTATATGAGAAAATGAATCTAGTGAATCTTTAAGGGTCATGTGAAGAAGAGAAACAAGTTGGACTCCGCCAAACTTAGTGAATCTAGTCTTAGTGATGTAAAGCCGAAAATTGGAGATTCAATATAAAAAACAACAAACTGAACTAGGGTCAAAAGGAAGGCCCCCAAGAATTTTGCTAAAAATTATTCTAGTATAGAGAGACAAAAAAATAAAAATAAGTATAGGACATTTATAATGTCTTCAGCTCCTCAACATGACGGAGAGCTAGCTTATGTGATGAAATGTCTAGGACTTGATATCCTAGACTAGGGTTCAATTCCTCTTAGTATACCAAGATATTGGTTTTTTTGTTTATTTTTTCCGCTCGTGAATGTAGTGGTTAATTTTGATGATATAGTATGTGATTTTATTTGCAAAATTCCTAAGAGATGCCTATTTTTTTTTTCGAAGGCTCCTAACCCCTGGATAGATCCCGAATCCTGGCTCCGCCCATGCCCATATTCTTACGAGATGTGGAAAATGACGATGAGTAGGTAACATACGAGATACTTTCAAAGAATGTACATCTAGGTGAGGATCTTACCTATGAGCCGGTTGAGGCAGTAGTACTTGGGGATGACGTGGGACCTAGTACGAGGTCGAGGACTACGGAGAGCAGAGGCGAGAGCCAGTCTCAACCACGCGGTGTTGTGGAGGGATTCATTGATGAAAGAGAACCTAGGCATAGGTTACCGAGGGGGACTACTGCGATTCAGCCACAACCCCGTACCTACTACCGTCGTACACATCTTATTGACGAGGAGGACGTGGAAGGTGACATGGAGATTGGAGAGGAGGAAGAGCGTGATGCCGGGTTCTTAGCGGATCTTTTGATTTTAGTTTTTACTTTTGTTATCTTATTTTGGAGCAAATCTTTAGAGTTGGTCAATACTTGTTACTTTTTAATGCCTTTTGGATCTTTGAATTCCTTTTTAAGATATTTTGATTTGATATGAAATTTTGGATGTGCTTATATTCTAGTTATTTGTAGATATACTGCTTATGAATGTTATGTTTTCATCTATGTTATGAAATTTTGAATTTGCTCATTTTGTTAGTGTTATTAGTGTATAGTTTGTGCATGTTATGTTATCGTCTCTTTATTGTGTTCATAGACTTCCAACGTCAGGGATTTAAACCCGACGCCTCTTGCGTGCGATACAAATGCTCTACCATATGCGCTACACCCCCTTATATGATTTCTATATATACATTATGGGCCTGTTTGGGTACTCCTATTTCTGGGTTGTTCCAGCTACAGTTGGACCTGAACTAGTTTTAATTCGTGGTTTGTTTGGCAGAATTAATTTTAATAATCCATTTAAAGTAGTTTTATTAACTTGTATGTTTGGTAAACATAACTTGTGAAAGAAACTTTTCATCCAAAAATGGAAAATCAAAACATGATTATAAACAAATTCAAGGAATCTACAATCCACTCCTATTATTGTTTCTTTCATAGATTTGTAGATGGATCAAAGTATTAAGAATATTAAAAATAAATAAATGAAAAATCAAGAGCAAAAAACACAATGAAATGGGTGGTCTTTAGACGAATCAAATCCATTGAACCTTCCTGTAAGTGATAGGATGTAAGTGATAGGAGAACAAATGGGTTGTGTAAATCAAACCAATTATATGTTTCTTTTGGATTTAGTTCCGCACTTCAATGAAATTTGGCAAAATGCTTTTATTTGTGATTATGGAGGTAAATAAGATCACAGAGAAGCTTAATGTTGATGCTTGAGAAAGAGAGAGTCTGAAATCAAAAGGAGAGATAAGAAGAGATAGAGGAGATCTTGAGTTAGGGGTAGATCGAGAAAAAAGGGGAAAAAGACTTGAAGAAGAAAATTTAGTAAGCCATGGTTGCTACTGTAGATAGAAGTTCAGTTTTACGGGACTCTTGATTGCGATATTCTTCAAAGTTTTTATAAACAGGAACTCGTTCCTTTTTGAAACGTCTCTGAGTCGTTGCTAGAATGAACTAGTTTTTCTACAAATTTGGTGCGGGTTCGTTCAAGTCTAAACCTAAAAACGTGGGTCCACTTTCTGCCAAACAACCTTTTTCATTTTCTAGATGGTTTTGAACTAAACCGAATCGGTTTTATGGGGTTTCCAAACATCCCCTGTATAAATAAATAGGTGTGGATTTATTATCCAATGTATTTTATGATATAGCATACCAATATATGCATATATGCAGTATTTCAGTAAAATATCCGAGCAGAGAGCAACATCGCATCGCAATCGCAATACGTATGTTGCTTAATGCTAGGTATGGCCGCTTCGCATCGCAACACGTATTGACTACATTGGTTCCTAGTTGTACGACTGTCAGCAATTTACATCTTGTCGAAGTAGTTGTCCAAGTAAAAAAAGTGACTTTTGTAGAAACTTTTGAGTCCCATACATGGAACGCAGGTTCGGGAATGGGGTTGGGGGTTAAAAAGAGCCACATAAAAATATCTGACCATGAAGGTACCTTCACCGTGATGAATCCTAGTCTTTTTATCTCCTCTAATGAGGATAAAAGGCAGTGCGCATTTCTTTGGGGTCGAGCTAGTGGTTTGGGACCATCTCTTTGACAGAGCGGTCACGAGTTCAATACCGAACATCGGGGGATATCCGCCAGGATTTATCTCGACTTAAAATGGAGTGTGTGGCTTGCGGAAGTATCGTGTTGAGCCTCAGGACACTAGTTGGAGAATGGTAAAAATGATGAGCCAAGCGAACTTCCTGATTTCAAAATAAAATAAAATATAGGCAGTGCACTACCTTTCTCAGTTGTGTACCTTTAACTACCTGTTAACTATTCAGAGAAAAACTCTCCCTCTCAACTGTCTAGAACTAGCACTTCTAAATGACTGATATGGATAATCCGTAGAGCTGTAACTGCAAAGGTGGATCAAGTTCCTTTTTAACATGTCATGCTCTTAAGGATCCTTATCCAGATGGTTAAACTATTTTGTTCAAAAAAGTGTTGAAATATCATTAAGGAGATCACTTTTGCACGATTGTTCAATTTTTTTAACTCTGAGCATCTGGTTAGAGAGATTTATCACAGTAACTCTTGTCTAACTTGACTTCTTCCTCTTAAGTAATTATCCTCGCTACCTCACAGATAATGGCTTAACAAATCATTACAAAGATCTTAAACACCTGAGCCCAGAGTACTAGTAAGTAAAGCTATATCCTCTTTCCGAAATGCTTTCCTCAAATGATGTTATTTCTTCATAACGTTTACTATGAAGAGGCATAAAGGTAATGGAGGATTCATGGATGTAAAGGCGAACATGAATAAGGCAGATGACCTGTTTAAATTGGATTTTCTTAATTATCCAAAATTAAAAATAGAATAAATAGACTTATCAGTAAATAAGCATTCATCTCGAAAGTTGAGACTACTTCAGCCTGGACTAGTGGTCTGATGAGGTTTCATGCTTTGTATCTTACCAAATTCACAAAGATAGAAATTCACATAAATGCTAGTTTTCACATCATTATGTTCCTTGGGGCTATTGTGAATGGTTCTCACACAGCTACTATAATGTTTCCTTCAAGAATTATCAAGGGACTTTGGGATCGGGTATGGGTAGGGAAGCTGATAAGAAGCTAGGATCTTGGAGATGCTCTTAAACAGTTAAAACCTTTAAAAAAAAAAAAAATCCCAAAGCGCTGCATTTGTCCAACACACCACCAACTGAACTAGAAAAGAGAAGACATCCAAAAACCTAAGCTTTTATATAATAGAACCAAAGATTCACTAAAAATGTACCTTCTGTATCTTCTTTTAGAACTTCTTTTAAACAAGAGAGGCCAAACAAACTGAGAAGGATATTAACGGGGGAGGGAGAAGGATGACCTGCTAGAAAATAAAACAATTTCAAATGTCTACAATGCCAACTATTATTAAGTGGGTTTTGCTTGCTGGTTGAGAGTGATTTCTTTGTTATTTTGTTATTGGTCATGCTCTATTTCCTTTCACAAAAGGAGATTCTTATGGATGTTGACCCCCTTGTGATTTTGTTGGGCCAATGGAAGAGAAAAACAAGATATTGAGAGGGAGAGATCAGAATTTGCCTCCCGTCATCTTGGGGGCCAAAAATCTACCTTTTGCTAGTTTTAGCATTCTAGAGTGCTTTAGGGGGCGTTTATTTTGAAGAATTTGCAGCTAGATGGGATGACCTAGAGGGGATATCTTCGGTTTTGTGTCGCTACTGAGAGCCGTTGCACGCCACTTGCTGTTCTATTCATCTTTCTTTCACTTATGTTTTCTTGAAACTAGGTTGCCTTCTGCTTATGGAATTTATTCATTAAATAAGATATAGTACTTTATTCTGGTTCCGAAGCACTAAGATGACCCTGAATAAGGTTGTACACAGTACATTTGTACTGGACTCCGGGAAAATGCTAGACACAGTTCAAAACTTCCTATCTCTCAGTTTGTTAAATAGTCTTTCGAGTAAGATGGCAGTCTTTGCCTCTTTGGGAGTTGTTAGCACAGAGTTGTATCTGTTGTGAAATTCCTTAGTAATCATCCATGTATGGATTTGATTATTTTCTTATGGTTTCAATAGTAGGGAATGTTTTTGGCAACCAAGTGGCACTTCAAAATTTCACCTGTCCCTACTTTTGTCATCTTCGGGTTTTTTTAACAATTTATTTGTTGAAAACAGGTTGCATGCACAGGCTCTTACACTAGCTGCACTAGCTGGAGCTGCGGTGGTTGAGTATTATGAACACCAGTCAGGAGCAAAAGCAGAGCGATATGCTAAGTTTCTTCCTCCTCCAATAGATCGACAACCCCACACACACAAAGACTGAATGGAGTGAGTAGTATGTTGCAGGAACAAGTCATAAGAGTAAATTTCATTGTGAGAAGCATGCTGTTTATGTTCAACTTCACTGGTATGAGTACTCAGATTATGTCAGACTTTGTTATGAAAAGTATTTTTGTATTTTCTTTCTGTGAGGCAGGTTTATTTCGTATAAGAGGAAGTATATAATCAAATTTGTAGTATACATTTTGTACGTGAAAAGAAGATAACCATCTTATAAACTGAATAATACGTGATTGTCTGTGTTGACAGCCACTTATTGGACAGTTTCAGAAATATCTACATTTCGTCTGTGTTGAATGTCTGTAGCTTGGAGCTTGGAGCTTGGAGCTTGGAGCTTTGGAGCTTGGAGCATATAAGGAGGGATCACTCTTCATGTGTGGTCAGTTAGTATACTTACGAGGGTATCATGAATTGCAAAATGGAATCTCGATGACTGTCAGAGAGCCTGTCTTACTACTATTTACGTACAATACCTTCCAATAATACCTGAGCCGCTATCCGTCCATTAGGGGAGGGTGGGGACCAATTTTTCGGAATCATTGAGTGCCAAATCAACGTTGAACTATCAACGTTGCTTAATAACAACAACTCATCTCTTTCCCTTCCAGACGTGCAATTGAAGTCGTATGGGACCCTAGAAATTGATTTCTATTTGTTGCCAAATCTGAAAACCCCCTAGTGTTATCCCAAGTTAGCCCAACAATATGATAAATAAAATCGTGACAATAAACGAATTAAAATGCGTACTTAGGCAGGCTAATCTAGAAACAAGTTGTGACAGCGGACAGGAAGAGAAGAATAAGTCTTAGTATAGAAAAGGACTTGCGTGAACATGTTCAAGAGGTATTCAGTCTCATTCGTAATATGATAATTCTTCATTTTTTAAAGTTTTAATGGGTTTTTGGTAATTGATTTTCAAGAAGAAATTAACATTATATGTTTGTATGGAGTTTTCCTTGATAAAGTCCAGATTATTTCGGGTAAACAAATGACATAAACCATATATTAGTGGCAAATGACAATCATCAAAGTGATTTCAAAGTTGCATGCACTCAACTTACTTGCTATTTAAAGCATTAATCAAACTTTGTATAAATTTACTCCCAACTCTTTTTTTTTTTACCCATGTGAATGATGGCCAATGTAATAGTATACTAAGCAATATTAAATGAGAAAGTGTCACAAAATGTTAGTACTCAAGCAACATAGTATTCGGTTATACGCAAAGAAAAAAAATAAAGTAGTGCTATTAGTTTAAGCTTCACTAACATGCACTAATTTGCTTAGGCATGTTGGATTTCGTATTACATTTAAGGGCTCTGTTTTAAATTTGGTTGGACTTAAGGACCCCTCTGATTTTTACGATATTCCATGTTTAACCATGTTATAGATTTGCAGACAACAAGATATTTTTTAAACACAAATTAACAAATTAAAGATATTTAGTTACCTGCACGAAGTCTATGACAATAATGGTCCCATTTGACAAATTGTGTTCATAGAGTTCAATAATGGAATCCGGAAGGTCGATTTTGGGTAGGTTCTTGTAACACTAGGACTGGGTGTAACCTTTGCGGAGAACTATAGTTTTCAGTCCTATTCTATTTGGATCTATATGTATTTTACGATATGCTAATATGTTCCCTTTCATTTTATTAATTGAAGATTTAGACATGTTCCAAGTGTGCCCAAACTAGTCAAATTTCTCTTGGATAGTAATGTAGGAACAAATCGCAACGAGAAGAAAATTTTGTAATTTAATTAATTTGCCGACCTTGAAGTTTGCAGGGATAAATTATGTCAAACTGAAATACCGTATTGGGATGGATCTGCTTGTACTCTTATTGTTAAAACTTGAGGATTCTATAGTCCCACCTTAGGTAAATCAAGCATTGAACCTCAAAATATGAGATCGCTAGGCTAGTCATCTTATTGCTAATTAATTTTGAGATGATACTTCTAATTCTAATACTAGGTAACAAGTTTACTAATTTTGTGTCCGCCTGATAAGTTTTGTAACGTTTTTTTATGTTTTATACGTCTGTTATCCCACAAGGGTTAATGTATCGCCATTGAGCTCTTGGCTAAGTAGTGGTTGTGACCCTTCACCAAGAGAGGAGTCGTGGGTTCAAAACCCAATTGTAATAGCCTATTTTCGTATTGCACGAAGATAGCGCTTTACACCTTCGAAATCTAGTATGTTTAGTTAGGAAACAAACAATACTAGATTTAACGTGGAAAACCCTTGAATGGGTTAAAAACCACGACCTCTCCTGAGGATTTTAAAAAGAGAGAGAGAGAGAGGTTTATTTAGACTGCTAGCTATTACAAAGAGAGAGAGAGAGAGATGTAAAAAATAATCTCTTAGAGGTTCTCAGAGCAGCCTCCCTTTTAATCTGTAGATATCTAGTCTTATTTATATGTCTTATAATATGACCGTTGGTTACATTGATAATGGGCGTTACAATATCAGGTTTTGATGAGTCTTTATGGTGGATTTTTGTAACGTCCTGATACTTATTGATCTGTAACGGATCTATGTAGCTAACGATCGTTGGGAAGATACGATCTCCTGTGATGCTCGCATGCATACGATCTGTTGACAAGTGGAGGAGTATCTTCTGTAGCGCGAAGTCACAAGATGCTTTGATATCTCCGAACTGTTTGATGAAGATGCGATCTCTAATAGTGTTCGCATGTATTCGAATTGTTGATAAGTGGAGGAGTATCTTCTGTAGCGCGATGTAATTGGGTGTTTTGTCATCCCCGAGCTGTAGATGAGGAAGTCTGTATTACGATCTCCTTGCTTTTAGTCCTTGATTGGTTATCAGTGAGTTATGTGAGTTCGAATATCAGACTCGGTACGGGGATCAGAAATAAGCCCTCACAACTGCCCCCTCTCAGCCAATAGCAGGAGAAACGTGCATTGCGAGTGGTGTTGGTTGAGAAGTCCAGTCGTCTAAATTGAATGTTGCATTGATGGCCTCCATTTTATCTTAGAAGAATAGTAGTTTCGACTGTTGGGTTTCCTAGAAATTCCTCTTGAGACCTGTACTTGTGATGAATACCTTATTGGAAGTTGTGGAGTGCATTAAATGTTACTGGTATAAAATATGGTGAATAGTTGCTATCACTGTTCACCTTGGTTAACGTTGTCAGTCTTTTAGGTTGGGTTGAGTAGCAGTGATGGTGACAACTCGACGCCAAGCATATGAAGTTAGAGTTCAAACAAAAATGGCAAGTCTCCAAACTCGCTATTTTGGCACCCAAAGCCTTTCGTTGCCGACTCCAATCTCTGTTCCTCCAACCTTCCATGGGATGACGTAGGAAGAAGTAAAGGAGGCAGATGATGATTTTCATCAACTTCCATTATGTTGTTTTGTTTGCTGCTCACCGTCGGTCTTGTCTGTGGATGCTTGCAGAAGATGCGGTGTTGGCGAAAGACGAGAAGGCGGGGAAGTCGTTTGAGAAGTATTGTCGATACCCTGCGAAAGATTGGGTATTGTAATGGTGGTGGAGGTCCGTTGTTGGAAGCGGAGGTGGGGGTTATGGAGGAGTGGTGGGATTAATTTTGTCCTCTACTTCATTCCAATTTCCATCCTTGAGCTTTGAGTTTTTTTGGTGGGCCCTCCATTGTTTCTTTTCAAGTGTTGCACTGTCATCTGCAACGTAGGCTATTTTTTGTAAAAGACAAAATTGTCTGTAGAACTTGTAATCTTTATCTCCGAACTGGTTGAAGTGTTCGTTCTTGTAACTTGTTTTCATTAATAATAAATTTGAACTTCATTATCTTGTCTTGTAAGTGCTTGAAGCTGCTTTTAGAACTGTTGTAAGACACCATTAAACAAAAATCAAACTACTCACTGATGACATAGGTCAAAAATATGTAGGTCGTAGTGTTGATATATCTGAACTGTGTAGGTCGCCCTTATATATGTGTGGCCTTATTGAGATAGAGTGTTGTTATGTCTGTGGAGATGACAAGGTCGTGATCCCTTTCATGCCATGAGATATTTAGAGCCATGTCGTTGTTAACTTGAATACTTGTTATCATCGGTGAAACTTGGTCGGAGCCTTTGAGCACGCGCTGGATAAACTTGTGAGAGTTGTTGATATTGAAACCATTCCACGTGGGGAAGAGAGTTATCCGTTCTGTCATTGTATGTAAAGTTAGACGATTGATCATAATAAAATGATTTGCTTGTGTTGAGGTCGGCTCATCATTGCTTTCTGTATCTAAGATAATTTTTGAATGAAATGGAACTGAATAAAGATTTGCCGCTGATTTTTGTGTGTGTCAAGCCGACATTGTGGTAAGTGACAGCTGTAATAGTTGTACTTATGTTTTTTGAACTGAAACCATGCTATAAAAAAGTATAGCAGGATCGTGCAGCCGTAGAAAGTTGTTGTTGTAAGTAATCGTGCTGTAAGATCTGTGTAAATCTTCTTGGGCAATGAGTCTGTAATAATGGCGGAGGAGAGGGACAAACATGATAACAGAACACGTTAGCCCAAAAACCATTATGAGGGCAAACGAAAAGACGTGCCTGTTAGGAAAGATGACGTGGTCACGTGTCCTGAAGAGCCGTCGTTTCAGAAACTGAGGGGTAATATACAAACTTTTCTTTCCTCTTCTCTTAAAACACAATCAGTTGTAGACAGAGGCAGAAGCATTTCTAGAGAGAGAAAATCTTCAAATTTTGAATGCAGTCCTCCATTGTTGTGTGATCTTACTAAGAAGGACAAAGTTTTGTCGTCTGAGGTGCGAGCGGTGATCGGAGTCGACGACTGTTTCTCTTTTAGTACAAGTTAGCGTCTCTATTTCCATACTTTCTTCTGTTGTATTAATTTCTTGAAAAACTGGTAGGTTGTGTTTGTGAACTGTTTTGGGTAGATTAATAATGTGTTGGGTACAGCAGAGGGAGGAGGCTTGTTTTATTAATAAAATCTCTGAACAAATTTCCCTTTATGTGTGGTAGATGCGCTCAAAAACCCCAAAACCTAGTAGTAAATTTGTTGTCTCCGCCAGTAGTGAGGAATCATCATCGTCTGATAAGACTATGGATGATTCTGTAGTAATTGGTACTGTGACTGCTGACCACCCGTCTGTATCTTTCTGGAGGGGTGTGGGATTACATACTGGGGATGAAACTGGGCAATTTTTTAAGTATCCCAAAAATGTAGACGTAGCGAAGAAATTTTTACAGTATAAAAAGAGTTTAAACGGAGAATGAGGGGATTATATGATGAATGCAATGTTGTGGTTTAGAACTCTGGTGAGACCAAGTGGTAATGTAGAGCATTATCAGGTGCCTTCTCTAGATCGTTGGAGGAGAAGTATAGATATAGGAGATGATATAGATGTCGTTTATTATAATGGATCTGGATCAGAGGTCGTAGAGGAAGGATTTCTTAGTTATTTGAACCAGGTCGCATATGGGTTGAGTATTCCCATAACCTTTTTCCAAAAGGGGTAATGAATGTACTAATGAGTTGCCCTGGTCAATTAAATGGTAACATCTTTGAGATGATGAGGGTTTGTGAAGTCCTTAATAAGAAGTGGAGAGATGGTGGTATTGCGAGACAATTCGTTGCGGACGATGTCTTGAAATACTATAAGTTTAAGTATATGAAAGATCAGAAGAGCGGATACTTGTTTAGTGATTCGGTGAGGCCGAAATTCTTTGATTTTGAGTCTTCTGGGAGGCCCTGGTGCGACCATCTTGTGATGGTGAGGGGTAATTGTATGCAAGTGCCCGGGGAACCCGCGCTCGAGCTGATATATAAGAGTGTTAACGAGAGTAAGTATCTTCATTCTGCCTGCAGTTTGTCTCTTAACTTACTGCGAGCTGCTAACATAGTTTTGTTGCTATTTTGGCAGAGACTAAACCGAAAGTTGTTGCTGATACATCGAGTTTGTTCGACATCGTTAGTCGATAAGGGAGCGAACTGAACAAAGTTCTCGGAGAACTAGGAATTCGCAGAGAGAAGAGGCTTAACTCTGTAGTTGAAAAAGTGCAACGAGCTCATCAAAAACGAGTTATGGCTGCATCTGGCTCTGCTTATGCCGATGTTATGGAGATTCCTGCCTATGCTGTGGGTACTTCAAGTTTCTTAGTTCGGCGACCAAGAATGAAAAAGTCGGTGCCGCCTTTTGAGCAAACAATGCCTGTGCAGCTACCACCGGTGGGAACTGAGGGGGCGGCTGCTGATGTGAATATGGCTCCTCTTTTGAATAAGTAGAAAAAAGACTCTGGAAAAGATATCCGAGCTTCTTCGAAGGGTGTCAACCTCGAAGCCATGGAGCAGGAGGCGTTGGACTTGGCTACGCGTGATCCCATCCGCCTCGATACTCAAATTCGATCCAGCATCTCTCAGGTATGCAATGTGTTATTTGATTAAATCTTTTTCAGTTAATGATCCGACCTTGTAATACTATTTTACTGTATGTGTGGTGCAGCTTTCTGTTGCTTGGAAGTCGGCTGCGGAGGTGTTGAAGTTAGCTGCTGCGAATCGTGCTGAACTTGTTCGGCAACATGATACAGAAAAAGATGCTCTGCAAGTGCAGTTCGAGTAGGAGAAAATGTTGTAGAGGGAGCAGTTCGAGAAAGAGAAGGTGCTGCAGAGGGAGCAGTTTGAGAAAGAAGCTGCCGCTACAAAGCAAGAGGTTGAAGATGAGGCGAAGAAAGCTGTTGATATTGCGGTGACTTCCCGTAATAAGCTGATTCAAGCCTTCTATGCCTGGGGTTTGAGCATAGCGGATGTCGACCTTACTCTTGCGGGAAAGTATGGTGAGATTGTCTTTCCAGGGGATGATGCTTCTCCAGTGGCCGAGCAGACCCCGGCTTCTCCAGTGGATGATGATCCGACCAAGGAGGTAGCAGGATTTAAATCTTGATTATGTAGTTGTAGTATAGATCTTGAGACTTAATCAAACCTTGTCCTTTGTATTAGTGGTAAAACTGTTTTGGACGAGGTTTTGAAATTTATGTGTTTGTTGTTCATATATTGTTGTTTTGATGTGAATGTATAATTTGTATGTAGGAGGTAGTTCATTTGAGGAGGAAAGTAATCGAGATGGAGAAGGCCTTGAGTCGAGCAAGGGATTCTATAAATCGTACTCAACAGGTACATAATAAACTTGAATATGATAGACGCCTTCATAAGTTGAATTTTAATAAAACCTTTAAGGAGTTATTCGAACTTCAATGATGATATGGGAAGATGAAAATTGAGAGGGGTGAGGTTTTGCGAAAAGAGACCGATAGGTTTATTTTACTCCAAAAATCCCTTAAGGATAAGCGATTCGTAGATGAGAGCGATAAGTTAGAGTGTCAAAGGTCATTATTATCTTTAACGCTGCACTTTGAGGCCGAAGTTGATAGTGAGCGGGGTTTGAAGGAGGCCCTACTTAGAACTGCTGACGGAGAGAGACATAGTGCCGGACCCAGCTCGGGTAAAATTCTTAGCGCAAGAAGCGCGCAATCGCTATAGTAGAGAGGCGCAAAGATGCTCAGCTCGGGCTGGAGTATCCATCATATGGGGTGGTGTAGGTTCATTGCCTGATGAGCTTGACTTTTGTAAGGCAAAAGGCAATGAGGATTATTTTCTTCAATATAAAAAAGGAAGATAGAAAGATCCACACGCAATTAGAGAACGATCTGAGGCATGCTTGTAATGAACTGGAACGATGCAAGGGTCAGAATGCATGTCTGGAGGTGGAAAAGGTGGAGTGTGCTAAACTATTACAGAACTTCGAGAAGAGAGTGACCTTGTTAGGAATGGGTTTACTAGATACGTAACAACGTCTACAAGTATCCCAATTACGCTTGAAGAAGATAATTACGCCAAAACGGGGGAAACGTGCTGCTGATACGGACCACGAACGTCAGATGGCCGATGTGATCGCATTTTATGGGTCTGAGCTCGAGAGAGTAGAAAATGAATTTAGACGTTATATCTCGAGCTGTAGTAAAGATGTGGAAGTAGAGAATGATAAGGTTGATAATATGTGGTTTGCAAAAAGGGATGAGAGTGGGAGAGCTTCAAGCTCAAAATCACGAGCTGAAGACTCTGAGGAGGAGGAGGTCGAAGAGCTGCTGCCTCACACACGGCATAAGACCCATCCGCAAGAGGTCGTAATCTTTAATGAACCTTTGTAAGTGGATGTAAGTGGTAGTAAGGTGCGGTCACAAACCAACTAGACTGTGGCATTTGGTTGTACGTTGCCTTTGTGTATCATAGCTTGATGTTGTAACACATGTTGTAGAATAATATGTCTTGTAGGAATAAATATTTGTTGATATATATATTGTCTCTTGTGATCTGCTCTTCTAGGTTGAGGACAAAGAGAATGACAACGTGGCTGCCTTATCCGCGTCAAATAAAAAATTGTCTCCCAAGTTGTAGCAATGTTTGTTGGCGGTTGAAAGAAAGACTTTGTTGAATTCAAAGCTAGAATCGGGGATGTTGGAGCTGCAGAGTCGGCTAAATGTTGTGACTATAGAGTTATCATGTAAGGATGCCAAGATATTGACTGCTAATAATGAATCTGAACAGTGGAAAAAATCTCTGAAGAAGAAAAAGTTGGAGACCATGGCTGCGAATCAACAAGTGCTAGATCTGTTAAGTACGATTGAAAAATAGAAGAATGATCTGCTGTATCATCAGTCGGTGATAGCAACTAATACGGATCTCTTAAAGAAGCAAGATTCTGAAATCCTTTATATGCGTGAGCGCTTGAAAAAGCTGAACTGGGATTTGCGTGAGGCTTGAGATTCATGTCAGAGAAAGAACGACTGTGCCAAAACTCACGAGGAGGCATGTTCCAAGAGAGATCGAGAGCTTCGTGAGGTCATCGATAAGTGTAATTTGCGGATCGCTGCTCTTGATTGGGACAAGCAAGCTCTAGTATAGGAGTGCATTCAAGGTAATGAAGTTTTCGAGGAACTTCATGCGAAGTATAACGAGTTGCAGAGGATGATGGACGCAACTGAAAACGAGATCAATTATTCGAGGAAGTTAGATAAAAGGTTGGACCGTCTGAAGCAGGAGATGGAACACAGTGTGCAGATAACGAGGTAATATAGAGGCTCGTTGCTGCAGGAGAAAAAATCTCTAAAAGTTCGGTGTAAAGAGCTTGTCGACGAACTAAACAAGGTGAAAACCGAATTTTATGAACCTACGTTGTTGACTACGGAAAATGTTATGTTGCGTGCTATGGCTATGCTCCGTACTGATGTAGAGAAATTTTGAACAGAGCGTGAGTCAATCTTGGCTGCTACAACTGAATATGTCACGGAATATGACTTGCAGCTAGCACGGTTATCCTATATAGATAATTTGATGTCGAGGGTTATAGAATTGTTGAATGCACCTTCTACTGTAGTGGATGCGACTAGTCCTTCTCCTGTCTTACTTTCATCTGGGTCTGGGGAGAGTTCGAATGTTCTATCCCCAAAGTGTGAGCAGTTGTTCCATTTGTAATGAGACAGAATGTGAGTATGACTTTGCTGTAGAAAAATATCAAATGTTGTTGTTATCTCTATGTATAATCGAATTTGGTGATCCAACGAACGATCATATAGAGATTTAGTGGTGTGGTATTGTAAGTCAGTTTGAACTGTATAATGTGTATAAGTCAATTTGAACAAATCGATGAAGACCGTAATTTGAAGGTCGCATTATTGCCAAGTTGAATTGATTGACTCAATAAGCGACCCTCTGGGCAGCGTGTATGTAGATCCCAGTTATGGGTCGATCTGAACGATTGTGATAGGACATTAAATATTGCATAACTGAATGGCGTCTTTGCCAGATCGAAATGAATGACTCAATAAACGATCCTTGGAGAGCGCATATATGTTTGAAGAGCTATGAAGCAGATACCGTTTATAAGTCCAGCTGAGCGACCGTGATGGGACGTGTATTGAATATTGCATAGCTGAATGGCGTATTTGCCAGATCGAATTGAATGACTCAATAAGCAATCCTTGGAGAGCGCGTATATAGTTGAAGAGCTATGAAGCAGATCTCGTTTATAGGTCGAGCAGAGTGACCGCGATGAGACATGTATTGAATATTGCATAGCTAAATGGCATCTCAGCTAGATCGAATTGATTGACTCAATAAGCAATCCTTGGAGAGTGTGTATGTATTGGAAGAGCTATGAAGTAGATCTTAGTTATAGGTCTAGCAGAGCGACCGTGATGGGACATGTATTGAATATTGCATAGCTAAATAATGACTCAGCCAGATCGAATAAGCGATCCTCAGATAGCGTGTATGTATTTGAAGAGCTATGAAGCAGATCCCGGTTATAGGTCAAGCAGAGCGACCGTGATGGGACATGTATTGAATATTGCATAGCTAAATAATGACTCAGCCAGATCGAATAAGCGATCCTCAGATAGTGTGTATGTATTTGAAGAGCTATGAAGCAGATCCCGGTTATAGGTCAAGCAGAGCGACCGTGATGGGACATGTATTGAATATTGCATAGCTAAATGACGTCTTAGCCAGATCGAATTGATTGACTCAATAGGTGATCCTCGGAGAGCGTGTATATATTTGAAGAGCTATAAAGCAGATATTGTTGTAGTAGGTCGATTTGAACGAACCATATGAAATAGATTTGCAGCATGATGATGAAAATTTGCTTTATTGAGTGAAATCTGAAGTTACAACATGTTTAATTTTGATACAGCTTCAGTCGGCGGGTATTCTATGGATTAGGTACAGGTACTCTATCATGTGTACTAAGGTCGTAAGATCCCAAACCGCTCGCGCCAGTTACGATGAAAGGACCTTCCTAATTGTCTGCTAACTTCCCCGCATTAGGCATTTTGCAATATTAAAGGATTTCCCTGAGAACGAGGTCCTTGATTTTGAATTCTCGATGTCGAACGCGCTTGTTATAAGACCGTGATAAAACAAGCTGATATCTTCCTAGATTGACAATGGCTCTTTCGCGTGTTTCTTTGGTCATATTCAGGTTGCATGCGATCTAAAATTCACTTTCTTCATCTGTCATCTCGTGATCGTGTATTGGGTGATGATATTAAGTGGGTATTATGGCTTCCGTCCCGTAGGCCAGTAAGAATGGAGTACAACCTGTTGCAATTCTTGGAGTTGTTCGATATGCCTAAAGTACATGTGGTAACTCGTTCACCCAATTTCCTTTTTTGTCGTCTAAACGTTTTTTGAGTCCGTCCACAATCATTCTATTAGTAATTTCAGCTTGTCCGTTTCCTTGAGGATAATAAGGGTTTGATGGGGTGTGAATGATATTGTGCTTATTGAGGAACGCGGTGACTTTGGAGCCAACGAACTGTGGTCCATTATCGATTCTGATAAGATGCGGTCTGCCGAACCGAATGATAATGTGCTCCCAAATGAATCTGATGACTTCTTCTTCTCGTGCTCGACACAAAGGGACTGCCTCTACCCATTTAGTGAAGTAGTCCGTAGCGACCAACAAATGCTTTCGTTTTCCCGGTGCTGTAGGAAATTCTCCTACGAGATCGAGAGCCCATCGTCTGAATGGCCAGGTGATTTGGCTTGAGTATAATTCGAGCGTTGGGGCACGTATCTTCGGACCGTGACGCTGGAAAGCGTCACACTTGCATGCATACTCAATCGCTTGAGCTTTCATCTTAGGCCAGAACATTCCTTACGTTAACGCTCTGTTAGCAAGAGATCGTCCTGCGACATGGGACCCGCATGTGCCTTCGTGTAGATCGTGCAAGAATCGTTGTGCTTATTTTTCGGATATGCAGAGGAGGTATGGACCAGTGACTGATATTTTGTAGAGGAGGTTGTCCCAGAAAATATATCTACGGGCATTGTTAATTAATCTCCGCCGTTCTGTAGGATCCTCTGGGAGTGGGCCATCGAATTTGTTATGAAGTCCAATATATCTGATGAAAGGCTATCTCCAATCACTTTCGATCTCCTCGTTGCCCCCAATATTGATGGCATTGGATACGGTGGCATTAATGGTGGGGTTAGAAATGGCGTCGATTTTTAAATAACGAGCTTCTGATCCAAGGACCCCAGCGAGGTAAGCGAGTGTATCTGAATGTCTATTTTCTCCCCTTGGTAAATGTTCCATAGAAATTGTCTGAAATTTGTTCATTCGTTCGACCACTACAGCAGTATAGTCAATCATTTTCCCATTGGCTTGATAGATACCTACGTGATGATTGACGATCAGTAATGAATCGGTGTAGACAGAGAGCTCTACTACGCCCAGTGTGAGTGCCATGTCCAAGCCATGAATTAGTGCCTCATATTCTGCTACATTGTCGGTTACTTCAAAATTGAGGTGAATGGATTTTTCGAGCCGATCATTGGAAGGAGTAATAAGAACAATCCCCACTCCTGATCCCGCTGGTCCAACGGAACCGTCCGTCAAAAGTCGTCAGCCCTTCTTTGTTACCCAATCAGACTTTTCTTCAGGCTGTTCTGTGAGTGGTTCATCTTTGTTTTCATCAACATCTTCTTCCCAATTAGGATCATCTACTAGAAAGTCAGCTAGAAAATCTGTTATAGCCTGACCATTCTCAGAGTGGCGTGGCCCAAAATGTATGCCGTATTCTCCGAGTGTTACTGACCATTGTTGAATACGTCGAGATTTTTCGCGCTTAGATAAGATTTCACCGAGTGGATAGTTCGTTAATGCCCGAACAGCGTGGGCTTGGTAATACTGTTTCAATTTCTGCGACGTATAGACGAAGGCCAAAAGAAGCTTCTCGATCTTGGTGTATCTTGTTTCTGCAGGTGTCAGAGTCTTGCTGTTAAAATAGACTGGTTTCTCGATCTTTTCATCGAATCGAAAGAGGACAGAGCTGAGAGAAGTATCTGTGACGACTAAGTATACTGTTAGCTCTTCTCCATTTGTTGGTGTGCTCATAACTGGTGGTTTACCCAAATGTTGTTTGAGTTTGAGGAAAGCGGCTTCGTATTTATCTGTCCACTCGATCTTGGGATCCTTCTTTGACTTTTCCCGTGATGTACCTTGTTTAAGCAGATCGAATAGAGGTTGGCATCTGTCTGATGATTTTGACACAAATCTGTTAAGTGCTGCGATCTTCCTGACTAGTTTCTGAACATCCTTTTTGTCTTTGGAGAAGGCATAGCCAAGAGAGCTCGTATACGTGATGGATCAGCTTTAATTCCTCGTTTGCTGATGAGGTGGCCCAAGAATTTCCCAGATTGTCCTCCGAACTGGCATTTGTCAGGATTCAAACGCATTTTATAAGCTCGCAAGATCGCAAAAGTTGTTCGTAAATATGCCAGGTGGTCTTCTTTCTACAGACTCTTACAAAGCATGTCGTCGATCTAAGCCTCCATTGTTTTATCGAGCTGATCTTTAAACATTTGTGTCATCAATCTCTGATAGGTAGCGCCGACATTTTTCAGGCCGAAAGGCATGACCTTATAGCAATACATGCCTTATTCGGTGATGAATACAGTCTTGTCTTGATCTTCAGGGAAAAGTGGTATCTGATTATACCTTGATACAACATCCATCATAGAGAGGAGTTCGTGCCCTACTGTTGAATCGAGCAAATGGTTGATGATTGGGAGTGGAAAACTATCTTTTGGAGTGTGTCGATTGAGATCTGTGAAGTCAACGCAGACTCTGATCTTGCCGTTTTTCTTTGGAACTGCGACAATGTTCGAGATCCAGTCCGGGTAAATAACTTTACGGATAAAACCGACCTCAATCAATTTGTCGATCTCTTTGTTTACTTCGTCTCATATTTTTGGTACTAGAGTTCGTTGCTTCTGCTTAACCGGTTCTGCCTTCTCTTTCAACTCTAGCTTGTGACACGCCATGGCTGGATCGATCCCTGGCATTTCGTGGAACGTCCACGCAAAAAACGTCGTAATTATCTGAAAGGAATTGTATGAGACCTTAACGATCCTCCGTGCTCAAGAGGGTCCCGATGTGAGTTCCTTTTTATGTGCCGTTGATCTCGATATATTCTGTTGGTTCGGCGCTTGGCAGCTGATGTTCTGTTGGTACTGAATGTTGTAATTACTATGTTAGAGCTGCTGCAGCTGGCTCAGCTTCAATTGTATTACGCAAGCTCAGACTAATTTTTGGCTGCCTTTGATTTCGTAGATTTCTCCTTTCTAGTCGAACCGCAGCGCTTGATGATATGTGGAGGGAATAACTTTCATGTTATGCAGCCATGGTCATCCCAGGATGCCCATGTAACGGTCCAGCCGTTACATGGGCATCCTGGGAAGTGTAATTTTTATTAATGACGTTAAAAACTACGTCAAGTGTGACTGGTCCGGCCGTGATGGGAAGTGTAATTTTTCTAACGCGTTCTTCCTTGGAACTGTTGAATCCAGAGACGTTGATGTTACTTGGCTGGACTTTGTCCGCTAAACCCATTTGGTCAATCGTGCTCTGGAATAGTAGTTCGACGCTGCTGCCGGTATCTACCATCATTGTATGTAGAACTATGTTCTTCATTTTTAACATGATGACGAGAGCATCGTGATGTGGGAAGTTAACGTGACGTACGTCGCAGCCTTCGAAAGAAATCCCAGGTCCTCGGCTGCTGGATTCTGGCAACAAACGAGCTTCTTTATCTACCATTGTTAGATTATGGCATTGTCCAACACGCCTGCATTTGGATCTGTTGGAGTAGCTGACTGTCTGAGTCTCGATGAAGTACAAATGTTTTTCCTCATTCTCTTCGTCAGTCTGGACGACCGTGATTTTAGTTTTGTAGCTGCCATCTTTATAACTTTTTACGTCAACAATATATTCGAGCATCCGACCATGCGAAAATATACTTAAGAGGAAAAGTTTCAACACGAAACATTGTTTCGTACATGATGGTGGATCTTGTGGTGAATACAGTACAGTTTTCCTGGTATGGGTTGAAGAGTATTGGCATTTTTGAAGAGCTCATCCTTTTGCAGTAGCGGATATATGTTTGTAATGGTAGTTGTCAACTGTGGTAAGCGTGGAACTGCTCTCTTTTGTCCTTGGCGTGTTCGCTCATCATAGGACTTGAAACATTTCTTATCGCCTCCATAGTCATTACTGCTATTGCGAGCACGTTCTCCGGTATGATCATTGGTGGATAGAGCGATGCGCTGAGGTTTTTGTTTTTCAGTCGTCAGTCTTTCGAGGTCGATGAAATTGTTGACCTTTTCCATCATATCCTCTAATGTCTGCGGCTTGTTGAGGATCAGATGTTCCTTGACTCGTCCATTTATGAGTAACGCATTGGTGAAAGCGGAGATCGTGATCTTTTTGTCGAGGTTATCGAGCTGGCCCAAATTGTTTTTTGGTAAATGTCTTAAATCTTTCCCCTGGCGCTTGCTTGAGACTAAACAAAGAGTAAAGACTTTTCTCCTTGTCTTTATTATGCGAATAGTTCTTGACGAACAGTTCGCAAAGTTGCTCGAAGGTGAAGATAGATCCTTCGTTCAGTGTATGAAACCATCGCAGAGTCTCGCCTTTTAAGCTGGTCAGGAATAAACGACAGATGATGTGGTTGGAGGAGGATTATAGTCCCAAAGAATCTTGAAATTTTTGGACGTGTTCCACAGGATCCCCCCCTTCGTATTTCTGAATTGTTGGAGTGCAAAAATTGGTTGACACTTCTTCGTCTAGCAACTCCTGTGCGAGCGGACTCTTCTGCAACCTTGCATAGTTGCTCCTCCCGTTGAGTATTTGAGTGTCTAAGAGTTCTTTGATGCGTTTGTCCACCTATTCTGGAATGAGGTGTTGTCGAGACGTGACATCTCATCTTGTTATTGGTCCTCTCCCAGGATTGTGCTCCCCTGTTGTTTCTCCCATGCGGTCATAGACTAAAATTCGGGTTTTTTTTTTTCCTGTTTTGCTCCTCTTGTGGTTGTAGATCTATTACCCCTCCAACGGGTAATGGTGGATTGATGTGACTTTGAGACAGGACTGGTTCTTGCTGAATCTGAGGCAGCGCGATATTTCTACCTTGATGCCCCAAGCGATCATGGATTGATATTCTCGAGGCGGCGGGCAGAGCGTTCTGCTGTCTCGAATTTGCCTTTGAGCTTGTAGTGCCCTGATAGTAGTATCCTGCATGCTGGCGAGCTGTTTCTCCATCCGTCGCTCGGTTTCTGTCTGCACAGCCATTCGTAGATCTGTTGCTCCTTCGGCAGCGTCAGACAGGGCGTGGTGTGATTTGTCTTGATTTGCCATCTTTCAAAGATAAATGTGGTGAACACTGGATCAGAGAATGCTGAGTGTAATCTTCATTCCCACGGACGGCGCCAAATGTAATAGCCTATTTTCGTATTGCACGAAGATAGCGCTTTACACCTTCGAAATCTAGTATGTTTAGTTAGGAAACAAACAACACTAGATTTAGCGTGGAAAACCCTTGAATGGGTTAAAAACCACGACCTCTCCTGAGGATTTTAGAAAGAGAGAGAGAGAGAGGTTTATTTAGACTGCTAGCTATTACAAAGAGAGAGAGAGAGAGAGAGAGAGAGAGAGAGAGAGAGAGAGATGTAGAAAATGATCTCTTAGAGGTTCTCAGAGCAGTTTCCCCTTTAATCTGTAACTATCTAGTCTTATTTATATGTCTTATAATATGACCGTTGGTTACATTGATAATGGACGCTACAATATCAGGTTTTGATGAGTCTTCATGGTGAATTTTTGTAACGTCCTGATACTTGTTGATCTGTAACGGATCTATGTAGCTAACGATCGTTGGGAAGATACGATCTCCTGTGATGCTCGCGTGCATACGATCTGTTGACAAGTGGAGGAGTATCTTTTGTAGCGCGAAGTCACAAGATGCTTTGATATCTCCAAACTGTTTGATGAAGATGCGATCTCTAATGGGGATTAGAAATAAGCCCTCACACCAATGGGGTTGAAAACTCGGGGATAGAGATCCCTATATAAATTTGGTTGACTAGAAAAGAAATAAAGAAAGATGGGAGGATTTATGTAGCGCTTGATAAGAGGTTATGAGTTTGATTAACGGATGCTGGTTGACAATTCTCACATGCCCGAGTGATTTTAGTTAGGCAAATGATAATAAATTATGAACCGAGAATACCTCTTGTTGCATACCAAACTTGTCACCTTCTTGTTCACTTTCCTCTTCTCCCATCACCATCACCACCTCCAATATTTTGCCAAGGAGGAACTCTTACAAAACTCCAACGCCTTCTAACAACTCTAACCAACAGTCCAATACAGCCATTTTGTCCTCATAGTGGTATTCTCGTAATTCTGTCAAACTCCAGGGCGTGAAATAAAACAACACCTCACAGATTGACATCTTTCTCTTTCTCTTTCTCTCTCTCATCACGCGCATCAGAGAGCGCGAATTCCTCCAAGCAATCAGCACTTGTGCCTGAAACTCGAAGAGAGCCCAACCCCCAGAGAGAGAGAGAGAGAGAGACCTTTTCTTCATCTCTATATAAACTTTCATCATCCTAATCTTTCTCGCCTTGATCTCCTTTACAAAACCCATATTTTGATTCCCCATTTAGTCCTCAATTCGATCTCCAATCCCAACAATGGGTTCTTCTTCAGAACTTACATACAGAGGTCACGACGATGAAACCCCAATCCCAACAACGACAACAACAACAACAACAACAACAAAGTTATTAGATTCATACTCACCTAAACCCCATAAACAATGGTTACCCTTATCTTCTGTATCTCGTCCAATGCGTTACATCCTTCGCGAACAACGTCTCGTCTTCATCCTTATTGGCATCGTTCTCGCAACCCTCTTCTTCACCATCATTCCTTCTTCAAACACCCCCAAGAGGTTCAACTATGACCCAATCATCCCAGACCCTTATTTCCCTTCGGAATCGACTCGAATGGTTCATCGAGTTGTTTACGAGAACAAGGGAGGGTTTGGGGTTGGAGGGAAGGTTCCATTAGGGTTGAAACGAAAGGGGTTGAGGATAGTTGTAACTGGAGGTGCTGGGTTTGTAGGGAGTCATCTTGTGGATCGATTAATGGCGAGAGGTGATAGTGTGATTGTTGTTGATAATTTCTTTACTGGTAGAAAAGAGAATGTTATGCATCACTTTGGGAACCCTAGATTTGAGTTAATTAGACATGATGTTGTTGAACCATTGTTACTTGAAGTTGATCAGATCTATCATCTTGCTTGTCCTGCTTCACCTGTGCATTATAAGTTCAATCCTGTCAAGACCATCATATCCTTTTCTTCTTCGTCCAGTTTTTAAGTTTGATTTTGTTTCAGATTTTGAGGTTTTTTGTTCCTTAATTTCGATTTTTAGAGTTTACAAGACCAATGTGGTGGGAACGTTGAACATGCTTGGATTGGCAAAGAGGGTTGGTGCGCGCTTCTTGCTAACGAGCACTAGTGAGGTGTATGGAGATCCTCTGCAACACCCACAGGTTGAAACTTATTGGGGCAACGTTAATCCCATCGGTAAGTGCCATTACCGGAATCTGTCACACATCATTTTGAGTTTTCTGACATTTTTTTTTACTAACCGGCGCAAGTTATCAAGGCGTAATAGTTTTGTTATAACATAACTTGCGGTGAGATGGAAACACCGGAATCTGACTCACAAACACACCTGAGTTTCAATTTTATGACATTCGGCGTAAGGCTAGCTTGTGCTGGTATGTGATCGCCGAAATCTGACCCACACTTGAATTCTGACTTTTCTTACAAACCGGCACAAGTTAGCAAGGGCTGAGAGTTTTGTTCTAACTTACGCTGGTATGCGATTGCCGGAATCTGACACACAAACACACCTGGTTTTGAATTTTCTTACACTCTTTGTCGACGGCGCAAGTTAGCAAGACGGAACTGTTATATTCTAACTTGCGCTAGAATGTGGTTTCATGTTTTCGGGGCCGAAAATTACGGGTTCACGACTCTGAGAGGATCCGGAAATGTTTTACAGCGATTCCGTAATTTACTCGGAAAAATAATTTATTTATTTAATTGTTTTGGCAGTTAATAAGTAGGATTTTTTTCTTCTTCTGGTAAAATTATTGTACTGTTGGATGTATTTGATGCTATTGTCTGGGTATTTGACACATGGAGTGCGACACTTGGTGTAAGAATCTGACAAAGTGTGGTTATATGGTGGCGGTGATAGGTGTAAGAAGCTGCTATGACGAGGGGAAACGAACTGCTGAAACTTTGACCATGGATTATCATAGAGGAGCTGGTGTTGAGGTCATCATCATCTTTTATTTTTATTTTTTATTAATAATTATTGTCATTTTGAGTAATTTAACTGCAGCTTATTTCTCTAGTTGGTTTTGATTTTTTGTGATTTTTGATATGGTGTGTGGCCAGGTGAGGATTGCTAGGATATTCAATACTTATGGGCCTCGGATGTGTATCGATGATGGCCGGGTTGTTAGTAACTTTGTTGCTCAGGTGAGAATCGTGAGATTTTATTTTTGCAATTTTTTTTGGGAGTTTTGGTGATTACTCAATTTGTTTGATAATGTTGGTAATATATTGCAGGCTTTAAGAAAGGAGCCATTGACAGTTTATGGAGATGGGAAGCAAACTAGAAGTTTCCAATATGTTTCTGATCTGGTATGCCACTTTATATTATTTATTTTGTATTGTAAACTATTAACAGCTAGAATTTGGCAAGGGAAAGATTGATTTCCTTCTAGTGTTGGTTATAGTTGACTAAGTTTAAGTGAATCAAATCTCCAAAGAGAAATGGATTTTAAAGTGAGAGTGGTCAATTGTGGCGAAGGCTGATAATTTATGATATAATTAGATCAAGGGTGAAGAAATTTGCCAAGTTTTTGAAAATTAATCTTTTTAATATCGTGGTGAGGCGAGGCGGCCAAAGGTGAGGGGGATGGAGCAATGATAAAAATGTGATATTTATTGAGATATTACATTCGGCCGTATTTGAACAAGCTTATTAGCTTATAGACATATTTGAACACTTTGTTGAATAGTGGAGCCCAAGCTTCTGATTTAATTGGTCAAGTATAACTTCCCCTTGCTTGGTATATCATACACCTATTTTCGTGGGTGCGGCAATTTATAGTCAAAACAAATTGATTAAATAACATAAATTCAAAGTTAAGCAATTCCAAACAGCCATAAAAGAGTGTTGCTGAAAAAGGTGTAATGTAGTGTATCAAGGTCTAATTTCATGGTGAGGTGGGTAATGAGTTGGTGAGTAGGGTATAAATGAATCTTCAGGTTGTTGGTGGTGGAGGTGTTGGCAGGGGAGGCTTATTGTGTTTTAAGTTATGAAGACGGGACAGTTAGGCTGTGGTACTAACTTGCTTTATAAGTAAGTTGATTTAGTACATGCATCACAGGAATCATATGGTATCTTTTTGTGGTTGTACAGGTAGAGGGTCTGATGCGTTTGATGGAAGGGGAACATGTGGGTCCATTCAATCTTGGTAACCCTGGCGAATTCACCATGCTTGAGCTTGCGCAGGTACGTTCTGTAATTTGAACCACGGTTCACTATTATTTTAGTTAATACCTGTTGGTCCATAATTGTGCTCCCCACCACATATTTGTAGGTCTACCTTTACAGGTTATAGAAATGGAATTGACATTTATTTGGCTCTATTTTATGCTGCCAGAGCAGTGTTAGTAGAAGCCTAAAGTAACCCATAATGAAAAGCAAATATAGCTTTAATGTTTTCTATTAAATAAAAATCCTTGTCTTAAAAAGCTGTCGTTTTGGTCTTTACTAAAAACAGTTTCCTATAGTTTGTATTTTTGTAAAGAAAGTGGAGTTTAATTAATTATTGTTCTGCTTTTTCCTATAGTTTGTATTTTCTAAAAGAAAACGAAATTTGTTTATTGTCCTGCTTTGTGCTTTGTTGGTGCCCACGCGGATCACTATGATCTGCTTCATGGTATGGAAAGACTATCGGTTTTAAAGTGTTGACATAAAAAACCAGAAGAAGGCCAAAAATTACTGTTTTAAATTTTTTATTCGGAATCTGCTGATCACTATGATCTGCTTCATGGTATGGAAAGACTATCGGTTTTAAAGTGTTGGCATAAAAAACCAGAAGAAGGCCGAAAATTACTGTTTTAATTTTTTTATTTGGAATCTGCTGAAGTTGGACATCTTGGTTTTCGAAAAAAATATTTGCATTGAACTTAAGGTATAGTTACAAAAAGTAGACCCGGTGGGCGGAATGATTAGTTTCAGAACTGATTGAGAAGTGCTTAACACATTTTCCGAATTGACTAAGAATGGGGTACCTTAAGATGCAAAAAAAAAGTAGAAGGAAAGGGAGTGGTTGGTGAGACTTGTAAGGAGAAGTCCTGATTGCGATTTATAGCTGAGAAAGCCCGATTGCACTATGTAGCAATTTATTTTACTTGTTTAAAAAGGTTTTAGCAGTACCTGCCTTTTTATTAGGAGGATTTGGATACCCCTTTTCTAGACAAACTACCGGCATTAGTGGTTGGTGAAGTTTATCATTAGACGGCCTGATTGTGATCTAACCTAGAAAGAACTGGTTGCAATGCATAACTTATTTTTACTTTCTTAAGAAGGATTTAGCAATACCCCTCTACTCCACAATGCCAATTGGAAGGGCTCTATGTTTTGCTACAACAAAATAGACTTTCGTTTTGTAATGGCCCGTTACTGCTTTCAAATTCCTGGATGAAGTGATGAACACATGTCCGTTCTGAGATTTGGGCAGTAAGATCTTAATATACCCCACTGTCGCAGATATATTAGAGACACCGCAAGAGAATTATCAGCTTTTAAGACTACATTTCTTCCATTTGATTACCAAAGGACAAACACTGAACTGTACATTTTTCAGGAATTTATTGGATTTAGTAAATACTTAGTTTTTGATGCAAACCAACTCTAAGAAAGATGTTTAATTGGAATTTGGAAGTAATAAAGGATGAATGATATGTGTTGACTGAATGCAGGTTGTACAGGAGACCATTGATCCAAATGCAAAGATCGAATTCAGGCCTAACACAGAGGACGACCCTCACAAAAGGAAACCTGACATCTCCAAAGCTAAGGAGCTCTTGAACTGGGAACCCACCGTCCCACTTCGTAAGGGACTTCCTCTCATGGTTTCAGACTTTCGCCAACGTGTTTTTGGTGACCACAGCGAAAGTGGTTCTGCTTCTGATAACACCAAATCCACAGCTTAAATGATAAATTAGAGATGAAAGGTAGCCGTCTATATTTTTCCGTTATCACACTTAAAGAGTAGTAATACAGGAGCAGTGAAAGTATGAGCTCGTCTTTGATCATTTTATCCTTTTTATTGTCTCGAGTTCCTATTCTTATTTTTAAAGGCTGTATCATCATAGACAACAAGCTTTGATAAGTCAGTATATCCTTAATTCTCTTCCATTTTTGTAGATTGCATCTGCAGCAATTTTATTTATTAGCAACTAGCAAGTGTGTCTGGGGTGTGTAATTGTCACCCTCTTTCTCGAACCCTCTTAGTACTTGATCACTGTGAGAATAATTTTAGACCATAAATCAAAACACAGATGTATGTGTACTTGGTATTTTATTCCTATGCCTTTGGTCTGAAGAATATTGGACTTTCCCTCAATGTGATTGCCTTTTGATTTTTTTTCCGAAAATATTGTAACGCCGGAACTCTCCCAAATTCAGGCCAAGACGCTGAAAAATTAAATAAATCTGAATTTGACAACCCTGGTCCAAGAAAAGTAACTTGTACTACATCACAGGGAAAAACTACTGTAACAACCCATCATTGGTTCGTTTCACCCAATGTCATATAATCCTCTATTTTGGAGGGTTGGGAGATTTAGTTAAGCTAAATTGTCTCCCTTCAATTGAAGGTTTGGACTGAACACCATCAACAAAATATAACCTCTCCCTCTCTCTCTCTACAGCTTGCCTCTCTCCACTCCCTCCTTCTCACCATCACTCTCTTGCCCTGCACGACCCAAGATTCAAACCCGACGCTCACGCTCACACCATCAAGGTGGCACTTCTTACAACAACCTTGGAAATACGCCGTTGCTTTTCGATCAATCTCGCTGACACTCAAGGAAAATGTTATTTGCGAGGGCGTAAAAAGAGAGTGGGCTAAACTTATTCCTTCTACCCCCGATATCATACGAGTACGAATCCAAAGTATTTACCGCTAACTTCACCAATCAACGTGACTATCAAACTATCCTCGCCGCACAACCCGTTAATATATTCGGATTTTTGATCCCCTCTTGCACCCATCCGAAATGACTTTTCCACGGTTCCTATGCTGGATTCAAGTCTCCGGGTTACCATGTTGTTTACACGATCCAGAAACAATCAAAATCATCGGCAATATGGTCGATGAATATGTCCAAGATGATTTTCGAAAACGCGACATGAAACCGCTGAAAACAAACTTCATACGGATTCAGGTGAACTTATACACGGATAAGCCGCTGACACTATCTATTCTGGTCCCAAGGCCAGGCAGCTACGGCGAAGCTAGGCTCACCATCCGGTACGAACGCCTGGAGGGATTCTGCCCATTTTGTGGAATTATCAAACACTCGCTCGGCAAATGCAACAAGTTCAGACCTATTCGCCAAGAACGAAATCGGCTTAACCTTACAGGACCTTTCGACTTTCGATATGGCAAGCATGTGCAGGTTAATCCACCTCGATAGATACCGGAAAATTACTCGGCATCCCCCCTTAAAACAGCTAGCCAAAACAGTCAACATTTTCGGGATTACACTGAGACGCCTCCAAAGCAACATGACCAATTCCCACAACATACAAACGACATCAATAACACCGGTATGGGCAACATAATCAGAGATGCCATTGAAAAGATTCAATCGTGGTCAAGACACCACTCCCACCAACCTATTTACCCCCCGACACTGCCAAACTTGATCTTCCCTCCCCACCGGTGGCCAAATGGCTCCGAACACACCCCATTGAGTCAACCTCGCACCACCGGTCATTTTCTTGCCATCCACCATACCGGAGAACCGAGCTCAAACTTCACTAGGCATGCAACAGTGTCTCAACTCAAATGACGAGGAGAGGAAGTCTGACAAATCCCACGTCGATTTTACCGTTGGAGCTTCTCGCATTAACTGCTTACCTGCCCGAGTCCCTCACACCACATCACACCAATCAAACAAACCAACTGGCAGAGAACCGTTTGAGCCTGGCGTAGCCAACACACCTCTCCTTTTTGGGCTCCCACAAAAACTTACTGTGGACCTTAATGTTATTTCTCGGTCCAACTCCACTTTCGAGCCCACCCCACAAATCGCTACTTCTCAACAGGCCGGCCCACACTCCCACTTCAACCAAGCCCTCCTCCCACGTATGTTGGATTTTGAGATTGACCCACCGGCCCAACACGGTTCTCGCCGAGGCAAACACAACACTTTCTTTGTAGACCTGTCCGACAGCACTACACAACTCTCTCATGGGCGGATCTTTAAACCACCCCCACGGCGACTCTCCAATCCGAGCTCAAGCCGCAGCCCGGTCAACAGGATCACCACATCTCCCCCAGCCACCTTACCGGCCGCAACGTCAGCGGACAACAGTACTGAGCCGATGGAGTTTGGTCTTTCCTCTTCGGACAGCGCTGAGTGGACCACCCCGGACACTTGCGACATTTTTGACGGCCACTCTCGACACGAACAGCCAACCGGACCACGTCCCACTCTTGGACCTCGAAGTTGATTCCGGGGAGTCCCACATCCCCGCCAAGGTGCGAGTAACAACACAATCGTTTATCTTTTCCCACATGTTACTTCAAATGCTATAAAATTCGTTTATCCATCTATGAAGGTGCATGCCATTGCCAAACCGACACTCACACACTTAAATAATATTCCTTCATCTCTTATCCCGGTTGATTTAAATGCATTAAGGCCCCTTTATGTTTCGGTCATAATATTCGCTTTGAACGGTGGCTTTATTCCGCCACGGTCGGAAAATTCCATACACGTTTAGAAAGACTAATCATCAGTATCACAAATTAACCCATACCACCCCCTTCAAGGCCATAGAACCACACCAATCCTTCTCTGCATGTGCGTCCATCTCTGAGATGATATACGAGGCCAGCTTACCAGACCACGAAGCGGGTTTGGGGGACCAGGGGAGATGGAACATGACGAAGAGGCACCCTAAGGGTAGAGGACCACTATCACCGCCAGCCCCTTGCTCGTTAACCTGGAAAACGCGCATCCAGGCGCAATCCACACTTAAATTCTCATACTTCTGGAAGCCCTCACACCCGGGTCTCTTACATACCCACTCACACACTTACTAAACATTATTCGGAAGCGGGCCCGACACTGGCCCTTCAGTTACAA
This sequence comes from Kingdonia uniflora, assembly GCA_014058105.1. NCBI lineage: Eukaryota > Viridiplantae > Streptophyta > Magnoliopsida > Ranunculales > Circaeasteraceae > Kingdonia > Kingdonia uniflora. Next base: position 832,319 of record JACGCM010000003.1, read on the forward strand.
TGATTGTCCTCTTATGGAACTGTAGGGGGAGCGGCAAGCCCTCCACTCTTCAGGAGCTCCTCAATATAAAAAAAAACACCACCCTGACATCCTTTTCCTATCAGAGACAAAGAACTCTGACAAAGAACTGCCCCGTAAATTTTTCTCCTTGGGCTTTGCTCATTCTTTCTGCGTCCCTGCCAGCACTAGTCAGGGGGGAGGCCTCTGGCTGCCTGGCAGAAAGATATTGACCTCACGATCCTCTCCTTTTCGCCTAGGGGTATTGATGCGCTTATCACCTCTCCCCCCGACACTTCCAATGAGAACAATCATCTGACTCACTGGATGAGCTCTTTCACATACGGCCCGCCTGAGCACTCCCAACGGGGGATTTACTGGGATTCTATCTCCGCCCTTGCCCACAACATGCACATTCCTTGGATCATTATTGATGATCTTAACGGTATTATTTCAGGGGATGAGAAGTTTTGGTAGGATTCCTTTCGACCCCTCTGCCCCTAACCCCCTGGCTAACTTCATCTTTAACTCCTCCATGATTGATCTGGGATTCACTGGCGTGCCTTTCACATGGTCCAACAAACGTCAAGGAATGCACCTTAACAACCAAACTTCGGTTGGACTGTGCTCTTGCCTCTAATACTTGGAGGACGTTGTTCCCTGATGCTACTATTCTTAACCTGCCCATCATTGGATCCGATCACGGCCCCATCATCCTCAACTCTTCCCCGGTTCACCACCAGTTGCCCAAACAATTTCATTTCCAAACTATTTGGACGACTCATGCGGACTTCCACAATGTCGTCTAGAAGGCTTGGAATACCTTCCAAATGGGGTCTAGGCCTCTCCGTCTCTACAAGAAGCTCTGTCATATCAAAGCTAAGCTCAACTTATGGAACATGACAGTTTTTAACTTTACCCCTCTCACTATCCTTAAGCTTCGTGAGTAGATCTGCCAGATCCAAAATGAGCCCCCCTCGGAGGATAATAATCAGCTTGATAATCATCTCCTTCGCACGCTGGATACCACCCTTCAGCAAGAAGAAACCCTCTAGCGCGATAAATCCCGTGAAACCTGGCTCAAGGAAGGCGACCGCAACACTCACTTCTTCAATAATTCTACTATTTGTCGCAGAAGGAAAAACATTATCCTTACCGTGCGCACCCCCGACGGCACCTGGGCGCAAGATAGACAATCCATCGGCAATACTTTCCTTGAGTTCTACAAAGAGCTTTTCACCTCCTCTAAACCCCACGTTTCGATCCATTCCCTTAACATCATGACCCCGCTGATCACCCCTGAAGACAATGCTTCCCTTATCCACGCTCCTTCCATGAATGAAGTTCGTGATGCTCTCTTTTCTATGAATCCTAACAAAGTTCCTGGCTTTGACGGTTTCACCCCTATTATCTTCTACCAAAAGACTTGGGATATCATCAAAGAAGACCTCTTCAAAGACACCCTTTCTTTCTTCCAAACGGGTCAGCTTCTCCCCGAATACAATCATACGAACATTACCCTTATTTCGAAAAAGAAGCACCCGACCACCCCTGACCACTACCGTCATATCAGTCTGTGCAATGTCAAGTTCAAAATCATCACTAAGATTATGACGACTCGGCTCAAGCCCCTCCTTGATTAAATTATTCCCCCACCCAGAATGCTTTCGTCCCGGGGCGACAAATCTTCGACAATATCATTCTGGCTCAAGAGATTCTTAGATCTCTTCATAAGAAGAAAGGGGCGAAAGGGAGCATGGCTATCAAGCTTGACCTTAGCAAAGCGTTTGACCGTATTAAATGAAAGTTCCTTATTGACACTATGAAATCCATGGGCTTTTGTGAGAAATGGTTCAACTGGATCTACCAGTGCATCTCCATTACTGCTCTTTCCTTTAACCTTAATGGCTCTCCCTTTGGCTATCATAAACCCGAAAGAGGGCTCAGACAAGGTGACCCCCTCCCCCCCTTCCTCTTCCTCGTCTACTCTTAGGTCCTCTCCCGCATCATTCAAAAAGCTGTGAATGACGGAGAGATTCACGGGATTAAAACCGCAAGGGGAAGTACCTCGATCTCGCACCTCATGTTCGCCGATGATTGTTTCATTTTCTGTAGAGCGAACCCCTCAGAAGCCGACACTCTTAAAGACGCCCTGACCACTTTCAAGGAGGTTTCGGGCCAAGAGATCAACCTAGACAAATCCTGCATCATCTTCAGCAAAAATACCCACCATCGCCATAATAAGCTCATTCAACGCATCCTTCACATCAAAAAGGATAGAGGTGGGAACAAATATCTCGGAGCTCCGTTTGATTTTGATCGCAAGAAGAGTCTGAACTTCCAAGAGATCATTTCCCGTGTTTCTGACCAGATCGAGGGGTGGAAAGCAAAAAGCCTCTCCCAAGCTGGGCGTATCACCCTTATAAAAATTGTTAATTCGGCAATCCCTTCGTACCACATGTCGGTATTCCCATTCCCATCCAGGACTTGCAAAACCCTTGACTCGATGAATGCCCGCTTCTTTTGGGGCTCCAGCACATCGGGTAGTAGAAAATCCTCCCTCGTCAGCTGGAAGAGACTCTGTCGGCCCTCTAAATGGGGTGGCCTGGGCATCCCGACCGCCTAGCCCACAACCATGCTCTCCACGCTAAGCTTTTCTGCCGCATCATCAAAAAGCCAGATAAACTCTGGGCGCATAACCTCGTTCAACGTTACTCCCCCCGTGAATCCCCTATGACTTCCTCGCCGAAAGCTTCCGATTCCTGGATTTGGAAAGAGATTATTGCCACCCAAAACCGGATCTGGCACAACCTTATCTGGCATATTGGGGACGTTAGCAAGGTTGACTGCTGGTTGGAACCTTGGATCCTCACCATCCCCTTTGGGCGGCCTTTTGGGCCGCTGCCGCGCATCTGGAACCTTTTACCAAGGTTAACGATCTCATCTGTCCCTTCCAGCGCATCTGGAAGGAATCTTTTGTACGCACCCATTTTCAGCACGATATTGCTGAGGCCATCCTCCGCATTCCCCTTAGCTCGTTCGCGGCTAAGGACACCTTCCGCTGGCGGATTGAGACTAATGACATTCTCACGGCTAATTCTGCCTACAGGGCTGACCTTCTCCCAACCCCCATCATCCCCGCTAGCACCGTCTCCCCTACTAGATGGGACACTATATGGCACATGAAAGTTCCTTTTCGGCTTTAATTTTTTCTCTGGAAAGCTTTGCAGGACGACATTCCTACTTAGAGCAAACTGCAATTTAGGGACCCAACTCGGGATGCTTCTTGTCCAAGATGCGGCGAAGAGGTGGAATCAATAACGAATGCCCTCTTTTTCTGTAAGAAAATAAAAGACACCTGGTACACTTTCGACCCTTCTTTAGATATTGCTAACTGGCCGCATTTTGACACACGTTTTGACCTTCTGCACAAGCTCTCCTCTCGTCACATAGCTTCTGCTACCCCTCCCTCTTAGGGCATGCTCAGTGCCTTTTTTTTTTTGTTATTTTTTTTTTGTTATCTAGACTAGCCGTAACGACTTGATCTTTAACAATGTGGATACCAACCCCGCCTCCTCGATGAGCAGGGCCAAGTCTTTTCTTTGCCCTCCAGCCCCTGTAGACCATACATTCACCAGGCAAACCATCCTTGTCCCTCCGTCTGCGGTAGAGGGAGGATGGCACACTGTTATGGTAGACGGAGCCTGGTCTAGCAAAGACTCGCTAGGGGGGTCGGGCTTCATTATTAAAACTCACCTAAATTCTATTATTGGTGCAGGTCACGACTCCTCTAGAGCAGGGGATCCAGAAGAAGTAGAGGCGATCGCCGTGATCCGAGGCCTGAGAGCGGCGATTAGCCTGGGACTGGAACGGGTGTTGCTGCTCACTGATTGCAGGCGTCTTGTGCGAGCCTTCGAGCTGGGATCGGATGATTTATCTTGGGGAGCGCTTACCCTTGCTCCAGACATGTGCCATCTTACATCCAGTTTTACTGCTTTTCGTTTTCTGTATTGTAATCGGACCTTTATTTGTGTTGCCCATGCCCTTGCTGCCAGGGGGCCTTTTTCTCCGGCTAAGGCCGTTTTTGGTCCTTTCGAGGCCAACATTTTTGTAAACTCTGTTGCTTCAGCTCTGTAATATATTTTCCTTTTTCTGCTTAAAAAAAAATAAAAAATTGTAGGTTTGGACTACTATTGGATATCCTTCGTTTTCGACTCCTATCAAGCTGAAACTAATTTCAAGATATATACCAGCAACATCTAAGTTAAGTTACACAATGTCACAATCATAGCTCTAAGAGTCTGGTAATCTACTAGAATAAGATTAAATTTGAGTGAATTCATACAAATGGAGAAAGCGATTCATAATATAAAACAAGCATTTACCATTGAGATGGACACTCAAGGTAAACTGTTTCTTACAGTGATCAAGGCTCAAAATGGAAATGGAAATTTACCGCCAAATTCCTTTCTAATGTCTAAGAGCATCCACAGCAGCTAGGTCAATTCTTACGCGGCAAGGTAGTTTGAAAAATCCACCCTCTTCTCAACCAATCTACCTCCCAGCAGCTAGGTTAATTGTCCACGAGTTCACCCATTTTACACCTTGAGGGGGGATTGATGCCGAGTAGTTCAGAACTGCACTTAAGAAGTAAGTCAATGAGATGATGACACTTGTCAAGCTTTAATAGGTCCTATTGCCGCGCAGTTCTGAACTACGTGTATATTAGGGCTGTACTCGGGTCGGTTCGGCCCGGGTCCAAGCCCATGCCTGATCCGACCCGAACTTATCGGGTTACCAAATTATAAACTTGGACCCGAACCGACCGGGTGCATAAGCCGAACCCGAACACGAACTGAACCGGGTTGGGCGGGTCGGGCGGGGTCCTGAGTTCGGTTTGTTAATTTTTTTTCAAATGCATTGCAAACCCACATTAAACTAAATAGCCCAGATGCAAGCCCACATTGAAGGTAACAACAAAACACAAAACTAAATAACCCACGTTAAACTAAATAGCCCACATTGAAGGCAACAACCCACACTTCAAAATTAACAAAATAGCCCACATTAAACTAAATAGCCCATATTAAACTCAACCTTCATAAATTAATGGTAACAACCCACACTTCAGAATTAACAAAATAGCCCACATTAAACTAAATAGCCCACATTAAACTCAACCTTCATAAATTAATGGTAACAACCCACACTTCAGAAGGTAACAACCCACATTAAAGGTAAATAACCCACACTTCATAAATTAGTGGTAACATAAGCCAAAATCCTGAAATTTTGCTGGATCTCGCTCGAGACACATGAATCCATGGTGACTAAACTTGTCAAAGACAAATTAGTGGTAACTTCAGATTTTGGTGAACTTGTCACTGACTGATCTGACGAAACTAATGTGAACACTGAGACCACGGTGTTTCCCTGAGCACTCGAGACACATGAAGATCCCGTATGAGACTGATGCCCATTGAGGGTTCTTTTGGGAACAATCGACGCAAGTTTTATTTGAGAGACGTGATTGAAGGTCTCGAAGGCGTCGAGAGGCCGCCATTTATGGTGGATTTTAGAGAGAGAGAGAGAGTCGTTGTTAAAGATCACCGACACACCTCTGGTTTTGTTGTTGTTGATGTGAGAGAGAGAGAGAGGAGATGTGGAGGGAGGGAGATCTAAGAAGGCTTGTTGCTGATGTGGAGGGAGGGAGATGTGGAGGGAGGCGAGACTTTGAAAGTGAGAAAGGAGATGTGGAGGGAGGGAGAGAGGCAGATCTGTAACAATTAACTTTCCTCAACCTTTAACAATTAACCCTAAAGGTCTAAACCAGTTCGGGTTTGGTCGGATCTTTCGAGGTCTAAACCAAACCCAAACCGATGAGATCTGGGTTCTGAAACATATAACTGAAACCGAACCGGTTGTTCTTCAGAACTGGACCAAGCTAGCCGGGTGGGGTCAGTCCGGATCGGGTGCACCGGTTCACCCGTTTTATGTACAACCCTAGCATATATGCAACGTTTGAGATGGAGACACGTGGACAACTTAGATTTAAACCATTGCAAACGGCTAGTTCTTGCCGCGCAGTTTAGAACTACGCGGCAAGAGCCTGCATGAAATATATGTTGGTTCCCCTCCATACTTGGTTTTTCCCTGATCAAACTTCTTCAACAGGATGCTCAACGGCTATAAAAGGCTAGTTTTTTTCTCTATCTATAAAACTCATTCATCTTCTACTCTCTTACTCTTCTACAATCAACTTATTCAACTTAAATCTTAAAACTTAACTTTCTTCCTTTGTTATCAATTTCGCCGAATCATGTCTGACGAAATCCTGGCTGACCTACTCATTTCTGACCCATCACTCTCATCTTTGGAGTCATCATTTTAATCATCGTCCAGAAGTGAAGAGCTCTTCCGACGTCAAATTAAGATGATGCACGAGTATAACAAGATTATGATTGAGATGGGAGAAGCAAAAGAAAAAGAGCAAGATGCGACATCATTACAGAGGCGGGGAGGTAGTAAAATGGGAATGATTGACAAGCGGAAAGGCCGTGATCATAAATTAGGGGAGTTTATCCTTAATCGGGATTACTTCGGTGATAACCCAAGAATCAAAGGTATTCTATTTCGTCATCGATTCCGCATGAGCGAAAGTGTGTATCAACGTATTTATGATCAAATACTTTCTTCGAACCCCTATTATATTCAAAGAGAAAATGTTGCTAAGACGATAGGATTATCCTCGTACCAAAAGATAATGTGCGCACTTCGCATGTTATGTTACGGTATGAGCGCAGACGTCCAAGAAGAATACCTTCGGATTGGGGAGTCTACGGGTATTTTGTACCTGAAAGAATTTTGTAAAACTATTATAACACAGTTCAAAGCTCAATACCTTAGATCTCCCAATGAAAATGATACATTACACTTGTTAGAAGTAAATAGATCGCGAGGCTTCCCGGGGATGTTAGGTAGTTTAGATTGTATGCATTGGAAATAGAAGAATTATCCTACCGGGTGGGTAGGACAGTATACTGGGTATAAGAAAATCCCGACGGTGATTTTAGAAGTAGTTGCATCGCAAGATCTTTGGATATGGTACGTATTTTTTAGGGTGCCCGGTTTTAACAATGATATAAACGTCTTGAATCAAGGGTGGTTTTTCAACAACTTGTCTAATGGAGTTGCGCCATCATGCAATTATAATATATGCACGGTACCGCACACTATGGGGTATTACTTAGCGGTTGGAGTCTATCCAAAATGGCAAACACTTGTTCAAGCCATAAGAAATCCATCCAACGATACCGAAAGACATTTTTCGAAGATGCAAGAAACATGCCGGAAAGACGTAGAACGTGTTTTTGGGGTATTACAAGCTAGGTTTCAAATATTGGCACACGGTGCGCGATTTGGGAAACCTAGTGATCTAGGAAATGTAATGTACGCATGTATAATCCTGCACAATATGATCTTCGAAGATAAACAGCATACATACATCTGACAAATGGACATTAATCCCGAGTTTAGAACATCCGTGAAGAATTGGAAGGAGGACTTAAATCCAAGACACGCGATCAGCACTATGGCAGAGTACATCTAGAAGGTTCATGAAATTAGAAATGAAGGTGCTCATTTCCAATTACGAGATGAACTTGTCGCACATTTGTAGAATCGAAAAGGGGTGTAGTGATGTAGTCTTCATCATTGTTTTTTTATTTTCTAAAGTAATGTATTTTATTTCCAAGTTTTATGTTGAAGTTATAATGTATTTGCTCTACTTGATTGAAGTATATTTTAAGGATTACGTACGATTAATAACAATTTTATTGAAATAATAAAATTACATAGAACTTATGAACTGCTATTAACGCTAAGGATTACATCAATCTTCCTCACTAAAAACGTCGTCATCACTTGAACACTGTTCCTTCAACTTCTTCGAATATTCTTTAATTTGCTTCTTTATCCAACGCCTTTGTGCCGGTAGTAGGTTACTTGGGTCCGTTGTCATCACCTTAACCATATGCGCATCTTCGATGGCTTTTTTTTTAGTTAGCTTCGCTTTACGCCTCCTTTGAATCTTAGCCTCTCTAGCCAACTTTAGCTCCTCTCGTACTCTAGCTCTAGCTTCCTTTTTCTCTTTCTTCTACTCGTCTCTCTCATTCCATGCCTTCATCATGTTGGTCGTTGTCTCAAACATCTTCTTCCCCACAATAGCCTATACTTGACTTTGTCGCTTCTTTTCCCTTGTATTTTTTTGGCCGTCCGATCGTTCTTCCCCACAAGCATATAGTGGTGCATCCAAGTCGATAGAATCATCTGGAATAACCACATTTGGAGTGCCGGAAGTAGGTGTGGAGGGATCGGTGCTGGAAGTACCCGGGTTATCATTAAAATTTAATTTCTTAGAGACGTTGCGGCCGGGGTGCCCGATGTTCTTAATTTGTGACCATTTTAGGCAATGCTCCAAAATTTTGTACGCTTCCCCCAATGTAAATGGTTTTTTTTATAGTTTTCTGAATGTCTCGTATGCCATATGTTCCAAGAAATGAAGTTAGAAAATTCTTTAGAGTATGATTAACCTTTGAACATCAATGAAATGAGAAAAATTAATGAAATACTTACGAAGTCAGCCGTTTCAATGCCTGTAAAATGTTGGCTCTCAAGGTATTGAATGATGCCTCTAAAAATTGAACATTTCTTATTGAGCCACCTCTTATACGCACAATTGACACCATTGTACGATCGCCACATCGATTGGTCAGCATAAAAGAAGTTGAATTGATCACGCACCTTGAACCAAAATGTTTTTTGGTTATTCGTGGTAGCGAGGTTTTGAGACACTTGGGACCAGGCGCATGCAAGATTCACGAAGCTATCGACGACCAATTTTTGGAGTTGGAGTATTGTTCATTATCGTCATGAACTTCCTCCTCATCCTCAACTACATCCTCAACTACAATAGGTGTCGATACCGTCTTTCTTTTAAACTTTGTCTTCTCCCGCGTATTACTTCTTGTGAGAATCAGATTGAGTTCCTCAGCCTCAACTACATCCTCAACTATAATAGGTGTCTATACCATCTTTCTTATAAACTTTACTTTCCCACACGTATTACTTCTCGTGAGAACCGGATTGAGTTCCTTGGAGATGACCGGAGATACAACCGGTGATGTATAAAGATTTAAATAATTTAAACCCCATGTACCTTGCATCGGCGTGGTACTCGAACTTTCACCGGTGAAACCGGTTTGAGATGAATAATATGGATTCTCTGGTTAAGGATACGAGCCCGTATACCCATCAAATTGAGGGTAATATCCTTGGTTTGGGCAATAGGGGTAATAACCATGGGTTTGAGATTAAAATTAATTATCGAGTGCCGGGAATAGTTGGCGAACATGCTGATTCTGATATTGGGAAGTGTTAGGCATTTGCGACGGATCAAATACGCTAGATTGAGGAGGAAATACGTTTCCTTATTGTTTCGTATTGGAGGATTTAGAGTGGTTTTGAGAATTAGATTGAGAACTTGAGGATGACATAGTGGTTTTGTTTGTAAGGTAAGGAGGGAGGAGAGTGTAGAAGATTAAAATGGAGGAGAGTGTAGAAGATGAATGAAATTTATAGATAAAAAACTAGCCGTTAAAATGGCCGGTGAGTAACTTGGACAATAAGTTTCCAAAAAAAATCTAGTCGTTAATATAGCCGTTATGTAACTTGGACAATAAGTTTCCAAAAAAAAACTAGCCGTTAATATGGCCATTGAGTAACTTGCACAACAAGTTCACAAAAAAGAATTAGCGGTTAATATGGCCGTTGAGTAACTTGCACAACAAGTTCACAAAAAAAAACTAGCCGCTAATATGACCGTTGAGTAACTTGTACAACAAGTTTGCCCAAATATTAATAAATTTCCTGTGGCCCGATGAAAAAAGCATAGTTTAAGAAAAACATAGTTTAAACAAGATTAATAGTGAAGTATATTTTAAACAAAACATAGTTTAAATAAAATATAGTTTTAACAAAACATAGTTTAAACAATATTAATACTAATCTTAGTTTAAACAATATTAATACTAAACTTAGTTTAAACAAAACATAAATCAAAGTTCTAAGTAAATACTCAACATAGTTTAAACAAAACATAAATCAAAGTTCTAAGTAAAAGATAGGCTAACTGGGACGACCTTTCTTTATTTGGCGAGCGCGTCTGTTACATGCGAGACTCTCGTCATAGGTACATTACACAACCGGTTCTGTCTAGTAGGAAGTGGACATCTTAGCTAGTATCTCGGACGTCTCTCGGATGATCTCTTGTGCCCACCTCAACTCCCCCTCTAACTCGGCAGTGCGTTTAACGTATTGCCTCAAGTCTTCATATGCCACATACCGCATTCCTTGGGATTGATGCCACAACTCATCTATACTATACATAGGTAGACACGGGTATGGTACCTACATCATTGGGATCGGTATCCGTCTACGCTGATCGCCCGTTCCCGCTGTAGGGACCTATCCCTCGATCTCACCTAACGTCGAGCTGTCGCCAGTTTGAATTACCTCCATCTCAGACTCACACATTTTTATCATAACTTCCCCAATCAAAATTCCAAACTACCCCACGAACTATTTAAGAACGTGGGTCGAACTCAAACTGAAAAGCTTTATCCAGTCAAAGACACCTTTCTCTTACGAACTCTTCAGTTACTCAGTCAACCACCACTAACCACATTATTCGGATAACGTGCTCCAGCACGATGAAGAACTGCGGAGAAGACCTATATAAAGGAAAAGTTCCAAAAGAGACAAGGACCAAAAAAATTACACCAGAAATCATCAAGAAACTACTTATTTTTGATTCTCAGCAATAGTCAAACTTCTTAATTACAAGGTTCAAGCCTTTTTATATCTAAAGATCACTTGTAATCAGATATCCGCCTTAAGCAATAGAGATACTTTTATAAAATTCCTCCACTCGAGATCGTGGTTTTTTTTACCTATTCAGAGGTTTTCCACACAAAAATTACCTGTGTCATTTCTTATTTTCCATTAGAATATTATTGCAGGTTCATTAGTACGATAACGAATTCCGAGCCATTTCAAGCTTACGGAATTTGGCCATTACATTTGGTACCGCCTATGGGAAAGATTGTATTTTCACGATATCCTAAGGCATTCTTTCATTACAACTTTCAATCATGGTTACTTCCAGACGACTAGCTACAAGACCCAGCTCGATGTTTCAATGGAGCCGGGGCAACTTACAGAGTTACGGGCGAATCTTGACGCCAAAACAGAGAAACGCGTCAAGCTCAAACTTTAGTTAACAAAGGATCGGGAGCTTCGCGAGAAAGAGCTCAACACATAAGGACAAGCTCATTTGACAACGCTCAAACGACAAGAAGACCAGATGACATTAATGTAGACTGCCCAAGAGGCTCTGCAAAATACTCAGCAGGCTTTTCCACCTAGAGGTCATGATCAGTTGCCAGAGACCTCCCGTGTTTCTGCAAGGGAGAGATAGGAACCTCGAGCAGTCACCAGTAAAGTTATTTCTAGAAATTTGCAATACGAACCAGACCCTCCATATATTTGGGGTGTGAAGTTTAGTCTGAAGTCAGTCGAGGTCACTGATTTTCCGTCTGTCAGGAGGAAGAACATCGACCTCAACACCAAGTTCTAGGATGAGATCGCCTGAGTGAAGGTACATGCATTCATCATCCATTACCTGCTCGCCCAACGATTCAACGAACACGTCATTACGTCACGAAAGAGCATATGGATCAACGAATTAAGGAGTTGATCGAAGTACAAGTTCTGGGTACTACCGACGACGTCACAAAATTACAAGGAAGTCCGATTGCCAAAGAGCTATTCTATATGGAGATACCAAAAGGTTTCCATACTCAAAAAATTTGTAAATACAAAGGTACCTCCCCGAAGAAGCACATTCAGCAGTACCGTGATTCATTGGGGTTATACTCCAATCTCAACCACATCCTCTATCGTCTGTTAGCCACAAGTCTACAGGAAGAACCACTCTAATGGTTTCACTCTCTCCTTGAGGACTCCATATATACATTCGATCAGCTACAGAAATAGTTCATCAAGACATATGTTCATAATAGGGACAAAGAAAGGAATTTATATTCACTTATCAGTCTTAAGCAGTCGCAAGGAGAAAAGCTCAAGGATTTCTCAAAGAAATTTTTAGAGTTCGTGCAAAAAGTTTATAACCTCGACCAAAAAATAATCGTTACTGCTTTCACCAATGCGCTCCGGCTCGACTGCAAGGCCAAAGAACGCCTCTTCTTCAACAAACTGCGACCTTTGAGGAGATGATCACCAAGGTCAACAGTTACGTCGACCTGGAGAGGATGATCCCTGAGCAATAAAAATATACTAAATCTGTCCTCTTCACCAAAGGCCCATCTACAGATCGAAGCAATGAGCAAAAAGTGGAATAGGGAGATCAGAAGCGCACCAAGGGTAACACTGGCTACCCTCGGATAGGTGGTCCGCCAAACAAGCCCATCTTCCCAAAGATGAACGTCCGAATCTCTTCAATTTTTCCACTGCTTTTAAAGGATATACTCTACCGCGTCTTTCAGCCACTGGAACCAATCGATAGTCGACCGTATTGTCTACATCATAATGTAAACCATCATTCTACTGACAATTTCTCTGCTTTATAGAGGTTGTTTGAATACAATTTTAAAGAGGGACGGATGCTCAAATATATTGTCGATCTAAAATCATACAAAAATTGCAGCTATAAAAACCAGCTTAAAGTTATTCAGGTCAATGATCAAGCTGAGGAGAAGCATCTTTACCATATGCACCATAACGACTGATCGAAATCAATCAGATTACCATTTATAACATATCAAAACGCAGGAGACTATCGGAATGCTGCGATCTCACACCGCAAGACAAAGAAGCCAAACTTCTTCCTGAGTTGAGCAATCGCCGGCTTGGGATTTCCTTTGAAGATTGCGATACTAGCCATGTCAAATTTACACATCATGATGCGTTAGTAATAATGCTTAAAATGAAGATGTTTGTCATGCACACGATGATGATCGATACTGGAAGCGGTATTGAGATTCTTTTTCAGAGCACTATCAACCAAATGGGTTTGGTCGACCAAGTTATTTAAATTCACACTAATATCAGTGGGTTCAATGGGTCTAAAGAAGAATGAGTAGGCAAGATCATCTTACCTATTACCGCAGGACCAACCACCATCAACGTCGTTTTCTATTCCATCAATGCTAAATCTCGTTATCTCGGGATTATGGGCCGCTGCTGGATTCACAACATGGAAGCAATCGCTTCCACCTATCATTAAGCACTCCGGTTCAAACACGACAATGGTATTTATGAGATCAAAGGTAGTCAGAAGCTCTCTCGAGCTTGTAAAAATATCGTCTCTGCTATCCTAGATACTTTTGACAGATTTGCTGCATAACAATTGCAGGAAGCTGATCACCTAAACGATCAACCTTTTACGGAGGAGCCAACAAAATATGTCAACATTGATGGACCTAGCAGAGGTACTTTCATTGGTACTGAGATGGTTTAACACAAAAATGATGCTTTCATTCAGTTCTTACAACTAAATCGAGACGTTTTTGCGTGGTCTTCGAAGAAATGCCTGAGGTCGATCCGACCAAGGTATGTCACAAATTAGCTATCAACATCAACACCACGGCGGTCAAACAAAAATAGCGATGACTGTAGTCTCGTCTTCGAGATGAAGTTAACACCGAGATCGAGAAATTGATCAAAGTGGGATTGATTCGAGAAGCCAAATATCCAGACTGGGTATCCAACATTGTAGCTGGCCCAAAGAAGAGCGAAAAGTTTGAGTTTGTATGGATTTTACTGATCTGAACAGACATACTCCAAAGGGCAGTTTCCATCTTCCCAACATTCATCAGATCCTCGATTCCACAGTAGGCCATGACCTCCTATCTATGATTGACGCTGCTTCCGGGTACAATCAAATTCCACTTTTGGAAGAAGATCAAGAAAAGACAACTTTCATCACTGAAAGAGGTCTTTATTGTTATAAAGTCATACCCTTCAGACTAAAAAATGAGGGTGCCACATAATAACAGTTGATGACTACTTTGTTCAAAACACATCTAGGGAAAGTCGTTGAAGTCTACATCGATGATCTATTGCACAAGAATGTACAGTCAGCTAATCACATCTCAGATTTCAACATTATATTTTACATCCTTAGATCATACAGAATACATCTCAACCCTGAAAAGTGTCAATTCGGGGTACATTATGGACGATTTCTAGGCTACCTCATAAGCAAGAAGGGGATTGAGGCCGATCCAGATCAGATTCGGGCTCTTCTCAACATGCCCTCTCCGAAAATAGCAAAAGACGTTCAAAAACTTGCCGACAAGATTGCCGCTATCAACCGTTTCATTTCTAAATCTTCAGACCGCTGTCGTTGGCTATTCCTATTACTCCACGGTTGTACCAAGCGAGGAAAAATTCAGCCAAATACAGAGGTCACACGGACACCAAAATGTGAAGTACCTTTTCAGGATCTCAAAACTTGTTTGGGGAGGTCTCCCATAATGAGCACCCCAGTAGATGATGAGAAACTGATTATCTACCTAGCAGTCGCAGATATTTCCCTCAGCTCGGTTTTCATTCGCCTTGAAGGGAAAATTGAGAAACTAATCTACTTCATCAGCAAAACCCTCACTCTAATAGAAATGAGGTACTCTAAAATTGAGAAACTTCTTCTCACTCATGTTTACACTTAATAGAAACTCAAGTACTACTTCCAAGCTCATTCAGTCAAAGTCATGATGAACTACCCACTTCGGGAAGTTCTATCCAAGAAAGAAAAATTAAGGAGAGTGTAATAGTGGTCAGTCAGTTTGGGAGAACATGATATCAAGTTTGAAAAACGTCATTCCGAAAAGGGTCAGACCATTACCGATTTTCTCACAGATTTTCCAGTTGAGGATCCTAAGTGGGAAGAGCATGACCCTGACCCTTCAGAAGAAACTCTCAAAGATTCATCCCCCAAACCATTTGACGAGCGAGCTGAATAGATTATAATAAAGGGGTGGAGACATCTCACAAATGGATCAGTAGGACCCGCAGGGTCAGGGATCATAATTATTTTGATTACCCCTTCCAATGACAGAATTGAGAAATCAATCCGATTGAATTTTAAGGCCTCTAATAATGTCACTGAGTATGAAGCTTTCATTCATGGACTCGACCTCGCTCTTGAGCTTGATGTCCCCGAACTCTCAGTCTACACAGATTCACTACTCATCGTCCACAATTACTCTGAGCAATATAAAAAGAATGGAAAGATGATCGAATACGCAACCCTCGTTGCATATAAGATGAGCAAGTTCGTGAAAGCAACTCTTGATTATCTTCCTCGAGGTAAAAATAAATACGCCGATTCTTTGGCATATCTAGCCGAGGTCTTGGGTACAGAAGCTCGATATCTCCAAATCAAAATTATTTCAACCCCCAACATTTATCACATTTCTGTATGTACGATCAGCACTGGGGGCGATAAAGGGGGAGACGATGATTGGCGAAAGCTTTTCTTTGCTTACTTCGGTGTCGACAATAATTACAACAGACCACTTCCAGCAGATTTAAAAGAGCACTGACAGCTGATCAACAACTTGAAGCGCTACACAAATAAAAATGGTGTGCCATACCGCCATTCCGTCATGGGGCCTTACCTCAAGTGCCTCTCCAAACCATAAGCAGATGAAATGCTCCATGAATTATATGAAGGGACTTGTGGCTCCCATGCAGCAGGTCGATCACTAGCAAATAAAGCTATTACACATGAAGTATTTTGGCCTGGTATGCGTAAGCAAAGAGAGGAGTACTTACGCAGATGTGACACATGCCAAAGGTATGGACATATGATACGCGCCCCTGCGCACGAACTCCATGCAAGCAAGGTGTTCCTGCCATTTAAAAGATGGGCACTTGATCTCGTCAGGGAATTCCCTAACTCTCCAAGTAACCGCCGTCATCAACTCGTAGCTACCGATTATTTTACGAAATGGGTAGAAACAGTTGCATTATGTCAAACCAGAGAAGAAGAGGTCATCTATTTTATCTGGGAACACATCATCACTCGGTTTGGGTACCCCCACCTAATTCGTATCGATAGCGGGCCCCAATTTGTGGGAGAAAATATTGTAACCTTTCTTAACCAACACAATATTATCTACTCACCATCCAATCCTTATTATCCTCAAGGCAATGGCCAAGCCGAAATCACCAATAAAACCATCGTGGATGGACTCAAAAAATGGCTTCACTCACAGAAAAAAGGGAATTAGACTTGAGAACTGCCTCATGTCCTATGGGCATATCGTACCATTCCCAGACAGTCAACAGGATGTACCCCATTCCTCCTTGTCGATGGTACTGAGGCCATCATTCCTTCTGAATACCATCAACGAGTTCGAGATCACGAGCTCACTGACGAGGAAAATGAGTTCGAATTGGCTTATAACCTTAATATGATTGATGAGACCAGGGAGCGTTCCATCGCTAACCTAGGTCGATATCATCATATGCTAGCCAAGTTGTACAACAACTGAGTTAAAAAATGTACCTTTCAAATCGATGATCTCGTCCTCAGAGAGATTCCTCAACATCGCAAAGAGCCTCACACTGGAAAATTAGCTGACAATTGGGAGGGTTCATTCATTATCACAGGTCTCTCAGGCCTGGGATCATATTATCTCATGACAGAAAAGGGAATCCCAATTTCAAATCCTTGGAATACTTGGCGACTGAAACGGTACTATCGTTAAACATCTTACTACTACATTTCCGTTTCTCGCTTTTGATTTTTTGTTTTCTCAATTCCAAAAATGAGATTTTTCATCTCCATCCAATGTAAATTCTTAACTGATCAATGAAACTTCTAAGTTTTTCACAATATCTCTATACTTACGTAGATTCAACCATATTCTGTAGATTAAAGCATAGATAATACCTGATTTTAATCGATCTTATACCAGTTAAATCAAGGATAGCACTTGGTTTGGCTAGGTCTACTAAATCTCTGCGATTGAAACAAATGTAGAAACTTGTTTCATCTCAAAGACTCTAACAAACATAAGATAAGGCAAAGGTAATACTAGCTTCATATCTTTCTATATGTTTGCGGCATTTCTACAGTTAAATCAAGGATAACACTTGGTTTGGCTGACTCTACTAAATCTATGCGATTGAAACAAATGTAGAAACTTCTTTCATATCAAAGACTCTAATAGGCATAAGTTAAGGCAAAGGTAATACTAGCCTTCATCTCTTTCAATATGTCTGCAACATTTTTACAGTAAAATCAAGATTCACTTGGTTTGACTAACTCAACCCATCTCTGCGATTGAAACAAATGTAAAAACTTATTTTATATCAAAGACTCTAACAGGCTTAAAATGAGGCAAATGTAATACTAGCCTTCACCTCTTTCAATATGTCTGTAACATTTTTACAGTTAAATCAATATTCACTTGGTTTGACTAACTCAACCCACCTCAGCGATTAGAACAAATTTAAAAACTTGTTTTATATCAAAGACCCTACCAGACATAAGATAAGGCAAATTTTATACTAATTTTCATCTATTTCAATATGTCTGCGGCAAATACTACTTATTTTCAGGTCATATTACAATGGATACCTTTTAAGCTGTTGGGATGTCAACCAACTTTACCCTCTAGCAGGAGGTCGATCAAAATTCAGTTCGTGAGTTACAACGACTCTACCCCTCTCTATCAGATCTGCAGGTCGAGGGCCTAAATTCATTTCCATGACGGCCATATAGTTTCCTCGATCTATATTCACAATACAAATGTATCCCTTGTCAGACAGGTTCTTAAACAAGGTATATCGTTTTAACTCAACTCTTTTTACTTCCTCTACAAAATACACAATGGTCGCCTTTAACAGGTCTGTCCGTGATGCATGAGCTACAATGATCCTTGAAAAGTTATATCTCACATTCTCAAGGCATGACTCCAAAGTCGCGTACAGTTTCTTTTGATGTACTATTTCCCTCTCTGTCAAATAATAAAAAGCTATATTTTCCTTTAATTTTTTAACATATTTAGCTGATTCAGTCTGAATAGCGACCTCCAAGTTTGCCACCTGAGCGCGAAGTCTCATAATTTCTGCATTCAATTCTTCCCTGGCAGAAGTATCCACCTGATTTCCCCTTCTATGACCTTCTCCCTGACAAGAGCAACATCCAACTTGTACTGGCCTTCGAATTCCCTTTCTGCACATGCTTCTGAATTTGAGCCACGTTACCTTCTAGTTCTCTAATTTGATCTGACAGACTAACTACATCCCCTTAGACTAGAGAAACTTTAACATCATTTCTACTCCCCCTCGAGCGCTCTCTAGCCTCGACTTTCTTGATACGTGTGTTGGTTTGCGCCAATTCAGTCTTTAATTTTGCCACCCTCTCATTTAACTCGTCACACCTTCGTTGCACCCCCTAAAACTCCAAATCCTTGGCAAGTAGGGCTATATGCAAATGTTCGGCTGTTGCTTCCGTGGCTGATAGATGTTCTCGAGCTACCTTCAGCTCATTATCTTTTTCACTCATTTTCTGCTTCAGTCGCTTCAGCTCACTTCTACAATTCTTAAGATCAGCTTGAGATTGTCCTTCTAATCTTTCTAGCGCTTGAATACGGTATTGAACTATTTTAGCTTGCTTACCTTTAACCATCTGCGTGTCAATCTGACTTTGAAGCTTCGTAGCGTGCTCTTTTACCTCCGTAAGCTCTTTTATCCTCACCTCAATTTCGGCGTCTTTCTCCTCGACCTTGCGAATGAGGTCAACAACAGTCTGGGTTGCCTCAACAAATTTAAAATGTACCTTTACTTGCTGATCTTCCCTGTTCTCATTCGCCTCCCTCACCCTATTAAAGTCATCCACAAATTCTCGGTTACATTGGAGCACCTCATCTTTGTACGAGTGAACTGAATCTAATTCGACCTCCACAATAATATTTACATTATATACAGCTCGATTCAAAATACCCATCAACATGATATATATCTCATTTCTAAAAAGATATCTAATTTCTAGCATTTACTATGTGCAACTACTTTTAGACTTTGAAGTCGAAGTAAAATCTCAGGCAGGTGCTCTAAGACATACATTTTAAAGTCTAAGGTACATGTTTACGATATTTCACTTTATTTAAATACTTCAAATTTTTCTACGCACTATGTTAGTGTTATTTTCTTAAAATTGATAGCAAGTTTTGATGGACACATAAAATGACCACTATTCCCTATGACTTAATATTTATTATTCTTAATTTTATTATTAAACATGACTTATAAACCAATTTTTATATTTCAGGTCACATGGAGCTCATTTACCAAATATGTGCAAATACCGGGATGTATAATTCAAAGGATGAACTGTTGGGGAAGGATGTAGAGTTGTCAAACACAAGGGTCCCACATGGGGAGGTTACAATTTTGGAGGATAACTCTTGGAGGTTACAAATTTATGTACATTCATGGCATAGGTTATAAATCTAATATTAAATGTAAGAACCCTCTCCTTCATCTATAAAATGAGAGGTGGTGAGCTCATAAGATCATCCAATTTTGAGATAATCATTCTTGTAGAGTGTAAGAGAGCATTATTGGAGTAAGTTGGTGCAAGTCTTGTAAGTATTTGGAGCATTTCATTTTGTAAGTCAATAAAATTCTTCTTTTTGTTGATAGTTTATGTCCATTTCATCCTCATATCATTTAGGTTTTATAGTTGCTATAATGGCCGGCTAAGTCCTCACTAGGGGTGAGGATGGGTCCGCCATAAACGTATGATATCATGTAGTAGAATGTATTTTTCTCTAACACAATATGAACATATTATCACAAATACCAAAACTATATTGTTGGAGACATCCATTATCATCCTATGATCTCTTTAAGTAGAAATGTATGAAGAGTTTTGTGATTCTCAAATGATATAATAAAATTGCATTAATATTGTATTTTTCTAAGGTATGATCCTAATTAACATTTCATAGTTAGCATAGCTTTCATGGAATGTGTTTTTAGTACATACTTAGTTCATACAATATATTATACTTGAGTTATAATTAATCATGGGATTACATCGACAAAAAGTCGAAGTTTGTTATTTCAAATAAGTAGAGAATTTAATATACGATACTATGTTGATATTGTATGTAAATGGTGGTGAAATCCGAAGCCCCTATACCTTTATTCTTGATTAAAACCATATCATTGATTTTTACGGTTTTACAACCTTAGGCTACTAAAACATAAGACCAAAACTAATTTATAGTTCCGTTCGAAAGTGAACGACACTCTAATTTTTACCCATACTAAACACCAGATTTTGGCCGTTATCAAAATGGCGCCGTTGCCGGCTTCGAGCGGTAATTAGAAAAAGTTTTTATTGTGTTTAATTTGTTTTTTGCTTTCACTTTTTAGAAGAACTTAAATTTCGTTTATTACATTTTTATTTTACTTTTGCACTTTGAGGAATTTTTCTTTGTTTTGCGGTGACTACTTTCTTTGTTTTACAGTGACTACCAAAGGAAGCTAAGGAGCGACCAAAAACTAGATAGGGTTATCTTTTCTTCCTCTCTTTGAGTGACTTGTAGTGAAGCAAAATATTGTACTCTTGAGCGAAGAGTGTAATTAAAGCGAGGATAAAATTGTACCTTTTTTTTTTTTTTTTTTTTTTCTGCACGGGCAATATTGGAACCCACATCCGGGGAGGACCTCTCTACAATGCCTACTTGAGCCAGAGAGCCCAGGTGTGCCATCTCAATGGTTTCACCGGGGTAAACAACGAGCCCCTAAAAAGGGCGCCGCGCAGGTACTTTCTACCACCACACCCTCATGCGAAGCGGTCAATTTTTGTTCATGTGACTGATGTTTGTGCACTTTTAAATTCAAAACTTTAGATAAAGAGCAAACAAAAAGTAGGATTTCATCACCCGTGTGTGGCACCGCATACTAGGACCCCGGAAGGTCACGACCCGATTTAACATTTTACGGAACAAGACATTGACTTTAAAAGAAACCAAGATTAAGCCATAAAATACATAGATAGACAAAAAGGCTTATAGAGCTCGGACCAGGAGCATTAGGAACGCTCTCATGAAGACCTCTGATAGTGGCTACATTCGTCTGGAGGATGTACGTTCCCTGGCATAGCTAGTGTGGAAAGGTGATTCTAAGTGGTTTGCCCCACTTTCCAGCGCAGGTGCTTCTAGGTGACTTGAACTGCACGCGAGTTATTGCTAAAACGAGTATACACAACTCAACGTGCGAACCGATCCATTGTCAGGAATAGGAGCAACCGAATCCTGAGACTGGGTTCACAACTTGACCTTAATTAAGGCCCATCTGAAAAGGTTGTTGTGTTTATTTTTTATGCACCTCATTGTTGTGTGATCATCATAGTGCGCACATCTATTAGTGTATGAAATAATGGTTTCGAGGGACTAAAAGTCGTCTTTAGAGGCTTAGAGAATCTGATTTGATAGATATTCCGATCCACTTTGAGGTAGGCGAGTCAACCCAACTGGAGATTCCAATCTTTATTGATAAGATAGACCGTACAATCCTTACTCGTAGGGAACTCTTCCCTGTTGAGGGTGAGTTAGAAACTTTTGATTTCCCTGTCTCTCCGTTGAGACTTAATCCGAGTCCAATTTCCTCATTCACTCCATTTAGTGTTCCACCCTAATCACTTGAGATGGGAGATGCCAATGATAATGAGAATGGTCAGGGGCCCATGCGAATTCCTCTTATGGATTACATGTTCCCAAAAATTACAAGTCGTGCCTCGTGCATTGTTTTACCTCCTACAACTGGGGAATTTGAACTTAGAAATGCGCTCTTCAATTCATTGCCAAAATTCTCAGGAGGAGAAGATGAGAACCCATACACTCATGTTTAGGATTTTGATGACTTAATGTTCCTCCAAAAGTATAGGAATGAGAACGAAATGGAGACAATGAAACTCGTGTTGTTTCCCTTTTCTTTACTAGGGAAAGTTAAGAGCTGGCTTCAAGCTCTACGGCCAAAATCAATCACGAGTTTTAAGATGCTTACTGAAGCCTTTTACAAGAAGTTTTTCTCTCTTGAGAAAACTAAGACCCTTCGTAGGGCCATTCTTAGGGTTACCCAACTTCATGGAGAATGCTTAAAGGATTATCTTGAGAGATATAAGAGACTGATCCTACAGTGCCCTCATCACGGTATCGACTCCTGGGTCCTAACTAGAAATATTTATGATGGATTAGATGCTGAAACCAAGATAACTGTAGAATCCTTTTTTTAGGGAAATTTACTGATAAGGATGATGTAGAGGGTTTGGACTTCTTAGAAAAGATGGCTGAAAAATTGTAAACCTGGGGCACCATGAGAGAAACTGATATTCAAGAAAAGGGGAGTAATACCTTTGGAGTTGGATCTAACTCCAATTGGGAAGCTACGCTGACGACCATCTTGCGTAAGATAGAGTCTTTAGAAATAGGGAAAAACAAAATGTCCGTTAAAGCACCAATTTTTCATGCTGAGATGCAAGCTTGTGCTGCGTGTGACGATGTTGAACATTATACTCAGGATTGCCCTTTGATTCATGAAATTAGGGAAACCAGGAAGGATCAGGTAAATATGTTTCATCAAAAACCTTTCTCTTTTCCTTATAACCAGTCACATCATCAAGGAAATTCTTCAGAGAGGAATAATTCGAATAACCATTCTGGCAGACCGTATTACCAAGGGAGTAATTCAGATCAAAATCAAGGTGGTGTGTCCTTTACTCCCAATCACCAACCTTTTCAGCAAAATACTCCTTACGTTCCTCCTCAGAATAGGAAACCATCTTCGGATGATGGCATCCAAGCCCTTTTGTAATCTAATAACCAGCTGATGCAACAATTCATGCAAATGAATCAACAATCCATGAGTCGAATAGAAACATCAATTGCTCAATTGGCATCTGGGTTAAGTACTAGAGACAAAGGTACATTTCCAAGTCAAACCCAACCCAATCCGAAGGATCAAACTGAGAGTTTACACCGCGATCAGGCGAATGCGGTGATTACACTTAGAAATAGAAAGACTGTAGACAACAAAGTTAGGATGCCTGAGGAAAGATCACGTGAAAGTTCTAATCCTAGTACTGAGAAAGTTGTAGAAGGAGGCAAACCTATATGTGAAGAAACTCCTTTTGTTGAGGAAAAGACTGGGCAGGTCTCGCTAAGTGATAAGATTATCGAAAATGATCCACCTAGAATTCCTAGAGCACCTTTTCCCCAACGCTTTTTAGTCAATAGGAAGAACATTACCGATGAAGAGGTTAAGGAGATGTTCAAGAATCTTAAGATCACTATTCCTTTCCTTGATGCGTTACGATAGATTCCTTCTAATACAAAATATCTCAAGGACCTCTGCACGTTCAAGAAACGTATGAATGTTTCGAAGAATGCTTTCAATGTCCATGACAGCGAAAATGTTATTCAATTGGATGCTCAGGCTAGCTCTAAAATCTTGAACAAAGTACCCATGAAATACAAAGATCCATGAATGCCGACAATTTCTTATTACATAGGGACAAATCGCATCGGGAAAGCCTTACTTGATTTAGGTGCCAGTGTCAACTTGATCCCTTATTCGGTATATGAGCAGCTAGGTCTAGAAGGACTAAAACCGATGCATAGAACCTTACAACTAGCTGATTGATCCATTAGAATTCCTAGGGGAGTTGTGATGGATGTACTTGTCCAGGTTGACGATTTTTTCTATTATGTCGACTTTGTGGTCCTTGACGCAAACCCGGTAGAAGACCCAAATAGTGAGATACCTGTGATCCTTGGCTGACCTTTCTTGGCCACTGCTAATGCATTGATCAATTGCCGCAGCGGAGCTATGAAGTTGACTTATGGGAATAAGGCCATCGATCTGAATATCTTTAATGCAACTCATACTCTGTTTAAAATAAACCCGATGAGTGTAACATGTTTGGTACTGTTGTAAACAGTACATTTCATAGTTCCAATCCTAGGGACCCGTTAGAAGCTTGTCTTGCACATTTTGGGGATAATTTAGATGTTGATGACCTTATCAATGAGGTCAATGCCTTGTTGGATTCTGTTCCTATTGTGGATAACAATGATAATGTTGAAATGCTGAAAGTCAAGGATCCTGTTCCAGAAGCGAAAGAAGTCCCCGTTAGGTTAGAACATAAACCTCTCCCTGAAAATCTTAAATATGTCTACCTAGGTCTTAGTGAGACTCTTCCTGCTATCATAGCATCCGACCTTGAACCTGAGAATAAAGAGAAATTAATGCGTGTATTAAAGGGAAATACAAAAGCGCTTGGATGGAACATTTCAGATATTAAGGGTATTAGTCCTTCTGTATGCATACACAAGATAAAACTTGAGGATAATGCCAATAAGTCCAGAGAAGGACAACGGAGGCTTAACCCGACTATGGCTGAGGTTGTGAGAAAAAAAAAATTGAAACTGCTTGACGCTGGGATCATTTATCCTATTTCTGACAGCCCATGGGTAAGCTCAATTCCTGTTGTTCCTAAAAAGTCTGGAATCACTGTTGTGAAGAATGATCACAATGATCTTGTCCCCACTCGCATGACCACAGGGTGGCGAGTGTGTATAGATTATAGAAAACTCAATTCGATCACTCGAAAAGATCATTTTCCCTTACCATTCATGAATCAAATGCTTGAATCTCTTGTCGGTCATGAATACTATTATTTTCTTGATGGGTATTTTGGGTACAATCAAATACCCATCGCTCTAGAGGACCAAGATAAAACCACGTTTACTTGTCCTTTTGGAACCTTTGCCTATCCCCGCAAGCCATTTGGGTTATGCAATGCTCCAGCAACATTTCAGCGATGTATGTTGAGCATTTTCTCTGACATGGCTGAGCGTTTCCTTGAGGTTTTCATGGATGACTTCTCCCTCTTCGGAGATTAGTTTGACCAATGCCTCCACCACTTATTTATTGTTCTTGCTAGGTGTCAACAGAAAAATCTTGTTCTAAATTGGGAAAAATGTCACTTCATGGTAAAAAAAAGGCATAGTATTAGAACATGTCATATCAGCAAAGGGTATCAAAGTAGATAAAGCCAAGATCTATGTCATATCTAGTCTCCCACCCCCACGAGCAGTCAAGGATGTTCATTCATTCTTGGGGCATACAGAATTTTCTCGACGTTTTGTTCCTGAGTTTAGCAAAATTGCTCGACCCCTCAGCAATCTCCACGCCAAGGACACCACCTTTTTATTCGATGATTTATGATTTAAAGCTTTTGAGAATCTCCGAACACGTCTATCATCATCACCCATCATCCAACCTCCAAATTGGAACGAACCTTTCGAGTTGATGTGTGATGCATCTGACTATGTCATTGGTGCAGTTTTGGCACAACACATTGATAGCCTTCCGCGTGCCATCCATTATGCCAGTAAAACTCTTAATGATGCGCAACTCAATTACACAACAACAGAGAAAGAACTTCTAGCGATAGTCTTTACTCTAGAAAAAATTTGTTCTTATCTCATAGGTTCTAAAGTTATAGTCTATACGGATCATGCTGCTATTAAATACCTCCTTACCAAGAAGGATACCAAACAACGCTTAATCCGATGGATATTATTACTTCAGGAGTTTGATATTGAGATTCGGGATAAAAAAGGTGTCAGAAATGTGGTAGCTGACCACCTTTCTCGAATAGATAATGATTCTTTAGATAGGTCGTTACCTATTCATGAGTCCTTTCCTGACGAGCAACTCATGTCCATTCGCTCTATGTCTTCTGTACCATGGTTTGCAGACATAGCGAATTATCTTGCCACAGGGCACCTTCCTAGTTTTTGGACCAAGCCAGATGGAATAAATTTCTTAGTGAGGCCCGACACTTCTTTTGGGATGACCCGTACCTGTTCAAATATTGTTTTGATCAAATCATTAGGAGATGTGTCCCAGATTCTGAGCATACCAAAGTCATAGAATTTTGTCACTCCCAAGCTTGTGGTGGTCATTTCAGCTCCAAAAAGACCTCTGCAAAAATTTTACAGTGTAGATTTTATTGGCCTACCTTATTTCGTGATGCTCACGAATTTTGCAAGGCTTGTGATAGATGTCAGAGAATGGGAGCCTTGTCCCGTAGGAATATGATGCCACTAAACCCAATCTTGATCGTTAAAACATTTGATGTTTGGGGCATAGACTTTATGGGTACCTTCATCCCATCTACTGGGCTCATGTACATCCTTTTAGCCGTTCACTATGTGACTAAGTGGGTTGAAACTATTCCTACCAGGACCAATGATAGTTCGGTTGTTATTGAATTTATTAAAGAGAATATTTTTTCTCATTTTGGTACGCCGAGGGCAATAATTAGTGATGGGGGGTCACATTTTAACAGTCGAATGTTTACAAACTTAGTAAAAAAATTTGGAGTAATACACAATGTTGCTACACCGTACCATCCGCAGACTAGTGGGAAAGTGGAGGTTTCCAATCGTGAAATCAAGAATATTCTTCAAAAAGCGATAAGACCAAACTGTAAAGATTGGTCAACTCAACTAAATGATGCTCTTTGGGATTATCGTACTGCTTTTAAGACACCTATTGGAATGTCCCCTTATCGGCTAGTCTATGGAAATGCTTGTTACCTTCCAGTTGAATTAGAACACCGAGCATATTGGGCAATAAAGGCCTTGAACTTTGACATTGGGAAGGCGGGTTTGTATCGTAAGCTTCAACTCAATGAGTTAGAAGAACTACGGAATGATGCATACCATTCAGCAAAGACTTACAAGGAGCGCATGAAAGCGTTTCATGACAAAAACATTTTACAAAAATCATTTGAACCAAACCAAAAAGTCCTGTTGTACTCTTCTAGGTTGCATTTATTTCCTGGCAAACTACGATCACGATGGACCGGGCCTCTCAATGTTAAAACGGTATATCCACATGGGGCGGTTGAGGTTGAAGAACCGAGTACTGACAAAATACAAAAAGTGACGGGCAAAGGCTTAAGCCTTATTATGAACATTTTAGCTTCGCCAATGAAGTCTTGAAGCTTCTGGACCCAATTTATGAGGAGTGATATTCATATCCTTTTCACCCAACTTTCACTGAGTTTGGGGGTTCCTCATTTTGTCTGGCTGAAGACAATAAACTTAACACTATCTTGGAGGCAACCCATGTTATATCAGGTACTATGTTTTGATTTTTTCCCTTCTTTTAAGGTATGTTTTCAAATATTGGGGGCAATGCTTCTTTCTAGTTTAGGGGTGGGGAAAAATTGTTCACATTATTTACTTTTTTAGAGAAAAGATAGGTCATTATGGTAATTTATGAGACTCTTTAGTAAGTTTCTGCAAGCTTATAAGTATTTGATAAGGTCTAAATATTTTGGTCGTAAAAACCGTAAAGTTAAAATTTTCATCAAATACATGCTTAAAGTTTTTTGGAACATTATCTTAAGCTAGATGTACTACCCTTTAATTAGAGAAAATTTCATGTTGACTGATATTTCTCAAAACAAATGCACTTCACGATAGTATTGCATTTATTACTTTTGCTAGAATTTTGAGCAATCAAAGGGAATCTAGTATTTGAGGTAGGAATGATCCACTACAAGGGAAATAACTGCCTAAAGAAAAAGTTCGATCCTGAAGTAATATAATAAGGATTTCTATAAGCCAAAATAGCTCTAAAAACTTTCACGATGCAAGGCATACTCGCATGATTAGAACTGAGAGAGGAAGAATTATCACCAATCTCGAGTATAGTCATGAACTATGTGAAAGGAACAATGAATAAAGCTTACTTGTGAGAATCCAGAGCCTAGGTCACGAAGGGGCACCAAACCCCGGCAACCTAAGTCAACTGGCTGGGATTGTCGACCAACGACTCATATTATGGAGGCTTCACTAAGGAAACAAGTACCAAAATAAAAAGGCTTATAGTTATTCCCCAAAAATCAATAAACAGGATTCGAATTGACTATGACACTTATCAAACTGATCGTTGAATTTGTTTTACGAAATACAAAATAACTGAATATTGACTCAAGAGCCTCTAAATAAAGTTATACGTACAGTAACTATTTTCACAACACTTGAGGATATTAGAAAAATATGTGAAATCTCATTTAAGTATTGGGTAGTATCTCTAGTTTTGGATAATTCTCCAAGTTCTCTGATTATATAAATGTGAAAGAATTAAAGTTTAAGGGGTTTACCTTCTTAATGCTTTTACCATTATCAGATATCAATAAGTTAGTTGAAATGACCTAATGAGTATCTAAACTACTATAATGCCCTTATTAACTTTTATGGGTATAGTCACTACAAACCCTCACCAGACAAAACTCGTCCTATATGGGTAACCTATAGGTTTAACGGCTTGTTGCATACGCTAAATGCAATCGTCTTAACCACGAAAGAGTTATGCTTTTATTCTTTTCTTTGCTCGAGGACTAGCAAACTTTAAGTTTGGGGGTATTTGATGGACACATAAAATGACCACTATTCCCCTATGACTTAATATTTATTATTCTTAATTTTATTATTAAACATGACTTATAAAACTAATTTTTATATTTCAGGTCACATGGAGCTCATTTACCAAATATGTGCAAATACGGGGATGTATAGCTCAAAGAATGAACTGTTGGAGAAGGATGTAGAGTTGTCAAACACTAGGGTCCCACATGGGGAGGTTACAATTTTGGAGGATAACTCTTGGAGGTTACAAATTTATGTACATTCATGGCATAGGTTATAAATCTAATATTAAATGTAAGAACCCTCTCCTTCATCTATAAATGGAGAGGTGGTGAGCTCATAAGATCATCCAATTTTTAGAGAATCATTCTTGTAGAGTGCAAGAGAACATT
The DNA here is from genome assembly GCA_014058105.1 of Kingdonia uniflora. NCBI lineage: Eukaryota > Viridiplantae > Streptophyta > Magnoliopsida > Ranunculales > Circaeasteraceae > Kingdonia > Kingdonia uniflora. Next base: position 861,321 of record JACGCM010000003.1, read on the forward strand.
ATTAGAGTAAGTTGGTGCAAGTCTTGTAAGCATTTGGAGCATTTCATTTTGTAAGTCAATAAAATTCATCTTTTTGTTGTTAGTTTATGTTCATTTCATTCTCATATCATTTAGGTTTTATAGTTGTTATAATGGCCGGCTAAGTCCTCACTAAGGGTGAGGATGGATCCGCCATAAGCGTATGATATCATGTAGTAGAATGTATTTTTCTCTAACACAATATGAGCATATTATCACAAATCCCAAAACTATATTGTTGGAGACATCCATTATCATCCTATGATCTCTTTAAGTAGAGATATAGGAAGAGTTTTGTGATTCACAAATAATATAGTAAAATTGTATTAATATTGTATTTTTCTAAGGTATGATCCTAATTAACATTTCATAGTTAGCATAGCTTTCATGGAATGTGTTTTTAGTACATACTTAGTTCATACAATATATTCTGCTTGAGTTATAATTAATCATGGGATTACATCGACAAAAAGTCGAAGTTTATTATTTCAATTAAGTGGAGAATTTAATATACGATACTATGTTGATATTGTATGCAAATGGTGGTGAAATCCGAATCCCCTATACCTTTATTCTTGATTAAAACCATATTATTGATTTTTACGGTTTTACAACCTTAGATTACTAAAACACAAGACCAAAACTAATTTCTAGTTCCGTTCGAAAGTGAACGACACTCTAATTTTTACCCATACTAAACACCGAATTTTGACCGTTATCAAGTTTTGATCTACCTCTACGCTTTACGTTATCTAATTTACTTTGTAGCTTTATGTTAATATAACATACAAGTCAGGAAACCTATTCCTATATAACCTGTAGCTCCGCTTGTGAAGAAAGCAAGGCTGTGGAGATCTATCTTTCCCTGGCAAGCCCAGTTTCTAGATCTTTTATTCTGAGACTCGTTTCTTTAAGTGCCTGTAAGAGGGATACAAAAAAAGGGGCTCAACCACATAAATCTATTCAATACATACAAAGTCCAACGATTTACAAGATAATGCAAAATACTCATACAAATCATTTCTCTACCTTACCTTCTCATTCTCGCCCTTTATGAGTTTGGCGTCATCCCCTTGATTGTCTAGCACCGTCTGGCGGGAGACACCGTCTAGCTCATCAACAACTCCCATCGCCACTTTTCCCACTTCTTCATCATCACCCTCCTCGATATAGGTGTCTGCCTTAATGGCATCCACCTCCTCCTTAGAATATCCCTTCAAGATAAGGTGGCGCCCCAGCCTTTCACGCTTTGCCTCCACCTCTTTCAGATTTACCCTTGCCTCCGCTTGCAGATGACCAATTATCACTGCATGAGAAGCCTTCAGGGCCTCTAGCTTCTTTGCTTCCTTGAGAGCATCAACCTTCGCTCGAGTTACATTTTTTTCAAGCTCGACCTTAACCTTCATCAGCTCAGATTTTTCTTCTTCTACTCTGGGCCAAATCTCCTTCACCAAACGAGCAACTTGCACAAATCAAATCAATCTCAGCGTGAGTTCAAAACGTATTAAACTTTTACATGATCAAGCATAAATACATACCATCCTGCACATATCCTCATCTCCATGAAGAGCCGCTAGTCTGACCCTTTCCTTCACTGCTTTAAGATCGTCCTTAGCAGCAGATTACTCTTCAGCGACCTTTTCCTCTGACCTCCCCGAAGGTTCGATCCTTCTCCTTTTCTCTTTTCCGTCAACCTCGCCACTTCCAGTGGTACTAGAGGCCGACGCACACTTTAACATCTATTTTTTGGGAAACGTTTGAGCTAATTTGCTCGACTTAATAGACTCCGGTTAAGCCGAGCTGTCTATTCTAGGGGTCTTGGCCATATTGGTTTAACCTTCCCTACCAGTTCCTCTCTTCTTCCTATCATCAACACCCACCATTAGCCGGGTCGATTGAGATTTTTGAACCTTTTTCGACTTGCTCCCAACTCTCTTCTTTGTGCTAAGGCCAAGTCCTTCAAACACAAACTCAAACTTAACCTCTCCCTCCACAACTTCATCCAACAATGAATCTTTCCTCTCCACTCAGGAATTCGGGCCTACCATGAACAATATTTGTTATTATCCACAAAAGATCACCAGTTCATACATATTATCAATATTATACTCTATGCATTGTTATGCTTACTTTGTTTTACAGTTCTAAACAGAAGATCTAAAGGTTCTTCATCATCTCTCTGAAGATAATTACCCTTCACCCATATTACGTTGTCATTCCAGGCTCAACCTGTTGAATTAAGATCGAAGAAGCGATGCCGAGTTGCACTCGCACCAAAATATGCCCCACCATTGGCTTGATAATTCTTCACCCCATAAAACTGCAACACGTCATCAGGGGACATCCACCTCACTTTTCTCTCATTCTCCCATTTTTCATTTAGATGGTAGTAAAAAGTTATCATCTCCCACATGTTCCCGTTCAATTGAACATGACATTCCCCAATCATATTCATAATCCCCTTCACCAAATTGGTAAGAGGAACACTCAACCCGTACTCAAATTGAGACAGGTAACACAAAAAACCCTCTGAATGGTCACTCTGAGCACTCCCATCAAAATATTCTAACGAGATCGATTCATCTATACCCCTATCTCATTTTTCCTCCTTCAAGTTGGCCAACAAATAAAGATATTCTTCCCCCGTTGCTACAGTACACCCCCTAAACGTCCTACCAGCGTATTCTACGCAGTTACTCCATTTCTCTCCTACAGAAGCCTTGGCTTTACAAAATTCTTTAAATACATCTGAACCAGGGGGATATGCCACCAATTTACCAGGAAAACCTGGAAATTGCTCCAATCCTACTTCTACCTCACTATCAGACTCTACCGTTCGACCGGAGGTCAAAACCTCGCTAATAGGCAAACTATCCATCTCAACTACAATTTTACCGGCAAAGTTTGATCCTACCCAAATACCTCTCACGTTCGACCTAAATACAAGTTCAGGTATCTATCATTATTTAATACACATCGATCATTCATATGAACATATCTTTCAATATTTTATCTATATGTCGAATATCATAGATTGCTATAAATCAAAGCTTTTTATGATTTGCTTAAACAGATTACGATTTGCACAAAAAAAACCACAACACGCATCTCTACTAACCTTCAATATCAGAATGAGAATTCACAGTAGCGCCAAGTCCTTGCCTCACAATGCTGCTGTATAGCCACCTACGTGATTCTATGCCCGCAACTCTCTTCGACTGTTGATCACCCTCAGATAAATCCTTACCAAAGCCTCAACGATTTTTTTGTGCTTCTCTTTCTGTACTTGCCAAATTTTTAGAAGTTGAAAAACGTTTGAATAATGAAGACGAAGGACTATTTATTCTTTTTCTCTCTAACGGCTGGCAGATATTGTGCCTCACACGACCTGTCGTTTGTTTTGGAATATAGGCGTCCTTTCCACTATCCATGTCAGGCGTCTTATACCTTTTCAATAAAGCTGTCTTTCCATCACTACCCCTACCCTTATATTTTAATCTATTTTTATCTTATATTTCCATAACTTTATCTGACTTTCCCATACTCATGATGACTCCCACTTTACGATATCAGATTTTAGCAGCTTTACATATGAAACAAAACTAGAAGTTCATGCATTTCTTCTCTTCTTGTTCTTTATACTTATAGTAGTAATAACGTTATTTTTAAAGCTAATTTTTTTTTCAAACTTATTCAAAATTTGTTTGTCCAAACAGTCTCAACGACATTTGCAACTATAGAGGATCAAGTTAAATTCTAACTTTTCTGTTAAATTCAGCAACACTTATATTTATTTAGGATAACACCTTACATATAATTACATCTACAAACATCCTTGCTGACCTGGGAAACCACCTCCAATCAGATCTCATCCATCGATCATCCCATCTTCAAATTCTATCTCCAGCTCAGCAATCAGTTTAACCATCTCTTCTCGATCTGTAGGATCCTACACCAATTCGCTAAAGCATACCTCATAGAAATACCGAGCATACTCCAGTTCCCTACCACGTATATCTAGTCCTTCGAGCTGACATTCCCTCACTGGTAACTCAGCATCAAAATCAAATAATCCAAAAATCCAAAAATCCTCTCCTATACTTCATCGATCTTTATAGCCAATCGTCCTTCAGCGGCATGAAAAATTCTCCGAGATCGAGTCCGCACCATCACAATCCCTATTCCATATTCAAAAATAAATAAATTCTACCTTTATTTATACGTTTATACAACACTTTCCCCTCAAAACATGATTTTGACCTTTTATCTCGTAACAGAAACCCAAAAAAAATCTTGAGGTAGACTATTTGAACTTATCCTTTCCCTCAAAATCATATGTTACGTCATTTTTCAAGTCGAGCTTATTTTTTCAAGATTTATCCTTCTATTGACCTTTATTAGCTCAAATTTTTGCATCACAAATATTTTATTTTTTTATCTCCAAAATTTCCAACATGTAGACATATCATACTTACATTACCAAATAAATTTTTGCACATATATGTCTCAGTTCGAATAACAATACTTACGGTATTCATAAACTTTAATTCATTTCAAACATCCTTCAAATGATTCAGTTTGAGTATACAAGATATTTTATAAACACAAGTAATTGGATGACAAATTTTTATTCATGTCAATAACATTACACGTAATTTTATAGATAACAAGTTTTTCAGTAATCGATCTCAGGTATATTATTGAGATTTAATCTGTCTAGTACCCAATTTAAGGTATTTTATAGATAATAAGTTTTTCAGTACTTTTTAAAGTAACAGGCCATTCAGGCACTCCGACACATCAACTCCTCCAGTTTTTCCTGCTTCAATGATCTTTCACCCTGATGCAAAGTGGAAATTAGAACCAACAAAAAATTTTCTTCACATAAGTTTGGTTAAAGTCTAGTCGAACTTCAAATAGAAACTATGCAAGCATTAGACTTAGTGCTTGTACCAACTCTACAAACTGAAGGTCTTCTGAGCGCCAAAGCATGATGGAAATGCAAAATCAGACTACAAGCGTACTCTGCTTCAAGGATTTGATACAGGTACAATTTATATAACCTTACATTTATTATGTATGTACATTTTATCAAGCGTCATCATTCATTACAGATGCAACTTTTCAAAATTGTAATCGCCACATACATCAGCATCCACATCCATATTAAATGCACATCCTTTCCCAGTAACCCGCGTAACATCCACATAGTCAAAGCCATCATTATACTATTTCAAATATCAAGAATTTCAACCCAAATACCAAATACTAATTACAAATTGATCATTTCTCAACCAAAACCACTCGTGACTTCGGTTGCTAGGGGGCGATTGTAGGAACCTATCCTTTAATCTCACCTAAAGTCGAGCTATCGCTAGTTCGAATCACCTCCTTCTCAGACTCACACATTTTTAACATAACTTCACCAATAAAAATTCTAAACTACCCCATGAATTATTTAAGAATGTGGGTCAAACTCAAATTGAAAAGCCTTATCCAGTCAAAGACACCTGTCTCTTATGAACTCGTCAGTTAATCAATCACCACTAACCACATTGTTCAGAAAATGTGCTCCAGCACAATGAAAAGCTGTGGAAAAGGCCTATATAAAGGAAAAGTTCCAGAAAAGACAAGGACTAGAAAAATTATACAAGAGATCATCAAGAAACTACTTATTTTTGATTCTCAGCAACAGTCAAGCTTATTAATTATAAGGTTCAAGTTTTTCTATATCTAAAGATCACTTGTAATCAGATATCCGCTGTAAGGGCCTGATCTTCGCTGAGAAGTGAAGATGGCTCTTACAATACGGAGGTCAACCTCTCATCAAAGATGTACAAGTATATGGCCTAAAAAGAGACTAATTAGAGATAAATACTTGCGTAGAGGCTCGAATGTGACTCTCTACGACCTCTGATGACGATTTTTAAACTGTGATTCTATTACTGATGAGTAATAATAAAAACTAAATACAGTTTGTAAGTGGTCGAAGGTAAAAATCATAGGGTTTGGAGAAGATTTTTCTAACCCCTTTTTGATTTCCCCTCTCTCTTATTTATAGAGACATAAGAGGCTGAGTCACCAAGAGTGGGCCAGGCTACATGATTACTGTCCGAGTTTTACGGCGGTGGCATTTATTACAGACATCCTTGTCACTGTAGTTGAGAGACCAATTAATGCGCCGTCCAATCCATTTAAGCTGACTGCTAGTCTTATCACACTTCTGTTATTCGAACGTTCAGTTGAAAGGTATCTGCTATTATGTGTTGATCCGTTCTCAAAGGTTTATCTGCAGTCGAGGCTTCGACTACAAGAGTTCCTTGAGGGGCTTGATTCTGAGTTAAAATAGTCTTCGATATGTTTGAGTAGGATACGAAGTAGACTTCGAGTGAGGAGGTTGAAGGCTGCGAGTAGGCTAGCACATTCGCCCCCTCTCAGCATGGGTCTCGAGGCCAGGTGGAGAGGCATATGCTGAGAAAACTGTTGTCTTGGAACCTGTTCTTGTTTGACCGTTGGTTTCCGAGAAAATAATAAAGTGGGGGGGGGGGGTAATTAAGCGGTGTAGGTAGGTAAAAGGTAATAAATGGGGTGAAGGCTATAAAAATTGGTTCTTTTTCCGGGATTCTGTTTCTTCTTTAATCTTCAATATTGCTTTGTTCTTCATTCTGAATATCTGAATGGATAGCCCGCCCAATACCCATTATCAGAAGAGAATGGGGTTTGCCCGTGATCGTTGTGTGGGGCGGAAAATGGTGGAGTTGTACATAAGGTTTTTCGGACAACATGATCTGAATAATGACATGCCGGATCTTGTGGATGTGAGGCCAGAGGAGTTCATCAATGGCGAACCGTACGCCTATCTCTGGGAGCAATTGAGGTCATGCTTTACGACCAAGCAGAAATGTTATCTTTTCTTGATGGCATTAGCTAAAAGCCTTGTCTGTGCAGAGAAGATCATCGAGGAGGAACATACGACGAGCGGAGCTGGTTCTTCCGGAAGTAGGGCACTGGGTTGATGTTGTGAATGTTTTGGTAATATTTTATGTAGTTTCTTCTTTGTTCTATGGGAGGAAGTTGTTTTGAGTTTGGGGTGGTAGGGGGAAAATGTAATTTATTTTTCTGGATTCAGTAATTGAAATGGACAAAATATTTTGCTCGTGCCTATATTCCTGTTATTTGGTTAGATAATATAGACGAATGGAAATGACTACTCTTCTAGGCGCAAGGTATAAAGATATGCTCGAAGAAAATTATGACCGAAGGTTGATGATGGGCTATTGTGAAGATCGAGTCTTATGATGGTCGAATGTTCGATGTTGGAGATATGTTCGACTGGGAGTCATTGGGGAGGAGGTTTGAATACAGGTACAGACGAATCAGTTACGTCTTGGAAGTTTGAGAGGTTACATGTTGACTTTTTGTTGTTGGGAATTGATGGTTACCATTAATTCGGTTAGGGAAGAGGGAAAGTTTAGGTGAGTTTGGAGGTATAAAAAGAGGTAAGGAGGGAGAGATTTCTTTATCTGTCTTACAGCATTCTTCCCTTCTAACTGAGTACTTCCTGTTTATCAATATGGCTAAGAACGTACCGGTTGCTGAAGATCAAACGACCGTGAGGGCGAGGAGGATTCAAGTGGCCCTGCTAGGTTTTCAATGAAGGTTCGGGATAGAGGACGACATTAACGTTGAAATGCCAGATCTCTTTGAAGTGGAACCTGTAGCACCTCTCTATGATATACCCTTCGCGTACTGGTGAAGAATAGTGTAAATGATGGGTCCGCTACCCGGCCATCGGCTGTCGCTTCTCAAAGGCTTCACGGAGGATATAGTAGATCAGGAGGATGAAGCTGCGGTGGCCGCTGCTGCAGAGGAGCAACCTACTAATTAGATCGGGTTCCCTTTTGTAGTCTCTCATGTTACTGCGTTCATGTGTTCTGTTTCTCTCTTCTTTCCGTTTTTTTTGCATGACTTTTGTAGTGTTGTTCTCGTTGTCGGAATGAAAAATGTTTTTGTTGATATTACTAATAGAAATTGTTGTGAACTGTGGGATATGGTAGTAGAATCTGAATTTTGAATATAATAATGTTCGGTATGAGGTCGATAGTATAACTGTATTGATTAAATATTTGGAATATAAAACTGAAATTATTGGGATAAAAAATATACTTTGTCGAAACTGAAAATTTTGTCTGAAGGCATGAAGTTTTGACTGGTCGAATATGGGGTTTGTTGGTATGAGAGATTTAATAAATCTGAGGTAATCTGTTAAAGATTCTTTGAGGTGTAGACTAGTCGAATGTTCGAGTTCGGAAGTGTAACGTCGGTGAAGTTTGATAGTATATCGAAGGTGAAGTTTGATAGTATATCAAAGGTAAAGTTTGATAGTGTATCGAAGGTAAAGTTTGATTTGACTGGCCGATCTGACAATCCAAACGGCTCGTCTTTCACAGTGGTACGTGCGTTTAGGGCAGTGGGCCAGAAAGTAACAATTATGTTTTACTTGTTTGACGAAAAAGGTGGTGATGGGACTATTGGATTCTGACTGTTTAGTTTTGATCTGGGAGAATAAGGTTCTAGAAGCTTCGGCAGTACATGTAATTTTAGATAAACGGATTGTTCGCACGTGGGAAAAGTTAAGGGTATATTTGTCAAAACACACTGTTAGCCGAAAAGCCAGGGAGGTGGGGTCGTGGTAATGATAGCAGTTAATAAATTGAAGTATTTTCAGGTTTTCGAAATATATATAAGTGAGAGATGAGGAATTACTGTGCTAGTTTGCTGTAAAAACCATAGAGAGTGAGAAGGAGAAGGCCAAGCGCCATTGCGAACGTGGAAGCTATTAGGGTATCTGAGGCTGTGATCTTTCTTATTTGAGGGTAGTTCTGCTAATTTCAGGTATGGCATTTGATCTCTGTGAACTTTTTGTTTTTTGTTTTTTTTTTTTGTTTAGATAGTAGAGGCAGAACAATCTGTGTTTGTGGTTTAGAAATGGCACTTGAGATGGCGGAGAATGGAAAGGTCTGGGTTACGACCCGGCCTGTGGTTTGTTTTGGAGGGGGTAGAAAGGATGGTCACAAAATTTGTTGAGTTTGTCGATCTAATTGCGTGCCTCTTCATTTGTAGGCTAAAAATGGATAACCGTCCAGCTTCGAGACGGGCACTGATAGATGAAGAGATCAAAGAAATCGAAGCTAGTATTTCTGGTCGAGCCCCAATGGGTGATGGTAGTGATGTAGAAGTTTTAGATGTAGTAACCGAGGCCTCATTATCAATGGTACTGCCTGCTGAGGAGGTTGTGGTTTCGAGGCGTCGAAGGACGATAGTAACTGAGGATAGTGAGGAGAAGGAAAAAGTGTAGGGGGAGAGGGATGATGTAGGGCCCTCGGGTGAGAGAGAGGGAGATAAAGGGCATTGTAGTGATAGCGGGGATTCGACTGAGTCGGATCGCGTTGGGGGTCTCCTTGCAGCGAAGGATAGGGTTAGGTCGGAGCGGTTTGCCGCTAAGTTAGAATTGTCGAAGGTGGGGATATTTTTTAGTGCTGCAGGGGAAGGATTGACCTTTAAATTGAATCCTGGGAGCGGGATTATGGCTTATAGGGGCCAGATTCGATTGGGGATGGAGTTACCGCTCTGAAGGCTGGTGAAAGAAGTTCTAAATTTTTGGGAGGTGGCTCCAGTGCAAATGAACGAGACTTTTTATGAGATGATGAAGGTGTTAGAGGGGATAAATGTAAAATTGGTAGGTGAGGGCCAAAATTTGATTAAGTGGTTTGATATTGTTACCTTTTACACGAGGAAGGCGAGTCAGAACCCAGGGACCTATCACATCCAATGTCACCCTGAGAAACCTTGGTTCTTTGATCTGTGCTCGACGGGTCGAGGGTGGAATAAAGATTTGTTGATAGTGAGAGGTAACTTAGAAAATGTAGACGAGGATGACCCTTATAAATTGCGTCGTAGGGTATATAATGAAAGTAAGTTTGCTGTCGAAGGGTTTGTTGTTAATGTGCTTATGAAATAAGTGATAACTGTGTTTTGTTTTACTGTTGCAGGTCCGGGAAGTTCGACTTGGGATAATCCGGTGAATTATATTGATAATCTGCTCAAGGCTAGTGAAGACTGGGTAAATTTGGTGTTTGACAGTCTCAAAATCAAGAGGCAAAGGAGGAAGAAGGATGATTCCCTGCTTTGAAGCTTACCCATTATGCCGAAGCTAGCAGAGAGAAAAAGAAGTGAAGATTCTTCAAAGAGGGCAAAGGAAATGGGAGGAGAGGAGCTACCGAGGAACTATCAGTTTCTGCCGAGACCTCGCAAGGGGTCAAAGAAAGTGGCAACGGTGTCCGAAGTGGCTGTCAATGTTTTGAGGTTGAGGCCAAGGCCAGTATCGACTCATGTTGAGAAAGGGAAGAATCGTGCTGCTCCCGAAGCCCCGAAATTATAGCAATCGATGGATGGCCAGTGCAAGTGGCGTAGGGCACTGGGGAAGGATGATACACAGGAGGAGGATGAAGAAATGATAGAGGCGGAACGACATGAGCAGGCTGTCGCTAAGCAATCTTCGATGGTAGAACTCTAGGAGGACGACCCAGACGAAGCGTCGAAAGATGTAAAGAGGTACATGTTTCAGGTAACTATATACTGCTCCTTATTGTGATATTCTAAAATGTCTTTCGAATTCTTCGAGTTTCGAGGTTCACTGACTGATTGAATATTTTAGCAGGTGGATGTTTGGGTGCGAATGTGCAGCAAGGCTAAGAAGTCGGCAAAAGTAAAGTTACGGCAAGCAAGGGAATATCTTGATCTTTCCCGTGGGACGGAGGCATCATTGGTGTCTGAGGTAAAGAAGTTGAAGCATGACCTTGGGGTTCTTACCGAATCATATGATGAGAGACTTGAACATCAGCGGTCGAGGCTGGAGCGGGAGTGGGCTGCGAAGTTTCCAGCGTGTGAGAGGGAGAAGGCTGAATATAAGGTACGGTTCCAGGGACAGTATGATGACGAATGCAAGGTGACTGTGAGGTTGAAAACTTTCATATATGAAAAAGAGTATGACCCTGATACACTTGAACCGTACCCTGTGTCTCCAGAATTTGTTGCAGGTGATGAGGTCCAGCTGAAGGAAGTAGAGTTGCCAGTTGTTCATGAGACAGTTGGGAGTACTGAAGGTGGTGGAGATACTTCTCTCCTTGGAGCACCCAGTAGTGGTCTTGTTGATGGTAGAGCTGTCGGAGTCTTGAATGAAGCCGTCGAGGTTGCTGATGGTGGAGCGTCTGTGAAACAAGAATGTAAGACCGTGCCGGTGTGAGGTACTTGTAGTTGGGGTTGTTCGTCGTTTTTCGCTGACATGGGGTGATTTGTAATATGTTGAACTGTGTTGTTGTTATTTTTCTTTGAACTTCTGTAGTTAATTCTGAACATGCAGATGTGCATTTTCTTGGAATGCCAGAATTTCCATGCTTATTCTGCCGATTTTGCTTGCTTTAAACTGTTGATGATTGATCTTTGACTTGCTCTACGACTGCTGCGTTGACAGATAATATGCAAGATACTTTCTTGATGTTTACATGACTGTAGCATTATCGATCCATGTAGAATGTGGATGTAATATGGATTAAACTCAGTGTGTTCTTTTGGACATCAAAGGCCGAAGCCGCAGCGATGTTGAAAAATCGAAACATTTCCAGGTCGCCCCCGAGTATCAGTCGGGGCGAGGGGACGTGATACCTAAGGAAAACCCAAAAATGTGTTGAACTTTAAAGGCCTAAGCCACAACGAAGCATTCGAATCGCCTCCAACGCATTCCCGAGGGTCCGGTCTTTCGACCATCCTTGCCCCTCGAGTTTGCCCAAATGTTGGAAACTTGAGCAATTCAAGGTCGCCCCCAAGTATCTGTCGGGGCGAGGGTGGACATGATACCCAGGGTAGACCAAGAAAAGGACTGTACTTTGTCGGTTTCAGAGCCTGGATGAAGGAATATCGAATCGCCTCCAATGCATCCCCGATGGTCTGGTCATTCAACCATTCTTGCCCCTCGAGTTTGCTCAAATTTTGGAGACTTGAGAAATTTAAGGTCGCCCCCAAGTATCTGTCGGGGCGAGGGTGGACAAGATACCCAGGATAGACCAAGAAAAGGACTGTACCTCGAAGGCCGTAGCCACAGCGAAGGAATATCAAACTGCCTCCAATACATTCCCGAGGGTCCGGTCCTTCGACCATCCTTGCCCCTCGAGTTTGCTTGAATTTTGGAGACTGGAAAATTGTCGATATCATCCTCGAGTACTAGTTGGGTCGAAGGTTGACATGGTATTCGTGTTAAACCAAGAAATTCAAAGTGAAACATGAGACGAAGTATTGGTGACAAATGCCACGTTTATTGATTATCCGGGATTACATAGGTGGTACATGATTGTAGGTAAGGCCTTTTATAAGAGACCAACTGCATTGTGTTCCAAGGGTTCGGTAGAGGCCCTTCGTCTTCTGTCATCAAGTAGTAAGATCCTTTGTCTGTTTTATCGTAGACAATGTAGGGTCCTTCCCAAGATTTGGCTAGTTTGCCAGCATTCGCAGGCTTCGTCGACTAATTAACACGTCGGAGTACTAGATCTTCAACATTGAAACTTTGTGGTCAAACTCGCTTGTTGTAAGATTTCTGAAGTGATGCGTGGTAGCGGCCCAGGTTGGCGATAGCTTGTTCTCTGGTTTCATCGATCCACAACATGTTGCATGCGAGTTCAAACTTATTATCTTCGTCTGGGAGGTTAGGATCTCGAGTGGGTATTTTAAAATGAGTTAGTAGTACTGCTTCTGTTCCATATGTTAGGAGGAAGGGGGTGCATCTGGTAGACTTTCTTGGTATTGCGGGATAGGCTCAGAGGACGTGTTGTAACTCTTGAGCCCATCGTCTTTTCTTTGTATCGACTCTCTTCTTCAGACCATCAACGATAGTTTTGTTAATTGCTTCGACTTGACCGTTGCCCTGGGGGTAGTAAGGTGTGGGGGGCGAGAGAATAATGCTATGTTTTTTGAGAAAATTCCTTACTTTACTGCCAGCGAACTGGGGACCATTATCGCATCGAATCATGTGGGGGCAGCCGAAGCGAGTGATGATGTTTTCCTCTTCTCTGGTTCGGCATAAGGGAACAGCTTCGACCTATTTGGTGAAGTAATCAATGACAACGAAGATGTTTTCTCTGCTACCCGAAGCTTTTGGAAATGGACCAATGAGATCGATGGCCCATCTTTTGAATGGCCAAAAAACTTGGCTGACATGAAGATCTCGAGAGGGGCAATGGATATCATGAGCATGACGCTGGCATTTGCCACAATGTGTTGCATATTCTGAAGCTTACTTTCTCATATCGGGCCAAAACATTCCTTCGGTTACAGCTCGAAGGGCCAAAGATCGACTAGCGGTGTGAGCACCACAGGTGCCTTCGTGAAGCTCTGCTAAGATTCGAGAGGCTTCGGTATTGGATATACATCGAAGGAGGACGCCATTTGGAGATTTGCGATGTAGTTCATTGTTATGAATAGTGCATCTACAACAGTTTTCTAATAGCTAACGTCTGGCTTTGGGATCATCGGGAAGGGTGGCGTTGGTAAGGTAACGAAGGAATGGCGTCCTCCTTCGATGTATCCCACCCATTTCCCGTTTGGCCTTTTTTATTTATTTTTTTATTTTATAACTAGAGGTATCCGCGGACCGTTAATTTCCTGCTAAATCCTTTAGGGCTCGTGCAATAGCCCGCAAACTATATGAACCGGGCAAGTCGACATAAGGCCAACGGGCTCATACCAACCTCGAAGCCCATACGGAGGTGAAAATGGAATCCTTGACCTCCCGATGGTGGTTTACACACCATCACCACTATATCACATGGTAGTGATTCCCGTTTCGCATTTTGACCACCAAACTATCTGGTTGTTCCTTTTGCCACACTACTCTGTCCCCTACAACTCCAAATAGTTTAATAAATGTTGTATTTGTTGACAAGGCAATCAAAGTTTAAAAAACGCTACAATATTTGCTATAGTAACATATGACAGCAAGCGAAAGACTTCCCCCCCCCCCCAAAGTCTTTCTTTGACACTTTCTACTTTTATATCGTACTTCTGAAGCTTCTACTTCTCTTTAGTACCCGAAAATGCTTGTTCTTCATCGTACCCATGAAGCTTCATATTTGTACCTTTATCATGTTTAAAGCATCCTTGGAGATTATCAGTTATGCTCTCGTCAACGTCCGTCTCTTAGTTAATTTATAAATTAAATCCGAGGAAGCAATGCCCTTCCCCCTCCTAACTTTCAAAGACCGATTGAAAAACAAAGTCTTTCCTCCTCTTAAGAATGTCAGGTAAAGTTCTTAGCTGTTTTCTTAGTTCCAGTCCCATTGTTGTCATTTGTCAATTTAAATAGTGTCACTTGCGAGGTTAGTAGTTACATAGTTTTTCATCAGTGCGAACTTTAAAGTTTTCATTTGTCAAGTTTATAGTTACATAGTTTGTCATCTGTAAAGTGAATTTTTATCATACATGTCTTCGGAAAATGTCATGTTCGTATTTGTTAGTTTTGGGGGTAAACTAATGGAGGACATCCAAGTTATGGCGGTGGTCGATCTAAACTTGCCAAAATAACGTCGCTTACAACATTCGAGGATTTCGTCAAAATATTCGATAGAACAAGCGGCATAAATACGAGAGCAACCATATATAACGTCGTTAATGGTTGTCTCATTCTAATTTCAAACGAAGATGATTACTTTGTAATGATTACTATGCATTCAATGGCAACGAGCAATCGGTTCTTCATATGGTTGGTCTATGGGAATAGCAATCAAAATCATCCTATAGCCAGAGTCGACACAGGTGGACCTTCCCATAATGTTACAACATCATCCAACGGTGGGAGACCTCCTTCAACTTATGGTTTGTACCTGCAGAGAACGTGGCTTCAAACAGTACTCCATTTGAATTCGGTAAGATTCCTTTCAGAAAAGAAGTATCTTTTATTTATTATGAAGGGTTACTAATATTGTGGGTATTTGGCTTTATCTAAATTAGGAAGTTATGAAAATGTTGATCCCACAGTGGATCTGAACCTAGACTTTGACGAAGCATTATCTCAGCATTTTGATGCACTTTCAGAACCCGTAGTCGATGATATACCTCCTCCAAATGATTTGCCTACTTCAAGTAATGTCCATCCTGCAAATGCAAATGCCCCATCAAATGCACTATGCCAGCTTCAAGTAATGTCATTCCTACAAATGCAAATGCCCCATCAAATGATGTACCATGAAACGAAGTGCCACCTTCAAATACACCACCCATAGGTTCGTCATTTATTCAGCAGCCTTTATAGCCTCTCTCATTTATCATAAGAATGTTTGTCATTTTTTGTATTATGTCATTTCTTTTACCTAAGTTTATGACACTGGAGATATCTTGCAAGCTGAAATAGAAAATGAGTTTAATGATTTCCTATTTATGTTTGAAGCCGCACTACTTAAGAATCAAATAAGAGGATATGTTGTAGTCCAAGGCTTTGACCTTAAACATTCAAAGAGCAACCTAGATAGAAGCTGTGTAAGATGCTAAAAAAGAAGAAGAAAAAGATTGTACTTGGCGCTTATACTCCATAAGGATTCCTGGTACGTCCGACTTTATTGTTAACACATATAATCCTAATCACACTTACAACATTGAAACGCTAGCTGGAGTAAAATATAATTCAACAAATTCTAAATGGGTTAGCTCGATTATCAAGGTTAAGTTAAGAAACGAGCCCAAGAAGAGAACAAGATCTGTTATGACCGATATGCTTAACAAAAACAGACTTCAGATATCATACCGGGTTGGTTGGAAAGCCAGGACCATCGCCTTGGATGAGGTAACACAGGAATCTCATAAGTTGTTATTTCTGTTTATACCATTTGTCATATATATACCAAGCATCTTAGTTTTAAGACTTCTCATCTATGTTACCGAAATTTGTCATCTACTTTCCAACGTTTGTCTTCACCTTACATTATGAGTTCATTGTCATTTATTTGAATTTAGATAAGAGGAAGTTTCAGCCACTCTTATCAGCCCCTGGCAACGTACTTCTAAGAATTTAAGCTAGTGGACCCATAATGCGATCATGACATTCAAATACTGGAAGATAATCGATTCTTAGGTTGTTTTTGGTGTTTTGGGCCCCTTAAAAAGACATACCATCTCTTGAGGCCCATTGTGATGATTGACAGAACATTCATGAAAGGAAGGTACAGGGGAACTTTACTGACGGCCCTTGTTGCAGATGGAGAAAGCCATATCTTCCCACTTGCATTTGTAATTGTTGAGAGTGAAAATACAACAAGTTGGGCCTACTTTTTCGAGAAGTTTGGACACAATTTCTACGGGTTTGAAGCACAATTTGTTATCCTTTCCGATAGACACGGATGAATTCTTGCTTCAGTACCTAGAGTATTTCCTCAGTGTCCTACACATACTGTGCCTACCACATTGCAAATAACATCTCAACTAAGCTTGACTCTATAAAGAATTCATTCCAAAAGGCATCTTTTACTTTAACGACTCTAGAGTTTACTAGGGTTATGACTGAGATTAGGACATCAGATCCAGTGGGTTACAGATACATAATGAACGTTGACAAGAGGCACTGGACTTATGCTTATATTCCATTGAGTAGGTATGTGTCTACAGGTTTGGCGTTTACCATGGCATTTCTTTTCATTTGTAATATGCGTTTTGATCATTTACTTTAAATACCTTAATCTCTTATTTCAAATCCCTTATAGGTGTGACATTGTCTGCACAAATCATGTCGAGAGCTGGAATAACAAAATTCTATTTCGGAGATAGTTGCCTGCGCATGTATTCATTGAAGAAAATCGCACCATATGCATTGAGAAATCGTAAGATCATAGAGAGAAAACCAATAATAATCAGCATCCCATTACTGCATATGCTACAAACCTGACTAAAACAAAAAACACATTGAAGGCGCGTTTTTGACCCCAATCCAAACAAGCCCATTCCTATTTCAGATTCATAGTAACAGAAGAACCGATGTTGTTGATATTGATGTCCGTACATGCACCTACTACTGGTAGCAAACCATGGGTATACTTTGTGAGCACGTGATTCGCATTCTATACCATGTAACTGTCGATATAATACAACTTGCTTCTCCTATTTTTAGTAATGTATAATTTGGTGCCACATATAAACCTATCTGGATTCCTATCAGGGGACGAGAACAGTGGAATATATATTTTGCCGGATGACCCACGAGTTCTTGCACCTATCACAAAGGTTGTAGCAGGTCATCCTCGTAAGGTGAGGAAAAGGCCAAAAATGTTAGGCTTAACAACGGTGCAAAGGTATTGTGGCATATGCAGAATACATGGTCACAACAGTAGGTCATCTAGGGTGCTGCCTCTCTCTACAGACGATAATACTCGACCCACAAATCCGTCGTATATTTCTATGGACGATGGCCCAACGACGGTGTGGTGTCCAGTGATGGTGGAAGATGTACCAATTAGTGTGAGATGAACGGTGGGTACAACAGATGAAATTCGACAATGCATTGCCATTTTGTATCTAGCGATAAAGAATAATAGCTTATCTGACAAGAAGCCATATTTTTTGGTGGAAAGAGAAATCCACTTAGAGCAACTCCTAAAGTGCCTCACTACCTTGGTTTTTAAGTTGCCACGTCAGATTTTCAAGCTCCAACAGACTTGAATTTGAGTCTCAAAATCCAAGTCTCAGCCTTGGAATCCAAGACCGAGTCTTATATTTTTGAGTAGCGATTGGGCGCCCAAGTGTTGTGCGCCTGTTCTATTTTTAAACAGGCGCCTAAGTCTTAGGCGCCTAAGTTAAATTTTTATTTTAATTAGGCGCCCAAATCTTAGGCGCCTGTTGCACTGGCTAAAATCGTTAAAGCTTCCAAAACAAAATCATTTCTTCTCTTTATCACTTTAAAACCAAATCATTTCTCTCTCTTCACCACTTCAACAAAAACCAAATCCATTTGCACTGCAACTCACATTCACTCTATTGGGATTAAGGTTGATCTCTTAAGGTAAACTTTTGTTTAATTTTATTATATTTCTTTTAATTTTTTAGATGTTTATATTTTAGGGTTTTAAGTTTTTCATCTTGAATAATTCTTCATATATGCAAATTATTAGATGAGTTCTTCGAATGCAACGCAAGAGAATGATTCCACTACCGATAGTAATTTGAATCAATCCAACAATTTTGGACAACAACAACAAATCCCACCTAATTGGCTGCAATTCACTCATTCCCCTCAACCTCAATCATCTCAATCCCAACCTATTCAATCTTTTAACTCGCCTAACAATTGGGTACAATCCCCTTATCCGTTCATAGTACCCAATAATTGGGGACAACCCTCTCAATTCGCCATTCCCACTCAATTCCAACAACCTTCTTCATTTGCCAATTTTTCACAATCTCAATCATCTCAATCACATATTACTCAATCGGTTGACTTATCTCAATCCAAAGTCGCGGGGGTTGTTGATAGACAAAAAAGCAAAGGCAGACGTCGCTCGACCAAGACAACTACCAATGCAGGGGGGGTCTCAGTTGTTGAAATTGACGGGTATTCAAAACAAAAATCTTGCAAAAGCTTGGGTTCATGTTTTGGAGGATTAAATCAAAAGAAACAACCAACAACTTGATATTTTTTGGGAGTCGGTTTTGGATGCATTTCATAAATTTTGTCAAGAGGATGGTGAACGAGTTGAACGTACAGTTTCATCTTTAAAGAATCATTGGTCAAATATGAATCATGTTTGCAAGGTTTATGGGACTTGTTTGAAAAATGTAATGCAAGGTGCCATAAGTGGTATGCAACAATGAAATTTTGTAAGTAATTCAACATTTGTCATTATGAATTATAAATTCTTTTTACCAAAATTATATATTTTATTATTATTTTAACCTATTTTATAGGACGATGCCGCCAAAAGGATGTATAAGTACGTGGCAAAGGCAAATGGTCGTATAAAGAAGCTTATGAAGTTTTAAGTTCTCATCAATGTTGGAAAATATTGCAAGACCAACACCCGGACACGTTAGCTCGCAATGTGCGAATGAAACAAACATCAAATTCTAGCCTAAGAACGTCTACTTCGGCAACACCCGATGCACCCGTTAGCTCCAATAACGACTCTCCAGTACTTGTCACGGATGAGGAGACGGAACGTCCCGGCGGTATCAAAAGTGCTAAACAAAAGGAAAAGAATGAAAAAATACAAAATCTTCTCATTGAACGCCAAAATGTACTTATTAGTCATCTTGACCGAATGGAAAAAAAGAAAGAAGAGTATGTTGCTGAGAGATAAGAAGAAAGAAGAGAGAGATGCCCGTATAATGGAGTTAAGAAAAAGGAAGATAAAGGCCGTGGTGAATTTAGAAGCTCAATTTCAAGCCCAAAACGATCAAAAGGTGATGGCGATGAACATGTCTACTTTGGACGACACTCAAATGATTTATTGGGAGGCACAACGTAATGTGGTTATGGCGAGATTGTTTCAAGCTAATAATAATAACTAAGATGCTCTAGCTGAAGAATCTTATTTTGGAAGTTTGGTAGTATTTTAGTGATTCTTGTTTAAGAAGTTTGGTTGTACTTTGTTTAAAAACCTTGTTTAAGTTTGGTTGTACTTTATTTAAAAACCTTGTTTAAAAAATTTATCTGGATTTAAGAAGTTTGGTAATTTTAAATAATAGAATCTGTTTGAGAAATTTTAGTTTTTTAATTATTTGCTATTTGAATTTATATTGAAATTAAAATAATTTTTTTAAAAGAAATTTCATAAACTGCTTAGTTGAAATTACATAGAATTGAAATGAAGTTGCGTTTACATAAAAAATACAAATAATTGAAAATGCTAGTTGTTTCCCTGATGCTTCCATAAATGCTTAATGAGATCATTTCGAAGTATCTTATATTTATCCGAATTTGTCATCTTATCGTACTTCGCAATGTATTATTGTAAAGTGACTTCTTCCCGATTCAACTCAATTGGATTAGGGTCTACGAAAAAATGTTTGGTCAATAAGCTTACTCCGTACCTATTGCGTTCTTCCTCGACGATCATGTTATGCATAATTATACATGTTTGCATTATTTTGCGCAGGTTTTTGGGCGACCAACTTCTTGTCGGACCTTTCACAATTGCAAATCGAAATTGAAGCACACCGAAAGCTCGTTCAACGTCTTTTCGATATGACTCTTGTTGTTTGGCAAAATATTTCTCTACATTACCTCGGGGAAATTGTAAGGCTTGAACAAACGTTGCCCATTTCGGATATATACCATTCGCCAAGTAGTAGCCCATGTCGTATGGTTTTCCATCGACTTCAAAGTTGCAAGGTGGAAAACCACCAAGACAAAGATCTCGAAAGAGATGTGATTGATTAAGAACATTTACGTCGTTGTTGGAACTAGGCATTCCAAAAAAACAATGTCATATCCATAAATCAAAAGATGTCACCGCTTTTAAAATGATTGTTGGTATTTTCTTATGCCCCGTGTATTGACCCGCCCAAGCCGTGGGGCAATTTTTCCACTCCCAATGCATGCAATTCAAACTACCTCGCATGCTGGGAAATCCACGCTTCTCGGCAAAGTACAACAACAGTTGTATATCCTCCGGAGTTGGAAATCTCAAATACTCCGTATCGAATTGCTCGATCATCGCATTGCAAAATCTCGTAAGGGACTCAATGGCTGTGCTCTCTGCAACTCGAGAATATTCATCACAGTTGTCCGACAACACTCAATTTGCAAACATACGAAATACCACCGTAAGTTTTTGATAAGGCGATAAACCCAAAACATTTGCACAATTTCGCTTCTGAACGAAAAACTTGTCATAAGCAACCACCGCATTCAAAATACGATCGAAAAGTCCTTGGCTCATACGGAATCTTCGACGAAATTTTTCACTTCCGAATGTGTTTTGATCACGGAAGTAGTCGTGCATAAACAACTTATTCCAAAAAATACGTGAGCAATTTATGGTTTTATGCCAGACAACCAAACCAACACGAGTTCTTGAAGATTTTGCATCTTATAATTCTTCAATTTCATCTTGATTTCTCAATATCTCCATCTTAATCTCATCAATAACGTCGTCATCACTATAATCGGTTGAAGATTGCTCGATATTCTCTTCTTCGGATGAAGAATCGATGAAAACATCAAGAACCGCCTCGAAATTCATCACAACACTAAAATTGTAACTAAGAGAATATCAGAATTGGTTTTTGGATAATATGAGATGTGGGGATTGGCTTATAGATGTATTTCACAAATATAGTCGTTACGGACAAAATATAGCCGTTATTAACAAATATAGCCGTTGGGAGAAAACAAAAATTTACTCAGCGCAACAGGGGCCTAAGACATAGGCGCCTGATTGAAAAAAAAACAATCAGGCGCCTATGTCTTAGGCGCCTGTTGCGTTGAGTAATTTTTTTTCCTTGAAGCGTGTAAATTGCAATGAAAATAAAGAGGGATAGAAGACAACATCCATCAACACAATAGTATAATTTGTAAATTGTAAATTGCATAAGAATAAACAAAAAATTCCATTAAAATCAAAAGATTCCTTTACAGCACACTATTGTAATTTGGCTGAGTAATTTTTTTTTTCCTTGAAGCGTGTAAATTGCAATGAAAACAAAGAGGGATAGAAGACAACATCCATCAACACAATATTATAATTTTTAAAGTGTAAATTGCATAAGAATAAACAAAATATTCCATTAAAATAAAAGATCCCTTTACAACACACTATACAACACAAAACAAACGATCCCCGTCAACACCCATACAACACTAAACAAAAGATCCCCGGGTATGTCTTGATCGTCGGGGAGGAACGGCCCCACCTTCAGATGTTCTTCCCTGCGAACCCCTCCCACCTGAAGTCCCCGCTTGAGAAGTTCCCGCTTCATCTTCCCATTCGACTTTAATCCCCTGAAACATACAAAATGGGAATATCAATATGAATTAGAACGGAAAATATTAATTAAATGGAAAATATATTATAA
Organism: Kingdonia uniflora; assembly: GCA_014058105.1. Classification (NCBI taxonomy): domain Eukaryota; kingdom Viridiplantae; phylum Streptophyta; class Magnoliopsida; order Ranunculales; family Circaeasteraceae; genus Kingdonia; species Kingdonia uniflora. Next base: position 883,443 of record JACGCM010000003.1, read on the forward strand.
GATTCCTTTAAACAACTTACTTCTCCATCTAAATATTCATTCAATTGGGAAAGACGATCCTCTGCACGTCTCAAGTTCTCCGTCAATTGTGTAATACGACTCTCATCATGAAGGTGTCGAGCCTCCAAATCTAATGCCCTATTAAGTGTAAGCTTCCGCATACCCTCAGTCATAGCAAAAAAATTATATGCCATCCAAATGGATTCCTTTAATGCCCTATCACAGTAGACATCAAGATGATCCATCTTAATGCCCAAATCGCGCAGAAGACCTTTCATCCAAATGGATTCCTTTATTGCCTTAGTCACGGCCATATACTCTGCCTCGATAGTAGACAGTGCCACCGTTGACTGTAGCGTGGATCTCCAACTAATTGGCCCTCCAGCCAATGTAAATACATACCCGGTAGTAGACCGTCGTCTATCCAAGTCACCCATGTAGTTAGAATCCACATAACCTACACAGAACCGATCAGTCGAATTCTGTTTACAAAACTCCAAACCGATATCTACAGTACCTTTGATATACCGTAGAATCCATTTCACAACTCGCCAATGATCTCTACCCGGATCATGCATATATCGGCTAACCATACCAACCGTCTGTGAAATGTCTGGGCAAGTACATACCACAACATATATCAAGCTACCAACTACACTAGCATAAGGAACTTGACTCATATAATCACGTTCCTCATCCGTGTTTGGAGATATAGAAGCCTTAAGCTTAAAATGAGGAGCAAGAGGAGTACTTACAGATTTTGTGTTACCATCAATGCCAAATCTCTGAAGTACCTTCCTCATATACGAAGTCTGAGAGAGATACACCGTTCCATTCTCTCTATCTATATGAATCTCCATACCAAGAATCTTTTTTGCATCACCAAGATCCTTCATTTCAAATTCTTCACCCATTTGTTTTTTCAGCTTATCAATCTCGCTTTTGTGCTTACACGTAATAAACATATCATCCACATACAAAAGCAAGTAAATAAAGGACCTATCACGTAGCTTGCGTAAGTAGACACAATGGTCATAATGACTCCGCTTGTACTTCTGCCCAATCATAAACTTATCAAACTGTTTGTACCATTGCCTTGGAGACTGCTTTAAACTGTACAACGACCTTTTCAGCTTACACACAGTCTTCCTTCCCCACAACCGTAAACCCACTCAGCTGAGTCATATAGATCTCTTCTTTCAAATTCCCATGTAAGAACGTCGTCTTAACAACGAGTTGTTGCAACTCTAAATTGAATTGCGCTACTAAGGCCAATAGGATCCGTATGGAAGAATGTTTCACAACCGGAGAAAACACCTCATTGTAATCGATCCCTTCCCTTTGAGTGTAACCCTTGGCTACTAATCTCACCTTAAAGCGTATTTCATCATCAAGAGATCCATGTTTCTTAGTGTAAACCCATTTACAACCGATCGCTTTCTTTCCTTTTGGCAACTTCGAAAGTTCCCAAGTTCCATTTTTGAAAAGAGAGTACATCTCTTCCTTCATCGCTCCCTCCCAATGTTTAGCCTCAGAACCGTAAATAGCCCCCTTATAGGTAGTGGGAACATCCTCTTTAACAGCCAGAAGTGCATAGGCTACCATGGCCTTCACTTTTGGAAGCACCATATCCTTTGTAAGCCAACTCAGTTTGCTTACATCCCTCTTTGGTTTACTTTTTGCTATTGACTCCGCTACCGGAATCTCTTCATCCGTACTACCAAACGCTCCACCTCTATCCGTGTCTGTACCATTTGGAACATGTACTAATGGCCCATCACCCGTTGCCACACCGATAGATGACCCCTCCTAAGTACGGAACTCGCTGGCCAATGTGAAAACGTATCAATCTCCACCCGCTGTAATACTCCGCTGGTCATCTCCTCTGTGTGCCCAGAATCATGTGACTTCATCATAGAAGCCTCATCAAAAGTAACATTTCTGCTCATAATGATCTTTCGATCTCTCGTATCTTATAGCTTGTAACCTTTCACACCCTTCTTCTTACCCAGACAAAAGGACATTTCTTGCTTGCGGATCCAACTTACCATCCTTCACATGATAGTATGTCGGACACCCAAATATACGAAGAATATCATAATCTGTGGCACCGACCAAGCCTCTATTGGTGTTTTACCCTCAATTGCAGCCGAATGCGACCTATTAACGAGATAGTATGTATAAGTCAAAGCCTCATCCAAAAATGTCTTGCCCAACCCAGAATTGGACAACATACACTGAACCTTCTCTAGTAAAGTACGGTTCATATGCTCAGCTACCCCGTTTTGTTACGGTATTTCTATAACTGTGAAGTGTCGAACTATCCCCCCATCTCAACATACTTGCAAGAATGGATCACTAGTGTACTCCCCACCATTATCCGAACGGAGCGACTTGATCTTTCTGTCGGTCTGAGTCTCAATCAACTTCTTCCATGTCATAAATTTTTTAAGACTAAATCATTCCTCTTCATAGTATACACCCAAACTCACCTAGAAAAGTCATCCATAAAAGACACAAAGTAATGTTTCCCCCTAGCGATGCATTCTTGGAGGGACCCCAAACATTAGAGTGAACATAATCAAGAGTCCTACGAGTACTGTAAATTGCGGTGCCGAACTTAACTCTTGCCTGCTTGCCCAGAACGCAGTGTTCACAAAAATCCAATTTGTACATCTTGGCACCTTTCAAAAGCCTCCGGCTCGCGAGAGCTCTCAAAGAATTTTCTCTCGCATGCGCCAAACACTTGTGCCATAGCCGTGTCGTATCTTTATAAGTGGTCTCCTCTCTTCCCACGGTAGAAATCTCACCAAAAATAGCCATGCCATCCAAATAGTATAAGTTGTTACTTCTTTTGTGACCCTTCAATATCACCATGGCTCCCTTAAGAACCCTCTGTATCCCATTCTCAGACACAACCTTACAGCCTTAAGCTTCAAGTGTCCCCGTTGAGATAATGTTCTTACTCATTGTCGGAATAAACCGAACCTCATCAATCTCTTTAACCAACCCATTGTGCAACTTTAGTCGAATTGTACCTATCCCCATGATGCGACATGAATTTTCATTTCCCATTACCACCGCTCCATTTTCTAGTAATTTTAATATAGAAAAACATGCCCTTTGGGGACAAATATGATAAGTAGCACCCGAATCTAAAATCTATTCTTTTCTATCAATAATACATGCACTAGAAGTTATAGTAAAAGAGTAGTCAGAATCATTACCTCCCGTTTTCGTGTCCTGAGCCAAATTCACAGAATAACCCAATTTTCTTATTTTTTTCTTTTTGAACGCGGGACAATCAACCTTCTAATGTCTTGTTTCTTTGAAAAATACGCATTGGTCCTTAGTCAAATTATTCTAGTTTCCCCCATGACCTCTCAATTTCGATTGAGAGTTATTACAAAATGGCTTTTTCTTATCTGAGGATCTTCCCCGAATCGTTAGTACTTCGGATGTGGACTTGTCAGTCTCTCTTTTCTCTTTCCTACACTACTCGTGGTTAACTATGGCCGTAGTCACATCCGTGTACTTCAAGAACTTTTACCATAAGTAATTGTCGTAACGAAATGTTTGAATTCTTCTGGAAGTGAGTTCAAGAATAATAGAGCTTTATCTTCATCCCCAACTATCTCTTCAAGATTCGCTAAGTCGGCCAACAACTTAGTGAAGCCATTTAAATGCCCGGACATACTAATCCGCTAAATTTCTTTACCAAATTTGGCGGTACTAATCATCATAGTGAAGCGATAAAACTTCCTCTTCAAGTGGAGCCGATTTTGAATGTTCTTTACCAAATACTTCTCCTCTAATATCCGCCAATTTTTTTTGCGAAAGTCTCATTAATCACAAGGTATTAAATGTCTTGAGCAAGACAAGATTGAATTTGGCCGCAAGCTCTCTTATTCATCTTCTACCATACACTCTCCTCTATTTTATTTGACTTGTCCTCTAATACCTAGTCTAAGTCTTGCTGACTTAGGGCATCAATAACTTCGCATCTCCACATGCCAAAGTTATTTGTGCTGTTGAATTTTTCAACTTCAATTTTTTGCATTGTTGAACATCATCATCGTATTTCTTTTTGGGGCCAAAGAACTTGCTTCAACTTCATCTCCCATGTTTCCCCCAATTTTCATGAACTAACCAAATCAAAACCAAATAAAATTGAGAAACCCTAAGTTACCTCAAAATCGTACAACCGAGGAATCGACCTCGTTCTGACACCAATTGTTGAGCCGCAAGCCCGGAAGCCATAAACTTTAAGTTAATTTGGGTTAGTCACAAACAAGCACAAACAAAGAAACATACAATACCAAGTTTATAGTAGTTCGGAAAATTGCCTACGTCCACTTTCAAGAGAGAGAGAAAGAGTTTATTCAAGGTCCCAATTATAATCACTCAAGCCCAATTTTGGATTTCTCACTCAAGAAATCCCCCAAATGTTTTCACCAAAAGATTATCAAAAGGGTGACTCACAAAACACTTAGGTTTTCCTTTATATACTAGGGAAAACTTTTTACAATCGCTCAAATCTCGAGGGAAACAAGAGGTTTGAAAACCATAAAAAAATAGAATCCCCAGATTTCGTTCGAATGAAATAGGGAGTCGTTCGAACGAAAATTGTCCATGGGCCAAAATTCCAAGGGACTGAACATTGGTCGTTCAAATGAAATATCAAGTCATTCGAACAACTTGGACTCCTGGGCCAAAATTTAAGGGGGTTGTAAAACGGTCGTTTGAACGACTTTGGCAATAGACAACCCCACAGTTACTTGTATCTTCATTACTTGTATCTTCTTCCTGACAAAATAAGGAAATTACTACATCTATATGTTATGCACTTAATTAATAGATGTTAAAGCACCTCAAGAAGAGGTACCTCGTCTGCTTCCTCAGAATTCGATTTCTCCGAATCTTCTTCCTCAAAATCCTTCGCCTCTTCCTCAGAGTCGTCAGACTCCGATTTAATCACCTCTACAACCATATTGCCCCTTTCTTTTGATCATGAATTCACTTTCTCCACCACCTCATTATTGCACTTTCTCCTCTTCGACTTATGGTTGCCTGGGATCTCAGCAGAACTCTATCCGCTGTATTTATGCAGTAAAATCTTAGCAATCTCAAGTTGCATTTTATTTGTAATAGATAACTTTTTATTTAACAGTTTTTTGTTTGAGAAGCATCTAAGAATGACAAACACAACAGACATATATTACAAAAATAAATGAAGCAAATGATAAACTAACGACATAAATGACAATTGAATTAACTATAAAGAAGTACCTTTCCATGGTCGAATGCATTCTCATAATACATGATGTCTATGGCTTCATCAACAATGGGTATAGGTAGATCATCGTCTTTAGGGGTCATCAGAAAAGAAACCAAATTATCCGTATTCAGATTAGCCGTGATATCGTTGTCGTTGGGGATCACATTAATCCTCCACGCTCGGCACCACGGAAAAAAGTGCATCCTATCATGTATCATTTATGGTCCCAAGCCTGGTATGATTAGAGACGACCATAACATAAGTACCCACACACATCCTCTCAGATCATAAACAAATTTGTACTTTAATGGATCTGCTCATAAAGTTCTAAGCTCTGAAGAAGAAAATCATAAAGAACACGTCCCCAAGGAACGGCGTACTTACGCTCCACGTTATTTGAAAGAAGAAAAGTCTCAAGAACATAAAGTAGATTCGGCCCCTTCAAGTCATCTGCAAAAACAAAGAACAAAAGGTTACATATTACATGACAAAAGGTATTTGAGCAAGTACCAAATGACAAAATGGTCCTTAACATATATCAACAAAGTAAACAAATGAAAAAGTTAAGGTTAACAAATGATAACTTTTCACGATAAACAAATGACAACTTGGTAGAAAACAAATGACACACGTTGCCTGCAGTCTCGCGGGATTTCGTATACCCTTGACATTCTGCAATGTCATCACTGTTGATGATTTTCTTCTTACTAAAATACTTTTCCCCAAACTCCGAAATATAATGGGTATCTTGAAAATGCTAGTAGGAATGATATTCTTTCACACTATGACCAAGAATGAAAGAAACATCCAATAACCTAAACAATGAACTATCTCTCCGAATCTGAAATTCATACTACCAAAATGCTTTTCAAAGATGTTGCGAATGACACCATTTAGCATAGGTATCGGAGATATATCCATCAAAGAGGTGAAGCAACTATCTTCCATTTGCAGTTTTTCAAAGGGCCCTAACGCAGTGAAAAAGTATGACAAATGTTTGGCAGAGGAAAAATTCTCATAATCATTCTCTAACATTTAGGAAGACATTATATTGCAGTGCGGAGAGGGTTTTGATGTTTTCGTATGAGAAATGAGAATTTTTATAGCAAGGGAACCGTCCTAACTGCTTCAATATACATTAGTGGGGAGAATGCTTCGAGTTGCGTGCGTGGAACTGTTAGTTCAGTAAATGATAAAAGGTCAAAAAATACCTAATAAAAAGCATACATCCACAACCGCTTAAAGGCCATAATTCATAGCATCATAATAACATATGGATCGTCTCTAAATAAATAGGCACAAGGTAAAAATAAATAGATCGTAAAACTCCCAGTCTGTTTATCAGGGTATGGGATGAATGTCACACAGCATAGTGTACTAGCAACCACACATCCTAAATATATTTCCACACATGAATTAAGCACCCAGCAATCAAAGGATTGACTTCTGCTTTCCCAAAGAATATGGACTTTGGAAAGTTAATATTTCCACATTCATGTGACATAAACTCAATGGCTCAAAGTTTATAGTTCCAAACAAGAACAGTCTAAATTTCACAACATATCATCTATTCTTGATAACTTTTTGCCGGAAACGTGTTCTACGACACTTGCAAGACAAAGTGAACTAGCTTGGAGTTTGGACAAATATTACAAACTGGAATTTCTGCAAAATTAAAATTATGCATTGACCTACTCCAAATCTTCTAAGAAATAAATAATTCAAAAACAAAATAAGTGTTCATGTTCAATTCAGATGATTCAGCGACAAGCAAAGTAACTTGCACAAAGACACAAGGTGTTCAATAACCGAATCTCATTCACTTCTGCAGAAGAACCTAGCATTGACAAATCCAAGTCTTTTTTCCACAAAATGCTTCAATATTACGAGCTCTAAACCTTCCCCTCTGTACCTGCAATAGCAACATGACATAAATTTAGCCAAACAATCATCATAAAGTTCCACATTTTTGTGTGGCAGATCATGCATATAGGGTGATACATACATAGAACAGTGTCATAGTCCCTCAATTTATGCTTTCATTTAGTAGTATACACACGAGATCATGGCTTCAGAAAGCATATTTTGCAGTAGACCCACAAGTAAAAACACTTGAAAGTCATCAAGATTCTTGCTGAACATGTGTGGAAACAAATTAACAGTTGGGAGATGGATGCTTTTTTAAATTTAATTTCTAAGTGAAGGATATGGGTTGTTAAGTTGGAAAAGAGAGAATGATGGGAAAATTAAACAAAAAATAATTAAGAGTGTAGCTTCAGCAGTTCGTGTCTACCAGACGTCTAGTACACTTTTACCTCAATCCATTACTCATAAGCTTGACACTCATATAAGGAATTTCTGGTGGGGAAATACAAAGGATGAAAGGATGGAACTCCTAAAAAACATCACTACCTTGGGTAATGTAACTGCATCCAGAAACACGGAGGGTTGAACATAAAAAGCACATACTCTCAAAACATTATTCTTATGGGGAAATACACTTGAAAATTTCTTAAAGAATAACATTCTTTCATTTCTTCATTATTCAAGCAGAAATACTTTTGAGAATCTCCTTTCCTCCATGCTAAGAATCAATCTTTGGATTCAAGACTTTGGAAAGACATAATTACAGCCAGAGATGAACTTAAAGATCAAATAGGATGGACAGTTGGCAATTGTCAAGACATTCAAATATAGAAGGATAAACGGGTGCCTCTTTTAAGCAATTATCAACCAACTAAACCTTCTTCTGTCAACTCAAATCCAATGGGTAGCTCAACTCAAACATCCTATCTCTAATCAGTGGAATGTTCAACTGTTTCATCAGATCTTACCCTCTGAGGTGCACCATATACAAGCTATACCTCTTTCACCTCATAATAACATTGATAAACTTAGATGGCTATTTGAAAGAAATGGTATCTATACTGCTAAATCAACCTTTAGATATCTTGTCTCCAAATATCCCTCTTCTTCTCAACCTCAAAGAGAACAAAGAATTCCTAAAAGATGGTGGACTAGAATCTGGAAATTATCTCTCCCACATAACACAGCTTTTTCTGCGGAAACTGTTCAAACAGCTCCTACCATTTAAACATAAGCTTTGGACCAATCGCATTCATCCTGATTCGATTTGTTCTATTTGCAACAAGGCAGAGGTTACAATTTCTCATGCCATCTTTAAGTGTGAATGGTCAGCTCAGGTGTGGTATGCTTCTCAGTTCCAATTTATAATTAATATGGCAGGATTCAACCCTTGAAGAATCTTATTACAGTTGGAACAGCAAGTTTTTAAGAAGAAAGAATTTATTAAAGTGCTGTCACAACTCTTTGCCTTAGAAGCAGTCATGAAAGAACTATTGCACAACACACTATTGCACATATACTGCATGAAAGAACTACACTTCTCACATATAAGAACTTGAAGATGGTCAACATAGGGAGTTGAATAATAACCATAGGGATGCTGATGCAGTTATTAGAATTGTAATGCAAGTGAGAAATGACCTGTTAATTATGGAAGATGTCTCATGGAACCCTAGCAATAAAGAGGGAGGATCAGGGTTTGTTTGTATTAATCAAAATTCTGTTTGTATATTGGCAGGCACTCACATGTACATATGTGGAAGCACAGAAGAAGCAGAGGAGCGAGCTCTACAGGGGGCCCTCTCAGTAGTAGCTGACAAGCTGGGTGACAAGGAGATTTTGATAGTTGTTGATAACAAGAATATGATTTCATATATTCAAGATCCGATCCTTTGAGAGACAACTAATTTTTTGAATTCTTGTCTACAGCTTTGTAAAAACTTTAAGTCTGTTAGGTTTCTCTATGTGCCAAGAACTAGTAATATATTAGCACATAAACTTGCTGCTCTTGGCCAAAGTAACGATGCGTTATGTACTTTGGTTAGGATATACCACAGTGGGTAAAAAAATCGGTTGAACTGGTATTGTAATATTACATTATTGTTTGTAATAAACTACAAAATTGATCCCAGATTTGTTCGATTTCAAAAAAATGATCCTGAATTTAAGATTCAGAGAAATTCAGAAATTCATCTAAGAAATTAATCCCAGAACGTTTCTAGAGAGAGAAATGGATACACTCATAGAAAGAGACGAAAAACAACTAAAGAGAGAAAATCGCGTAAGAGAGAGGAAGACCTTCCACAAAGAGGAGAGATAGTACTAATGAGATTTGGTGTTTTTTTCCTTTTTGAACCTAGTGAGAGAAAATCATGTGGGAGGGAGGGAGGGAGAGGGAGAGAGAGAGAGAAAGATGCAAACATACTTAATGTGTGTGAGAGTATATTCTGCAGAGCTCTGTACGACCAAAGTTGGATAAAGTGGCAATCGAGAATCAAAACCAGACCATTTGGGATTTCAAAATCAAACAGAAGAAAGTCATGGTAAGGACTGTACTAGCCTACTGGACAATATCGGCCATCAACAGTGTAATGGCCTAATTTTGTAGTAGCTTAAAATAGCTCGAAATTAACTCTTACACCAAAATGTACCTGGAACAAGAATTAATATAACCCAATATAAAAATGACACAGTTGATTAGTGTGAAAACTTTTGAATAGGTGAAAACCACGACCTCTGTTTGAGGATTTAGTAACTGTAACTTTATTGCTTGAGGCTGATATTTGATTACAAGTTTTTTATCTCTTGAGATAGAAAAACTTGGTCTTGTAGTGTAAAATTCCTTTTCTCTCATTTCTCCTCTAGAACTTATCATTTTTATAGACCTCACTCTCAGTTCGTTATCGTGGGCACGTTCTCCTGAAAATGGGGCAGGTGGTAATTGAATGTATAACTGCTAGTTCGTGGGAGACATGTGTTTTTGACTTGTTCATATTTTCTATAGTGCTTAATCCACGTTCTTTATCAGTTCGTGGTCTAGGTGTCATTGCTGATTGTGTATGTCACGTGCATAATACGTGAGTCTAGTATTGAGGTAGCTCGAGTTTGGCATAGGTCGAGGGACAAGTCTCTACAATTGCCCCCTCGCAAGTAAAGGCACAAATGACTTTAGTTAAAAAACGTCTGGTGAATGTTTGTGTTTTTGGAATTTGGAAAGGTATACTGTAGAATTTGGAATGGTTTAGGACTTGTGACTTTTGTATTGAAGATTGGATTTGGCATTGATGGTGTTGGAAAGGACGGATGTATTTGGCTTTTGGGTTTCCCAGTAAGCGCTGCATTGAATGATGACTGCTTTGGAAATTCTTCCTTGCACTGAATGTTGTTCTTCTATAGATACTGTTGATACTAGATCATCGGTCATCCTTGTAAAAGTACTCTGTGTCTGGAAAACATTCTGTGAGGTTGTCTTCTATTGACAATGGTGACTACCAGATGCCAAGTATATGAAGCCAGGGTTCTTGCGGAAGTACAGAAGCTCCAGTTGCGATATTTTGGCAACCAACCTTTGGATTTGCTCACTTCCATACCTGTTCCTCCGACGTATCATGGGATGACGGATGAGGAAGCAGCAAAGGCTGAGAATGACTATTATCAGATGCGGCAGTTCCATCATGTGATCCTGTCAGGTGAGCAGCGCCGGGTTTGTCTTCATCTTCTTGCAGATGATGTTATTGATGAGGCGGATGAGAAAGCTGATGTATATCCCAGGAAGTATTGTCGTTATTCTGCGAGCGATTGGGCTTTGTAGGAGTTGATCCATTCTTCTTTATCTATCTTTCTGAGGTGGAGGAGGTTACGGAGGAAGAGACGGTGGTGGTGGTTACAGATTGGAAATATGCTTCTAGTCTTCGGATTGGAAATATGACTCTGTTACAATCATCTTTGATTTCTTGAAAGAGTTTTTCATACAGGAAATGCTTATGGTTTTAGAATGAAAGTACTGTTGATAGTTACTATATATTGTAACCTGTAGATCAATCTGTAGGAAATTTCTAATATATTGTATTATATGTAAAGTAAGTTGTAAGGAATTTTTGAGCTAATGAAAAAAATTTGTCGTAATTATGTATGAAGACACCGAAACTAGAAATTAGCATGGTGAATGTGACCGAGCTGAAAGTCGATGTGGATACATCGATCTAGAAATTAGCATGTTGAAAAAATATATGTGGAATGTACAAAACAATTAATTGCATCGAACTGAAAGTCTATGTGACCGAGCTTGAAACGAAAAATTCGATCTGTATGGATATGTGGGTAAAGCAGGTAAAACATTGTAATAGAGTTTGAGATTAGTTCACAAAATATAAGGTCGAATATCTCATATATGGTAAGCTCGCACTGAGAAGATGGAATCAAATAAAATTTAGCTGGATTTGAGGGTATGGAATTTTGGGATAAGGGGGATTTGATACGTATCATCCTATATGCCGAATTGGGGGGGATTTGACGTGATCACAATCGTTGGGTATAAATAAGTTGGAAATAGTAGTTTTAGGGAGGAAAGATGGTGAGGACTAGTTCTCAGAGAGCTCGGCATATTCCTCAGATTCGACAAGGAGAAGTTAGCAAAACTTAGTCAAAGATATTCTATTATTCGAGAAGATGTCACGTCTACAACTACATATCTCGACCCACTACAGTAGCCGTTATGCTTGGTCAAATAGAGCCGTTACAAGAAGATCCGCGAAGTTTGCCCACTGCCCACCAAAATAGGAAACCATTTATTTTTGTAACTTCTCGTATCCATTATAAATACGGGCAAAACATATGTTAATCCGACCCAAGATTCTACTATTCTTATCACTCACATCTTTATTATTCATCAGTAATGGTAATAACTAACACATATTGGATTTCATTACTAAATATTCCCGAGGTCGTGGTATTTCTCAGGTTTTACTGAGTTTCCACGTAAAATCTACTGTGTCGTAGTATCAGATTGCAATCTCCTTATAAAAATATTTGCGAGGTTTACCATCCGGAAAACACGCCATTACAATTGGCGCCATCTGCGGGAAAACTGTACTTTTTCTTTACCAACTTTGATTATAGACAGTCCCATAACAAATATGAACCTCAGAAGCGCCTCCAGTACTCAGAGGAACTACGAGGTTAATCCCGTACCCGCCTTTCTAGAAACCATTGATCTGCACAATACAGTGGTCGAACTACAAAAGCAGATGGAATTTAACAGGGTCTAGCGGCACGAAGATCAGCTAATTCATTCCCAAGCTTTTTAAGTTGAAAAAGATGAGAGGAGGAAAACCCTGGAACAACAGAGCCGAACCCATCAGAAAGAAATGGAACCTTGCGAAGACATCAGGATCGATTTACTGTCCATCAAACGTCACCACCCCAAGCCCGAAGTGATCATTGATCCAAAGCTACCCAGAGAGAGAACGTACCAAGAGAAGAACGAATTCGAATTTCTAGGTCTCGATCAAGTAACCCAGATAAAACTTCTCGACACTTTGGTCTTCATCAGCATCGACCACCCAAGGAAGTCGACGCACACGTCACCTGACCCCACCACCTCCTATGAGGCGACGGGTGAGAGAGCGGTTGGAACCCAAATGATAAGGAGACTTTGATCCTCAAGTTGCAGCCGCACCAAATGCTTTCAGTAGTTTATCATATTGGATAATCTGAACAATCGAATTCAGGCTATACATTCTTACAATCCTGGCCGAAGATCTGTTATAGATAGGATCGAAACAAACCCTATTTCCCCTCATCTCAAAGTTATGCCAATTCCAGACAACTTTCACATGCCAAAGTTTCATCAATATGCAAGACTCACTGATCTTTTCACCCACGTTCGCCACTTCAAAGCAGCAGTTGGCTTGTACTCAAAAATCGGTCACATGTTATGCCGGCTATTTAACATGAGCCTTAAAGAAGAACCTCTCCGATGGTTTCATACTATTCCCGAAGGTTCAATAACCAGTTTTAGCCAATTACAGTGACTTTTCGAGTCAAACTATGCGCATGCTAAGGAATGGGAAATAACAGTCGACCCATTATTCTTTTTTGAGCAAGGTGTAAAAGAAACCTTAGCTAGCTTTTACAAGTGTTTCCTGCAAGAAACGAGGAAGATTGGGAATTCATATCCCAAAATTATCGTACCAGTATTCACCTCTGCCCTCCATATCAATTCAAAAGTTTGAGAAGAGCTTACCCTACACAAACCCAAGACAGTAACAGAAATGATCGATGCTGTCAATAACTATATCAAACTAAAGCGGTCCAAGAAAGATAAAATGAATAACTCCTCAGTCATTCATACCAACGATGCGCTCTTATCGCCACACCCAAAACCAGCCAGTAATGTTGCTATTAAACAGCATGGACGGGCCACCGACAACATCAGGAAGAGAGACGGGAAAACGGATAGTCCCATCCCAGTCTTGCCTCCTATGACGACCACACTCTTCGCCATTTTACTAATAATAAGGGGAGATGACTTATTTCGAGAAGTACAAGCAATTCCTGATGTACCGAACGATCCCGTATACCAGTATCATAATGTCCATAGCCATGAGACTGACAATTGTTACTCTCTGATACGTATCTTTCATTGCATTCTCCACGCAGGGAGATTCCATGAGTACGTAGTTGATGTCCAGAAGTTTCTCGAAGAAGAGACGAAAAAGAAGGAAGTCGAACAAGAGCACGGATAAGGTTAAGCTCGCCATCTTTATATGATCAAAATTGAGAAGGGAAAGAAGTGAAAGAAAGATGACATAATCACATCCTGCTGTAAGATGACGTCGTCAAAAAAATCTGCAAAACTTCTACCCAGCTTATGCAAAGCCAAGCTTCCATATCACACTGTGACACTAACCATGTTAAATACCCTCATGATGATTCACTGGTCATAATGCTCAAAGTAGAACAGGACTACTTACACACGCTTCTTGTCGATACAGGAAGTGCAGCGGATGTATTATTTAAAAGAGGAATTGATGTTCTCGGTCGCAAGGATTCGGTTAAAGCTTCGACAACAACTATCACAGGGCTCAACGGTTACAAAGAACCAGCCTTGGGTGAGATCACGCCACCTGTAGAAGCAGGACCAGAAACTACCTTCGTCAAATTCATTATCATCAATGCCAAATCCAAATATTTAGGTATCTTAGGAAGAAGTTGGCTCCATTCTATTAAGGCAATACCATCTTCATATTATATGGCCTTACGTTTCCCAACGGATCACGGGGTCTATGAAATCAAAGGGAGTCAAGATGTAACACGAATGTGCAAAAATACCACCACAAACTCTCACATAACAAAACTTTTAAGGGCATAACAATTATAGAAGGAGCCACCTCCAACGTTCGAGCAACACGATACCGAAGCAGTTGAATCCATAAAAATCGATGGACCAGGAAGAAAGACCTTCATTGGCTCAAAACTATCACTAGAAGAAAAAGAAACCATGATGCAACTCTTAAAGAAAAATATCGACATCTTTGCATAGTTTTTCCAAGAGATACTAGGCATCGATCCATCGATTGCATGCCACAAGCTCAACCTCCTTCCAGACAGTAAAGCCGTTGTGCAGAAGCGTCGCAATTTAGCCCATCGTTTTTGAGAGGCAGGATATAATTAAGTATCTATTGCCGAAAGACGACCAAGAAAAAAACAATATTTGTTACGAAAAGAGGTCTCTACTGTTACACATTTATGCCTTTTGGATAAAATAACACAGAAGCCACTTACCAGCGACTTGTAACTCAAATGTTTAAAGATCACTTAGGAAAAATCATGGAGGTATATATCAACGATATGATCTGCAAAAGCTTAAAGCGGGAGGATCATTACAGCAATCTACAAACTATCTTCGACATCCTTCGTACTTACCGAATGAAACTAAACCCAAAAAAATGCCAATTTCATATTGTATTTGAGAAGTTTTTGGGACATCTGGTTAGTAAGAGGGGCATATAAATAAACCAGGCACAAATCAAAGCACTCATGGCAATGCCATCACTACGAACCAAAAAAGATGTACAAAAGCTTGCTGCCAAGATTGCAGTTCTTCACAGGTTCATCTCAAAGGCATTTGATCGATGCAAACTCTTTTACCTCCTTTGTGGGAATCCAAATCCAACGGCCAAGAAACATCCCAAAGAAATAATCTGGACCCCAAACTGTGAACTGGTTTTCCAAGATCTCAAAAGATATTTGAGGCGTCCTCCCATAATGTGTACCCCAGTTGATGCCGAAGTACTGACGATGTACTTATCAACAACAGTAGACTCAATCAGTTCCGTTCTTATTCGAAAAGATGAAGGAGTGAAAAAACTAATCTACTTCATCAGGAAAACGCTCATGCCGGCGGAAAAAAGATATATAACATCTGAAAAGCAGCTGCTAGCCTTGGTTTATAGTTCTTAAAAACTTTGACCATATTTCCAAGTACACCCAATCAAAGTCATCACCAAGTTCCCCCTCAAACTAGTACTTTCCAAAATGGAGAAGTCCCGAAGAGTACAACAATGGTCTATTATCCTAAGGGAATATGATATCTTTTTGAACCACAAATATCAATCAAAGGACAAGCAGTAGCGGATTTCCTGGCAGACTTCCCCGTCGAGGACCCTGAATGGGAAGAACTCGAAGATGTACTTGCCAATGACTCAATTACAGAGCCAGACACGTGGTCCAGAAGTATAGGATGAAGACTCTTTATTGATAGATCTTCAAGACCTAGAGGATCAAGGATTGGCATAGTTCTCGTTACACCATCCAATCACCGAATTGAAAAAGCTATCAAACTAAAATTTTAGGCGACAAACAATAAAACGGAGTACAAAGCTATCCTATATGGCCGTGAATTGAAATAGTTGTTTATGTGGACTCTCTGCTAGTGGCTAAACACTACAACAAGACATTCAAAACATCTGGCAAAATGGTTAGCTATGCTGTGCTAGTTGAAGAAAAAATGAATAAATTCAAGACAACAACAATTTCTTATCTTTCCAGAGCTGAAAACTGCCATGCTGATGTACTTGCATACATCGCCGTAATGGTTGAAGGCAGTGAGAAGAGAACCATAAAAATAGAGGTCCTAGAACATTTCAGTCTTGATACAAACTATTCCATTCACATCGAGGTTACCAAAGATGAAGATCCCGAAGATTGTAGAAAACCCTTTCTTACATACTTAAGCTCTAACATCCTACGAGACAACAAGGAAGAAGCTCGGTCCTTGTTAGCAAAATGTCAACGGTTTAAAGTCCAGAATTGGATTCTTGGATATTATACAGAATCACTGGGGGAGGACCGATCATCGAATGTATTTCACAACGAAAAACCCATATCAAATCAAGGAGCTTCACAAAGGGATATGCGCCGCACACGTCTCCACACGTCTCAGGTCGATCCCATGCACAACGAGCATTCACACAAGGGTTATACTGGCCAAAGATACGGCAAGATTATGAAGACTTTATCCGAAAATGTTATAAGTGGCAAATCCGCGCTCAAGACATCAGAAGCCCAACCCTCAATTTAAATGTCAGTTCGTGCTTGTAGCCACAAACTTCTTCACCTAATAGGTCGAAGCTGTACCACTTTGTCACACCGATGAAAACAAAGTAATCAAGTTCTTCTGGGAATACATCATCACTCGATTTGGCTGTCTACAAATGATACGATCCGATAATGGCAAGCAAATCATCAGTAGCAAAGTCCTCAAGTTCCTCCACAAATACAAGATCCAACTAACAACTTCGACACCCTATTATTCACAAGGAAATGGCCAAGCAAAGGCTATAAACAAAAGCAACAAGTCAGGGCTACGCAAGCGCCTCGATGAAAAGAAAGGAAGATGGGTGAAAAAGCTACTCAGCGTTTTGTGGGCATGCAGAACAACTCCTCGAACATCTACAGGTTGCATACCATTTATGTTGGTCTTTGATATCGAAGCTGTCATCCCTTCAGACCTCGATCTCCCAACTGCAAGAAGAAAGGTCACAGATGAAGAAAATGAACTTGGACTTTTATGTAATCTCAATTAGATCAATGAAACTCGAGATCAAGCAATCACACACTTGGGTGATACCACGACACTCTGCGAAAAGCTTATAACAAGAAAGTAAGAAAATAATAATTTGACATCGGCGGCCTTGTACTTCGGTGAATTCAAGACAGTACTCGACCTAAAATCTCTGGTAAATTATCAAAAAATTGGGAAGGACCTTATATCGTCAATAACAAGACTGACAATGGTAGCTACTGGTTAATGACTGAGAATGAAGTACAACTCGAGTTCCCATGGAACACAGCCCATCTAAAGATGTTTTACCGATAGAAGTTATAATGAATTTTTACTATCTAATAAAAGAATTTATTCTCCCACGTCATTCAATCATCTTTTTTACATGGGAGGGGTTTAGAGACACTCAAGTCTCAAACACTCAAGTCTCACTCAACCATAACCACTCATCTAATAGAAATGAGTGGCTCTCAAAATTTGGGATTTCCTATAAGGGAAATGAGGTGGAAAATTAGGGGGTCCTACCTGCCCCACTCTCTCTAGCTGGAAGACATTTCCCTCTCTTTTGAAAGAAATTTTGAATTTAAACAACCCATCACATATATCAGTCAAGTCTTTTTTTTTCTCTCTCTCATATCATATACTCTTTCTCTCTCATATCACAAAATCTTGCTTGCGATTTCTGCCATTAGAGGTGTGATTTCAGTTAAGAAAGGGAAGCGATTCTGCCATTTGAGCTAAAATTGATCTCTCCAAAGAACTCCTACACCCTTGCTGATAGTGTATTTACTCGACAGGTACTTTCTGACCCTTACTCGCCAGTAGTACACTTGGATGTTGTGAAATTTATTAGAATAATGGTATTCCCCCCAACTTAATCCCTGTGAAATTTGTTAGAAGACTGTAATCTCTTGTACAATTTCTCTTTAATTGATTACCTGCTGGTGGGTCCCATTCGAATTTGACAATTTAGTAAAATTATTTGCATAACACTGAAGTAAGACTAAATAATTATCGGATACGACAATATCAGTAGTGTGATCCTCAAATACACTACTATAATTGTTGAACTCGACAATATTGCATATGAATGTAATATTCACAGTAATTATATTATCGAACTCGAGAATATTATATATGACTGTTGGAGACACAATATCTGAATTGTCGAACTCGATAATATTACATATGAATCGTTCAAGTACAGTAACTAAATTGTCGAACTCGACAATATTACTCTGCAGAGTCAACAGAGATGGTGAAGATGAGGTCTCAGAGTAGTCGGGAGGCTGCTTCTCACCGTATTAAGCAGTTGTATAATGAACTAGTGATGTGTTATTTTAGTTCGGTTAATTTGAATGGTCCACCATTGCTGCCGCGTGAGGCGAGCTACGAAGGAATGTGCGAGGCTGAGGCGACGTTGTGGAGGGAGGATTTCCATTTGCATTGTCAGATGCAGACGGTCATCCTGCATCCAATGGCGAGGAGAACAACTCTTATTGCCCAGGCCAGGGAACTCGTTAGGAAGGAAGGCTTTGATTCTGTCGGTACAATTTAGGATTTGCTGATTAGGTATTCTTGTTGTAATGTTGTTGGCATGTACATGTAATAAAGTAGCTGTAGTATTCAGCAAGTGATGAATAAATTTTGTATGGTACAATAAGTTCTTGTGTGCGATTGTATACATCTTGTATTCTGTCTTTTGTAGTATGTGATGTAATTATGAAATTAACATACGTTGGACTTGAATTGTGTTTGGTTTGCGATATTTTGATCTCCCCAATTACTTTACTTACAACTCACAATAATTTCTTTTATGTGTGAACTTCTCATTCAGATTGACAATGGAAGACTTCGTCGATGAAAATTGGTCAAAAGTTATTGGTGAGGAGTCCCCAGAAAGGTGTAAAAATGAACGTATTGTAGACCCATTTTTGGCGGAATCCCCATACGAGGGTCAACATTTTGATACTGTAGAGGATGCACGTCTGTGGTATGAACGATATGGAAGAGGGCAGGGTTTTACTACCAAGATACGTAATTCTACTAAGCGTCTAAGATCGGATGATATTGGCAGAGGCCACTTTTGTTTTATGAGCAATGGCTTTTCAAAGAAAAACCTTGGGAATCCAGAGAGTATTGACGTAGCTGGCAACAAAAGATTATCTGATAAGTATGGGTGAAAAGAAATAATGAACATAAATTGGAATACCAAAATAGGCAAATATGTCGTCACAAGGTTCACGGATATCCATAACCATAAACTAGTATCTCCATAGAATCAACATCAGATGAAGGTTAACAGATTCTTTCCTGAAGCAGCAAAAAACCTTACAGCGGCATTTGAGTTCCACAATATTCCGGTCAGCAAGGTCCTGACATTATTCCCAGATAGAACCTTTAGCAAACGGGATTGTTACAACCACAACGCCAAAGTAAATAAGGAACGACTAGTCAGAGGAGATTCACAAACCGCGTTAGAGTGGATTAGGAAGAAACAAACTACAGATCCGATGTTTTATTTTGACATAGAATTAGATGAGAAGGACCGAGCACTAATTTTTTTTTGGATCGATGGACATTCAAGGTGCGCATATGAAGCATTTGGAGATGTCGTCACCTTCGATACTACATACCGGACGAATGTGTACAAGATGCCCTTTGCTCCGTTTGCAAGAATCAACAACCACTACCAAACAATTCAATACGAATGTGCTCTGCTAAGAAATGAGCAAGAAAACATATTTCTATGGTTGTTCCATACTTGGCTGAAGGCAATGAACTATAAACACCCTGTGTCAATTATCACCGATCAAGATGTAGTTATGGCCGCGGCTATTCCCAAGGTAAAGGAGTATTTGGACACTTATTGCTCGAGTTACAGTTGTTAACTGGAGTATATTGCTAATTTTTCATTATCAATAGTGTTGAAATCGACAATATTCGACAATTGTTACTCTAGTTACAATTGCCGAATTCGACAATAATTACTAGCATAACTCCAATCCAATTACACTTTTAAATTGTCGAATTCGACAATATCATATAATATTCAGAGACACTTTCATTCTAAGTTCTGGTTTATTTCCAGGTCTTCCCCAACACCAAACATTGATTTTGTCTATGGCACATCATAAACAAATTTCTTGAGAAAATCGACCATGTTTATCGGGAACCATCTACATTCAAAGAAGATATCGATTCGATAATGCATAACACATATGAGGCTGTAGAGTTTGAAACCAAGTGGATGAACCTAATGAAGAAACATAAATTGGATGATAACGTTTGGATGCAAGAAATCTTCAATATTAGACAAAGATGGATACCGTTATGGAATAGGGAGACCTTCTTTACAGGGATGATCAGTACAGGACGGAGTGAGTCCACAAACAACTTCTTTAATGGTTGGTTGCCAATAACAACTGGGTTGTACAGTTTTGTGACCAAGAAAGTACAGAAGACTTTGCATCAGAACATAGATATCGTCAAGTTGGACCTCATCAAGCTCTACTGAAAGATGCTGCAAAGATTTACATCAGAATAATGTTCCGCAAACTTCAGGATCAATTTGACCAGGTTGTTCTCTTCGTTGCAATAGAAAGACACGTAGAATGCAACGTTCGGCAACTTACGGTAAAGTCCCATAGTGGTCGTGCCGAGTCATTTGAGCTAAAAATAGACTTAGAGAAGCTAACTGGTAATTGTGGATACAAGTTGTTTGAGTATGTTGGACTCCCATGTTGTCACCTCTTGAAGGTTTTCTCAAAATACGACATTCTCAAAATACCAAAGGCTTTCATTATGACAAGGTAGACGATTAGTGCAAACAAATTTTCAAGGTCGTATGATGAAAGTCAGCTAGAAGGAGATAACTTACGACATGCCTTACGCCATAGCCACCTATCGCTTCGTGTATCAAACTTATTTAAAAGGGTCTCGAAGATGAAAGAAAGTTTTGATTTTGCGGTTTTGAAGCTAGACGAGCTTGAGTCTTACCTTCAAAACTACGATGACGTTTTAACACAGATAGATGCATCACAACAAAACATCTCAACTTCTGTCGCAGATTCTCTGGTGTCTTGAACTATGATTTTAAACCCTCTCGTGGTTCAAAGAAAAGGTCGGGCGAAGATTGATCACAAGAAAGGGGAAAGATGGAAGGGGGGAATGGAAGAGGCTGTTATGAAGAAGAAGAGAGCATGCAAAAGTTATGGAGTATTCGACAACCATGACAAACAGACATGCCAACTTCTCAAAATGATGATAGCAGAATCAAGTAAGTATATATTCAACACTATGCAAATACGAAACCTTCTGCGTGATTTTTCTATAATGTGTTCCATATTTACAATAATTTGTTCCATGTAGGAGACATCAATAATGGGGAATCTATTCAGCCGTTGGACTCAAATTCCGACAAGCACAACATCTGGGAAAACAGAAGGAGTTTACGCTCATTGACTAATAAATATGTATTGATTATTATTGAGAAATTAGTATGTTGATTCAACATTATATTTGCTTTGTAAATAAAATTTACGACAATAGCACTGCCGTATTTCACGGAGAAAATATTAATGAATTATTTGCAGTTTAAGGATTGTGTTGCTTTATGCACCCTCACCCTCTATGAATTTGTATATTGTTGAAAATACTGCCTTAAATTGTCTATTTCGACAATATTATATACCTAGAAAACTAACTTCCCATTGTAATATTGTCGGGTTCGACAATATTACAAATGCATAATTTGAAATATACTACTACAATTGTCGAAATCGACAATATTGTACATTGTAAGTAACCATATATACTAAAGTATTGTCGAAATCGACACAATTTCAATTTTTAGAGACACTCAAGTTTACTGTTAAAATATTCTTCAGAGGCAAAATGTATATTTTGAAGAGGTGTGAGTTAAAAATGTGATTCATATGACATAACAAAAATTTATATACTACAAAAATAAATCAACAATAGAGTGTTCTACCAAAAATTATATACTGTGATAAACATTGATGTAACATAACTGTCATATACAAAGATTTGGTCGACAACCCTATTTGATTGTCGACAAACCCACAACAACCTTGTCATTAACTATATACCCCTGACACTTGTACTCTCAAAGTAATGCCTTGAAGTTTCTTACTCTCACATCAAAATACCTAGTCAGTTGTTCTTTCATAAAACCCAGAGGAATTTCCAGATTTACATGACTGTAGAAAATAGTAGAAAATGGAGGTATTGGTGCATCGAACCTTGGAAACAAGCGAACGAAATGGTTGTCCGCCCCCAAACCAAACCACCAATACTTACTAGTATCCATAACTAGGTTTGGGAACCTCTCCTCATTTGAAGTAGTATTTCTTTTACATGCCCAAAACAGGGATAAGAATGTATATACTTCTCTGTGGCTAATGAAAACCACAACCTTCTCATAGTAGGTGGCTAGTAAATGCGCCAGATGCCTATACTCCACATGTAGATGACCATAAGAACATGCCTGTAACAAAATTTGGTACGCGTTCTCCCCGTCTGCAGTGAATTGTATACCCAATGTTTGGCTGAAGATACTCTTCCAGAATTCGGGGTCCTTGCAAAAAAAGGTCTTCAATGATTTCATTACATCTGGGAATCTATGTTGGCTATGGTGCTGAATCGCAGCGGTAACCCTAAAACGAGAATTGTTATCACTGATTTCGACACTACGAACATTTACAAGATATTTTGCCCACGGTTTGAATAAAAGTTCTTACATCTTCTTCTTCTTAGCCATTTTCTCCCTCCTAGTAATGACAACATTTTCAAGGGTTACCACCGTGGAAACCAAGTCTTCTTGATAATCTCCATTGGGGCTTTGCTGTGCTATTGTGAAGAATCTTTCATTCTGCTCAAAAAGTTCTTCAAAGGTTGGTCCCCCCATGTCTCCCATTCCTTCACTTACGAGTACCTTCTTCAATGTTTGATGCCAAACCTCTTGCAACAAGTCCTCATATTATAACAGATAGTAATATTAGAGCAATATTGTCGAATTTGACAATATTGTGTATCCATAATTCCAATTACAGTGCCATAATTATCGAACTCGACAATTATATATTGTCTAAGTGGAAATATATATTACCAATATTGTCGAATTCGACAATATGAAGATAGTAATCGTCAAATTCGACAACTATGACTTCAAACCATGCATTAAACAGAACAATCTCAAAAAGGTACAAGAGTTAGAAATATGTCATACCCATTCATTGCTATCTACTTCCAAAGTCTTCTTCATCTCTTCTGTCGCTGAAAAAAAAACTCTAATATTAGGATAAATAGACTTGGTATGTACATGAATATTATCTAAATTGTCGAGTTCGACAATATTTATCATGCACAACTCAAAATAAAATTCCTAATTATCGAATTCGACAATATTCAATTTTAATAACATGATTTTGAAACCATGCATTACACAGAGCAATCTTAAATATGTACAAGAGTTAGGAATAAAATATACCCATTCACTGTTATTTGCTCATAAAGACTTCATCCTCTCTTCAGCATTAACCAACTTCTGTCGCTGTAAAAATATTTAACATTAGAATAAACATTAAAATCAGCATTCCATATAATTCAGAAGGATGGGCGGGGAAGTTTACGAGATGGTTAGCTTCCTCCGTATATCTCGCTGCTTCTTTCTTATACTTGGATGTCCAAATCATTATCTGTTCCAAATGCATAAAGGAGATAAGCTATATAACTCCAGTTTATTTAAATGTAATTTTGGGTACTACATTTGATTTTAAGCAGGGGTAAACCAATATTGAGCATGGAATCCAAAATGAATACTACATCTAATTTTGGATAATAAAAAACAAACTCCATTCCACTAACTAAAAAATTCGTACACAAAAATAAGTTTAAATTTACTATTATCAAACACCAACTCAAATTCACTAAATAAAAAGGTCATACACAAAATGAACCCCCAAAATGAAACTTAAATTTACTATTATCAATTCACTAAATTCGTACACAAAATTAAGTTTTAATTCATTATTATCAAACACAAACTCTAATTCACTAACTTCAATTAATTTCATTCATTTCGAATGATTTACAAAATTTTCTTTCGCAATCAACTTTTTCTTAATATTCTCATGTGCAGCCAACAAGTCCTCATACTTTTTTGCTAGGGTTGTGTCTGGCACGGGCTGATATGATTGTGGCATAGCAAGCTGTTCAAAATATGAGCACAAGAACAATGTTACCAGACTTACAAATAAGTGACAAATAATTAAACATTATTAAATTTTGGTAAACTCACAGGTGTAGCTAGAGGAAGTTGCATGTCTATCTGCTCTATAAAAATTGTATTAACCGCTTTTAGTGACTTGATCTCTTTACACTGTACACATTGGGGATAAAATGATCACGCCAGATGCAAGAATAATTAATGGAAGACTATAAGTAATTAGGGGTTAAAGACACTGAACACTATTACCTTTGTATTAAACTCATTACCTTTTTATTTAACTCAAAAGATAAGCTTTGATTACAGTCTTCAAGGTCAGATTTTAATTTTAGCTCTGCCTCAAAACTTGTATTTTTTTCTTCCAAATTTTTGCACTCCAATATCTACAAACATAAATTTGACAAGGGAAATCAGGATTTTGACAAAAACAAACAATAGATGTAATAATGACATCTGCCTAAGACTTTACCTTCGCATCTAACTGCCTTGGCAGATCTGCGAACTCTAGTGCACATTGTTCGTCAACTACACGCTTTAGTTCAATCTCCGTATTCATTTGTTCAATGGTTTCTTTAAGCATATCACATTCACTTGTCTAAAGTTAAATTGACATAAAACATTTATATTAGTTTTTGTGTTTTTGTCGAAATCGACAATAATATTATGTAATTGTCGAGTTCGACAATAATACATATATATGATTTCAAAATAACTGTTAAAATTGTCGGAAAATTACCGAATTCGACAATTTATATTTGTTCACTTACACATGCACTGTAATAATTGTCGAACTCTTCAATTACTTATACTAATAACTATAGATAAAAACTAACATTATGCACAACTAAAAATAGATATGACTGACCTTCTCTTTGAGGGCCTCTCTTAGATTTATATTGGCTTCAAACTCCTCTTTATCCTCCTTGAGCTTTTGAAGCTGGTCATTTAGTGTTGTGATTTGCTGGCCATTTAGGTTTATATTTGGAGACCGACTAGAGTGCTCATAATGCTACAAAAATAGTAATTCAAGTAAACAAAATATTAGACACTAAAAAGTTTGAAGTGTAAATAATATAATGGAAGTTAGATAAAAATAGTGTTAACCTGTACTAACCGATGCATCATATTGTTCAGTAATATCTTCAGATTGGTGCACGGGGGTGTCACCATGCTCATTGACACTGGCAGGCTTTCTTTAATGAATTCCATAATCATCTGCAACTAGGTCAACAGTAATTGGACAGATCGTAGTCCACGAGACAGAGGCAAACCACTCCAAGTATGCCTTTGTACATACTAGAGGTCCCTATTGTACCCTCCGCCCCCTATCAGCTTTCTTCAAAACGAACTCCTTCCACTTTTGACTAGAGAAACAATCAACCCACTCATACTTAGGGCTGAATTTCCTCGCCACTTTTGCGTTTCATAGGTCGGAAACCTCTGTCAATAGTCGCTTTGTGGGGATGCCTTGTTCCCGATTGAACTGCCGCACAACCCTATTTCGGTAGTAGGGCTGAACATAATTTGGACTTGCCAATTCCCCATAAAAAAAGTTGACCTCCTTGAATGCATGTGGGGAATCCTTTTTATCTCTGTATGGGTCCCATACAACCTACATGAAAAATAAATCAAATTTATTTTGCACCATTAAGTTAAGAAAAATTTTCCACTAGGCCTGAGAAGAATTTAGCAACATTGTCGAATTCGACAATATTGTAGTGGATCAGATAATCTTGAGATAGAATATTGTCGAAATCGACAATTTCTCATGTTCATTTCGACAATGTTGTATATTCACTTTCAAAGGAAATTGAATAGTTGTTAAAATCGACAATATTAGATGTACTTAATAAATATACTTAATCAATATTGTCGATTTCGACAATGTTGTATATTCACTTTCAAAGGAAATTAAATAATTGTCGAATTCGACAATATTAGATTTACTTAGTAGATATACTTAATCAATATTTTCAAATTCGACAATTTTAAAGTAGTAAAAGGGTAATGAACTTACATCCTCCAGTTTGCAGTTGTCCGATGCCTCCCTAAAATTGAGCAAAACTGTACCACCATAACTATCCGTAACTGATACGTCCTATTTCCAATAAGTACAGTGATCGTATGCATCGGAGTTCATCTCCTTGGGGATCCCACCAAGCTTTGGGAAATGTAAAAATATCCATGACTACATGTATATAGATAAACAAAATAAAATTAATAGAGGTTGAAGCCATATCTAAAAAATAGTTACATAAATGAGTTCAGAATCACCTCGAGTAGCGTGGTACAACATGCGAATTGTCTCGCATCATCTCGAGATGTTGTACCCAGATTGTAATACATGTGGGCCAGAACTGCTGATCCCCATGACCACTTCTTTGCCATTTTGTCCTTGGCAAACAGGACAAGGTAGCGTGCGCTGACGTCTGTTGCCTTTTTCGTGGGAAATAAAAAAGGCCCAAGGACATACAACATATATGTACGAACAATAGACCTCAATGTTAGCCATTTCTTCATCTTGGCAACTACAGCGGTACCGTCACTGAGAACCTTCTCTAACTTGTATGCATAGTGAGACTTAAGTTTCTTCAGTGACAATGAATTCCTAGCACCCCCAGCTTTTAAAGATTTAAAAACATTTAAGTCCTGCAGAAGGTTGTCTCGAAAACCTCAAGAATCGCCGGGAATCACCAGGTACCACCAATGACCGTGGCATCACCATCTGCAGGCAACCCAACTAATTGCTCTACATCATCTAGAGTTGGAGTCATCTCGCCCCATTTGAAGTGGAAAGTATTAGTTTTCGGCTGCCAATGCTCGACAAAAGCAGAAATGAGGGTAAAGTTGTAATAATTATAGGATATGACCCCAATCCTATCCAAACCCTTCAACTTTTCAAAATCTTGGACCACTTGTAATTCCTTTCTAAGGTCCCACGTAGACTGGTGATGATGAACATGAATGGGAAGCTTCTCCTAAACAATAATAGCGATTATGTCAACAAAATGTAACTATAAATAATAGGAATAAGATAACATAATTAAAGAAGAGATTTCATTAAATAATATACTTGCCCTAGCGCGATCAACCACGCTCTATGGAATCTGAAGCTCGTCAGTAGGCTTTTATCACTAAGGCCTACGTCTTCGTTGCTTGTAGCCTCCTCACCTTCAGAATACCCCCCAAAAATAGAAATATTTTCATCAAAATCAGGGCAAACATTTGGGAGTGGTGGTTGAGCTCCCAAACCAGGTTGAGCAAACTCAGTCTCAAATTCTGAACCCTGAGGAATATTCACACCTTTGGCAGACACAGTTAGAATATTTACACCTTCACTAACACCCTCATTTGTATTATCAACAGCGTTTGGAGGAACGACTGTGCTTCGGCCAATAGTCTTTCTCTTTCTCTTATATGTAACTAGATCTCCTTCTATAGCCAACTCTCTTTTTCTTCTATTGGAAGCGGTCAGAGGCACATTTTCATTTATTGTGTACCTGAACAGAATTTATTACTCAAAAGATTAGTATAATTGCACTTGGTAATTGTCGAGTTCGACAATATTATGTAAACATAAGTCCAATTGCAGTTGGTAAATTGTCGAATTCGACAATACTCTATTTTAATAGCTACAAGTTATATGTAACTATTGTCGAATTCGAAATTTTAGACTTATAAGCAAGTATAATCAAAAAATTATGTGAACCATGTGAATTTCATAATTGTTGAATTCGACAATATTATGTAACCTAACAACATTTGCACTGCTAAATTGTCGAATTTGACAATACTAAATGTGGAAGATATGATCGCCAAGGTCAATAGTTATGTCCACCTGGAAAGGATGATGTCCGAAAGGCATAAATCTACTAAATATATCTTAACCACAAAAGGTCCATCCACAGATCGAAGTACTGAACCAAAGGAGGATCAGGGCGATCAAAATTGTTATAAGGGAAAGGCAGTTCACTAACCAAACTGGTCCTCCCTAGGATGAATGTTTAAATCTCCATAATTTTTTCAATCCTCTCCAAGGATAAGCTATACCACCCCTCTCGACCATTAGAACCAATCGAGAATTGATTATACTGCATGTATCACAAGGTAAATTACCATTATATTGGCAACTGCCATACTTTACAGAGGTTGCTGGAGTTCATTTTCAAGGAGTGACGAATGTTTGAATACATTATCAACCTAGAATCATACAAGGATGGCAACTATAGGAAGCTGCTTAAAATCGTTCAGGTCGAAGATCAAGCTAAGGAGAAACATATCTACCACATGTACCACAACAGCATGATCGAAATCCATCAGATCACAAACTCTTACTGATTTAAACGCAAGAGACTATCAGAATGTTGTGATCTCACACCTCAAGACAAAGAATGCTGATTTAAACGCAAGAGACTATCAGAATGCTGTGATCTCACACCTCAAGACAAAGAAGCCAAGCTTCTACCTGAGTCGAGCAATCGCCGGCTTGGGGTCTCATTCAATGATTACAACATTAGTCATGTAAAATTTCCATATCATGATGCATTAGTCATAATGCTCAAGATGAAGAAATATGTCATGCATATAATGATGAATGATACTGGAAGCGGTATCGAGATTCTCTTTAAGAGCACAATCGAACAGATGGGATTGGCCTATCAAGTTATTCCGAACGACAACAATATCAGTAGAGAAAATGGTTCTAAAGAAGGGCAAGTAGACAAGATCATCATACCTATTACCGCAGGACCAGCCACTATCTACGTCATCTTCTACGTCATCAATGCCAAATCTTATTATCTCAAGATTATGGGCCTCTGCTAGATTCACAACATGGAAGTAATCGCTTCCGCCTATTATCAAGCAACCTACTTCAAACACAATGATGGTATCTATAAAATCAAGGGTAATCGAAAGCTTTCTCGAGCTTGCAAAAATACCATCTGAGCCATTCTAGATACCTATGAAAGATACACTATATAACAATTACAGAGAGCTGATCATCTTGATGATCAGCCTTCAATATAAGAGCCTATAGAATACGTTAATATCGATGGACCTAGCAGAGGTACTTTTATCAGTACCAAGCTATTCCAGCACGATAAGGATGGTCTCATTCAGTTCTTACGACTAAATAGAGACAATTTTGTGTGGACTTTATAAGAGATGCCTGGGGTCGATCCGGCCAAGGTATGTCACAAATTGGCCATCAATATCAATGCCACGACGGCCAAATAAAAGCAGCGGTGACTATCACCTCGCCTTCGAGCTAAAGTTAACATGGAGATTTAGTAATTTGTCAAAGTAAGATTTATTCGAGAAGCCAAATATCTAGATTGGATATCCAACATCGCCGTTATCCCAAAGAAGAATGAAAAAGTCTGAGTTATTGTAGACTTCACAGATCTAAACAAATAGACTCTGAAGGACAGTTTCCCTCTTCCCAGTATCCATCAAATCCTTAATTTCAAAATAGGTTACGAATTCCTATCTATGATGGACACTGCTTCTAGATACAATCAGATTCTATACTTTGAAGGAGATCAAGAAAAGACCACTTTCATCAATGAAATAGGACTTTATTGTAACATTTCATGCCCTTCGGACTCAAAAATGTAGGCATGACTTACCAACGGTTGATGACTACTATGTTCAAAGTACATCTTGGGAAAGTCGTGGAAGTCTATATTGATGATCTCCTGTGCAAGAGCATACAGTCAATCAACCACATTACAGATCTTAGCACAATATTCAGCATTATTTGATCTCACAGGATGCGACTTAATCCTAATAAGTGTCATTTTGGAGTACATTCAGGCCGATTCCTCGGCCATCTTATCAGCAAGAAAGGGATTGAGGCCGATCTAGATCAAATTCAAGCTCTCCTCAACATGCCATCTCCAAAGAAGATGAAAGACGTACAGAACTTATCGGCAAGATTGCCGCTATCAACTGATTCGTTTTAAAATCCTCAGATTACTGTTGTTTGCTGTTCCTTCTACTCCGCGGTTGTACCAAACGAGGAAAATTTCAGCCAAATGCAGAGATACAATGGACATCAGAATACAAAGTAGCTTTTTAGGATCTCAAAACCTATTTGGGTAAGTCTTCCATAATGAGTACCCTGGTAGATAATGAGGAACTAGTCATCTACCTAGTAGTTATAAATACTTCAATCAGCTCGGGTCTCATTTGACTTGAAGGAAAAATTGAGAAGCCCGTCAACTCAAGCAAAAACAAAGTATTCTAAAATTGAAAGACTTTTTCTGACTCTTGTTTACAGTTTACAGAAACTTAAACACTACTTCCAAGCTCACTCAGTCAAAGTCATGACAAACTACCCACTCTGGGAAGTTTTACCCAAAAATGAGAAATCTAAAAGAGTACAAGAATGGTCAATCAGTTTGGGAGAACATGATATCAAGTTCGAACAACATCATTTCAAAAAGGGTCAGGCCGTTACCGATTTTTTTCTTGGATTTTCCAGTAGAAGATCATGAGTGGGAGGAGTACGATCCTGACCTTGTAGAAGAAATTACAGAAGATCCACCCACCAGAGTATTAGATGAGCGAGCTGAATGGATTACAATAAGAGGGTAGAGACTTCTTACAAATAGATTAGCAGGACCCGTAGGGTCAAATATTTGACGGGCGAGCTGAATTGATTACAAGGAAAGGGTAGAGATTTCTTACAAATAGATCAGCAGGACCCGTAGGGTCAGGGTGGAGAGTTCTTACTAATGAATCAATCCGCTTAGATTTTGAAGCCTCCAACAATGTCACCGAATAAGAGGCCCTCATTCATAGACTTGACCTCGCACTTGAGCTCAGCATCCCAAAACTCTCAGTCTATATAGATTCACTACTCATTATCCACCATTACTCTGAGCAATATAAGAAGAATGGTAAGATGATCGAATACCCAACCCACGCTACAGATAGGATGAGCAAGTTTGCGTAAGAAACTTTTAATTATCTTGCTCGAGGTGAAAATAGACAAGCCGATTCCTTGGCTTATCTAGTTGGGGTCTTAAGAACAGAAGCTTGATATCTCCAAATTGAAATAATATCAACCCCCAGCAATGAACGCATTTCTGTATGCATGATTAACACTGGGGGCGATAAAGGGGAAGACGATGATTGGCGAAATCCCTTCCTTGCCTACCTTGGTACCGACAACGAATGTAAATGACCCCTTCCAGCATATCCAAAGGAGCACCGACAGCTGATCGATAACTCAAAGTACTACAAAAATAAAAATAGTTTTTTATACTGTCAATCAGTCACGGGGCCTTACCACAAGTGCCTCTCCACAAAGAAAGCAGACGAGATTCTTAAAGATTTACATGAAGGAACAAGTGCCCCTGCGCTCGAACTTCATGCAAGCAAGGTATTTTGGCCATTCAAATGATGGGCGCTAGATCTTGTCGGCGAATTTCCTAACTCTTCAGGTAACCACCGATACCTACTCGTAGCTGCAGATTATTTTACAAAATGGGTAGAAGCAGTTCCCATCTGTCGAACCTGAGAAGAAGAGGTCATCTTTTTTTATCTAGGAATACATCATTACTCGGTTCAGATGCCCCCACCTAATTTGTATGAATAATGGGCTACAATTCGTTGGAGAAAAATTTGTAACTTTCCTTAACAAACACAATATCATCTACTCACCATCCAAACCCTACTACCCTCAAGGCAATGGCCAAGCCAAAATTACCAATAATACCATCGTTGATTGATTCAAGAAGAGGCTTCACTTATAGAAAAAAGGAAATTGGGTACGAGAGCTTCTGCATATCTTATGGGCATTCCATACCACTCCATGTCAATTAATCGGTTGTACCCCATTCCTCCTCGCCTATGGGATTGAAGCCATCATTCCAACAGAATACTATCATCTAGTCAAAGATCAAGAGCTTACTGACACGCTATCGCCAGCCTAGGTTGATATCACTATTTGTTGGCCAATTCGTTCAACAAACGAGTAAGAAGCCATACTTTCCAAATCGGCGATCTCGTCCTCCGCGAGATCCCTCAACA
This sequence comes from Kingdonia uniflora, assembly GCA_014058105.1. NCBI lineage: Eukaryota > Viridiplantae > Streptophyta > Magnoliopsida > Ranunculales > Circaeasteraceae > Kingdonia > Kingdonia uniflora. The sequence goes on from JACGCM010000003.1 coordinate 915,942, forward strand.
TAGTAAAGAGCCACATACCGGGAAACTAGCAGAAAATTGGGAGGGTTTATTTCTTATCACTGGTCTCACTGGCCGAGGATCATGTTACCTCATGACCGAAGAGGGAGTTCATATCTCTAATCCTTATAATACTGGGCGACTGAAATGGTACTATCTTTAAGTCCCTCACTACTCCATTTCAAATTCTCATTTTTTTCATTCCAAAAGTGAGATTTTTATCTTCATACAATGTACATCCTTTTCTATGCAATGAAAACTTCCAGGTTTTTTCCCACTCGACTCCCTACTTATGTAGACAATACATAGATTAAAGCATAGATAAAACAAGCTTTCAATCGGCTTCTATTCTGATTAAAGCAAAGGTAAAACTAGCTTTGATCGACTCTATTATACTCCGCAATTAAAACAAAGGTAATACTAGTTTTCAATCAATGAACTCTACCAGATATAAGATAAAACAAAGGTAAAACTAGCTTTCATCTCTCAATATGGCTGTTACATTTATACTCCGCGATTAAAATAAAGGTAATACTAGTTTTCAATCAAGGCACTATACAAGACATAAGATAAAGTAAAGGTAAAGCTAGCTTTCATATCTCTATATGGCTACGATATTATACTCTTCGATTAAAACAAAGATAATACTAGCTTTCAATCAAGAAACTCTACAAGTCATAAGATAAAGCAAAGGTAAAACTAGCTTTCAACTCTCAATATGGCTGTGACATTTATACTCTGCAATTAAAACAAAGGTAATACTAGTTTTCAATCAAGGAACTCTACTAGACATAAGATAAAGCAAAGGTAAAGCTAGTTTTTATCTCTCAATATGGCTGCGACATTTATACTTTAGGATCAAAATGAAGGTAATACAAGTTTTCAATCAAAGAACTCTACCAGATACAAGATAAGACAAAGGTAAAACTAGCTTTCATCTCTCAATATGTCTACGGCAGATATTTTTTTAGGTTACATATATAGGCACTCCAAATGATCATTTTCTGCTGCTGGGAGGTCAGCTGCACTTTCCCTTACAGCAGTAGGACGATCAGCCATAAATTTGCGAGCTTGAGCAATTACAACAATCCTGCCTTGCCCTACCAATTCAGTAGGTCGATAACCTAACTCCATTTCCATAGAGTTTATATAGTTCCCTTGATCTACTTTAGCTCTGCAAATGCATCCTCTACCCGACAAATAGTCGTTCAAGGTAATCCTCTCTAACTTGAGCCTTCTAATCTCTTATACAAAATAGGCGCTCACTTCTATTAACATCTCTGAGTGCGATGCCTTTGGCATAATCATTTGTAAAAATTTTATTTGGTCGCTTGAAGGCGTTCTTTCAACCTCTTATACTGTGCTTCTTGCCATTCCATGTGACTATTTGTACTGGACATAAATTTGATGCTTTCCTTTGCCTTCTTATCAGCTTTAACTGATTCAGCCTGGTTCATTGCCCTCAATTCTGCCACCTGAGCACAAAATTCCTTAAGCTCCCTGTCTTTACTTGTACTTAGCCCAGCGGGAGAGTTCTTTAATAACTCATCTTCTTTTTTAATCAAAATCTTCTTACCTATGATAATACGCTCTCACCCTTGTTCCTTGGCAAGAACAACGTTCAACTTACTTTGGCACTCCCTTAACCGCTCAATCCCTTTTTTGCACTTGACCTTGAATTTGAGCAACTTTTCCCTCTAGCTCTTTTATTCGAGCTGATAGGCTAACTACATCCCCTTGAACAAGGGATATTAACATTACCTTTATTCTTCCTCGAGTGCTCTCCGGCTTCAGCATTTTTGGTTTGTAAATTGGCCTGAGCCAAATTGATCTTCAATTGTGTCACCCTCTCATTCAATTCATCACATTTCCATTACACCAACTAAAACTGTATATCTTTAACAGGCAAAGCTATAGTCAACTGCTCAATCACAACTTCAGAGTTAGATAGCTCATCTCGAGCTCCCTTCAGCTCGCTATCTTTCTCAACCATTTTCTTCTTCAATAGCTCCAGTTAGCTTTTGGTACTTACAAGATTAGCTCGAGCCTGCCCCTGTTCGGTCGCTTTGCTGATCATAGGTCCTTCAAACTAGCCACAAAATGGTGTAACTCTTTCTCTAATGTTTCTAACGCCTGTATACGGTATGGAGCTGTGTCAGCATCCCTACTCTTTACCATCAGTGCCTTATTCTAGCTTTTGAGTTTTGCTGCCTTTTCTTTTGCCTTCGTGAGCTCTTTTTTCCCTTTACTAGTTTCAGCATCATTCTCCTCGATCTTCTGGGTGAGGTCATCTACAGTTTGAGTTGCCTCAACAAACTTGAAATGTACCTTTACATGTTGATCTTCCTAATTTTTGTTTGCCTCTCTCATTCTATCAAATTCCGCCACACATTCTTGGTTACATTAGCGTGCCATTTCTTCGCTCAAGCGAGCTGACTCCAATTCGACCTACACATCACAGATATAATATATCAAGTTCGATTTAGAATACTCAGCCAATGTATACAACTTATTTTTAGCAGAATTTTTATTTCTTGATATCTACTGTGTGAAACTACTTATAAACTTAAGGTCGAAGTATGATCTCAAATTGATGAACAATAGCATATGCTCCCAATTTCAAGGTACACATTTTTAATATTCAAAAACATTTTCAATACTTTGATAATTTTTGTACACAATTGATTGCCATTGTCCCTAAACTGTTAACAATTTTTGGTCTATCTCTGAACTCTAATTTTTACTTTGTAGCTCTAAAGCAATGAAGAATACAAGTCAAATATTTCTTGCTTTTTTATAACCTGTAGCTCCGCTTGTGAAGACAACAAGGACGCTGAGGCATCTTTCTCCTTAGGGAGCCTATTTTCTATATCTTTTATTCTGAGGCGCAATTCCTTAAGTTCCTCAACCCTCCTCTTTTTTCACCTCCTTCGACCTCACCATTTCTTGTAGCTCCAAAGGTCAAGCCACGCTTCAGCATCTTCTTCTTTGGAAACACCCAAGCTAGCTTTCTCGACGTAGTAGACTCTGGCATATCTACGAAGTCTACTCTTGAGGCCTTGGGCAGGACCACTCGTCTCTCTCAATCAGCCCCCCTATTCTTGTTGCCACCAACTCCAGTCATTAGCCTCATTGCTTGGGACTTTTGAACTTTCTCAGACCTGTTGTTAGCTTGCTTCTTCCTACTAATGCCAAGTTCTTTCAGCATAACCTCGAGGTCGATCCCTTCCTGAGCAACAGTGCTTACCAAGGACGTCTTTTTCTTCACTTCGACGAAGGACCTGTCAATCCGTAACACATTATCATAAACAGTACAACATTCCATTTCAACATTTCAAATATTATTCTTCATGTATTGTTATACTTACTTTGTTTCACAGTTTAACATAGAAGTTTCATGGGTTCTTCATCATCTCTCTGAAGGCAATCACCCCTTACCATATCATATTATCATTCCATATTCGACCTGCTGAATTTAGATCAAAGAAAAGAGGCCGAGTCAAACTCATAAAAAAGTATGCCCCAACACTTGCAGAAAAGTTTTTTACCCCATAAAACTGCAAGACATCTTTAAGGGATATCCTCTTCTTAACCTCATCCTCCTCCCACAACTTATTCAAAAATTTATAGACATTTATTACCTCCCATATGTTCTTGTTCAACTGAACAGGACATACCCCAATGATGTTCATAATCCCTTTCACAAGATTTCTAAGGGGATAACAACCCGTACTACAACTGAGATAGTTAACACAAAAAACCTTCTCCTAAGTTGCCCTGGACAAATCCATCATAATACTCCAAGGAGAACAATTTGTCTAAACCCCTATCTAGTTTCTCCTTCTCCAAATCTGCTAATAGAAAGAAGTGTTCCTCCTCAGATCCTATAATACAAGTCCTAAAATGCCTACCAGCATATTCTATAAAATTACATAAGCTTTGACTTTGAAAAACTCTCTAAACACATCAAAATTCAGAGGATAGGAAACCAATTATCCAGGGAAATTTGGAAATTGAATAACTCCTACTTTATCCTCCTTATTAGATATTATACTCTCAGACTCTGTTGATCGACTAGAGGCCAACGCTTCATTAACAGATGAAGTCTCCATATCAAGTACAACTCTACAGATGAGGTTTGATCCTACACAACACTCCTCACGATTCGACCTACATACAGGTCAAGGTATTCTATCATTATCCTTACATATACATCACCCACATACATATATCTTTCATATCTAATTTTTGCAAATATATCAAACATATTTTTCTAGACTGCTGTAAATAGTAATTTTTAAGATTTGCATACCACAAAAATGGATTTTTAACAAAAACATATTCAAAGTATCACAAATCATCTACTAATCATCCATATCAGAATATGAATTTAATGCAGCGCCAAATCCTTCCCTCACAATGTTCCTCTATAACCACCTTCGTGACTCAATCTCTACAACTCTCTCTCGCTTTGATTGTTGATCACTCTTGATGAATTTCTTATGAAATTTTCTGCTATTTTTTCTCTTTCCTCTCTCGCTGCTCTTTAGGTTTTTAGAAGTTGAGAAACGTTTGAATGAAGAAGACGAAGTATTATTTATATTTTCTCTTTCTAACTGCTGGCAGCTATTGGGCCTCACACGAGCCGTCCTCGGTTTTGGAACCGAGGCATCCCTTCCACAATTAATGTCAGACATCTTACACCTTTCTGGTGAAGATACATTCCCATCATTGCCCCCTGCCCTCTATTTTAATATATTTTCATCTCTCTTTTCCAAATCTTCCTCTGACCTCCCCATACTCATGATGACTCAACACTCACACGTAATTAAACTTTCCCTGGTTCTTCAACAGAGACAAAATCAAAAGTTGCCTGTTTTTTCTACTTTTTGCTTCTTTTATTTATAGAAATACTGACGTCATTTCCAAAGCTCCCAACATTTCAAAAATATTCAAATTCATTTTTCATAACAGTCACAAATAATATTCGCAACAATAGAGGACAGATTCAAGCTTCTTCCTTATTACATTTCTTTAAACAATTATTCGAACTCATATAATTACATATAAGTGTACCGCCCCTCACTATATTTACTTTATTCTCATTACATTCTCATTACAATTCACTCCCACAAATATAATGTCACACCCCAAAATCCAATAATCGGTAGCTAGACCAATTACAATCATTCGGGATGTGCAGGTTGGGGAATCCAACCGATTCACTCCCACAAACAACTGAGCCATAGACAAGTTCAGGCTCAGTCATTCAAATAAGCATCATAGAGCAAATGAAGAACTAAGCGGAAGCAAAAGATATATAAATATCAACTGAGAATAATAGATACAACAATATCCGAATAATATACAGTATCAAAAACTAAAGTACCACAATAAGAACTAATACCGGAGTAGAATCTGTAACAGCCGAAACCGGCACCAACACAGCTGAAATCCTCAGCAAAACCTGCAACAACATGCCACTGAAAGGGGGGAAATGCGAGAGTGAGCAAAACCACGGCTCACTAACTCCCAAAAATTGCTAAACAATTAAACCAACCCATGAGATGAATAATATGAAAATAAGATATAATGTTTGTTGATAATAAAAATAATATATACCAAGTCTGCCATAGATATCTAATAGAGAAGTACAATAAACCTAATAAATCTATCAAGCTACAAGCCTGAAGCCAAGAGTAATACCAATACTATAAACTACTCTTCAAATACTGCTGAAGCCTACAGCGCCACGCGCAACCACAAAACCAATGGATGAAATAACCCATAAACAACTCCATCCAGAGAGACTAAGCACCAACAATATCCTTAAAAACTAATATGAAACTCATAAGGAACTACAACTTGCTAACCATCTGATCTCAGAAAGCAAATAACAAACAAGAGTAAGCAAACCACGCCCCCCTCTAACCCAACCAGGCTAAACAACCACACTGATAAAGTTGATTCTATAAAGAAGAGGAAAGGAAGAAGGAGATGAGGAATGTGGAAGTTGCGGTAATAGTAAGCGACGATTAATGGAGAATATGCAGAAGTGTTATGACATGATATGATAAGATAAAATGAATCGAGATAATCCCATAATTATTCCAAATGTTGGATTATTTGATAAACTAAATCCCTAATGATAAATGTTGAGAATGGATAACTGAAGAAATGAAGCTTACCTTAAAGAGATCTTAGTTGGATACAATGGGTATGATTAGGTTACCAGCTCGACCACCCTGAAGGATTTACACACGGAGCCAGCGTCCGAAACAGTGTTTACAATTCCAAGGGATTTCAACCTCACAGAGGACAAAGACGGGGACCAAATTAAGCTATCTCATACCATCCCATACTCCCAAAGGGTAATAGATATGATAGCGTCTAGCCCGACCTCACCCACTTATTTTAACCCGATATAGGAATCCTAGGTCCTATCGAGGGTCAGTCGATGCAGAGCTTTATTATGTATCCTGACCTCATCAAGGTAAGAAGAATAGATTATGATCTACGGATGCGAATGGATCCTAAAAGACTAAAACACAACGGCCGCTAACACGGCAAGTACACATAGGATAACCACCTGCCAAGGAGAGTGGCAAACAATCCTAACACAGATGCAAACAGTGACTCACCAGTCACAACATCCAAACAACATCAGTCTCTAAGATCTCCTAACCAACATGAATACTATCAAGTATTAGGGTATCATAACTGTCAATACAGACTAGTACACACGGGATAACCTACCAGCCTCCAACCAGATAGCCAACAATCCCCAAGAATAGAGCTGCAACCTAACTCCTCATCTATTATACAAATTAATAGTGGCTACACCACAAACAGCCCGTACATTCATATAACAGCCGAACCAAACCACTCGTGTCAAGATACAAGCTAGGTATCCTAAACAAACCACCAACAATTCCATATAGATAATACAGCGACGCTGAATCTTCGAAACCTCAATAACTGAGAATAGTTATTTATAACTAACCATACCCTACCAGGTTCTATCTAGTAACTAACTCACAATTATCGCGAGTTTTACTAACTTATCAAACCCTTAACCACTCATGCCAATAGTGTAGTAAACAGACAACCCGTAGGTGTCCTAAACAATAAATCATATACTAACCTAATCACAGTCTAAACATAATAAACTAAACATTTCTATAACTCACAAATTAGCATAATGATCTAGTTATTTAGGAAGATAAAACTCGCCTGATCAAAACCATGCTCGAATCAGCAACACAAACTGTAACAAAACCTACAATCACACCACGCATCCGCTGCGCCACTCTGATCACCCACAATCCACCAAATAAACGCTGATACAAACCCAAACAATCACCAACACCGAACACCCAAATCTTCCAGCAATCACAAACCAACAATCAACCCAATACCTGCGATAATAACAAATACCACAAACCCCAATCACCAACAATGCAAATCCAAAAAAATCCCTACAATCACAAACCCTAAAATCATTAGGGTTCCACAGAAACTGAAATCAAATCAACCACAAATGAGAGGAATGGGGAAAATACTCACCGAAGGAAGAGCGACTGATCACGGCAAGGAATAGCGAAGAATCGGCGAGCGAGGATATGAGAGAGGATTCTAATTTGGAGAGAGAGGGTGAGAGAGCGAGTGAGTGTAAACGAGAGAGAGAATGAAATGAAATGGGTAATAAAGCCCTAAAAACACAACACTCATCTCGAGAAAGATCAATGGACAAGAATCGCGAAGAAAAGACCCAACTGGTCGCCAAAACATGCCTCTGTTCGAACATAAGACATCTCTGTTCGAATAGAATGAAGCAGAATGAAACATTTTCGAACAGAGCAAGGTTTGTTCGAATAGAATGATGTAGAAAGAGTTATTCAAATAGAAAAAGTTTGTTCGAATAGAACTGAATAGAAATAGCCCAGAACTCCAAAAATAAAATATTCTCTCCCACGGAAGCTGGAGAAAACCTAAGACCGATCCGCCACGGATCACACACCACACAACCACCAACAATAACAATAATACACCAACAACGTGCCCCCTCCATCAAACCAACCACGGGCACCCAAAAACCATAACAACAAACACGCCCACCATCGAGCTAACCACAGGCTCCACCAAACCAACCACAGCTCCTAAAATCATAACTCTACCTCCTTTGTCCAACAACAACAAAAACCACATAACCAATGGAATACCACACACGACAATGGAAAATAAAATAAGGATGCCTAATAGCATATAGTAATAATACTAGGAAAAATCCGGGTCACTACATATAATTACACCTGAAACATCCTAATTGTCCTGGAGAGCCATACCTGAATAGTTTGCCTCCAGTAATCCTCACATCTTCCAACTCGATCTCTTCTTTAGCAATTAGTCTCACAGCCTCCTTTCGAGCTAAAAACTCTATAATCACTTCCCAGAATAGCACTTCATAGAAGCAACGTTTGTACTCAAGTTCCCTACCCATTCAGCCTAAACCTTCAAACTAGCACTCGGTCACTGGCAGGTTAACATCATAGTCTAACAAGCCAAAAATCTATTCCTACACTTCAGCTATCTTTATTGCCAGCCGCCCCTCAGCGGTATAACAAATTCTATCAGATTGAGTCTACACCATTTATATTCTTTCTTACCTGTTTAAAGCTCATTTTCCCATATTTATATAGTTTTTTGGATTGCTACGAATCCCCCACAGTTCGTAATTATATTATACTCTTTCAAAATAGAAACCCTACTATCTTGAGAATAATTATTTAAGCTTATCTCTTCACATCAACCTCAATGAATTTGGCCTAGTCTATCTCAACCTTACACATTTATTTCTTCATGTCGACCTCCAATAAATTAGAACGGTCTCCATCAGCTCAAATTCCCTATTCTTATATATCCTAAAACTTCTACAGTTATCACTCTCCCCAAAAAAAATTCTAAGTCATTCAGTTCAAAAGCAAATTCTGACACATCTTTTGAACACCAACATATTTTTACAGCACGATTACTATAATTTATGTTGCAGTTCTAATCTCATACATTACATTATCTATTCATAAATCTTCAAATTATTCATAGCTTAATTTCAAGAGTTATTCTATATATCAACGCAAATTTTGAATAACCAAATTTTATTAAGCTTGAATATAAATTACAGGTACTTTACAAATATCAAATCTTTCAGGTACTTTACAGATAAAAAGTCTTTCAAGTACTCTGAAATTAGGTACTTTACAAATAATATGTTTTTTAGGTACTTTAAAGATAACAAGTCTTTCAGGTACTCCGAAACAACAAATCATTCAGCTCATCTGACTTCAGTGATGTTTCACTCAAAGAATCTTCTGAAGCAAAGCAGGTATTGGAAGTCACCAGATGTCTTTCTCCCTTCACACAATCTTACTCTGACCAGAAACTAGGAAGTCTGAACATGAAAGTAGAAGACTCAGTGCTTGAACCAACTCATAGAAGGTCTTCTTAGAGCCAAGAAATGATGATGGTGCAGAAGCAGACTTTCATTCTCTTTCTTCCTTCTCCACTACCACCGTCACCCCCTCTATAACTACCACTGCCGCAGAGTTGGTAGAGATAAAGAGGGTCCGACCTTATAATCTAATCCTACACAAAACATCAGTGCAACTGACCCGCAGTTACACCAACCCCCATATTTGTCTCCTCAACCTTATCTTCTACAAGGATACGGAGAAAACTCCAAAATTGCTCGCCTATTAAGACAATGTAATAAAATCTCTACATACAGTAAAAATCTTCCTCAGCTTCAACTGCTTCTTCTTCTGACATACCCTGATACGTCGGTGGAACAGGAATAGGGGTGGGCATCTCCAAGGACTGATCTCTAAAATATCTCAACTTCAACTTTTGAATCACAACAAAAACTCTTTCTTTGTAATCTATTTTCTAGGTCTTTGCCATCGTCAATAATACTTTCAGAGAATTTTAAAATAAACAACGTACTTTGCCACAATCCTCGGTACAGGTACAATTTATATAACCCTCATATTTAATGTGTATGCACGTTTCCCAAGTGTCATTATTCAAAATAGATGAAACCCTTAAAAACCCAAGCATCCCGTACATCAATATTTCCATCACTATTCAATGCACAAATATCCCCCCATAAAAATATACATTTCCCATACAGTCAAATTCACATCAATACTTCCTTCATTTCAAACTTCCAAAACTCGTATACCCATATACCCGTAAATTCTTTCTCAACCAAAGCTACTCGTGACTTTGGTTGCGGGGGGGGGGGGGGGGGTGATTGTAGAGACCTATCCTTCGATCTAACCCAATTAGAGCTATTTCCAGTTCGAACTACTGCCATATCAGACTTACGTATTCCACATGTGACATAAATAGTCAGCATTGACACCTACGCTACTTACCTCATTGTTCGGAGAACATGCTTCAGCACGATAAAGAACTGTGGAGAGGACATATATAAAGAAAAGGTTCCAAAAGAGACAAGGACCCCAGAAAAAATATATGAGAAATCACCATGAAAACTATATTTTCTAGATTCTTAAAACATCAAACTTCTTATTTACAAGATCCAGTATTTCTAGTTTGAGAGATCACTTGTAATAAGATATCAGCCTCAAACAATAAAAGTCACTATTATAAAAACCTTCAACTCGTGGTCGTGGTTTTTTTACCCATTCGGAGGTTTTCTACGCTAAATTACCTGTGTCATTTATTATTAGTTTTGGTCACAGAAATATTGGTGTAAGAGCTAATTTTGTGCCATTTTGAGCTTAGGAATTAGGCCATTGCACCCACTATGTCTGGTAGTGTTCTCGCAGATGTTTTTCTGTTCCCTATCCCTCGGGCATTCCAGAAGAGAACTGTCATACCCCCAACAGAACAAATAAAAGCTATCAATACTCAAATATTTTAAAACATAAATAAATAATACCAACGACATACATGCAAAATTTTAATGCTTACCAAGTTATTCTTCTAATTCATCATTCTCATCTTCGCCTTTGTCTTCAACTTCACAGATAGGTCCAAAATTTTGTAATTTATCATATGTTATACGAATAGCTAACTTAAAAGGTTTCAATGACAGTCTTAGGATTTGCAACAGCTAGACCCTTACAGCATATAGAAATTTATCGTTCTTCCGCCGCCGCATATTAATTTTTTTAAAATATATAAGCAAAAGATGTTGAAATTATATATTTATACCTACGTCCAAGATTTTACACACAAACGCCAACATTCAAGCATCCCATACTTTAGACAAACGTTGGGAAATAGTTCCCAAAGTTTATCATTAACGTTAGAAGTCTAGCGTCATAGTTCCAGTCATTGTACTTTTTGAGTTTCTAAATCCTATGCCACTGTCGCTAAGACATTGGTACTTCCTATATTAGCTAATACAATTCAGAGTTCATTTATAATAAACAGAAACGTCTAACATCAAGCACCACAATTGAAGATTAACTATTACGACTTGTTTATCTTGTATAAAATTAAATATAAATCGAAGTTACCTTAAAAACCAAAATAAATATAGATTGGCAATGTCTTACCGATTTAAATAACTCCTCATGGATATCTTTATCTCCTTCCTAAATATGAATCGATTGGGGTGCAAATGTACAGTACTTTAAATTTATGAGATGGGGGTAAGTTAGTTCAAGGTACCACTCCAAATAGTTTGGGACCGGGTTCAAAGGTCACAAAATGGGTATACTACGCCTATTAGATGATAAAACATAACTAGAGCAACTTATGAATTGGTATTCTACAAAATTATACATCACCTTGAGCTCATGAGGGGAACTACCGATCGACTCCCTCCATGGTACAGGAGGGGTTCAAGGATAGGTTGTATCCTATCAACTGATTAAGAAACCTACTAGGTTAGTTCCAGACCACAATTTTAATGCAAGTCAAACAACCGGTGTAGGCCGCGATCAGGTGGAACTTCCCATCTGTATTCCAGAGTTCAGAGTACGGATCCCAATTCATCTAAAAAATGTGCATATGTAAATAATTTCAGCCAGCCCTTTGCTCTAACCAACTGAGCTACCAGAGACTCAAGTATGAAAAAAAAAAAAAAAAAAGGCAGGGTAAATCTATCTATATACATAGATAAAGGAACCAAGTAGCATTTAAAACATTCACAACTAATTTATAATAACAAATTAACACATACATCTTCCAACGTTAGATCATCTAACATTTCTTGCATCTTTTTGAAGGTACCAGTCCTCTTAGAAGGTGACTACCTCTGCATATGTGGCCATGATTCCCTGTAGTTTGAATTACGTGACGGGAAATTAATTTTTAAGTCGAAATGTTCATTTACCCACACTTGTATTTAAGAAGCACAAATTATTTTGGGAAACGTTTAGATAGCAAATATATACCTTATCTTCCAAATTATTTACCCTTATCAAAGTAAGAAATCCATAAACTTGCTTAAGATTAGTCTTTGATGATTGATTCATGTTGTAATAGAGATAATTAGTAAGCGTAGCAGCACCCCAAGCATAGTGTTTAATATCATCAAACTCCCTGAGTAATTAAATGTATTTTATACTTATATGCATGCTTGACATGTCGGGAAAAACAACAGTTCCTACAGATTCAAAGTTCAAAAGATAAGGGATATGAATACAAATTACACGAGGCAAAAATAATAGAGTGAAATAATGCGTACCTAAAGTGAAGAAAATATAAGCTCTGACCAATTGTTTCACAAATTTCTCATCGCTAAACTCTTTCTCCTTCAACCCAGTCTTTTCACAAAACCAATCCTTAAGGCATTCCAGATTGGCATATGGTTTAACCTCCTTATTATCTCCAAATGTCATGTCATCTAGGGTATCCATATCACTATATCCCAATATCTCAGTTAGTACCTTTTGACCCAAGGCTATAGTTATTTTGCCAACTTCTTTTTTTACCGTGTTCCAAATTATCGGTAAGCCTCTGATCTGCTCAATATCATCAAGGGAAATGTCCATCTCAACAAATGGAAAATGGAACGTCGTCGTTTCTATTTGCCAGTGTTCAATAAATGTTTGGGTAACCGATTTATTAAGATTTTTTTTATAGGCAACCAAGCTTATTAATCCAAAACCCGTCTTCGACAATAAGTCCCTAAACTTCCGAGACTCACACTTAAGAGCCCATTCATATAGCTTTTCCCTGTAGTTCCTACTGGTGAAGGCCTCTTCCAAAAGCTAGATGAACAATTACATACGGAATGCATAAGATAATAATTCAAGACATAACTTCATGAGATAATTAACTTCATGCAAATCAAAAGTCTTACCGGGTTCATGGGAAGGCAATACCACAAATACTAGGCGCGATGGGAGGGGAATGAAGTGAGTATCGCGGTGTCCTTGGGTCATCGAGTAGGACTTTTTAGAATAATAATTTTCAAAGCATTCTCCTTATCCGCACAGGACGGTTTCTTTGTAACATGAACCTTCTTTTTTGCCACCTTTTTATGTCTCTTCATATTTATTAGTAACAGGGCATTCTAGATATCATCGGCGTTGCGCTTAGATTTACAAGGTACGGCAGATGTTGCAGCCGGTGTTTTATTTTTAACTTTATGATAAGATTGGGATGGAGATGTTATAATAATTTGATCTAGTTTCGGTTTTGCTCCGGTTAAGAATTTAGTTTTCTTTAGTTTCAACAAGGTACATGTATCTATAACAAAAAATAACTTTATATAAATATTAATTTATAAACAAATAAAAATAATAAAATTGTCTCATTAAAACATGGTTTGATACTATAACGCTACAAAACATAGCATTAGAAGATGTAATGAACGCATGAAATCATTCATCTTAACCATTTAACAGTCGCTATTGTTCTAGCGTTCGACTTGCAGGTACTGCAAACTTGTAATATTTGCTATCAAAGCTTCTAGAGTAACGTTTTCACTTACAGACTAAAGTTTTTATGAATTCTTCCTAAACATTAGGATAACGCTATAATACCTGGCATTATTCGAAAAAGATTATCTTCTTCCTATAAATCTGCCCTAACCCTAACAAACTGGACTGTGCCTCTTTAACATCCAATAATGGAGAAATCAACCATTAATGGGGAGGAGATAAGAGGTTTAATCAAATTACAAAGGCAAACAAATGTTATTCGTGATTTTACATCCTTCAAATTACCGGAGAGGAGATAAACATAATTACTAACCTCAGTACTGCTAAATTGGATAATGAAGTCAAGAGTTGAGTCTATTGCGACAGAATTTTGGGGGTGGTTGTATGAATTTTGAGAGAAAATGAGGGGCTTCAACGGGGAAGAAGATCGTACGGTTTGGTTTTCGTTTGGGTTCTTCGCCGGGTTTTTTTTTTTGTTTTTCTTCTAGGTTTGGACCGGTTTAAGGATGTAGTGGGGTAAGTAATTTAAAAATTGAGAGTGTCTTCATAATTTTTCAATTTTATTATGGTTATGACGGGCCCACATGGTGGTGGACGCTAAAGCTAATCGCAACAACACATCGTAGTGGGTTTGGTAAAACGGGGTAGTAAGGATAGAATGACCTTTCTACAATTGACTGCAGCCTCACCTCAGTTGCTTAGGATAATCCAATGGTCAGGAATATTGAACTTAATATTTTTTTTTTAACCTGCTTCTAGTCATGAATGTATCAAGTCATTAGCATCCATCATTCTTTAGACAAAACATAAGCAGTTTTATTTGTCAGTGATGTTAAAAGAAATACCTTAGAGCATCTGTAGTCGACTCTCTATATTAGCTTAAAGTCAAATTTGGAGAGCCAAATATCTATAAAACACCTACATCCGACTCTCCAAATTAAAGTTAAATTGCCTAAAGTCATATTTGTTTATCAAATTTGACTATTTTTTTCACTCTTCAAACCAAATTTAATGAAACAAAATCTACCCAAAAATTAAGGATTTTATGGAAAAGTTGAGATGTGGCATTTGACGAGTACTTTTTGAGGAGTCGGATGTAATGAAAAAAAAATTATGACTTTTATTAGCCAATAAAGCCAAATTTGGTGGCTAATATTTGAAGAGTAGACTACAGATGCTCTTAAAGAAACCCAGCATTAACGCAATTATGCTTAAAAAAGGAATCTACATTAAACACAGTACACACGGGAAAAACAATCCCCAAAGGAGATCTCTTTTAGTTTTTACCATTTCTTGAGTCATTTTATATAACCAGAAATCGAAACTCTTTAACTAAAATTTATTTTGCTCCCATATACCATTTGTTCAATGAAACCAATAGACTGCCAAGAAGTGATGGCTCCAAAGTTTTCTTTGTAAGATATTTATAGCAGCCTCTTCTAATTATGTTTGCTGCAAACGGGTTTTAACTGCCCAATCAGCTGGCAGATTGGTATATTTATACAAGAACTCCTCACCCGTTCAAATACATCTGAATATCCTTTTTTTTTCTCTCTCTCTCAGATTTGGCATCATCATTTCTTCAGAATGTTCTTTAGTTAAATCGAGTCCTTGGAGTGTTTGATTTCATGATTCTCGTTAAGTTTTCCCTAATTTGCCAAAACTATTTCCTGAATTTATTTGCCAATTAGAGAAGGGAAAACTCTATTGGAAAATGTTAGTATTTCCCTTGATTCTGACAAGTGTGAGATACCAAATGACTTTTAGGATTATAGCCATGATTTTTCTATTTATAACAACTTTTTTTTGTGAGGCAAGACAGCCCCCCCCCCCCCCCCCCCCCCAAAAAAAAAAAAATAGAGCTGGAAATTATAAACTGAGGCAAAGAGTACAGAGAGAGGAACTTAAAATTTAATGTCTGATGAAAACCTTCATCATCGCTTCTTTATCCATCTTAGATTGAACCTCAGGAGGATATTGGTAGCATTGCAAATCTCTTATCCTAAGATAGTGGCATAGCTAGCAAGAAGGGTTGCACTCTGGTTTCCTTCTTTGAATATAAATATCATATCAAACCAGTGAATTTTACCATCAAAATTTGTATCTTCTAGAGCAGTATTTTGCATCTCCAAGGAGGTTTAGAGCCCCTCTTGATGTAGTCCACTATGGCTATAGAGTTGGATTGAATGAGCAAATGGTCAATGCCCCCATCAACTTCAAACGTGAGCCATCTATACGCAGCCTTCATAACATGATAATTAATAGAAACTAGCATTTCCTTTCCAACATAAGCAATTGGGCACACTCTACTCCCATTTCTGATTAGATACCAAAAGCCCCCCAACAAAAAAAAAACTCCATCTGAGTTAAGCTAGTAAGTACCTGGTGGGGGAGGGGTCCATTTCCAAGTTATGGTCTTCTTCATCTTTACTAGTAGTTTGAAGTTCCAAGCTTCATATAACTGCTTTGTAATGGTGTCCCCCTGCACACTTGCAATCTTTATCTTCAGTCTTTGTCGTACTTCATAAGATATGGCATTAAACACTGTCTTCAAATTTCTAGTATTATTATTAAACACCCTGTCATTCCTAAAATGTTAAACATGGTAACCATGAGCAGTAAAAACAATCTTCAGAATATTAGAAAGCAACCCATTACTATAAGTCCCTAACACTCAATTAACTTCCTCTCAAAAACCTCCAATACTTCTAGTCACCTTGCACAACTGAAGCATACTCTTTCAAATGCCATTAGATATGATACACCCCATAAATAAGTGTTTAATATTTTTCGTACCATTTCCACAAATAGTACAAGAATCAGAAATGGACATACCTCTATGAATCAGTCATTCCTTTGTCATATGATTGCTTTTAAGTACTTTTAAAGCAACAGTGTCCTGGGCCAAGTTAATGCCCAAAAGCAATCCTTAGGTATAGGAATACTCCAAAAGTTCTTGCCTCTAAGTAAGTTTTTATCTACCCACTTGACCCAACAATTATCTTCCATAGTTACAATTCTAAAGGTGTAACTGAGGGCTGCTGCTTTGTTCAAGCTATTTATGCTTCTCAGACCCATTCCCATCTTTAGGATAACAAATCTCTGTCCAATTTTTCATGGACTTCATTCTTCTAAATGTAGTGTTATTCCAAATAAACTTGGAATTAACCTTATTGGTCAATAACCTGTTGATGAAGGTTAAATAAACCCATCCAATTAAAAGATATGGTCTGAAGCACACTAAGAAAAGTCTCCTAAGACCAGAAAGAAACCTATTTTGCCAAGCATTAATCCTACCTGTCATACACTCAATCAGCTACTGACAATCCCTTCCTCTGAGCCTTGTAGAAATGAGAGGCACGCCCAAATATTTGAAGGGGACTATTCCTTCAGTAGTGCCTATGATATTACAAATAACTTCTTTGTTGCCAAGGCTAACACCAAAAAAGTACAGCTTCAATTTCTCCTTATTTACCTCTATACATGTAATCTTAGTAAACTTGTAAATTGTGGCTTGGAGGTCATTAGTTGAAGTAGTATCACCATCAAAATACACAAGCAAGTCATCTGCAAAAGCCAGGTGAGTAAGCAGAGGCTTCTTATACTTAGCATGGAGGCCAAAACTACCATGAACAACAAGATCTTCAAGCATAATCCCAAAAGATTCCATTACCAAAACAAAGAGATAGGATGACATTGGGTAACCTTGTCTGAGCCCTCTAGCTCCTCCTCCAAGGACCCATTAATAGAGATGGAGAAGTGAGGGGTGGTAATGTATACTTTAATCCAGTTAATAAACCTACTAGGGAAGTTTAATACCTTCAGGATAGGTAATATTGCACTCCATTGCACCATGTCATAGGCTTTCCTCAAGATTAATTTTCATTGTTGCTCTTTGATTCCCTTGGTCTTTATGGTAGTTCCTCGTCAACTCATGTGCAATCAACATATTATCAGAAATATGTCTACCTTCAACAAAAGCAGACTGATGGTAGCTCACTAGGGGGTGGGGAGGGGAGAACAACCTTCAGTCTACCAGAGATAATCCTGGAAAGGATTTTATACACCACATTGTGGCAGGATATAGGCTTATAGCCTTTGAAGATAGAAGGATTGTCGACCACTTTGGGAACAAGAGTAATAGTTGAAACATTTACCTGATTTAGCATATAGTTCCTTTTAAAGAAGTTTTGTATAGCTTTAATGAAAGATTTGCTAATGATGCTCCAACTAACTTTAAAAAGGTGTGCATTAAAACCATCAGGCCCTGGAGATTTATAGTCTTCAATACTGGAAAGAGCAACCTTAACCTCTTTATTATTTACATCTCTAGTAAGATTACCATGCTCCTCATCATGCACTCTATTCTTAAATTAAATTCTCTGAGTTATCTCTTGAGTATAGTCTTTCTGCCCACTGCCTATAATCTCTGTAAAATACTTGACAGCAACTGCACCAACAAGCTTTAATAGAATTATGGTAGAAGGTTGAATTTTGATCCCCAAGATGCATCCACTTGACTCTAGCCAGTTGCTTCAACATAGACTCCTCCTTCCTAGCAACATTGGTAAAAGTTTGGAGCTTATTTCTCTCATCATCAATACAGCTATTATCAAAAGGATTAAGCTGAAGAGGCTGACTACACAACAACAAGATCAACTCTTGCATTAGTCACTTCTTTATTAAACATACCATTCTTATGGTGGTTCTATTCTTTCAGCTCTCTTTTCACACTATTTAGTCAGTAGTACAATTGATACAGAGAATTTCCTTGAATTATGTAGCCCCAAGTCTTTGTAACAATATCAGAGAAACCGGGTTCTTCGGCCCAAAAGTTATAATATTTAAACAATTTCTTGCCAATAACAAAGGGTTTAACCAATCTAAACACAGCTGGGCTATGATCAGATACTCCAGCAGTCAGGAAATCAGCTTCAGTTGCTTCAAACAAGTCCCCCCATTCTTCATTTATAAGAACTCTGTCAAATTTAATCATGATTCTCTCATTGCTGTTACTAGCTTTGTTGGACCAAGTGAGCTTGCGCCTCATATCCACCAATTTAGTTTTATTGACCTAATAACTACACTGTTCCACAACTAAGCTTCTAGCGACTTCCTTATGCTTAAGAGGACCATACAAACCTCTCACATTCCACATGGCCATACTAAACATTCCAACTTGTTGTAGAGTTAGGACTACTAGCTACTTCTGTTGCAGTCTCATTATCACAAGTGGACCCACTAGTTTCTCCTTTTTCATTAGTCCGAGTACTCTGATCCCCTTTGTTGCCAGCTTCTAGAGGATTATTGTTGTTTCTCTCCTTAGAAGTACCTAAAAATTCATTAACAGCCAGGTTAGTAGTATTCCTAGTAGGTTGAGTGCCTGCATTCTAAGGGTTTCCTTCTCTGTTGCTTTCCTTCTCCACATTATGATTCCTAGTTGGTGGAGTTCCTACATTCTTGGATATGCCATCTTTATAGTTTTGGGGATCAACATTACTTAAATTACAACTATTAGTTGGTGTAGTTCCATTAACTGTTGTTATCTCTTCTTCTTCTTCAACCTCCACTTCTAAATTAGCCAAAGTATCAAACTGGTTTGTAGCTATCTTAGGGACATCAAAGCAAGCCCAAACATCTTCTTCTGATTGTGTTCTTCTTAGCGGTATCCATCTTCTTCTGATATTCAACATCTTCTTGGATCTTTGGGCATTTAGCCTTACTATGCCCAAACACATTGCAATTATCACATTTAGCTGGGACCCAACTTTATTCAGCATCAACCTCCATTGTTGTCTCTTCATCGATGTCTAGAGTGAGTGTTTTAGGGTAATCATACTTCATGTTCACTTACTTCAATACACATTCTGGCATAGTTAGATTTTCTTTTGTCTTCAATTGCTTTATCCAGTCTCAGAGGCACTCCAAGCCCACTAGCTACAAGTGCTAGACCATCTTTATTCCACATATAGGAAGGTGCCCTTCTAGATTGACCCATATAGGGATTGTAATGTTATCAAATACTTAATTATCAATGTTCAGATGCCAGGGTCTTAGAACAAACAATCTATTAACAAGATGTACTAAACCCACCTCTAATGCCTTTATTCTGTCTTCTTCGCAAGTAAACTTGAAGAAGAATTGGTTATTGTCTTCAAGTGACATCTCAAAGCTACCCTTAGTGTCCCCACAATCTAATAAGTGCATTCTTAGCATAGTTGTAATCCAATCTCCTTCCAATAAATTGACCCTCTAGGTACTCTTCACAAGCAGTGATATTATCAGCAAAATCAGCAGTGTTAACTTCGATAATGGGTTTCCATTCAAACATCAAAGGAGGTGTGTATCCAAGTTTGGAGCTTCCTGTGATAAGTGATGCAAATCCTATCATACTAGCCCAATTAAAGGTGAGGGGATGAGTATCTGGATGGTGGTAGGGATTATACCACTTAGCTGGTAAAGCATTGGGTATGAGTGGTGGAAACTCTTCCTCAGCTTGAAGAGCATTTAGAGTTTAGGGAGTGAGCAAAGGGGGTTGTTGAATGGTGTGAGATGAAGCTGATGATTGTGTACTTCCATCCCCCTGAGGAGGAGAAAGAGAGTGGGTGGTCAGGGTAGAATTCTCATCTCTTATAAAGGTATCACCACTATGGTAAGGCCAAGACATTAGGGTTCTTAAGGACTAAATTCGTAACCCGTCCAATCCAATCTGTTAGTAAATGTTTAGGACCAGTTTTTTAGGTCTAATAGGAAATGCGGTCCGTTAAGGTCCGGTTCTACAAAGTAACACATTGGATAAGGATCCACATCAATCCGATCCGCTAAAGATTCGATCCGTTAATGATACATATTACGAGTGCCAATATTATAATTATCTTCTAATAAAGAAGTTAATTTGTCTCTATATTTTTTGAAATAGTAACCCATGGCCTAAAATAGAGTATTTTCATCTTCTCTTAAACCAAGGGGGATTTTTTTTCTTTTCCCTTTTGTTTCTTGCACCGCCATAAAGGCCAAAGAAGAAAGCGTTAAATGTGAACTTAGGTTTAGGGTTTTGCTTAGAATGAGTGTTAAAAAAAAAAGGATTTTTATGTAATAATTCTTTAAGATTGCACCTTTTTATAAACATTCTTTTTTTGTTAAAAGATCGGTTCAGACCGGGCTAGGATTGACCAAATTATTAAGGGACCGGGTTAGGATCCATTGTTTAATGGTCTTATAGGATTCAGATCGAGTTAGGGCCTAGGGTATTTGTTAATGGATCGAACTAGAATCATAGAAAAATCTTAGTCCGCTCCGGTCTATTGGCATCCCTACAAGACATATACCATTTTGTACTTTTTGTTAAGACATCCTGAGACACAAGAGCTCGCAACATAGCTCACAATTGAATACACTTCCATATTGCATTATGATAAGATAAGGATATGCTCCATGGTGTCCTCAACAACGTCCTCCCACTCCTCAGCCTCTTTCTCAGCTAATTCACTATCTCCATGACTTATATCCCTTCTCTCTGTAGCTTTATGTAAGACAGTTATTGTACAATATTGCAAGTTAGTGGGTTTAGGCAAAGTAATTGGTGCGGGGTTACAGTCATGATTTGTAAGAGCATGTCCAGCAGGGTGGGAGTTTGAGTTGGGTTTGCAAACCAAAACACAAACTCACACTTTGAGCTTCCCAGCAGCGAAAAATGAGTGTGAGTTCTCCTACGTGGCTGTGTCAAAACTCAACTGAGTGTGAGGATCTCACACCAAAAAAAAAGTGCTTGGCGGTGTTTGGATTACAGCGCGGTGTTCCTTTTACCGCCTAGATTTTCCGCGCGGTAAAAGGAACACCGCACGGTAGTCCAAACACCTTCAATCTCAATTATTTTACCTCATCACTCTCTGGCTACTTCGTCTCCCCAAAAACCAATTGCAGAGCATAGAGGAGAACCTCTACGCTCTCCCCAAATGAAGAACTCCGGCACCAGTAGTAATAACTCTACACCGTTGACCCCATCCTCCCATAACCCACCTTCAACACCATTCGCTCAACACCCATCATCGTAATTTACTCTATACCTCTACCACAACCCATCACAATTCCAGCCTCAATTCCAATCACAGACCTCACCTCTGTTTACCATATCGCAAGGGGATCCCAGTTATTGACAATATCAAAATCCATTTACACTCTCTCAACTGCAACCTCATGCGTTTAGCCCGTACTATCAATCCAATCCGCTCACTCAACCTCAAGGTTTTCAACTTCTAAATTATTTTCAGAACTACCTATTCCATGGTGAATCTACTCAGTACAGTCAAAGTGACGCAAATGCATCAATACCTATTGAAGCGACGGCGCCCCAGAAAAGAAAAAGAAAAGGAAGAAAGAAAATAGCACCCGCAAAACAAAGTCAAAGCGTGCAAGTGCCAGAAGATGCTGAGTTTTTGGAAGAGACGGTTGATGCTGGACTGCATTGGATAGAAGCAAACTTAATATATCTCGTAAGGGCATGGGTAACAGCTTCTGTCAGGACTACAGGCCGCACAAAGGGTTTCACTTTCTATCAAAAGGTCAACATTGCCTTTAACAGCAACCCTGAGTTCCCCATAAAACGATCAAGTGGGTCTACCAAATCTCAGTAGTATACCCTTAATGCATAATGTGTAGCATACAAGGGGATAGTTGCTCAAGAACATTTTAGGCACGACAGTGGGAAAATCGAAGAAGATTGGGTACGTTCTAATTTTCTTTAGCTCAATTTTATTTATTTCTCGCGGATATACACGTTATTTATTTGTATTTGGTAATTTTGTGAATTGTAGGAAAACGATGCACACAAGATCTATCAAGGCTTGAATGGCGGTAATGACTTCAAACACCATAAAGAGTATAATATTTTGGCGTGAGAACCACGATGGGCCAACCTAAGGGATGATGGGTTAAACCATGCGGGGAATGTACCAAGAAAAATAGCCAGGAGAACATCAGACAATTCTTCTTCGGGGAACTCGGTCTGATCAAACACTCTATCAGATGACCCCGACGGCCCGCCTACACCTCAATCTGCAGGCCAAAATTCTGAATTAGATGGTTCATTGTATGAGGGTAGAAGCAGGCCCATCAGCCAAAAACTCTTTAGAAAGAACCTTACAACACAAAAGGCATTAGATGGTGTCTGAGCAACTGGTAGCGGTATCCAAACAATGCTGGATGAACTATGATTGGAGAGAAACAAGCAAAAAAAGAAAGGAAAAGGAGAAGAGTAGAAGCAAATTAATAATGGCAAGCCAAAATGGATTTGGAACAAGCAAGGGAAGATGAAAAAATCATGCAGAAAGACCTGAGTAATCTTTCTGAATCTCAATTGCAATACTATCTGCAAAGGCAAGCTGAGGTCATAGAATGTCTGGCCAAGAGGGGGGGACCAGGTTCTTGAAGTGGTGATGAAATATAATTTAACTTTGTTGTATATAAAAGTTTTCTTTCCAAGAATGTAGTTTACCTTCCAATAATGTAATTGTTTAAATAATGTACTTTTCTATTGAAGAATGCAATCTTATTTTCAAAATGTTTATTTCCGATAATATTGCGTTAAAACAAATACAAGATTAATGCAATATCAAAAACTTGTTTAATAAACTTGTACGACAAGAAGCATTAAATTACATAAAGAACACTCAGATAATATATGGAATAGAGTACTAGGCTTAAAGATTTCCCTTCACGGCCTACAAATGCTCGATTAGATCATCCTTTAGATCAAAGTGTAGTTCTCAACTTCGAATGTAGTTCATTTTTGATATAAAATATTATATTGTTCCACGTTTGCGTACAATATTGAACCGTTCACCTTCGATGGGAATGAACCTCATTCATCTTCAACGATCATATTGTGCATTATCACGCACGCCTTCATGGCATTATTTAAAACTTTGGGTTTCTACAATTTAACCAGATTTTTTACAATATTGATCCGAGATTGTAAAATCCCAAGCGCCCGTTCTACAACTTTTCAGCAACTTTCTGGTTCTTGAGCAAAAAAATTTTGCTTCGCTGTAACCGGATTGAATATGGTTTGGACAAGTGTTCCCCATTTGGGGTATATGCCATCTACTAGGTAATACCCCATATCATAAGCTTTTCCGGCAATTGTATAATTACAAGGCGGGGCGATACCATCGGCTAGGTCGGTGAAATGATATGATTGTTGCAGGACATTGATATCATTGTTAGACCTTGGTAACCCAAAAAAAACATGCCAAATCCAAAGGTCGTATGAAGCTACCACTTCAAGATTCAATGTCGCCTTCGATTAATGACCAGTAAATTGACCGTGCCAAGTTATGGGATAATTTTTCCATATCAAATGCATGCAATCAAGGCTTCCTAACATGCCAGAAAATCCCCGTGACTCTCCAATCACTTTTAACCTTTCGACATCGACCGCATTTGGTGCTCGACGATATTCCTCACCAAAAATTTGTATAGCCGTGACACAAAACCTTTCCACACATAACAAGGTTGTGTTTTCTCCTATTCATATATACTCCTCAAAAAGATCTACCGCAACACCGTAGCTTAGGAAATGTAGTACTGCGACTACCTTTTAGTAAGGTGATAACCCCATAGTACCAGTGTTGTTGGGTTTTTGGACAAAGTAATGATCATGTGCAACCACTGCATCGAATATACGCATAAACATGTCTCTACTCATACGAAAATGTCGCTGAAATTCCCATGGCTCATATGTGCAATTCGGCTTGAAGTAATCCCGTATAATGTTGTAATGCCCCAATGGGTGTTATCGCTTTTTTCTCTTATCCTTACGGCCCATAGCACTCCTGCCGTGACTCGAAGTTGCATCATGTACTACTAGGTTTGTTGTAGTTTGGTACAAAACGCAAATTGCTGCCGCACAATCAAAGATAAGATCGTCAGAGGAGGATGAAGATATACGTGGATGATCACCAATAGATGAATTGGATGACGAAGAAGACATTTTAGGCTGTGGAGTTGATAGAAGGGTATAATACCAGATGGGGAACAAGTTTCAAATTGAAAAGAGAAGTGTTAAAGGGGGAAGAAAGGGATATGGGTTGAAGGAAATCAGGGATTTAGCAGTAAAAAGAACACCGCGCACAAGTTTCAAATTGAAAAGAGAAGTGTTAAAGGGGGAAGAAAGGGATATGAGTCGAAGGAAATCAGGGATTTAGCGGTAAAAAGAATACCGCGCGGTGTTCTTTTCACCGCTAAATACCAATTTCTATTCGAATAAAATAGCTCAGCGCGGTGTTCTTTTCACTGCTAAATACTTATTTATATTCGAATAAAATAGCTCAGTGCAAAATGTGCTCGAACAGACTTTGGGTCTATTCGAATAAAATTGCTCAGTACAAAATTTAATTGAATAATGTCTTATTTTGTTTGAACAAACAATTTGCCTATTTGAACAGACATTGAAATAACTCATTTTTGAATTCAAGACGCAAACAAGAACGACTACTTCCTCTGGTGGGTCCTTCACAACGGCTAGTTTTGGATCACAATGGGCTACTTATTTTGGATCGCAACGGCTAGTTTTGGATCACAACGGCTACTTTTTGCATTATATATATGTTGGCTAGAGATGCCCTAACAACACTCCTCTGCTTGAACTAAACAATACTGAGTTTTTTCGCTCTAACACAGGACTCTTTTGTGGTATTTGGCCGAAATGAAGACTACGCCTTGGCCGCGTCCTGGCAGTATTTTGTTGATAATCCATCTCAACTTTAATCAGTTATGGAATAGAATTCATGTCCAATTCGGAATGCACACAGAACTTCGATACCCTCCTAAAGATTTATACAACAGGTGGAATATTATTAAGGCTAAGTGTGACGAGTTTCATGAGATATGGATGAGTATTGATATACGGGTCAGAGGTGTTCCACTAGCCTATATTCTCCGCGAAGCAAAGATGAATGATATGACAAATATAAACAGCCGTTCCCGTTCGAAACTCCATACGATATTTTTTACCATAACTACGTCCTGCTTGATCCTCCTGTAAATTATTGGCTAGAAAACTATGGACGGGATCCGCTCCCCCTTACTGAATGGTCCAAATTTATTCCTTACATCAGACGTGAACGATAAATTTAATTTAATTGAGTCAATTTTGAGTTATATTTCATACGAAGAACAACTATTTCAAGAATTGTAATTGCATTTCTATTTAAATTTAAAACTCAAAATAAATTGATTAATATTGATTTATATAAAGAAATGTGACATCAGGTCGTACAAGTACTTATATAGATAAACAAACCCAAAATGAACAATAGAATTTGTTCAAAACTGATGTTTATAATAAAATATTACATCTACAAAAACATCAAAACACATATATCTACTGAGTCGGGTCAGAATCATCTCCAGTACCCCACCCCTTGCGGCTAGTACCGCATCCCCTGGTTCGCGGACCAGATCCACGCAGCCTCATCCTCGTGCCACCTCCAGGTGGTAGCGGCACCACCCGTACGTCACGTCCCCTCCTCAGATGTAGGTCCTAAACAGGACAAAGAAAATTTATAAATATTTTAACAAAATAAATATGACATTAATAGATAAATAAATAAATGCATACATAAATAAATTACTTACATGCGCATATAGCTGGTCGTCTACACTGTCCAAGTACCTCCTCAGAGTAGGATTTTCATCAGCCAAATCCTGGATCCTCTAGGTATCCCACGCAGACTCTGCAAGGAAAATTTAACACATACTATGAGTCAGGTGCCACAGCTCCTCTGCGTCGTAGGAAGCAAACATCTCTGGCGGGTCCTTCAAGCAGTGGATGGGGAGCATCTCACGCCTCCCGATCCACTCCATGTGCCACCCCAGGTCTGGCCTCTCGGGCTCACCAGGCAAACTGAAGTCCTGAGACAAGCTATGAACCGACGCTGACATCACCACCACGGATGTAATACCAGCCCAGAGTGCAGAGGGCCCGAACAGATCTATATTCCCCATCCTTTGGGAATATGTTAACAGGTGGCCTACCTCCGCAGTTTGGTTGGCCTAGTATGAAGCATAAGTCTCTCGGTTCTCCCCTATCACAAATTGTTCATAGTCAAAAGTTGGCCTGTCTCATCGCCTGTAAATCCGTTGGACTAAGATGTGGCGACATGCTAAGAGGAAGATCCCAAGGAATACCTGCAGTGTCAGTCAACTGCCTCCAACATCTATCCCCTAAGTAATACTCGCAGTTTC
Source organism: Kingdonia uniflora (assembly GCA_014058105.1). Classification (NCBI taxonomy): domain Eukaryota; kingdom Viridiplantae; phylum Streptophyta; class Magnoliopsida; order Ranunculales; family Circaeasteraceae; genus Kingdonia; species Kingdonia uniflora. The sequence goes on from JACGCM010000003.1 coordinate 943,106, forward strand.
TATTTGGGACTTTAAGTGGCATCCTTATACAGGACACGAGCGACGCTCTCCATACATCATCTAACTCAGACACCGCAGATTCCAACCAAGGTCACCAGGTGATCGTCTCAATAGTCCGGTGGTCAATATGGTATCTGCCTAACATAAAGAAATTGCATGCGTGGTCATTTATTTTCTTCCTGTTCCCCCTCTCCCATGCTCTGAGGTTCAGATAGACCAAGTACTTGACATCTTCCTTGACAATAGGGTGACCAGCCCCACAATACTCGCAGAACCAATACTGCATTTCAGAATAACATAAAAGATAATTATAAATTATATTTAAGACGTTTATTGGAAGATATTTGATTTGATAAAGGAAAAAATGTTAGTGTAGCGTCAGAAGTTGGGCAAATTCAGTGATGGGACCCCCGGTCGTGGCTGCGGTATCCAAACCATGGTACAGGGAAGCAAGAATAGCAGAACCCCAGTCATATTGGGTAGCCTCGTCCAAATCGGCTACGGCCACGAGAGATCCAAGTGGAACGGTATCGTTGGCCATTTGGAACCACAAATGTCCCATCACGAAGAGGATAAAAGCACAAGCAATAGTAATATCATCCTCCCGATCATATGTAATGGTCAAATACGTCCACAAATGTAGAATTAGAATGTTGACGTTCCCACTCTTTATATGGATGGAATCAATATTGGGGAGCAATTGCCTCGTATTGGATAAAATACTTCATGCGCCGTCATACGGCACCTGTGTCAGATATTGGTTGATTGACAATGATGCCAACATCTAAAAATCGAGAGGAGTAACCCCTATCTCTACACATGGGAATAAAAATGTGTGCATAGTCGGCCACCAATGCTCTGTAAGCACCTGAATTAGTTGATTATCTGAATTTCTCAAGCGTATATCCATAAATTCCCGAATATATTCACCACGGCATCCCTTACAGATAGAATTGTGGAAATATCCATCCACACTTTGATCACCGTTGTGAATGTGTTGTACACACGCATCAAATCTCGAGTCTGCTCATTGGAGCATTTTCTCAAACACTTGATTTATGGAAATAACAAATTTATAATTACACTAAAACTTACCGTGAGTTCCTTGTTATTGTAATAGATATGAGTGACGCCGCATGGAAGTTGGGTAATAAACCTCTGCGAGTAGCTTTCCTCGGGTGGGTTTGGTATAAGTTATTGGACATCTTTAAATTCTACTCGATTTTTCTTCCTTTTGGACCTCGACGGAGTTACAGCTCGTTGTGGATCTCTTGTTACTCTAAACCCAAGTAATGTACTGGGGTGTGAGTCATCCTCTGGCATTTACATTATGTTTTGAAAGAAATTGGGAAATTTTTGAGGTATACCTTCGAATTGAGATAGAGAGGAGGAGGAAACAATGTTTAAACTCGAGTTGGGTTAGATTTTGGGGTAATAGTGCTAGCAGCGATGTTTGAAACACCGCGCGGTAAGCCTTTTACTGCGCGGTAAAAGGAACACCGCTCGGTGTTTTGATCTCTTCTAAATAAATAAATAAATAAATTACAGGTCAATAACTGCAACTGGCTGCTGTGAGAGGCCGGGTGTGGGTTGGGTTTTTATGGTCCCCTATCAGAGCCCACACCTAAAGTATAATTGGCTGCTACTGGCTGCTAGAGATGCACTAAGAGCCAAGCTAGTACCTCTCTGACTCTGAGTACCTATATTTATCTACTCCATAGCACAATTCACATTACCATTCCGCACAGGTTTGACTTTCTTCATTTTCTCCTTAAGCTTTAGTGTTTAACCTTATAGCTGATTTGTGACTGCTTAAGAAAGAACATTGCTGATCCCAGCTCTCTTATATTTATACTCAATAACCTCTTTTATGAGTCACCATTCCTCTTCACCCATGTTGGATTTCTCAACCATCTTATTTCGGCACTAATCTCAGCATTTGACTCGGGATGACTTTGAAACCAAAGAACCTGGAGTCTGGATTTGCCAACCCTCCTTATCGGAGGGTTGTCACAACCCTCTCTCTCATTGGCTAGAGACTTGACAGAGTTAAAAAATAAATTATTTTATTTAAAATTTAAAATATTTTAGATTATCTTTCTCTCATCTCTTCCATAAAAAAATGTTTCTTCTCTCTTCCTCTCTCTCTCTCTCTCCTCTCTTCCTCTTTCTTTCTATTTTTTCTTGCTGCAAACACGCAACATCTGAATAATAAAACAAATTATGCCATGGCCAATGAACGAGAAATATTAATGACAATCGATCTTTGTTCAGCCGTGAACATGTTATATGTTTCTAACTGATCCTACTTCAACACCTGAAAAAATATAACCTACCAAAGTTCCAAACAGTCCATGACATAACTACCTGTAAGTCTTACATAAACCTGCAAACACACAACATCCTCTTAAAAACTTCTCCAAAAAGGATATCAACAATAACTACATTGTAGTTATTACAGTTACTAATGAGCCATTACGCTTAAAAAACTATTCATTATCGACCCCCAGCTGAAATCTGCTGTATACAAACACCCTGATTTCCTGTAGCAATAAAAAGTAGAGAGAGAGATATGAAGAGAGAATAAGCATTTTTTATGGAAGAGAGGAGAGAGAGGAAGTGAAAGAATATAAAATATTTTAGAATTTAAATAAAATAATTTATTTATTAACTCTATCAAGTCTTTAGCCAATGAGAGAGAGGGTTGTGACAACCCTCCATTAAGGAGGGTTGGCAAATCTGGACGTGGGAAATAATCGCGATCTCCCTCAGTATTATCAGTACCAGGGTAGATCTAATTGTTTATCAGACCCACTAGTAAGGGATGAGCCCAAAAGCTTATTACCAAGCTTATTTGAAGATAGGGAGGCCATAAAGGCTGATTGTGGGTGGTCTAGAATCCAAACATAGGGTCTTTTGATACTATTTGATCGACGGGATGACATTCATATGCCTCCCATCACTGGCCAACGCCGGAGGTGGAGAGTTCACGCCAAGGATCAAAAATAACTATAAAAGGCAAACGGCTAGATTAAGAAGACACTTGGGTACATTGCAAATTGCCAGATATTGTAAAAATTAACCCTAAAAGGTGCCTCGAGATACTAGTTACCCCAGATTGGACCAAAACCCTAGCAAGTAAAAGGCTAATTACTAGTGTGCCATACAGGATGCTTCCCAAGTCTAAGAAAAATTCAAGGATTGATGGTTGACCAAACCAAATTGGTTGAGCTCTCTCTCGGCACTCTCTATTTTAAGGTAATTTAGTGTAAACTGATTACGTGAAAGCCTAATAATCAAAAAGAACACTTAATATACTCAATTGGAGAATAAATTAGGTTTTTGGGGAACCCTAATTTTGATTTTATTATAACCTTTCTTTTACATAAACACTAACTACTTGAGAAAGTAAAGAGTGTCTCCCTTTCTAGAACTAGAGAAAAACCAACTACTGTAGTGCATGCCCTACCTTGGGATGTACTACATCATAATTACTCTCTTTTATTTACAACAGATTTTAAAGTAGAATGTATTACTATAATTGAAGGCCTTGCTAAAGCAATCATCTTGGGATACAATAAAGTTTATGTAGCTTTGGATTCCTCTTCAGCTGTACAAGCCTTCAATAACAACAGTCGAAAACATCCATACTTGGAGTTTGTTCCATTCCGTGTCTAGTTTAGATGTCAGCATTATCTTGTGGTTACTCGTCATCAGAGATTACACCTTGAGCGACTACAGCTGGACTGCCACTGAACAGGAAAGTGGGCTTAAAACTCCTTGTTCTATAATATCAAGCCCTATGTATTTTTACAGAGAATGAAAAAGGTAATGAGTATGTTCTTTTAAAATAATAGAACTTCTATTCGAATAGATTCATATTCTATTCAAATTAAACTGAGAACATTTCTATTCGAATAGATTTTATTATATTCGAATAAAATGGCTCAGGATATTTCTTATTCGAATAGATTTCTTTTTATTCGAATAGATTGCCTCAGCCTATTTTTTCATGTTTTTTTTTATTCGAATACATTGGCTCAGCCTGATTTTTATTCAAATATATTTATTTATATTCGAACAGAGAACCTGATTTTTATTTTTTAATAAAAGACAACTTTTCTTTTTTCAGAACACACCTCTTCCAAAACCATTTTTTTCAGAGCTTGATATTTAGAGAGATGAGAGATTTAAATAAGCAATTTAACGCGAAGTAAAACTCAACTTGAATCAATCGGAGAGATTTAGAAAACCTAATCCTTGATTTGTAAAGTTTGAGTGATTCAAACTTTGTAGCTTTGGTACATTATCCGAGACGAGGCGTTGCGAGAACGAGGAATTGACTGCGAGGAGTTCAATTAGAAGAGAGGTAACTACGGGATGTACTTATCAAATCTGTATGTAATTAAATACTTGTAATTTGATTTTAATAGTGGATTGTTTAGCTGTTAGGTGATTCGGCAGCGACCTGTAGGTATTTCTCCGGAGAAAGGTTTCCCATAGGGTTAAAATTGTTTGGTCTTGTAGTTAATTTTCAATTGCTTGCTGAGACTAGATAATTGAACCAATTTGAACTAGGTTAAGGTTAGACATAAATTCAAAGGAATTCAGACCTATTTGATTTAGACCTAATTTATTCGAAATCGACTAGTTTCAAGCGTCTAGGGATCTTAATTGGTATCAGAGTGGTCACGCTTTAAGGATTAATAACCTGAGCGTAGATCCTTACTCGATTACTTGAGATTAATGGATTCTAGAAATTTTGGAGGTCCCATAAATCGCCCGCCCCTCTTCGATGGCAAAGACTATCCTTACTAGAAAGTCTGAATGATTGCATTCTTAGAATCACTCGGAGAAGATGTCTGGATTGCTATCGAAGATGGATGGATACACCCTACCATGATGGGTAATGAATCTGAAGAAGTCCTTAAGCCTAGGAATAAATGGCCTAAGGATAAAAAGGAAGCTGTTGGTTATAATAATAAGGATCGCAATACCATTTTTATGAATGTGAGCTCAAGTTTCGACACATATCTTCTTGTTCCACTTCGAAAGAAGCTTGGGACATATTAGTTTGAAATCATGAAGGCGATGATACAGTCAAGGAAAGCAAATTGCAAATGTTTACCTCACAATTCGAGAATATTCTAGTGGATGAGAATGAATCATTTGATGAGTTCCATGCGAGATTAAGTGACATTGTCAATACTACTGCCGCATTAGGTACAGCTTACTCGAATGTTCAAATTATTCGCAAAGTACTAAGATCCCTTCCTAAGATCTTTAAATCTAGACGTGATGCTATAAAGGAAGCTCTGGATCTTAAGAAAATAAAGCCAAATATATTAGCTGGTAAATTACGAACGTTTGAACTCGAGAAGAAAATGGAAGACCCTGAGGAGAATAAGAGTGCTACTTTTAAATCTTCATCTTACTCCTCTTCTTCTAAGGGTACCATAGAAGCTTACAACTCATCTAATTTCGATAATGATGATGGGTCTGATATGGATTCACAGATTGCCTCTACAAGTCACCAGCTTAAAATCCTTGTGTAGCAATGCCAATTTCTAAAGCAAGGGTAATCGGTGAATCATAAGCTGCAAAATCATGATCAACATAAAGTGAATAACCGGCAGACCAATCTTGACACCAACCTAAGTCAAATTGAATATTATAAGTGTCATAAGCTTGGTCATTATGCTCAGAGTTGTCCTAATAAGAAATTTGGGACTAATCACAAAACTATGAATATCAGCGTTACTTAGGATGACAGTGATGATGAGAATAATAGCAATGAGAGTCATCCCCAAGTAGATGATAATGAAAATTATCTTGCATATCCTGATTTTCTTAATTGTGGCAATAATAACTTTGACATTTTTAAACTTGAAAATTCTAATGAAAATCAAAGTAATCAAGAACAAAATGAGTTTGAAGACCCACATCTTAAAGACTTGTATGCTCAGATTCTCGCCAAGTGTATGAAACTCGGTAAACTTAACAAAGTCTTGAAAGACCAAGTTAATACACTTACGTTCAAACTTCAAGACAAAACTGATAGTACAAGTCACGAGATAAAGGTACTTGAGAATGAGAAACAAGGCCTTCACGACAAAGTTGTATTTTTTGAAAAACAAGTTAATGATGCAAAGGAGAAAATAAAATCAACTTTGGATGAGCTTTATTCGGCCAAGCTTGATGTAGTTCTATCTTAGCAGAAACTTGAGAAGTTCTGTCATGGGGCTAAGAACATTGATAAAATATTATGTATGGGAAAGATGAATAGTGACAAAAGGGGTCTTGGATATGAGGAGCCTCTTCCTAATGCAAAGATTCCTCAAATTACTAAGTTTATGAAAGCAACTGCTTGTACTTCGGTGCCTAAACATAACAGGATATCCACTACTCATAATCACGCCAAACTGGCCTCTTACTCTCATATTTATTATTGCAGTATATGTGGTCGAAAAGGACATCTTGTGTCTTATTGTAGATTTGTTGGACCCTATCAACCATATGCTCGACCTTTTAATAGACAAAAATATAAGTCATATGTGAGTTTTTCTAAAGTGAAAAGTAAGAATTTGAGTAGGTGGGTTGATCCAGAAACATCACCTCGAAAGGTAATTCGTGCAGTTTGGGTACGAAAGGATGACTTGTTGCCATAAATAAGATAATAAATCAAAACTGAGACGGGTTATCAGTATGCTCCAGCATTTAGGTACGTTTCTTACCCTGTCTCAGTTGGGTTTTGTTTTTTGTTTTTCTGAGGATAATAGGATATTGTTCTAGTTTTTTATCTACACTTTGTACTTTAGAAGCTTTTATCTCTGGAATATTCTTGCTAGACTTGGACTATGCATTTATTTTATATTCATTCATGAGATAATTATTTGGTAAAATCACAACTCACAATAGTCAGTGATTCTCTTGTTTAAACTAAAGTTCATCGTGATTAGAACCACGTGAGGATAACTGTAGAGACTTTATACCGAATATTATGTGAGGATCTGATCTTATTTATTAGCTTCGAGTGTTATGATATTTACTCTTTTGTTGATCTTATTGTTTTTGATCTCATTTCGTTTCCTTACTAAATTGTCCAATGGTAATATCAAAGTCAATTTATACTAGTAAAACTTTCCTATTTTTATTCAAGGCGAAAAAGTGACGGTGTCCAACCGAAGATGTGATAATAGGAATTTTTTCTCTCCCATTGTTAGCCTTCGTTATTTATAACCATTTTTTTCACTTGCAGCCCTTTGTACCTTAAAATATGCCTTTCTTTTTTTTACCCAAATTCTTAATTCTTATACCCATATGTTTTGAGACTATTCAGTGAAAAGAAAAAGAAAAATATGTATAATTTTTGGGGGAAAGGTAAATAGAAGAATATCATGAGTCCCCAAAAGAACTTTTTATCATCCCAATCAGTGTCATGAAAAAAAAAAGGAAATGAAGGGGTATTTTTGTTGTGTGTACTCAAGAAGATAGAGTGAAAGAAGGTAAAGTTGTTTAGAGGTAAGAATGAGCTAGTGTAACTGTAGTCTCAGAATACCAGTAAAACACCTACTCCGTCATAAGCCTACCCATGCCTACATTATAACCTATTCAAAGACCTATTTGATCTTGAGTTAGGCATTGTCAGTATTAGTAGAGATTAGAGATAAAGAGTTTATATTAGTTTTAACTTGACACCATTAATGATAAATGAGGTTCATTTCCATGAGATATTTCGGCTCACAGTGTGCCATTTTTTATGAGATGTGATTTTCTACTTGTTTTTATTCATATTTACATCTCACACAGAGTGCTTGCTAGTCAGTTCTCAGTAATTTTGAGTGACCAACATGAGAGGCCTAAGTTGAAACAACTTTCTAATATAGTATTCTAACTGCGGTTGATTAATACGTTGAAAACTGAGTATATAATTGACTTTGCACACACACGCGCCAAGTAATTCATTTAGTGATTGTTTTATAACACATTGGTTATAGTCACTCTTTATTGAATATTTTAGATTCATTGTCTTACTATCATGCCTTGTGTTTAGGGGGAGTGTTGTCTTCTTTTGCTTATTTCTTTCAGAGACACTCCCCATGTGTGTTTTTACAAGGGTTACCATGATTTTGAGGAGGAGATGCACATTATTTTGAGGGGAGATGCACATTTTTTTGGGGTTTAGTGGTTTAGTGCTTTCCAAACTACATGTTTGTTTTGTTTAGTTTGACTTTTTGAGTATGCTATCAGTCTATCTTTTTACTGTTTAACTCATTATGTGAATGTTCTACATTTTGTTCTATTGGTTTGCTTCTCCTTTGATTTTCTATTTACCATTTGTTCATCTATGCCAAAAAGGGGGAGAGATGATCCTGATAGGTAAGTCAGGTAAGTAATGTTCTTTATTTTGGATCTCTTATTTTAAATAACCAGTTATGTGATGTACCTTGTTTAGTGTGCAGAGATTCCAGAGTATATGCTATATAAGATGAAAGTGGCGCTCTGAGTATGGATGTTTAGTGATTGAGTCAGTCCATCGAGTTGTATTTTTATTTTTTACAGTTTTGGTTTTGACACAAAATGAACCAAAGGGGGAGATTGAAACATCCATATTTTGAGTTTATTTCATTCTGTGTCTAGTTTAGATATCAGCATTATCACGTGGTTACTCGTTATCAGAGATTACACCTTGAGCGACTACAGCTGGACTGACACTGAACAGGTAAGTGGGTTTCTAACATCTTGTTCTATAATATCAAGCCCTATATATTTTTATAGAGTATGAAAAAAGTAATGAGTATGTTCTTTTAAGATAACATAACTTCTATTCGAATAGATTCATTTTCTATTCGAATAGAACTTGGGACATTTCTATTCGAATAGATTATATTGTATTCGAATAAAATGTCTCAGGTTGTTTTTTATTCGAATAGATTTATTTTTATTTGAATAGATTGGCTCAGCCTATTTCTTCATGTTTCTTTTTATTCGAATAGATTTCTTTTTATTCAAATAGATTGGCTCAGTCTGATTTTTATTCGAATACATTTATTTTTATTCGAACAGAGAACGTGATTTTTATTTTCTAATAAAAGACAACTTTCCTTTGTTCAGAACTCACCTCTTCTAAAAACCATTTTTTTCAAAGCTTGATATTTAGAGAGAGGAGAGATTTTAATGAGTGATTCAACGCGAAGTAAAACTCAACTTGAATCAATCAGAGAGATTTAAAAAACCTAATCCTTGATTTGAACAGTTTGAGCAATTCAAGCTTTGTAGCTTTGGTGCGTTATCCGAGGCGAAGCGTTGTGAGAATGGAAAGGCGTTGCGAGAACGAGGAATTGACTGCGTGGAGTTTAATTAGAAGAGAGGTAACCATGAGATGTGCTTATCGAGTCTGTAAGTAATTAAATACTTGTAATTTGATTTTAATAGTGGAATGTTTAGCTGTCGGGTGATTCGACAGCGACTTGTGAAAGATTTCTTACAGGGTTAAAATTGTTTGGTCTTGTAGTTAATTTCCAATTGCTTGTTGACACTAGATAATTGAACCAATTTGAACTAGGTTAAGGTTAGAGCATTAATTCAAAGGAATTCATACCTATTTTATTTAGACCTAATTTATTCGAAATCAACTAGTCTCAAGCTTCTAGTGATTTCACAGTCTTCCATGGAAGCTGCAACCTATATGGAGGAAACTTAGGAAACATTTTATTAGAATAAGAATTACAAGCATCTAGTGGGAGGTTAACTTTAGTGCAGATGCTAGAGCAAAGCGAGGAAGCAGATTAGGTGATCATGTTTATGAATGGCATCCAGGAAGGCACTCTTTTCTTATCAAGATTGAGGATCCTACAGTTGAATACTTTAGAGTCACAATGTAAAATGATGCAGCTACAAATGATTGGAATGCCCATGGGTACCAACCTAGTTCAGATGTCTTGGTTATTCGAATGATTCATTAACTATTTCATTCTAGGTTTTGATTTCATCCAATTAATACCATGTATTCTCTTTTTCTTCATTTTAATACAAAATCTGCTTACCTAGAAAAAAATCCAAGACTATTATTACCCCAACACATATACAAGATTATTTCCCTGCTCATAATTAGTAAAACTGAAACCAAAAGCAAAGGCTAGTACTTAACTATTTCTCACTAAACATATGGAATTAAATCACACATACACAAAATAGCTATTCAAAGTATAAGAAAATGGTGCATGTGTTTTGCCCTCATTCGCCAAACAAGTAGGCTATACACATAATGTGCAGGTCTAGCTCAATAAAATTTGATCCGAACATCCAGTTAATCTACATACATCCATTGACAGACTCCTATCCTTGGTAGAGATTATCATGGCTCAAATTTAGCTCTGGTTAAAAATGATACCTAATTTAAGGCATTTGCAATTGGTAAACACAAAAATAGACTCCTAAAAACAAGATATATCTTGGAAATAGTGAATAAATCCATTTCAAAAAGGAAGTTGAAGTCATACAAACTATCTTAAGAATTATAACATCTTACAGGAGTAAAATAGCTGCTTATGGAAGACATTAGAGATAAGAGCACTGGAAGACATAAAACTTAGTGCACAAAAGCTTTGGATGGATGAACTTGGAATTCAAAATGCCTGAATGCCTCTATAATGTTACTCAAACAGAAAGACAAGAAAATGGTGCATGCTTAGTGATTAGATACCCAAACCTATGACTAGCTTCTTACCTAGCTAGAACATATTACACAAGTCTATGAAAATAAGGTATAGTCCACAAATCCAATAATAAACACATTGCAATTGACAAACTCCCTGATAGAATTTCTCATTGGTTCAGATTTAGCTTGAAAACTATCAAAAGTTGTACCAATTTAGTATCTGCAGTTAAAGGACACAAGAAGAGAGACTGCTAAAAACTAGATATATCTTGGAGATAGTGGAATCTTTACCATTTCAGAACTAGTACTAATAGCTTAACATCCTTTTAGTCATTTCCCAAAGAGGTCAAGTACATATGCTTGTCAAAATAAAGGATGAAGTTATACAAACTATTTGAACTGCAACATCTTACAGGAACAAAAGTAACAGCTGATGGAAGACATGTCTACTTTGAAATCCCTTCTACCAATCCATCAGTAATGAGAGTGATGGGAGGCACCAAGCTTGACACAAAAAAGCTTGTTAGGAATGAATTTGAAATTCCAGATACCGTGATAATGCACAACTCCTTTTTTTGAGGATAATAGATAGCTAGTTGTTCATTATTCCTTTTCTCATTCAATTTTCTAAAGGGAAAAATACTAAAATAGAAACATAATGTTACTAAAACTGAAATATGAAGCTCATAATGAAGATATAAGTGTAGTAGCCTACTCATAGCCTTTGAGAATAGACTAGATACTAGAAGACTGCCGAGAAGCTTGAAGCCTACCATACTTACAAATCTGACAAAGCCATAGCAAGTCTACCCTCGAGTCCACCAAAGCTTCGACCACCGCTTCATTCCAGCACAGCATCAGGTCGAAGGCAGATAACTCTGGCAGATAAACTCTAGTATAGAACAGCTATAAGGAAGGATGTAATTATAATTTGACTTCTCTATAGTGACGTCACCTTTCTTATCCTCTATAAATAGGAAAGGAAAGAAACCATAGGGAGGTTGAGATTTCCCCCCACACATACCCTTGAGAAGCTCTGACCACCTTTGAGTGGAATCTGGAAGCTTAGAGAGTCAGTCTACTCGAGCCCTACATTTGTAATTCCATCCATTTATACAATCTCTTCTCAAAATCATCGCTAGAGGTCATAGAGGAATCTTATTTTAGGACTTCACGCAAGTGTGTCTACTAGAATCCCTATATTTCTATTAAGTACACTTGTTAAAACCTAGTCGAGTATTAATTTTATGGTGTAAGAGTATAATCCCCCCTATATGATTATAGGCCCCTACATTTGGCATCATATGTGGTATTACCCTCACTTTCAACTACTTTACCAAATAGAGCACATTAATAATGGCTCCTAACCTTCGCTCGACTTCCGCTATAGTAGGAGCCCTAGCAGATGACATAGCCACACAACTCGGCCCTGATGCATGAACAATTTGCCCAGGCTAAAGAGAGATATACCAACCAGGTTCAACACGAGCGCTAAGCTAGGAGACGGGAACTTAAAAATGAGCGGTAGCGCCGCGTTGAGGAAACGGATAGATACAACCATAACTTCAAAAAGCTCCACAACTCTGTTCGTGATCTACAGCAAATATGACACAAGATGCCCCTGTTCAGTCTAGATGCCCTGAGCCTTCGTGGATCTCATCTCGTACACGCTTAAGTCCAAACCCTCAAAGAGAGGTACCCCCAGTCCACCTTGATGCCGACGGTATGAACCATTCTATACCCGAAGGCTTTGTACACTTGGAAGTTCTCAATTCTTAAGATTCGAGTAATTCAACCCTGCAAACAACAAGACCCCCTAACCACTGACCAGCCCGAGAATGTTTGGGTGAGCAAAGTGAAGAACATATCCCCAGATTGAAACCACATCGAACCGGAACAGATCGATTTCCCCGTCGATCAGCTTATGTAACACAACAAGAAAGTGAGCAATAAAGCAAAGTCACCATTCGAGTCATCTCGAGCCCAGTACCCAGTGCATTGAGCAGGCTTAACAATCCAGTATGTACAGGGCTATTAGTCATCGATGTCCCATTAAATTTCCATACCCAAAAAATTTGTAAAACATAAATACAGTCTCATAGTTCCCCACTAGCCTAACAGATAGTCCACTCAAGTGGTATCATAACCTCCCCAACGAATCTATTCAAAGTTTCGAAGACTTATCAAGATTGTTTATATCTCAGCACACATTCAAAAAGGATCGAGAGGTCAAAGTCGATATCCTCTTTAACATTCAAAAGACAAAAACTGAAATACTCGAAAGCTTTACCATGAGATTCTTAGATGAGTTAGGCAAAATTAAGAACCTCGACTATGCTAACGCTATTATTTTATCATACTCCAATGCCCTTCCTAACCATAGTCGCATAAAGGGATACATCGTCCTCCAAAAGCCAGTAACACTCGGAGAGATGCTGTCGAAAGTAAACGGCAACATAGACCTCGAACGCATCATAGGAAATAATCGCCAACGACCAACCTAAACCAACAATCAACACAATCCAAGGCAGCCAAACACAACCATTGTCGATTCGGTTAATAATGGGACAGACAACAGGAAATGCAATATTTAGGAAGATCGAACAGAAAGGCCGCGGAAGAAAATGTCGATGCCAATGTTACCCAAACACAACGTCTCAATAGGAGCTATCCACCACATCATCCAGGCTGACCTAATATGGCGATCCCCGTAACCAATCAAATTTCAAAATGATGAACCATAATGCTAGAACCACAAGAAATGATACTCAAAACATGGCAATTACACCAATATATCGAAGACATTGGGGGCTACCCCGATGGGTCGTATCTCAAAACCCAGGCGGGACACAACACTGGAGGAAACGAGGTACATATCTTCCAAGTTAACATGATCGAAGTCAATAACATTGATAGCGGTCACACTCGAAGTAAAAGAAAAAGAGTCAAAGAATGTTGTAAACTTGCCTACATAAAAAAATTACCGGTCCTCCAACCTAGAAACTAGCCAACATCCATGACCCGAATGCATATCTATTGTCAAATGTGACGTTTCTCACGTAAAATTTCCATACTTAGATCCGCTGGCTATAACGGTAAAGATCAAGCATATGATACTGGACACAATGTTCATCGATACCAGTAGTAAATCAGATGTATTTTTCCTCCAAACAGTCAAAATAATGTCGATGACAGACTGTATATCCCCAACAAATATCAACCTAAAGGTTTTAGCAGCTCCACCGAAGTAGTAGTAGGACGAATAAGCCTTCTGATCACCACGGGCCCAATGGTGTTACAGACCATCCTTTTGATCATAGACAAGAAGTCTAAATACCTCAAAATCTTTGGTCACAATTGGCTATACGCCATGAAGGTGTTACCCTTGACCTATCACCAGGTTCTGCGGTTTACCACCCAAAGTAGATCCTAGGATATGAAAAGGTCCCAACGACTTTCCCGGTGAAGCAAACACCCAGAGATCGACTTAACCCAAAAGTTAGTTAAATCCTAGCAATCACAGTAACCTGTTCCCCTCGAGCCTTCAATCGCCCAAACCGAAATATCAACCGTCGAGCCTACCGAATACGTGGACCACGATGCATCAAACAAGGTAGTTCATTGGGAGTTCACTCACTAACAAAGAAAAGCAAGAAATAACCGATTTCCTTTAATCTAATACGGATGTATTCGCATGGACTTTCCACGAGATGCCAGGGGGCGATCCTACCTTCGCTTGTCACCGACTCGACTTAGTGGCCAATTGCACAATAGTCAAATGGGAGAAACAAATTAACCCTAGCCTTGGCTTCGAGAAGTAGTTAATCTTGAAATTGATAAAAATATAGCTATAGGTTTCATCCGCGAAGAAAAATACCCTGATTGGATTTCGAACATCGATCGTTGTAGTACTCAAAAAGAATGGCAAGATCCGAGTTTGCGTTGACTTCATCGACCTCAATTAACATACCCCGAAAGATAGTTTCCCCCTCAATACAACACTCGGGCTTAAACGCCTCTCTATGATGGACGCCGCTTCAGGTTACAACCAAGTTCTCCTCATGCTCGAAAATCAAAGCAAAATTGTATTCATCACAGAACAAGGCTCTTATTGCTTCAATGTCATGCCATTTGGGCTTAAAAAGTAAGTGCGGCCTACCAGCGACTTCTCACAAGCATGTTTAAACCACTGTTGGAAAAGTCATTCGAAGTATATATTGACAACATGCTCTAAAAGGGCCTTCAGTAAAATACCCATCTGTACGACCTTAACAAAGTATTTTCTACCCTTCAATGATATAAAATGAAGCTAAACCCAAACAAGTGCCAATTCGGTGTTTTTTCTGGAAAATTCCATGGACACATCATCAACAATAGATGAATCAAGATCGGCCCTTCCCAAATCTGAGCCCTAATCAATATGATATCCCCCATAATAAAGAAAGACGTACAGAAGGTTGCTGGTTAAATAGTCGCCCTCAATCGCTTCATCTCAAAATCCTCGGACGGGTGCAAATGGTTATTTTCATTACTCCGCAGTCAAGGTGCCCATAAAGTAAAGAAGAAAAACCCTGATATCAAATGGACCTTAGAATGCGAGCAAGCCTTCCAAGATTTCAAGACTTACCTCGGCCAACCACCAATCATGAGCACTCCAATCGAAGGAGAACTACAATCTATTTATCTCGTAGTAATGGACAAATCTCTAAACTCAGTTCTCATTCGTATAGAGGAAGGTATTGAAAGGCTCATATACATCATCACTAAAACCTTGACCTCGGCCAAAACCAGATATACTAAACTCAAAATGCTTTTACTCAACCTCGTCTACACATCGAGAAAGCTCAAACCATACTTCTAAGCACATCGCATAAGGGTGATCATAAACTATGTACCCCCTTAAAGAGGTACTAGCCAAGAAGGAAAAATTAAGACAATTATAGTAATGGTCCGTCTACCTCGGCAAACATGATATCACCATCAAAAGGAAAATATCTGAGAAGGCCCAAGTAGTCGATGACTTTCTAGCAGACTTTCCAATAGGCGACGTTGACTGGAAAGAGCACGAGGATGGCATCTTAGAAAAACAAAACAAACAGTCAGACCCTTGAAACCTAAAAATAGGTTGGAGACTATTTACTGATAGCTCATCTGGCTCGAATGGTTCTAGAATAGGCATTGTGCTGGTCACACCTTCCAATGATCGATTGGAAAAAGTACCATCAAACCAAATAGCTTCAAATACACCAATAGCCGAATATGAAGCCTTAATTTATGATTTAGACATGGTCCTCGAGTTGGGCATGCCCAAATTGGCAGTTTTTACCGATTCGCAGTTGGTCCAAAGAAACTACATTTGAGAGAATTAGGCAAATGGTCGAATGACAGAATGTGCTAAACTCATCCGTCAACGTATGGATTACTTCCTTGAGCAATCATTGATCATACATTATTTGTGAGGCAAAAATAGATACGCTGATGTTCTTGTATACATAGCCACCATGTTAGGCCAATCTGAACCCAGAAAGCTCGACATCGAGGTACTCGGACGCCCAAGTATAGACAGGATAGAAATCAATTCCATCAATATTGGGGGCAAGAGTATCGATCCCGAAGATTGGCAAACCCCCTTCCTGGCTTATTTAACCAAAGTATTCTACCCGAAGACCTGAAAGAAAAACGACCCTTGTTGGAAAACTATCGAAAGCACTTGATAATTAAACATGAACTACTTAGACGGACACAAAACGGGGTCAAATCAAGTCCATATCCCCGGAAGAAGCAACCAGATTATAAAAGAACTGCACAAAGGTAATTATGGATCATATTCTGCGGGACAATCTATGGCACTACGGGCAATCACACAAGGTTAATTTTGGCTGAACATAAAAAAGCAAGCCAAAGATTAAGCTAAGTATAGTGATAAGTGCCAGAGACACAAGCATGACATCAAGATCCCTTTACAAGATCTCAATTATAGCCAAGTCTCCTGATCATTTAAACTATAGGTCATCGATCTAATCGGCCCCTTCCCTAAAACTTTAGGTAAGAGAGAATACGTCCTCATAGCCATAAATTATTTCACAAAGTTGGTTGAAGCAGTACCATTATGTAGAATAAAATAAGAAGAAGCAGTTAAGTTCTTGTAGGAGAATATAATTACAATATTCGGCTGCCCCGATACGACCCAATGCCACAACGGTCCATAGTGTGTTAGAAACAAGGTCATAACATTCACGAAGAAGTATAATATTATTCTATTTTCCTTTAAGCCTTACTACCCACAAGGCAATGGCCAAGTCAAAGTTGTAGACAAAACTATAATCGATGGCCTTAAAAAGCGTGTCAACGATAAGGAGCAATGGGTACAAGAACTACAAGACGTACTATGGGCCTAACTCACTGATGAAGTCATCCCAGATTTTCTGCAGTCGGGGACTTGGCTTTCAACGAGTTACCCCATCCTCCAAACCCCGCATTGCTAGGAAACTGGCCGAATCTTGGGAAAGACCATACGTCGACTATGAAAATATAGACAAGGGGTCCTATTATCAAATGACCGAAGATGAAGAATCTTTGCCGAACCTCTCGAACATAATACAGTTAGTCCGCTACTATAGAAAACAAGCGTATATACTTTCTAAGGTTGTAACCACCTAATTTTGCATCAATAAAAAATATATTTTTGGGTCATTTTTATTCGACGCGTCAACCCTTCAACCTGACTAATGCTTGGGGGTGACCATGAAGTTGTTCAAAGTTCCTTGATTTGGACAAACCCAAGTGGCATGAATAATCAAAAGATTAAACACTTGGAGGCGACCTCGAAGCCGACTACTTTTGGTTTCATTTAGGTTCAAGCCCGCTGATAGAAATACCAAGGGGCAACCACGAAGCCTTGTGAACTTCTTGATTTAGGCAAACCTAAGTATCACATCAAACCTTCAACATGACTGATACTTTAGAGTGACCTTAAAGTTTTTTAAAGTTCCTTGATTTGGACAAACTAAAGTAGCATGAATAATTGAGAGATTAAATACTTTGGGATGACCTCATAGCCTATAATCCACAATTAAATTGGAGACTACCTGAAACAAAAAATTAATGAAGAATACATGATTTGGTGGGTTAAATTTCCCAAGAAGAGCGTTAATTGCTCAATTGATTTAATTACAATGAATTACTCTTTTAAAATCCTATGTTTGAACATAACATTTCTCTGCTCGAACAGAAAACTTAAAATAGGCTCTATACGATGAAAACATTTTACTGTTGGAGCAGAAGACTCAGAATAGGCTCTGTTCAGGCAAGACATTTTTCTATTCGAACAGAAGACTCAGAACAGGCTCTGCTCAAATAGACCTCACCTTTAGCGTCTTTTTAAGAGGCTTAATTTTTATATCCTCCAGGATTATGGCTCCCCCTTTAGGAGCCTTGAGCTCCTGCTCAGTCTAAAACTAGATATAAGAGGGAAAACGGTCTTGCACATTTCCCTGTTTTACCAGTTTGACTTACTGCGTGGTTGACCTTTCTTCCAAACTCTGAACAAC
Source organism: Kingdonia uniflora (assembly GCA_014058105.1). Lineage (NCBI taxonomy): Eukaryota > Viridiplantae > Streptophyta > Magnoliopsida > Ranunculales > Circaeasteraceae > Kingdonia > Kingdonia uniflora. Next base: position 961,316 of record JACGCM010000003.1, read on the forward strand.
TCAATACTTCCCTGTCTTGTAGCAGTAACCTTCTTCTCTATAATACAATCCTCCTACAACGAATCTTCTCTTTCCATCCATATATCATCAGCTGACGGTAGGCGAGTATCAATTATAAAGTCTTCATCTAAGATAGATGGCTTAAAGAGTTTCAAATCCTCAAAATTAATCACCGAATACATCTTCATAAATGGAGGTAAATCCAATTGGAATGTATTGTCACCAATCGTCTTGAGTATAGTAAACATACCATATATAATAGGCTAGAGCTTCTTACCTTCTCCCTTTAGTCGTTCCTTACCCAAATTCAACCAAACTAGATCGCTCCCTTAAAAAGTACAATCAACCCGATGCTTGTCATGTCGAGCCTTATACTTCGGTTGAGTCTTCTTCAATTGTTCTTCAACCGCCTCATGAACCTTACCTATATTCTCAATGAAACACTGAGCTTTTAACTTGTTCCTCTTTCTTCTTCCCTAACACCTTCTTATTACCAAAAACTAAAGGCCATATTAAAGGGGCTTTGAGGTAAGTACCCAAGAGAAACTTCAAACGGAGATTTTAAAGTGAAAGCATGAATTGCCAAGTTAAAAGCAAACTGAAGATACAGTAAACTCCTATCCCAAATCTTAAGATGCTTAGAATAGAATCCCTATAATAAATAAACCAAAGTGTGATTGACTACCTTTGTTTGCCCGACAATTTGTGGATGAAATGTGTTACTTCACTTCAACTAAGTAGCCATCATCCCCCATAATGATATCCAGAAATACACCAAGAAAATAGTTATCCCCATCAAAAATAATAAAATAAGGAAGGCCGAAATACTTCCAAACGTCTTTGAAAAATAATCGCGTTGCTTCTTCCCCGATAATTGTCTTCTGGCATGGAATAAGAACCATCATCATGCATAATCGATCTACCACCATAAACAGATAATCATTCTTACACTTGGTCATGGGCAAACCCCCCATAAAATCCATTGATATGCTCTCCCAAGGTCAGTTAGGTACTGGTAATGGTAAGTATAGTCCCAACTTACGATTGGAAGGCTTCGATATGTTGCATTGAACGCAACCACAAACCACACGAGTAACATCCACCTGCATTTTCAGCCAATAGCCATAGCACCACAAATTCAAAAGAGTTTTCTCAACCCTGAAATGACCTACAACCCAGGAATAATTAGCATCTCTAATTTAATGTAAATGGTCTTTACCATCAAGAATACATAGTAAAGTTCCCCTGCAAATCAAACCATCCTTCAATTCATACTCACGTGTCTTACCCTCCATCAACTTCTAGTGAATCACACTAAGGTTTTATGATTATCATACCCTATAACATACTCAGACAAAATAATAAGTTGCATCTGCATAACTACCAGCAAAGCAGAAATAGCTGGAAATAGGGGTCGAGATAACATATCAGCCATTTTATTGTTTGCTCCCTTCTTATACTTGATAATCAAGGTGAATACTTATATATACAACATCCACTTCATATGGCGAGCTTGTTGCAGCTTGGACTGAATAAATAAAAACATCAACAATTTTTTATCGAAATATACCACAACCTCCTCTTGTAACCTTCCCATTTCGATTTGTTGCTTACATGACATTGTCTTAGTAAACAACACCTTAGCTGACATAGACTCTTGAACTGTTTATATCAATAACACAAACTTGTTGCTCGCATTAACCAACCTTTTCACCTAAATCACCGTTACTAAATTCTCCGTTGTGATATGTTGCTTATAAGCATTGATATGGAACTCCTTTCCCTCCATATCAAGATAAAACTTGCGAGTTAAGGTAATGAATCACATCTCGGTCCCAAGGATAAGGGCTGCCCAAAATGACCTGATACACATCTAAAAGATAACCACCTCATGCGTCACCTAGTCAATAAACCTTCAAGTGATCACAAACTTGAACGTACATTGCTTCGTGATCTTTAACTCCACATATTTCTAAATCTACCCCAAACCATATGGCTTAGGATGAGTCGTAGTATTCAAACCCATCTTCTTCACTAACGCCTCAGAAATCAAGTCCTTTTGACTACCCGAATCAATAATGGTATCTGCTAAACTCTGCTTCGCCTTAATACTGATATGAAAAAAAAATCCCGACTCGCCTCCTCGGTAGCCATAGTTTGCAGAAACATAAAAAGTTTGCTTAGGATTTGGTTTATCTAAATCCAGGAGGTTAATAACCGCTATGGCTAGTACATGTTTATCTTTCTTGTTCTTCTCCTCTTTCAGCCTAAGCTCCAGTTGAAGTTTACAACATTTATTTGAAATATGCCCACTTGTCTTCTAATGACTGTAATAATTCCCCTAGGACAGAGACCTCTTTCCCTTGGACTCTCACTTGTTCTCATTCTTCCAACCAGACATATACCCCGACTTGTTTTTGTCGTCTTTATTATCACTCTTCAAGTACTTACTCTTAATGGCAATTACCTTCACGGTAGCGTCTTCGATATTCGCCAAATTAATGAGTTTAAACTCCCTTATAATGGACTTTGGCAAACCATTCGTGTACTTCATGAACACCTCATACTCGCCCACATCAAAGTCCAAAACCAAAACCTGGTTATAAAACTCCATAGTATATTCTTATACTGATTGCCCATACTTTTTGGCGCAAATAATGTCATTTAAACTATCTCTCCTACTTATACCCAATTAGGTAAAACTGCTTCCTAACCAACACCTTGAATTCTATCCAACTTAAACTTTTTACGATGTGGCATTTCTTATAAGATTTCCACCACGTAAGTGCATGACTTGCAAATTTCAATGTCGAAAAGTAAATGTTATGAGCATTCGAATATTCATATACTGAAAAATAGGTTTCTAACCTATCTTTCCAGTTATCTAATTTCTCAGCATCGATTGACCCGTCGAATACTGGAATTTTAATTTTAAAATCAATACGAAGATTACGTATAGGATTCATGGACTTACCAATAATCAAATGCGGAACATATGTTACCAGTAATCATATGCGATATCAGAAACCAGATGCTACCAAACCAAATGCGGAGCATATGTTACCCAACTAGAAATAACTCAGATTGAACTAACCACCAAATTCTAAAACAAATGCGAACTAACAGCCAGATCCTACACAAATGCAAACTAACAGCCAGATCCTACGCAGATGCAAACTAACTACCAAATCCTTACACAGATGCAAACTAACTGCCAGATCCTTACGCAGATGCAAACTAACAGCCAGATCCTACACATATGTGAACTAACCACCAGATCTTACATAGATGCGGAATAAGACTATTTAACCAGATGTGGCAACCCACCAAATGAGAAAACATATGTGACCAACCATTAGATCCTAACCATATGTGAATAAACCATTTAATCTTAACTAAATGCAAACTAACCGTGAAATCATCCAAATCAAAGCTGAGTCCATAACCGACCTACTCAAATCAAATACAACACATCTTAAAGTCAAGCCAACCAAGACAAGAATCTTCTTCCATTCTTCTGAAAGGACATCAAGCTAAATTATAAGCACCATCACCGCTAAATCACAGCCAACACTTTAATACTGATTTCAATTGAGATTCAAACGAGAGTTACGAAGAAAAACAAAAGCGGATCCTAATGAATACATAACCAAATTCCATGAATACACGAAGAGCAAATAACACATTCAAAGCAGATTGAAACAACCAAACCCTTTTTGTCACTAATCGCTAGAACCAATAGAAAAATATTTAAATCAAGAGTCTTCCCCGGCAAAATCGAAACACGAAACCCGAATTAAATCATGTCAAGCAGTTGAAATCGAACCAAGCAAAACTAATTAGTAAGAACCTTGGCCATGCTTATCAATCTCAAGTCAAGGATAGTAGCAAGGAAGCCAACTATTCATTCAAAACCCAGTAAAATGGAATAAAACTACAGATATGATCTATCAAACTACATCTGCAAAATTCCTCCAGATTTCTTACCCTCAACGCAATCAGATTGGTGAAGTTCTACGGTAGCAAATTGAGTGAACCGAAACAGAAGATCAAATCGAAAACGAAGAAGAATAATGTTTTATTGCTGCAAATTATTCATAATAATGTCAAAACGAAAATCAGCAACATCAGTACCACTTACAAATCAGTTCGTAACACCAATTATAAATTATCGACACCAATCTACAAATCATAAACCAGCACCAATAAATAAAATTTACCACCCAGATTCAGCACCTCATATTCAATCTCAGCTGCATAGAATCTGTTTCAACAACTGTAGCGTATCAAAACTGCTGGTATTATACAATAAAACTGTTGTTCCTCTGCAATCTTCTCTCATCTCGAACACCAAAAAATCAGAGTAACAGAAGGAAGGATCTTGAGATATAGAGGATAAAACTCATCATTTGATCATCCAACAAATTTCGAGTTGCCTTAAAAAAAAACAAATTTCGAGTTTCAATTAAATCTCAGTCGATTCTTCTATCCTAGTGACCAATCAGATGAAGAACCATCTATACAAACTTCAAATGATCTCAGAAAAACCCAAAAAATCATCTATATAAACTTCAAACGATCCCAGAAGAAGAATAAAAAAAAAACCCACTATAGCCTACATGAAAAAGATAAAATGACTAAAGTGCAATTGGCATTACAATAACTAATTCTATCTCTAACAGTGTGGTTCGAAAATGACATTAGAGCATAATTCCGTACTGAATTGCTCTTTGACAAGAGTAATATGAAAGTTGGTCAAAGGACACCCTATATAAAAGCCCACATTGATAACATGGTTGGTATAAGAACCTGTTAATTCAACATTAGTAGAGACAAGAAGAGACTGCTAAAAACTAGACTTTTGATGAATATTGGAAATACAAAAATTATTTACCATCTCAGAACTATTACACTATTAGTACAACATTTCAATCAGAGATAAAATAAAGTATTCTTGTCAAACAAAGGCGGTCAAGAAATACAAACTATCAGAACTGCAACATCTTACCAAAACAAAAACAGCTTATGATGCAACACATGTTCTACTCCAAAATCCCTTCTACAGATCCATCAGAAATGAGAGCGTTGGGAGACACAAAGCTTGGCACAAAGAAGTTTAAAATGAATAAACTTGGAATTCCAGATATCGCGATAATGCAAAACTCCTTTTTCTTCGGACAATAGAGAGCTAGCTGTTCATTACTCCATTTCTCCTTCGACTGGCTCAAGGGCGTGCACTGAAATATAAAGACGATGTCACCAAAACTGAAAAATGAAGTTCATCATGAAGACCTAACATCACAGGAATACACATAAACTAATAAGGTAATTTTCATCTTCATTACCTGAATAAGAAAGTTGTCATTGCTCCAAAACACCCTCAAGATTAGGTTCTGAATAGGAATTTGATAAGAATTTTTGTGAATATGGTAACCATCCTTGTTGTTTCCCAGAATTTTGCATACACGAAATCGAACCCAATCACTTTGTTCAATTAAAGCAAGAAAATTTCCAAAGTTCACAAGACGCAAGTTATCGGGATATCGAATAGTGATTGAAAAGTCTATAGTTCGAAACTTTTCAGTGCAAATGTCAAGAACAAGGATTCTCTCTTGGCCAGATGGGTGAACTCTTGGGTCAATGATCCAATGAAAGACTTTGCCTGAAAAAACAGGAGTAGCTGTAACGTCAACTATATAAGGGATATCCAGTAGTTGTCTCCAGGAACTTTCACCCACCGTAATAATTTCCCCCTCCATGTAAAATGGCATGTTGTTGTCATCATTTGGCTTACGCTTGATCTTCAACAATTTAACCACTTTATACTTACCAGTTTCGCTATCGAAACCAAATCCAACGCCAGCAGTGATAAACCCGGGTTTGGGATCTGATAAAGGCAAGCTAACAGATTCTCTGCTAATTGGGTTATAAATAAAAAGGGGAAACTCTTTGGAATACAAAGATTTAGAATGTACACACAATAAACCATTGCAAGAACCTGAAGCGCACAAATAGTCCTCATCCTTAATCTGTAGAGGGATCTCTCTACCTTTCCATGAACTCCTTCCTTCACCTTCATCAATTATATATAATGTGCTTAAGGATTTATCTTCACTACTTTCTTCAGACATTGGTTCGAGAATAATACGACGGTTTGCCCTGGTGAGTTGCAATTTGATGAAACCTGCATCTTTCTTGAGGCTGTAACAAGCCTTTGATAAACAAGTGAAGCGCACAATAGCTTCGATGGGAAATCTGGAAACGATGTCACAGACGATTCCCCAAGGAAGATGAGCATTACTACCATCAGTGTTCTCTGCCACATTGGTTTCCATTCTTCTATTCAATCCTAATACAAATGGGATAACGTCACATAGTAAAATCAAAACATATAATCAAAGTAACAAAAAGAACATTTTACCGTCAAAAACTAAAATCAAATGAGGGTATTAGTCATCAATAATTTATTTAAGAAAACACAAATTTTTCTCTTATAATTAAATGTATCAAAGATAATATGCCAATGACATAATAATTAACCCTAGGAAAGAAATGTTCACGGTGTAAGTGCCTAATCCCAAGAGATTATAACTCATAACAAATGTAATTTTGTTATGCAATTGTTTAGGATTGCTAAACTACCATTGGAGGAACATGGAATCATGGAAGAAGTTGCATGTGCGCGTGAATGAGAAAGAGAGAGAGAGAGAGAGAGTACCTGCGTTAGAAGTTTGGGAGTGAGAAAAACAGCTCACTAAAGTCATTAGGCTAATGGCTATATAAGTTGACCATTTATGTTAGGAGGCAAGATAACCTGGTGGTAGATTTGCATGAATGAGATCATCTCACATTAGTCTCTTCTTCCCCTTTTCTTTCCCTCAAATCTCGCTCATTCATTTCCAAGAAGAGAAGATAGTTCTCTCGTCAGTCCGTGTTCCTCCAATGGCTGATGATAAGCTCCAACAAGATTTTCTCTTTCTTTTGGGATTTCTTAACTCCATGTTTCACAAGGTTCTTGCAGCAAACATGAATCAACAGGTTGTTGCGGAAAAAAATGAATCAAAAGTTATTTTCAGCTTTCCTATCATAACTCCTCCCAATCTTCTACTTCATCAAAAATAACTAGGAGGTCTGAAAATTCTGGGAAAATTCGGCGGCCCAACTTTTGCCCCTTTTTTTTTGTTCTTTTTTCTTTTTTGCAATTTCTTCTAATTTCTCAAAGATTGAAGCATAATTTCTCTGTTTAGGTCTTACAGAAATACATTCAACAGGATATCCTGCTCTCAATGGGGAATCCCAAAATAAGGGGGTTGTTGAGAATCGAGGAGAGGCTCTGGATGCAGCTCAGCTCAGCTCAAATTGGGAAAAAGTTGAAAAAATCACAGGGTTTGGAATCAAGTCACAATACGCAACACACTTATGCGAGCAAGTTGAAGGGTAACACAGAGGCTCAGTTTGATTATGATGATCTTACATGCCCGACTAAGTGCAGAGAATACACTTCAATTATAATTCCAAATAAAGCAGCAGAGAGGGGAGTGGAGGCCTATAAACACAGCTTGATTGGCAGGATTGATCTGCAGAAGCTAAATTACACAGAGGTTAAGATCAGGGCACCAAAACAATGGAAACTACAAGGTATTGTCACCATCATTCCATTAGGCAAAGGTTATTTCACAATTAAACTAGCTAATGAACATGATAAAATCTCAATTTGGAGTGGTGGTGTTGGATTTTGCATCTATACCGGCACCACTCAATGTTTTATCTTCCGGTTCACGAGCACATATGTTAATAGGTCGTATAGGTGTTATTGGTTGTGCCCAATTGTTACACCTAGTTAAGGTTGGTGGGACCTAGTGTTACTCTTTATTAGGGTTTGAGGGTACAATGGGAAGACCACTCAAACCCTATCAGGTTAAATAAAGAGGAAGTCCCTATTGGAGGCTACAACACATAAAACAATCCCATTAAGGTTTGCAGCCAATCCAAGGGAAGACTCCACTCAAGTTCAGAAGAATTTTCAAAAGCAGAAGAGGTTAGTAAAATCATTTTTATATTCATTCATTGATCATAATAATTGTATTAAATTCTTACAATTGGTATCAGTAGCTAGGATACAAATTTCTATGATTAATTTATTAACTTCAAAGAAAAAACAACAAAAAGTGGTTGTCAGTAGTGGGTTTTTTTATTTTATTTTTTGGGTACTTTAATAGTACCTAGTATAATCTCTCTCTCTCCCCCAACAATAAACCCATCCATCAGTCTTCAAGCTTTTAGATTTCCACGATTAAAGGTTCAACTTCATTGGATCGAGATTCAAAGTTCTTATTTGAGGTTAGCCTTCAAAGATTCATTGATTTGAGATTTATAGTGTTTTAATAGATGAAGATTGGGTTTATCTACTGAAATCTGATTTGGGTTTCAATTCAATCCAAATTTGGGGCTGCAATTATGAAAAACAAGTAATAGGAGACAGGAGAAGGGGCGAGGCTCAAATCAGTTCTACCACTATCCTTCTAAACCTCATGACTCTCTCCCCAATCCGCACAGCTCTCTCTCCTTAATCAAATTTCAATCATCCAATCATGCTCATGGCTGAGATTTCCTGTTAATTTCACCAAACTGTTTGTGCCCTAATTTTACCTAGTAAGGTTGGTCTTCTCCAAACTGTTTGTGCCCTAATTTTACCACTTCCTTCTAAGGATTTCTGAATTTCAATCCCAAATTCTAGTGAGTTTTATCTACTGTTGTGAATTGTGGGTTGTGAATTGTGGGGCAGGTTGGACATTGTTACTATTTGTGGTTAGTGATTGGGGTAGTGTTTGGTGTTGAATTACTTGTTGTCATCATTGGAGTTGGTGTTTATTGCTATGATTGAACTAAGGTTTCCATTAGACTTGCTTGCGGTGTTGTTAGTCTTTGTGGAGTTGGATAATATTTGGGTATTACGGTATTCTGATGTTTCTCATCGTCTCTCGAGCGTTGGAGAAACGGAGCTTTGACCCGAGTACTTTTTACGAGTTTCAGGGTATTGGCAAAGAAGGATTAAAGTTTTGATTTCATCTGTATAATTAAGAGTCTACAATTTGGCAGAGTTTTAGGAGTGGAGTATGAGTTATTCTTCTCCTCTCTCTTTGTTCCCATAAATGTTTCTTAAATCCTAAGTGCATAGAGATTCGTGTTTTGCATGTGCAGAAGTCTTATTTATTTGATTGAATTTATTGTTAATATGTTGGGTAGTTGGATATTACCCTCAGTTAGTGAATATTGTCAACTTTAATAAAACTCAAGTCCAGGTATACTCCAACATGAAGCAACTCTCTTAATACAATAAATCAGTAGTGAGATAATTTAAGCAATAAATCATTAATGATATAGGGTTTTAATGTCCAAGGATCCCCAATGGGATTTAAGTGAGATCAAGTAGTCGTTAGGATGGCGGGATATAAAATTGGTAAATACACCCAAAGGAGTTTTGTCCATAGAATTGAATGTTTCTCCTAATTTTGAGACTTGTAAAGTCTCATTAAGACTATTTTGCACTAATTAAAATTAAAATAATTAGACCCTCCAAAGGAGACTAAGAAACTTTTAATTAATTAGTGGCTCAAGATAGGCTACGGTACGGGGAGATGAAGATAACCCAAGGCCCAAAGGTTAGGAAGTGTCTTGAGTCAAACTGTAAATAGTCAGTCTAGTCTTGAGCGTGAGTGATTACCAATTACCAATTAGGGGGCAATGTATGCCAAATCATTACCCAAAGGAGGGATTCGATGATACATCACTGTACCCGCAGAGTGAAAAGTCAATACCTTAAATACAATACACTCTGACTCGACCATCCTAACCCAGGTAGGATCGAGATTAAAGACATCAAGTTAAAGATCTTTTACAGATCAAGTTAAACGTGCATAAAAAAATTTAATCTATACACGTCCTAATATAAGTCTTCGGTTCATGCAACTATGGACCCTATGACCCAGAACAAACTGACTAATATTGAGACTTTAACGGACTCTAATTACTCCAACTGGAAGATCAAAATCTAGATTGCCCTAGGCAACCTTGATTTCAATTTTATTCTCACTGAAGCCAAGCCCGGGATCTCACGGATACCTCTTCTGATGCTGAGAAAGTTGTCCATGCTAAATGGGTCAAAACTAACAAAATGGAAAATCTCATCATTCGTTCTTCCATCAATCCTATTATGCGGGGCGGTATCGATAAGAAAGGTACCGCAAAGAAACTGTTTGATGTCATTAAGAAACAGTTTGAGGGTTCTGTCAAGGGAAAGCAATACAGTAACTTATCTCAGCTTTTATTACTGAAGTATGACGGCAGTGAAAATATGTGCTCGCAAATTCTTAAGATCTCCAAGTTAATTCTTACCTTGAAAGAAACCGGTTTCACTATTGATAATACGTTGATGGTTCATTTAGCAGTTTGGTCTCTTCCAAAAAGTTTTGAGATGTTCCAAGTTCATTACCAAAATCATGATAAAACTTGGGAAATGAATGAGTTAATTGCAGCATTGGTCTCTGAGGAAGAACGGCAGAAGAAAGGTAAAACAGAATTGGCTCATCTGACTACTTCCATGAAGAGCTTGTCTATCAATTCTCATGGAAAAAAGAAGTTCAAGAATCAAGGTTCGGCGAAGAAGAAAATTTTCAAGTCTAGTCTAGGGCAGAGTCCTTGTCCAGGGAATGGGAATGGGAATAGGAATGGGAACCAGAATGCGACTTTGTCAGTAACTACTTCATCAATTATAGAGTGTTTCTTTTGCAAGAAAAAAGGTTATGCGAAGCTGGACGGTCATTCTTACAAAAATTGGCTAATTGAGAAAGAAGGTATTACTTCTATTTATGTTTACTTTGAATCCAAATTGGTTGATGTTCCCACCAACTTTTGGTGGTTAGATTCTGGGGCAACTGTTCACATTTCAAATTCTCCATAGGGGTTCATCAGCAGGCGGCCGATAAGGCCTGAGGAACAGGTTTTCTTAGGAGATGCTAAAAGCCTTTCCATTGAGTTCATTAACATTTTTCGCTTGGTTTTAGACCTGGGTGTTACTTTAAATTTGACACGCACTTTTTATGTTCCATCGATGAGACGATATCTAATTTTAATTTCTCAGTTGCACTCCTTTAGTTCTTTTTTCAATTTTAGACATGGTGGTTTTGACATTATTCATCATGATTCTATTATTGGTTCTGGTTTACTAGTTAATGGGTTATATCGTCTATCTCTTGATCATTCATTTGAGACTTCACTATTATGTTTATCTTCTAAGGTTAGTATTTCTTCTACTTCTAAATATTTTAGAGTTTTTGAGCAATTTTCGATGCTATGAAACAAACGACTATAACATATTTCTAGAAAGAGGTTAGAGATTATGGTTCGAGATAGGGTTCTTGGGGATTTAGACTTATGTGATTTTCAGATTTGGGTAGATTGCATTTGTGGAAAATTGACCAAGATCATGAAATTTGACTTTATTTGTAGCACAGACCTTTTACAGCTGATTCATACGTATATATGTAGGCTTTTTCCTACTCCATCCCGTGGTGGTCATCGATATTTTATCACCTTCATTGACGATTTTTCTCGTTAGACCTAGATTTTATTCAAGACTTTCCAGTTAGAGGTTGAGAAACAGTTAAATCGAAAGATCAAGGTTGTCCGGTCAGATCGAGGAGGCGAGTATTATGGTAAGATCTATCAAGACGGTCAACATTCAGGACCATTCTATCAATATTTAAAGGATCAGGGTATTGTAGCCATGTACACTACCCCTGGATCACCATAGCACAACGGTATTTGTGAACGCCGAAATCAAACTTATCAGAATATGGTTCGCAGCATGTTGTCATATTGATTTACCTGTGAATTTGTGGGGAGAGTGCTTACGTTATTCAGTCTATATTCAGAATTGGATTCATTCTCGTTTTACTCCAGTTAATCGTTATCATCTATGGACTGGGACAAATCCTAGTCTTAATCACTTACGTGTTAAGGAAAAATTGTTTAACCTGAATATTGGAAAGTTAAATTCGAGGACAATTAGTTGTTTCTTCGTTGGTTTCCTAGAGAAATCAAAAGGATTCAGGTTTTATTGTCCTTCTTGACCCATGGAGATTGTTTTTTCGTTGGTTTCCCAGGGAGATCACTTTACCAATACTATCCATAGAGAGGTTATCTTTAAGGAGGATTCTGAGACTCGAAGTCCAACTATTATTCCAATCAGTATTACTATGTTTCCGCGGTTATCTGATATTGACACTATGACGAGTACGGTTCCAGACCCATCTATTATTCCAGACCTAGTTCCAGACCCCGTCGTAGTACCAGTTCTCCCTCAGATTTATCCTCCACCTGCTCCCGTCCAGCTTCCTGTCGTACCACCTTCAACCCAGCCTCTTGCTCCTACTCGAAGATCCTCTAGAGAGAGGCATTCAACTATTCTTTAGATTACCATCTTTATTCAATTGAAGGGGATTTATTTGACTTCGAGGATCCAGTATAGTTCTACAAATCAGTGGCGTAATGTCATGACGGAGGAGATGAATTCTATGTCTCACAACTCTGTATGGGAGTTGACACCTTTACCTGAAGGATTTAAGGCAGGCAGTTGAATGTAAATAGATCTTTAAGACCAAACGTGATTCTGAAGGGAAGGTTGAGCGTTTTCAAAGCAAGACTTGTTGCGACGGGTTTCAAACAGCGTCCAGGAATTAACATTGATGAGATTTTCTTACCAGTTTCAAAGAAGGATTTATTACGGATTATTTTGGCTCTTACGGTACATTTTGACCTGGAGCTTCATCAGATAGACGTCAAGACAACTTTTCTTAATAGACATCTCAACGAGGAGATTTATATGCACCAACCCGAAGGTCTTAAGACCGAAAGGAAGGTTCGACTATTTTTGCAAACTTAATCGCTCTATCTACAGTTTCAAACAGGCGTCTAGGATGTGGTACCTATAGTTTCATGAGGTGGTTTCGAACCACGGTTTTCTCTAATGTAAAATGAATTATTGTATATACGTCAAATAGAGAGGAAAACATTTTACATTTAAGGTTTTGTACGTCGACGATATTTTACTCGCTAGCAAAGACGTCTGGCTTCTTCAGGAGACGAAAGCCTTCTTATCTCAGCATTTTGATATGAAGGATATGGGAGATGCTAGTTATGTTCTTGGCATCAAGATTGAGCGAGACAGGACCAGAGGGATACTTGGCATATCTCAGAGTGCATATATCAATAAAGTTTTAAAGAGGTATGGCATGCAAGATTGCAAAGCAGGTGAAGTCTCTGTGTTGTCAAGGGAGATATCTTCAGGAAGACGATGCCGCACAAGACGGTTTCTTCAGACATCGCTAAGAAGTATGCTTTAGTTGTTGGTAGCCTCATGTATGACATAATATGTATGAGACCCGACATTAGTTTTGTTGTTGAGATGTTTGGAAGGTACTAACAAAACCCTTCAATTATTAACTAGCAGGCAACCAAGAAGGTTCTTCGCTATTTAAAGAGGACTAAAGATTACAGATTAGTTTATAGGAGATCAAATGAGCTCATGGTTTTGGGCTACTCTGACTCAGATTTTGCAGGGGGCAAAGATGACAAGAAGTTCACTTTTAGTTATGCTTTTATGCTTGCTCATGGAGTTATCTAGTGGAGAAGTGTCAAACAGTCTCTTGTAGCTTCCTCGGCCATAGAAGCAGAGTATGTGGCTTGTATGAGGCTTCTCGACAGGATGTATGGCTCAAGCAGTTTATTTATGAGCTAAAGATTGTTGATTCAATTTCTAAACCGTTACGAGTATTTTGCGACAATATATTAAAAATGATAACGTGATTATGGATAGCAGGTATATTAACATTAAAAATCACGTTGTCATTGATAAAGTACTAAAACAAATTATTGAGATTTCTCACTTGTCGACACTGGAGATGATTGTTGATCCGCTTACTAAGGGACTTCCGATACCAGCCTTCAGGAGACATGTTATGCGTATGGGATTGCTAGAGTCTCTTTGAGGATCGTTCTTTTATGTGGGAGTAGTTATTGATTTATTTTATTTACTGTTACAGCATTAGGATTATTTATCCATATGGGAGTTATTCCCAGTTATTACTTTGGTCGACATTCAGATTTGATTTTGATTATTTAGCTGTTATTATATTTGGATTTGTTATCATATGTGCACATATTTAATTTCAATTATGCAATTGCAATAAAGTTTTAGATATGAGTGATTTTATCACATGACGGTTGTCTAAGTATCAAGTGCTTATAAAAAATACTAAAAAGTTTTACAAATTTGCTTGGGCTGGATATGAGTAGGTTCCACATCCTTTGGCCTTCATTTCAGTATGCGCGATGGTCTTCGCATGACGGTTTGTCTAAGTATTGAAATGACATGTGTCTGGTAAACACATGTTGCAGGACACTAATGCAAATATACCAACACATCATTATGGTGTATATTTGTCATTCACACACTAAACTCTGCCAGTAAAGAAATTACACTTAAAAAGTTATTAAGGTTGCTAGCCCGATGTCCACGCTATGAATTAGGCATGTGCTCAAAGGCCTAACCAAAATTTGTCATGAACCGTGTTAGCCATCTTTGTAGTCGTAGAGTGATAGTCAAGTTCGATGTAACATTGCATTCGACAAATTATCATGTGTGGTTTTAAAATCATAAGATAGCCATCTACTTTTCATAAAACCATATATCAGGCTAAAAATATTTTTCTTAAAAAATAGAGTTAACGCCGGGTGAGAGATTGTTGGATTTTCTATCTATACCGGCACTACTCAATATTTTATCGTCTGGTTCACGAGCACACATGTTAATAGGTCGTATAGGTATTATTGGTTGTGCCCAATTGTTAAACCAAGTTAAGGTTGGTGGGACCTAATGTTACTTTTTATTAGGGTTTGAGTGGTTTTCCTATTATACCTTCTTAGAGGCTACAATACAAAAAACTATCCCATTAAGATTTGTAGCCAATCTAAGGGAAGATTCCACTTAAGTTAAGAAGAATTTGCAAAAACAGGATAAAGAGGTTAGTAAAATCATTTTCATATCCATTTATTAATCATAGTAATTATATTAAATTCCTACAGGTGGTCCATGAAATATTGATGGATTCTTAATTAGGCTAATGCCATGGTTACCTAATTTCAATCCAGAGGGCCAGAGAAACACCAATGCATTGGTATGGGATAGATTTCAAGGGCTGAGTAATGAATATTGGGATATCCAATTACTATTGATAAAGCTACTAGAGACTTGGCATTTGGATTCTTTGCCAGTGTACTCAACCCATTCCAGAGCAAATTTAGTAGAATTTTCGCAGGATGTGGTTGTGAGCAGGTTTCCAAAGTTTTGCAACCACTGTAAGATGGTAGGGCGCCAAAGGGGTGAATGCAGGACCCTAAAACAAACTTTTAGAGAAGAGGCTAAACAAATTCAAAGGAAGAAAGCTCCAAAGAAAGCCAATGAGTCACTTCCAAAGGTGAATTTTCAATTTAGAAATGGGCCTCTTAGTGTGAGAGAGATTCTAAATAACTCACATGCAGGGAATAAGGTTTCTATACTCAAAGCAAGAAATGAAAATCATCAAGTTACAGCTCCTACTGATGAATTGAATAAGGGTACTTATTCTGGAGATGTTCAAGATGAGAGAGTTATCACCACTAGCAATATTTTCTGGCTAAGAACACGTGGCAGCCACGCCCGACCCTGGGGGTGTGCGAGGTGTGCGCCCGCACAGGGTCCAAGAAAAAAGGGCCAAAAAAAATAAAAAATTAGTTAATACAACATATGATGTTGACTGGCTTAATTGGCTGATATTTTTTTTTCTTATAAGTAAGAGGTCAAAAGTTCGAGTCTTAGCAAAAAAAGTAAAAAAATTAAGCCCTCTTTGTATTTTCGTACAGGGCCTTACAGGTATTTGGGCCGGCCCTGTAGGCAGCAAAATTCTCAATGTTAGGAAAAAAGTTCAAGGCTTTGCATGATAAATTCAACCATGAAGCTCAGATGATAAAATCACAGCGTAGAGGGACGGTGAACGGTAGTAAGTAACAGAAGGGCAATCCAGCAGACAGTGCAAACACATGATAAATCTTCTCATGAGGGCAGTAGTGGATCTAGTAAGAGGCACAATATGCAGATGATAGTAAGGCCACGCTCCAGTATGCTATTATGGTGTTCAATGGTAGCTCTGAGAAGGGAAGCAATAGCAATTCAGGATATGGGGACCAACAGATTCAGTTACTACACTTCCTCACATACACTCGCAACAGTGTTCAGCTGCAGAATAGATGGTCTGAGTTGATTGAGACAGAAAACATAGATGAAGGAAGGGATGTTAGAGGTATGGTGACTGATAATGGTCAGAAAGAGGGTGAGCCATGGCAAACTAAATACACCCAAGACAGCAAATATGGTCCAACAGTTTGGTCCTCCACCAACTACTAGGGCAAGGGAAATTGAAAACTCCAATTAATAATTATAAATGCAGATTATATATTGGAATACAAGGGGGCTAAGCAATAACAAGTCTATCTCTTACTTAAAAAGATGGTTATAACTACTAAGCCTGATTTGGTGTGCATATCAGAGCCCAAGATAAAGCCAACTATTGAAGCAATTAATAGGTTGGGGTTGCAGGAGATGTCAACTAGCATTCTACATAATGACACTGAATAAGGGTGGGGAACTTATGGGTGCTGTGGAGATCTTCTTACAGTCCTCCAGATTTGGTAAGCATATCAAACCAGTTCATCAACTTTATTTTTGAAGATAAATTGATTACTGCTGTCCATGCTATGCTTTGAGAAGTCACAGATGTGCTATGAGATAGTATGAAACTTTGCAGCAAATTTCCATTTCCATGGTTGGCTATTGGAGACTTTAATTGTAATCTTAGAGCTGGGGAGAAGTCTGGTAATAAAGGATCTATATAAATGCTGTTAGAGACTTTGCAGATACAGTGGATTATTGTGTATTATTGAGTGGGGCATAAGTACATTTGGACCAATGGGCAGCAAGGGCAAGTTAGGATGAACAGTATGCTGGATACAGGCTTCTTTAATCTGTTGTGGATGAACACATTTGCTGGATGGAAGATCAGGGTACACACTAGAGTCTACTCAAACCACTCCTTATTGGTTGGGGGTTCTCATCTAGTGCCTAATCCCCATAATTGCCCATTTAAGTTTTTTAAAGTATGGATGGAGCACCCTCAGTTTAAGACCTTGGTTCAAGAAAGCTGGAATGAAGAGCTTCTTGGTGAACCCCTTTATGTTCTCAAAGAACAAAATAAAAGGCTAAAGCTTGTTATAAAACCATGGAACAGAGATGTGTATGGTGATATAAAAAAAAAGATGAGCTCACTTAATAAGGAGATTGAAGACTTACAAGGGCAGCTTGAAGAGAGTATAAATGATGACCAGTTGGCTGCTATCATGAATACTAGAATCAATGAATTGGATAATATCTCAAAGCAATAAGAAATTTTGTGGAAGCAAATAGTTAACTGAGGATGACAGAAACTCAAACTACTATCACACAATGTCCAAAATCAAACTGGGGAAAAGTCAAATCACCAGTATCGAAACTGAAGGTCGGGTCTGCCTTGAGAAGATGGAGGATATAAAGGAGCATATAGTGGAGTCAAACACCAACAAATTCACACAAGCAGAAGTTCAAATATCTGAAGAACTCATGGATCTCATACCTAATAAGGTCACTAATGGTGAAAATGATACTCTCACAGCCATTCCAAATGGTGGAGAAATTAGAGATGCAATTTTCAATCTTGATCCCAACAGCTCCCCAGGTCTCGCGATTGCTTTGGGGGTATATTTTATCAATCTCATAGGGAAATTGTGGGCTTTGATATTACTCTAGCTATTAAATCTTTTCCAGGGATAACTCTCTTCCCAATGGTTACAACTCAAGCTTTATTGTTCTTGTTCCAAAGGAGAAGAATTCCAAGAAACTCAAGAACTACAGACCAATATGTCTAAGCAAACCTCTTTGGTGTTGGGCTATGGTTTGGGACCACCTCTTGTAGAGATGAGAGAGAGGTCACGAGTTCGAAACCCAACACCGGGGGGTCATCTGCCAAGATTTATCTTTGACTTAAAATGAAGCGTGCGGCTTGCGGAGGTACCGTGGCGAGCCCTGGGAGACTTGTTAGGATAATGGTGAAAAATGATGAACCCGACAAACTTCCGGATTTCAAAAAAAAAAAAAATGTCGAAGCAACTTCTCTTTTAAAGTATCACCAAGATACTAGCAACAAGACTGAAAGGTATAGTTGACAGAATTATAACAAGGTGCTTTTATTCCTGGCAGGTTCAGAGTAACATTGGTTTGGCTTTTTAAATGGTTAATGAATTGGAAGTGAAAAGAAGAGGAGGAAACATGGGAAATAATTGACATCACACAGGCATTTGATACTCTTAGTTGGGAGTTTCTAATGATGTTGCTTCACAAGTTTGGGTTCAACTCCACCTTCTTGCAACTGGGTCTTAACTACTCTACAAAGTTCTAAAATTTCTATTCTTATAAATGGTGGGCTTTGTGGCTACTTTGGTGATTCAAGAGGGCTAAGGCAAGGTGACCCACTGTCACCCCTATTGTTTGCATTTGTAGACGATTTACGGAGTAGAGAAATAAATTATCTGAGGGACATCCATGTTGTTCTTCCTATGGTTGTTACTAAAGGTATCTATGGCCCCTCACACCTTTTATTTGCTGATGATATATTTGATTTTGTTAATGCTTCCATTACTGGTCTAAGAAAACTGTTTAAGCTTTTCGAAAGCTAACAAAAAGCTTATGGGCAATGGATTAATAAAGAAAAAAACAAGATTTACTTGAGGGCAATGACTAATGCAAGAAAAAGAAGGATAACTGATTTGTTTGGTATCAATGAGGGCAAGCTCGCCGAAGTCTACTTGGGTGCTCTTATAATGCAGGCAGAATTAAAGCATCTTCTTTAAGGCCTATGGTGGATAAAATCATAAATAGGGCAACAGGATGGGCTGGCAAGCTTCTATCATACCAAGGCAGAGTTGTTCTGGCAAAATCAATTCTCTCTGGCATCCTAGTTTATGATGTCCATTTCATAAATGGCCTGCTTCAATCTACAAGGAGTGTGAAAGGGTTATTAGAAATTTTATATGGTCTGGTGACCCTGACAAGAAGAAGGCAGTCACTATAGCATGGAAGAAGATGTGTAAACCAGTAAAAGGAGTGGGCCTCAGGAAGTTCAAAGAAATAAACTCTCTGCTCATGAAACTAGGTTGGGATGCAATTCAGGTCCTAGCATCGGGTGATTCCTTCCCAGTATCACATATAAGAAGACAAGAAGAAATAAGAGAAATTGGGGCGCGCGCATGTAGCCTAAGGAAGGTTTGGACTTCCAATAGCAATCAACTATGTGCCGAGACGAGTCAGTGGCCTGCTCACCAAGCCGATAGCTTTGGTTTTGCCTATGCCTTCAAATCAATATACTGAACCGGATATTTAGCCACGAAGAAGTAAAGAAAGTCAAAACGCACTAGGAGCTCTTTCCTCTTGTGTCCTAGACAAGTCATGTTTATAACATTGGACCAGCAAGAAATCAAATGATTTTGCGAACGAGATGCCAAAAGAAACGTGCTAAGAGCCATCGTCTTTTTGCCGATGTGAATATGGCGCCAAAAGCATGACAAAAAAACCCACTATGAAACCAAAAGCGAAGCGTTAGCTCGTTAAAAATAACGCATAATCCAACACGAAACCTTTAGTTTCTTAATGTCTTCAAAAGCTATACATGACTTGCCTAAGAAGAAAAGGAAAGCGTACCCCCCCCCCCCCCCCCCCCCCAAAGCTTTCTAGAAAGAAAAAAAAACATATAGGCCCCCAAGTGCGACGACTAGCAGGGATGCGTGACTATGCAGGATCTAAGTTGTATAAGATGACGTGATTTCCGTTGGATTGAGAGCACGTGCTGATCCGAGACCTTTTGATCCCTAACTTTTGAAGTGGTTCTAGGCCAATACACCATTCTCTTACTACTGTAGACCTCTAACATGTGACGGTCTGCGAGTGCTTTCAACTCAACAATCATATTGCCAAACATGACTTTGTACTCCAAAAAGATGTTGATACGCGTGGGTTGCAAGCACGTAAATAGCCCCACAAAATTACCTTGCTTCAAGATGAATAATTGCCAAAGCCGCCCTAGCACAATGATTTGAGTCCTGTAGGTTTCTTCATCAAACAGCTCCTCCAAAAAGAAATAGTGTCATGAAGTCGGATGGTTGACCCCGGATTCGCCTTTGGATGCACAAAGTTGAGCCTAATTGAAAAAGGTGTGGGAAGCGCTCCAAAACGGAAAAACATGATAGACTCTCGTTCTTTCCTCTCACGCCTGTTTTTCCTTCGCTCTTTCCTGGATGCCTCATTCTTATCCACGCTCCCCTAGAAAAAAGTTGGAGAAAGACGACACACGGCGCTCGCCGCTGACAACTACAAGAAACCAGCAAGAACACCAATGCCAGCAAGAAAGAAACCAACAGGTTTCGCGCTAGGTGCTGAGCTAGTTGAGATACGTTGCTAACGCTAAAGCGAAATCACACGTTGAGCAGCAAGAAATTGGGAGGATTTCATACGTTGAGCGACGTTGCTTTAGGAGAAACCTTTTGCGTTTCTAGCTCAACAAACGACTATTCTATTATATATATATATATAGGAGAGGGTCCGTGGACACACCCCCTTTGGGACACCCTAGACACACCCCTTATAAAAAACACATAAAGAGGTTTTATCCATATGGATATTACCTCCTTAGAGCATCTCCTAAAGTGTCTTACTACCTTGGAATCCAAGGTGCCACCTAGGATTTTCGTCATCCAACAGTGCCTCTAACAGTGCCTCACTGACTTGGATTTCACCCTCCAAAAGCAAGGTTGAGTCTTGGAATCCAAGACTCAACCTTGGTTTTAAAAGTCGCGATTGGGCGCCCAAGTGTTGGGCGTCTGTTCTGTTTTTAAACAGGCGCCTAAGGTTTGGGTGCCCAATTTTTTTTTTTAACATAAAATCAAATCGGGTGCCTAAGACTTGGGCTCCCAATTTTATTTTATTTTTTTTAAATTCAAATCGGGCGCCCAATTTGGAGTTACGAAAAAAAAAATTAATAAATAAATAAATAAATAATAATAAAACTGGCGCCCAACACTTGGGCGTCTGTTAAAAAATCCAAGTCAGGTACTGTTGAAGGAAATAGAGCGTCACTGACTTGGATTGGCTTTTTATCAACAAAGTCAGTGAGGCACTTTAGGAGATGCTCTTATCATGTAGATCATCCTTACAAAAAAATAAGTCATTCTGACATTCCTACATCATAAAACATAACACTCATTTTTCGAAACACATTTTTCGAAACACGGTAATTTCGAAAACAACTTTTTACGAAACATAAACATGTGCTTCGGAAAAATAGTTTTCGTAAGTACTTTCGAAAGCTAGACCAACCTATTGGCTTCGGGTCAAGTAACGAAATGGCTTCGGGTGAAGTAGCGAAGAGAAGGTGTGGCAATGGAGTTTCGCAGCAGATCGTCATTCAACGCAATCAACGCATAGGGAGAGCAAACCACAATCTAGCGTATCATAGTCTTTGCCCCTTCTCACTCACATGGCTAGATCAAGCTCTCTTCACTTCAATCAGATCTATAGGCGCCTATACGGTAGGGGACCAGAAGCGGGTGGCATCTCCAGTAGCATGACACAAGCAAGCGAAAGAAAAAGGTAGGGTTCTCCCAGTCGAAGGATAAGCTATGAAGCCATTAAGCCACTAGGTAAACCCCATATAAATAGAGAACCAATTGTTGATAGAAGGATTGGTGTTTACTTAGCTCAGTTTTCGTCTTCGTCTTCGCTTCTTCGGCGGACCCAAACCCCTGAAGTAGTCAATAGTGTGCATATAGTGGCTATCGTAGTCAATAGGAGAATGTCAATAGTGGATACTGCAATCAAATAATAGATATCGTAGTCAATAGCATTTATAGTGGAGTCGATAGGTGAAGTTGAGATTAGACCACTATGAAGTTCCAAGAAGTTCCAATCGCTGATGCGAGCCCAAACACCTATAGTAGTAGTAGAATGCAACACCAATAAACGAATAAGAAGCTGAGCCCAAATTTATAGTAGTAGAACGCAGCACTAAAAAAGAAACTCAGCCTACACCTACTGTAATAACCAACCAGTAACAGTAGTGTAGAAGGATGTCGCACCGCTAATGAGGGAGGACCTATAAGGGCCGATACCACAAGGGTTGATACGGTAGCAAAATCGCAAGCAGCAAAGCAGCGACGCACTCAGCAAGCAGCAAAGCACAGCAAGAGTAGATGCCACTAGAAAAAGGCTGTAAGGGATAGGGACTCGAGCGACAAGCGAGAGGGAAAGGCCTATATATATATATTCGACTCGTATAGCAGCTTAGTAGTAGCAGCTTTGCTGACTACCCTTGACTTTTTCTTCACTGGCTGCTGGCTTACATTTGGTTCAACTGGACCCTATAGGCACACTGCTCGAATATCCCTATATTAGATAAGTTGGCATAGACTTAGCAACTTGTACACCTTCCATGGTTATGGATCCCTATATAAAACCGGCCTGCCTTGCAAAAAAAAAAACTTGTACACCTTCCTGTGGCCCTATCTACTCTCCTTAGTGTCTTTGCTTGAAGAGAAATTCGTTTGGCTCGACCTGGTTATGGAGGTGAGAACAAAAGGAAGAGCGTATCCCCGTTATTGCGATTTTCTTTCTAGGCTTGCATGCTACACACACTAGGGAACTAGTAGTCGTGCCCCGGTCCCCACCTTCTCCTACTGGTCTAGACCACTATTGACTCTACTACGAAGTCTGTCTCTTTAGCTATGAATTGTGTGATATGGCGCTCTCTATCAATGAATTCTGTGATATGGTGCGTTGGACATAGCACCTACATACCAGCTTCACTCGCGGTGGCTTCTACCTATAGCTATACTATGCACAGCCTACAGCCTCGCTTACGTTCTTCTTCGTCTTCTCTCTTGCGCCTCTCTATCTATGGATGGATCTCTGCCCTTGGACTCTAGTTCCCACTACTCATTCTCCTCGTCTCTCTTCTCTCCTGCGGGGAAAAGAACCTATGCCTCTGGACGAAGGAGACTGCAAGACGAGATTATTCAATTATTGTTCTCCTACTGGTTGCTCACACTATCTTTCTTTCAGAGGAATCGCATAGAAGACGAGAAACGAAGTTCAAAGCCATTTACCTATGGACGCCGTGCTAAGCTATTTAGTGACTAGGGGACCAACTAAAAACTGTGAAGACCAATCCAAACACGGGTGTCCCTATCAAAAAAAGAAGATCTGCTTGCCCTTGCATCACCTTATGGGTAGAAATAAAACCTGCTTACCCTTGCATTGCCTTATGTGCAGAGGCAGGTATATGAAGGCAAAGTTCTATACTAGAAAAGGTAATTTTATCTCCTATTAGGAAATCCTATATCTGGTCTGGTATGAGATCAGCCGTACAAACAATGAGCATGAATGTATTCTGGATAGTAGGTAATGAAGCTAAGATTAACTTCCAGAAGGACCACTGGCTTGGAGATAAGCCTCTATGTGAGGTTATTACTAGTTTCAGAAATTTCAATGTACAAACTATGAGTAAGGTACTTGTTGATGGTGTGTGGCTATTAATAGTGAACTCTCAGATGCTCTCTCTCAATTCTTCTTACAAATCCCAACAGGGAGGACAAATGTGTGTGGATACGAGACACTAGAAAAATCTTTACAGCTAGATCTGCTTTTCATCACTACAGAGAAATTTCCCAAAATCTGGTGGCATAGTTGGGTTTGGAAGTCTACAATCCAGCCAAGATTCTCAAATTTTGGGTGGAGGCTCATGCAAGGAGCTGTGCCAACTGATACAGTGCTTCAGTAAAGAGGTTTTCAGTTAAGTAGTAGATGCTATCTCTGCAAACTTCATGATGAGACCTCTCATCACTTATTCTGGGAATGCTCTTATGTTACTGAGATCAAGAACTGGGGCATGGAGATGTTTCACCTACAACAACAGGTTCAGAATATCAAAGAAGCTATAAATATGGAAAATCATTGCAGTCCTCTGATCAAAGAACTATGGAAGTCTTTCACTCTTATTTATTTGTACTTTCTATGGCAGGCCAGAAATGTTTTCAACAACACTTTACTGATCCAGGAGGATCTAGGCAAGTCCTATTGGAACTAGGACCTTGTAACCAAGTCTTATTGGGACTATGAACTTGTAACCAAGTCCTATTGTAACTAGGAACTTGTAACCCTTATAAAAGGGGCAAGACTAGGCAAGTCCTATTGGGACTAGGAACTTGTAAGGCACGTCCTATTGGACCTAAGAACTTGTAACCCTTATAAAAAGGGGCAAGGCTAGGCATAGGGTTTTTGGAGTGATTTTCTTGTAATTACTTTATTTTTTTAAGCAATTGAAGTTTTGTTTTCCCAATCAATTGGTGTTCTTCAGACTTTTCAGCTAACTAGAGCTTTTTCATCGTATTGTAGATTAAGTGGTATCAGATTTCCAGTTACGATCTTCGAGGGTTGATTATGGTTTATGGTCTCTACACGCGACCGTCTCAAGCAAACGAAGGAGAAGCTAGTGAGTCCGTTGAAGATCCATCGCAAACCTAATTCGAAGAAGAAGACGATTTAGAGATGGGCGATCCCAACGAAAGACTCACGACTTTGGAAACGACAGTTTCCGCCCTAACTTCTACTGTAGGGGAGTTAGTGGAGCAGTTGCGTCTCACAAACCTCGCTGAGGCTTCCACTTCGGTGAAACGGCCGGGCCCTTTGAAGAAGAAAGGGGTTATGGAGGTGGATGGTGACGAGGACGTTCCGGTTTTTTATGATTCTAGTGCTGCCGAATCCGACGAGGAGCGATCGGTTATTGGTAAGTCCACGAATCTTCTACGTAATCTTCGTATTGGTTTTAAGATTGAAATTCCGGTATTTGACGGTTCGATCGATGCCGAGAAATTGGATAATTGGTTAGATAGGTTAAAACTTATTTTTTCGTTTACAAATACTCTAATGCTCAGCAAATATGTTTTGCTACATTAAAATTCGCAAGCCATGCACTCACGTGGTGGAAATCTTATCGAAAACGCCACGATGTAGGAAGTTTGGGTTAGAAAAAGTTCAAGGTTTTAGTGCGAAAGCAGTTTTATCTGATTGGGTACGAGCAAGAGAGATGGTATAAATGGCACAATTTGCGCCAACAGTTTGAGCAATCCGTACAGGAGTAAACTACGGCGTTTCATAACCAAGCTTTGGTTTTAGACATTGATGTGGATTAGTATGAGGTGCTCATGAAGTACACGGGGGGTTTGTCGGAGTCCATTCGGAGAGAGTTGAAGCTCTTTACTGTGGCCAATGTCGAGGACGCTACTGTGAAGGCAATTGCCATTGAAGGCAAGTACTTGAAGAGTGACAAAAAAGACGACAAGATCAAGTCGGGGTACAAGTCTAGTTGGAAAAACGAGCATAAGGGAGAGACCAAAGGAGAGGAGTCTTCGTCCAAAGAATTTTATTGCAATCATTGTAAGGCGAGTGGGCATCTTTTCGATTATTGTTGGAAACTTCACCCGGAGCTTAGGCCGAAGGAGGAGAAGCGCAAGAAAGATAAATATATACTAGCCGCTGAGGTTGTTGACCTTCCGGATTTAGATAAACCGAATCCTAAGCTTACACTTATGTTTCAGCGGACTTTGGCTGCAGAGGAATAGAGTCGGGAAGAGCTTTTTCATGTCAGTATTCAGGTAAAGCAAAGTTTAGTCAAGGCCATTATGGATCCGGGTAGTCAAAAAAATTTGATTTCTGCGACGTTGGTGATGAAGATGGGTTTGACGACTACAGCTCATCCTAGGCCGTATGGTTTGGGGTGGTTTTAGAAAGATGCGGATGTGATGGTCACGAAGCAGTGTACATTCAAGTTTGCAATTTCTGAGAAGTTTATTGACGAGATGATGTGTGAGGTGATTCCTTTGGATGTGTGTCAGGAAATCTTGGGTAACCCTTATCTTTGGGACCGAGATGCGATTCATTACCGTAGAGCTCGCAAGTATCGTCTTGTGAAGGAGGGAAATGAGTTCCATATCAATGCTTGTAAGGAGTATGTCACAACGTCTAATTTGGTAATGGCGACTCAGATGAAGCGGTTGGTTAATGCGAACGGCAAGTTTGTGTTATTGGTACGACCGGTTCAGGAGGGTACGTCGGCTCGAGTGTTGTCTCCAATGACAACGCTTTTTAGGCAACAAATCGATTTGGGGAAGTTGTAAGAGGAGGTTGTGTTACATACTGATCACAAACCGTTCTAGTTTTTAGCTACACAATCCAAGCTACAGCAAGCTCGCCAGATGAAGGGGTTGTCGTATCTCCAACAATTTCCCTTGATTATACAGTTTAAGAAGGGAGTAGACAACAAATTGGCTGATAGGTTATCTCGACCCCCATTACCAACTATTTCCGCTATGTTGGTTTCTATGCAGATACAACCTTTTATTACGTCAGGTTATGTTGCGGGATATGATAATCCTATGGGGCGTAGTGTGTTTCGCCGAAAGTTGCTGTCAGGCAAGACATGTGGTGGTATTGAGTCGTTCCGAGTAGGGAAGAAGGGTAAGCTACCTCATACGCCGAAGTGGTGTAGTAGGGTAATGGACAGCGCCGCATTCCCATCTCTCCAGTTCTAGCTTGAGCAGGAGCTCAAGGCTCCTAAAGGGGGATAGGCAAGTCCTATTGGAACTAGGACCTTGTAACCAAGTCCTATTGGGACTAGGAACTTGTAACCCTTATAAGAGGGGCAAGACTAGGCAAGTCTTATTGGGACTAAGAACTTGTAACGCAAGTCCTATTGGGACTAGGAACTTGTAACCCAGTCTTATTGGAACTAAGAACTTGCAACCCTTATAAAAAGGGGCAAGGCTAAGCATATGTTTTTTGATGTTAGATCTAGAAAGTGTTATGAAAGAGGCCTAGGGTTTTTGTAGTAATTTTCTTGTAATTACTTCATTTTTTTAAGCAATTGAAGCTTTGTTTTCCCAATCAATTGGTGTTCTTCAGACTTTTCAGCTAACTAGAGCTTCTTCATCGTATTGTGGATTACTACTCAGAATGCAATCCATTAACATAAAGATCATGGTAGAACTACAACAATGCTCCCTTCTTGCCAAAACAGCTATAAACAATATAGTGAAAACATGCAGGTGATAACTAGACCTGGTGCACAGATCAGATTTAGGCAGTCCCCTTCTATAAAATCATGCTTCTGGATACCTCCTCCATTAGATGAAATCAAGATTTGTTGTGAGGGTTCCTCACATGGCAATCCAGGTGTGAGAGGGTGTGTTGCAGTTTTCAGAAACAACTCTAGTGAAGTCATTGGTGTGCTCAAATTGAACCTAGTGTACACTACATCCTATTTTGCTGAGCGTACTGAAATTGCGGAAGCTCTGACTAAAGCTCATCAACTAGGAATACCAAAGGTGTGGATAGTCTCAGACTCTATAGCTGCAATACAAGCTTTTAATAGTAACCAGGTGCCTTGGAGCCTCACTCCTTTGTAGGATCTCAACAAAAAATGCTTCTCTAGTATCAGATTCTCAAGTGTGCGGAGAGAGCAGAACTTTAGTGCTGATGCTGCAAAGAAGGAAGCTTGCTTAGTCCAGGATCTCTACTTTGGCATGAGGGGAGATCAGCTTTTCTTACTAAAATAAAACTTCCATATGTGGAGTATTTTAGATTCCAATTGTAAGAAAGTAGAAACGTATGATTTTATAGGCTTATGGGATGCCAACCTATTTGGGATGTCATGAGTCTTAATGATGATTTATTTACTCTTTTAGGGTTTTTCTATTTTTCCCTTTTGTATATTCATACCCTAGTTATTCTTTTTCTTCATCAATAAAAACAAAACTTCGCAAAAAATATATATCCATGATTACCAAACAAAAACACGACGACAAGGCAAAGTATGTCAAATACGTCAAGGGTGCAAGTAGACGCAGGTACTGTTAGCCACACCAAAGCTTTAAGCTAAGATGAAAATGTCGCCAAATTTGTATCCCTCTCTTCTTCACCGTCGGAAAATAAAAATCCTTTCTCATTTGCACGGGAACTCCCTCTATCTCTTGAACATAAACCCTCTCTCTCTCTCTCTCTCTTTGGAAATCATGCTGTTTACGTAAACTCTCTCTCTTAATATGTGTTAATGGAGTCTCTCTCCTATCAATATTCAATTTTTACTGGTAGGGGAATGTCAAAAAAAAAAATTGCTTCAATCAACTTGGTACTTAACTCGAGATTTTTAGGGACATGCCACACTTTTCAAACGACCAAAGGATGTGTTTAATCTAGGGAAATGTAAAATAAGAAAGAAGACACAAATTTTGGCATTCTGTACATCCGTCGCTATGTTCACTCTCTCTCTCTCCCTCTTCTTTTTGGTTTTTTTTTTTTTGAATCTCTTTCTTCCCCAATGGCTTCACTACAACAACATCCACTGATTTTATTTCCGATTTTTTCTGGACCGCTAAAAGTATACTATTAAGAATGTTAATTACAAATGAGGCAAACCAATTCTCGCAAGAATTTGGCTATTTGAAGAAAACCGTTAAAAAATGATGAGAATCCCTCGATATGGCTACTTATTACTCAGATATGGTTGATCCTTGATCCTAAACAATCTAACCACTTTATTTATACTTCTCGGTTTTGATGTTGAAACCAAAACTGGTAGCCACGAGAACTGAGAAGCCTAGATTTGGGATCTGATAAAGGCAAGCTAACATGTTGTCTGGAAATTGGGTTATAAATAAAAAGGAGAACCTCTTTGGAATACGGAGATTTAAAAGGTACGCAAAAATAAACTATTGTAAAAGCATGTTCTTCATCAATTAAAATTTAATTGCTTAGGGGTTCATCATCACTATTTTCTTCAAGCGTAATCTAGTTAAACGATAATAATACAAGGTTTCGTTCTAATCTAATTAAAAGCTGAAGCAAAACACTAGAAACTCTAATCATATTTACATACTCATAATCCTCAGCGAAAATTAACCTCTTCGGACTTATCCGAAATTAGAGATAAATGTTGAGTGTGAGAGAGAGATACCTGAAGTTTATAATGAAAACTCCCAGATTCTAGGGCTCGGTCCCGAGGAAGCTCAAAATGAAAACCCCCAAAACAAATACGAGCGTTGATCAAGATGTAGTTACTTTATAGACCATCTCCAGCAAGTTCCACCACTGGAGTGGCTGGAGCCTGAGATGGGGTTTGGGCGATTTTTGGGCGCTAAAATTTATTCAATGTTGCCCAACTCATGACAAGCGTCTGAGAGCTCCAAACGGATATAAAAAAAATTGTAGAAAGCTTAAGTGCAATACAATTAAACAAAATCATTGAGAAAATGAACCAAAGTAATATCTTAGAAATCATATTAAACCTACCAATGGCGATAGAGACAACAGGGAGATTTTTTCTAAAGAATTTGAAACCACCACCAACAATACTAAATGTCAACAAGTATATTTAGGAAAAAGTTAAAACATATTTGAAAACCCTGAATAAATAAATCTAGATACGATCATCAAAATCTTATCTATGGACGATAAAGAATTAGGAGAAAAAATCCACATGGCCAATAACAGATACGAAGATGATGAATCTATAAGATCAGAGACGACTTAGAAGGAGATGAAGAATATCCGAAAAAAGTTAAAATTGAACTTACAACCTTCTAGAGAAGAATGCCAAGGTTCTAACACAAACATTATAGGACAAACCTATCATAACATAAATGCTAAAAATGAGGAATATGAGAGAAGAAGAAGGTCTGAATTCAGACCAGAGGAAGATGCTGAGTATAAAAGAACCAGAACTATGCCTATCAGATCTAATACCATTACGGATAGAATACCTAATTTCCACAACATGAATATCCCTACAAAATATCAACTAAAACAAAAAGTTGACATTCTTGGAGCATCTGTTTTGGATATAGATTGTATCCGAGAAAGAGAAAAATTAATAACATAATGGTGCACTTAAATCAGCCTTATCATCCAAACCACTTCAGAACTAGCAACAAACCTACAAGCAGTAAGAGCGTTAATTTACCACAAACTTAGTGGAAATGTAAGAACGTGTTTTGACAAACTTACACAAGAACACAATGAATTGGGTCAAGGATGTAAAACTAGACTCGAATATTTAAATAAAGTCTCGGATGCCATTTACCGAGAAATGGTTGGTGAGGACAAAAAACAATATAAAACCCAAATATCTCAATTAGAAGAAGTCCAAGCTGCATGACATTTGGATAACCTCCCCATTTGCGATGTGTTATTTTGACACATACACATGTAAATACGAAAGATTTTACCATAAACTTAATAAATCATTTCAAAAATATTATAGAACTTTATTCTATAATAAACTTCCAGGAAATATTGCCTGAGTATTCAGAGAAGAATTTACAAAATAGGATTTTATCCCTAATACTCTTGGGGGACGAATAAAATTTACCAAACAGTATATTATTAATCCACAATGCGAATAGATAAACTCTAGTTAGCCGAAAAGTACAAAGAACACCAAATCGGTTGGGAAAAATCTATTTAAAAGCTTCAATTGCTTAAACGAAGTTAATTATAATGGAATTACTCTAAGCCCTAATCTTATTCCTCAAAACTTTTATTAAACTAACATAAGATAGAAAAATGACCTAACTCCCCTTTATATACAAGGGAACTAAAAATACCAGTAGAACGGATCTTGAGGCAAGCCTACGTCTCAAAATAACAACCTACGTCAAGCTCGCTCGAACGGTATCCAAGCCCGTTCGAACGACGTTACGCTAATTGGTCTTAAACCCTAGAAACATGACAACTCGTTCGAACGACATCCAAGCTTGTTCGAACGAAATTTTTTTATGGGCCAAAATTCTAGGGGATTGAACATTGATCGTTCGAACGAAAATAGGGAGTCGTTCGAACCACTTGGGTTCCTGGGATAAATTCCAAAGAGTTAGAAAAAAGTTGTTCGAACGACTCTAAACCTCGTTCGAATGACTTTACGATAATTCCATTCTTCATATACGAGTTCACCTCAAAACGTCCCTAGATCCTCCTGGATCATGGCTCCCCCCTTTAGGAGCATTGAGCTCCTGCTCAAGCTAGAACGAAAGATGTGGGAATACGGCGTTGCCCATTTCCCTGTTGTACCACTTCGACTTACTAGGTAACTTGCCCTTCTTCCCAACTCAGAACGATTCAATACCACCCTGTCTTGTAGTATAAACTTTCCTCTCTAAAATACCATCATCTTGCAACGGATCTTCTATTTCCATCCATAAGTTATCAACTAACGGTAGACAAGTATCGATTGTAGAGTCTTCATCTAAAAGAGATGGCTCAAACAGCTTCAAATGCTCAGCATTAATCACTGAATACATCTTCATGAAAAGTGGCAAATCCAACTGGAATGCATTGTCACCAATCTTCTTGAGTATCAAAAATGGACCATAACGGATAAGTTTGAGCTTCTTACCTTTCCCCTTAAGCCGTTCCTTACCCAAATGCAACCAAACTAGGTCACCCTCTTAAAAAGTACACTCAACCTGATGCTTATCGTGGTAAGCCTTATACTTCGCTTGAGTCTTCCTCAACTGTGCTTTCAACCACCTCATGAACCTTGCTTATCCTCTCAAAAAAATGTTAAGCTTTAACCTGCTTCTCTTCTTCCTTCCCTGACACCGTCTTGTTGTCAAGACTAAACGCCAAATCAAAAGGGCTTTGCGACAAGTACCCCAAACAAACTTCAAATGGAGACTTCAAAGTGGAACCATGAATCGCCTGGTTGAATACAAACTGAAGATACGGTAAAATCTCATCCCAAGTCTTAGGATGCTAAAATGGAATCCCTGTAATAAATGTACCAAAGTGCAATTAACTACCTCTGTTTGCCCGTTAGTCTGTTGATAAAAAATGGTACTTCTCTTCAACTTAGTGTCCATCGTCCCCCATAAGGATCTCTAGAAATGCTCCAAAAGGTGGCCCCTATCAGAAATAATAGAAGAAGGGAGCCCAAAATACCTCCAGATGTCTCTAAAAAACAATCGCGTTGCTCCTTACCCGGTGACCGTCTTCTGGCATAGAATAAAAATAATCATCTTGCTGAATCGATCCTCCACCACCACAAAAAAATAGTCATTCTTATACCTGGTCATGGGCAAAACACCCATAAAATCTATTAAAATGCTCTCTCAAGGTCGATTAGGAACTAACAATGGTAAGTACAGTCCTATCTTCCTATTGGAAGGCTTCGATGTGTTGCATAACATGTAACCACGAACCACACGAGCAACATCCACCTGCATCTTTGGCCAATAGATATAACCCCGTAAATTCAAAAGAATCTTCTCAACCCCAAAATGACCTGCCAATCGAGAATAATGTGCCTCTCGAATTTAATACAAACGGTCTTTACCCTCTATAATATATAGTAGACTACCCTTGTAAATCAAACCATCCTTCAAAAAACATACTCGTATATCTTGCCTTGCAGCAACTTCTCATGAATTACACTGAGCTCCTTGTCATCGTCATACCCTGAAATATACTCAGAAGGAACAATAGGCTAGATTTGTATAGCTACCAACAAAGCATAAATAGTTGATATTTGGGGTCGAGATAACATATCAGCCATTTTGTTGTCCACTCCTTTCTTATACTTGATCAATAAGGTAAACTGTTGAAGGTACGACATCCACTTCATATGGAAAGCTGGTTGAAGCTTGGACTGCGTTGATAAGAACTATAATGGTTTGTGGTCGGAATGTACCACAATTTTTTCCCCAATAAGTAACTCTGCCAATGTTTTACTGATTGATATAACGCGTAGAATTTTTTATCGTAGGTAAGATAGTTACGTACTGCTCCTGTAAACAACTCAGAATGGTAAGCAACCGGCTTCCCATCCTGTAAAAGGATTCCCCCCAATGTATAGTCTGACGCATCTATCTCGACCTTAAAAGGCCGTTGCAAATTGGGTAATGCTAACACTGGTGCATCTGTAATCTTGCGCTTCAGTAACAGAAAAGTCTTCTCATGGTGCTCTTCCCATACAAACTGTACTCTGGTCTTCATCAAAAAATGTAAAGGTGTGGCTATTTGTGAAAAATGCCGAATAAACTTCCATAAGTACTGACAAGAACCCATAAAACTCCTCATTTCCATTACTGTATGGGGTCTAGGCCAATTAGTAATGACCGAGACCTTCTCTGGATCGACCTTAAGCTCGCCGCCACCAACAATAAATCCTAAATAGACCAACTCCCTCTTCCCAAACTAGCACTTCTTCCCGTTTAGAAAAAGTTGTTGTGATCGCAAAATACCCAACACTTTGCGTAAATACCCAAGGTGCTCCTCCCATGTACGACTATATATTAAGATATCATCCAAATACACAATCACAAAATCATCAATAAAAGTACGAAGTACCTCATTCATTAAATGCATAAACGTTGCCGACGTATTGCATAACCCAAAGGGCATCACCAACCACTCAAATAGACCATGTTTGGTCTTGAACGCTGTCTTCCAAGTATCTTCTTCCCGGATTCTAACTTGATGGTAACCCGACTTAAGATCTAACTTGGTGAAAAACCGAGCCGTCTGCAACTCATCTAAAAGTTTGTCAATCCGTGGAAGTGGATAACGATTATTTACAGTAATCTTGTTCAACGTCCAATAATCCACACACATCCTCCAAGACCCATCCTTCTTTGGCACCAATAACACCGATGAACCACATGGTGAGCAACTTGGATTAATAACTCCTTGCTCCAGGAGTTCCTGTACCTATTTTTTGATTTTATCAGACTCTGTAACAGAAGTCCGATATAACCCAATATTAGGTAGTGGCTTACCATTCACCAAGGTGATATCATGCTCCACATCCCTCTTGCACAGCATCCCTTCTATGTCCAGAAACAAGTCTTCATACACCTCTTACAACTTCTCCATATCAGTTTGTTGCTTAAGAGACATTGCCAAAGTAGACAATACCTTAGCCGACGAACCCTTTTGAACCGTTCGCACCAATAATAATATAAATTTATTGCTCGCATTAACCTACCTCTTGGCCTAAGTCACCGTTACTAAATTATTGGTAGTGAGATGTTCCTTGTACACATTAATATGAAAATTTTCCCCATCCTTTACAAAATGATACTTACGAGTTTTACGATAAGGGATTGTATCTCGATCCTAATGATAAGGGCTACCCAAGATGACTTGATACATGTCCAACTGAACCACCTCACATGTCACTTCGTCAATAAACTTCTCAGTAATCGCAAACTTAAACGTACACTGCTTAGTGATCTTTAACTTTGTGTCTTTCTGAATCCAACCCAAACCGTACAGCTTGGGATGAGCCATAGTAGCCAAACCAATCTTAGAGTAAGCTTAGGATTTTGCTTAGCTAAATTCTGACATAAAAAAGTTATTCCCAACTCGCCTCGTCGATAGCTGTAGGTTACTTGAATATTAGAGTAAGCTTAGGATTTTGCTTATCTAAATTCAGAATATCCACAACTATTACAGTCAATACACGTTTCTCTTTCTTTCCCCTCTCCTCCTTCGGCCTAAGCTTTGGGTGAAGTTTCTAACATTTATCTGAAATGTGCCCATTAGCCTTACAATGACTACAGATATTCCCCTTGGATGAAGACCCTTCTCCTTTGGAGTTCCCTTTCTGATCATACTTCTAAGTAGACTTGTACCCCGACCTACTCTTGTAATCTTTCTTGTCACTCTTCAAGTACTTGTCTTCAATAACAATTGCTTTAACGGTAGCATATTCGATATTTTCCATATTAAAGAGCTTTAATTCTCTTCTAATAGACTCTGACAAACCTCCTGTATATTTCATGAACACCTCGTACTCTTTCACGTCTATATCCAAAACCAACGCTTGGTTATGAAACTCTATAGTGAATTGTTGTACGAATTTTCCAAACCTTTGGCTCAAATTATGCTATTTGTACCATCGCTCATGTTTATACCCAATTGGATAGAATTGCTTCCTCACCAAAACCTTGAATTCCTTTTAACTCAAACTTCCTATTTTATTACATTTCTGATAGGATTTCCACTATGTTAGTGAATGACTTTCAAATTTCAAAGTAGAGAAACAAATTTTATGAGCGTTAGAATATTCATAAACAAAAAAATAGGTTTCTAACCTATCTAACCAATTATCCAACTTCTCGACATCGACTGAACCATCGAATACTAGAATTTAAATTTTAAAGTCAATACGAAGATTGCACATAGGATTTATTGACTTACCAAAACTTAAGCGCTCCTTGACAGATTTGGCATCACTAAAATCATTATCAATCTCTACATTTTCCATGTCTCCATCCATCTTCCTCGAGCGGCCTCGCCGTGCCGCTGAAGCGAAAGCCTTCGCGAGGCTCGTGAGACACAATTATTTTACCAACTCCCTTACAGTAGAAGTTAGGTCAGAAATTGTCGTTTCCAAAGTCGTGAGTCGATCGTTGGAATCGTCCATCTCCAAATCGTTATTCTTCTTTTAATTAGGTTTTCGATAAATCTTCAACGGAATCACTAGCTTCTCCTTCGTTTGCTTGAGACGGTCACGTGTAGAGACCATAAACCACAATCAACCCCTGATAATCGTAATTGGAAAACTGACACCACTTAATCCACAATACGAATAGAGAAACCTTAGTTAGCAGAAAAGTATGAAGAATACTAAATCAGTTGGGAAAAATCCATTTAAGAGCTTCAATTGCTTAAATGAAGTTAATTACAATAGAATTACTCTAAACCCTAAGCTTCTTTCTTAGAACTTTTATTGAACTAACATAAGATAGAAAAATAACCTAAGTCCCATTTATATACAAGGAAGCTAAAAATACCAGTAGAACGGATCTCGAGGTAAAACCACGTCTCAGAATAACAACTTACGCCTAGCTTATTCGAACGGCATCCAAGCCCGTTCGAACGACGTTACGCTAATTGGTCTTAAACCCTAGAAACATGAGAACTCGTTCGAACAAAATGTGCTTATGGGCCAAAATTCCAGGGGATTGAACATTGGTCGTTCGAACGAAAATAGGGAGTCATTCGAATGACTTGGGTTCCTGGGCCAAATTCCAGGGAGTTGGAAAAGGGTCGTTCGAACGACTTTACGATAATTTTATTCTTTACATACAAGTTCACCTCAAAACGTCCCTAGATTCTCCTGGATCAATTATACTAGCTTGTCAACAACGAACAGTCACCAAACAACTTAAAGATAAAGACAACATCTGTTGTGACAATACAAATGCCGATATACCAAAAAAATATGGATGCACTATAACATCCCATAAAAAGAAAAATAAATTCTTTAAAATAGAGTTTTGACATAAAAAATACCGATTCAAAAAATATAAAAGAAGTGTAATGGCCAAATTCTGTAAGCTCGAAATGCTTTGGAATTCGCTATCACACCAATGAACCTATAACAAGATTCTAATGGAAATTAAGAAATGAAATAGGTGATTTTAGAGTGGAAAACCTATGAATAGGTAACAACACCATGACCTCGTGTGGATGATTTTTGTTGAAGGTATCTTTATTACTTAAGGCGGATATCTTATTACAAGTGATCTCTAAAAATAAAAAATGTTTGAGTCTTGTAACTAAGATGCTTTGACGATTTATCGATAATCTAGAATATGTAATTTCTAGGTGATCTCTTGTATAATTTTTTTGGTCCTTCTCCCTTCTGGAACTTTTTCTTGATATAAGCCTTCTTCGCAGCTCTTCATCGTGTTAGAGCATGTTTTCTGAACAATGTGGTTAGTGGCGGTTGACTAAGTAACTGACGAGTGAGAAACAAGTATCTTTGACTGATTTAGGTTTTTCGGTTCAAGTTTGACCCACGTTCTTTACCAGCTCGTAGAGTATGTTGACTGGAGAAGTTATGTTAAAAAATACGTGAGCCTGAGATGGAGGTTATTCGAACTGGTGATAGCTCGATTCTAAGTGAGATCGAGGGATAGGTCCCTGCAATCGCCCCCTCGCAACCAAAGTCACGAGTAGCTTTGGTTGAGAAAGAATTTGAGGGTAACGGGTATTTAGGTTTAAAAATTATGAATAAATAACGTAGTCATGATGGTGTTGACGTGTCGGAAGTTGTGCGGTTATTGGGATGTAATAGGTATTAAATGATGATATTGATGCTGATGTATGTGATGGTTACGACTTAAAAAGTTGCCCCTGTAATAAATGATGAAGCTTGGGAAAATGTACCTGCACAATAAATGTAGTGTTATATAAATAGTACCTGTAGCAAATCTTTGGAACAGTGCATGCTTACTCTTTCTAAAATTATCAATGGTAAAGACTCGTAGCATGGTCATTGAAGAGAGGATTGGGCCTGAAACGCAGAGATTGAAGTTGAAGTACTTAGGGAATCAATCCTTAGAGATGACGATGCCCGCTCATTTTTCTCCAACTTATCAAGGCATGTCGGAAGACGAAGCGATTGAAGCTGAGGAAGAGTTCTACTGTAAGTGGAGGTTTCATGTCGTTATCTTGACAGGCGAAGACCGGTGGGCCTGCCTCCGTATCCTTGCGGAAGATAGGGTTAAGGCTTCATATGCTGGGATAAGCATAACTGCAGGGCAGTTATACTGATTTCTTGTATCACCATAGATTCTAAGGTCGGGCCCTCTTCATCTTTACCAACTCTTCGGTGGTGGCGGTTTCAAAGGAAGGGGTGATCGTAGTGGAGGAGGGAGGCAACCATTGGGAGTTTGCTTATGTATTTTCATCACGTTTTTGTGCTGAGTAGACCTTTAATTTGAGAATTTGGTTCTAGCACTGAGTCTACTGCTTCCATAGTTTCTATTTGAAGTTCGATTAGACTTCAACCAAACTCATGCGAGGAAAGTTCTCTATTGGGTTCTAATTTCTGCTTTGTATTAGGGTGAAAGATCACTAAAGCAAGAAGAACTGGATGAGTTGATGCGTCAACGCACCTGAATTACCTGTGGCTCTAAAAAAATAGTAGAAAACTTGTTATCTATAAAGTACCTAGAGTTTGGTGCTCAATGGATAATGCTTCTGTTGTATGCTTGAGATTGTTGTTCAGAAAAACTTGTTATCTGTAAAATTGCATGTAATGTTTTCAACATGAATAAATATTGGTCATTTAATTACTTGCATTTGTTGTAGATATCGAACTAAATTATTATGAAGAATGTATGAATATTTCAAGTATTGCCTCGCTTTATTCGAACTGAGATAAGTATGTGTGAGAATTTGTGTTGCGATGTAAGTAGATTCTGTTATGTGTGTTGAAAAGTTGGAGGTAATTTTTTTTAAGAATTTAGCAATTCAAAAATTTGTTCTTACAGAGTTTGGTGGAAGAATGACTTTAGTTAGGATAGCTCGACCTAGAAAGTAATATAAAGGACGAGCTCGAAGAAAGAGATAAGTTCAAATATTTTACTTAAGATTCTGGGGTTTTCTGCTTCGAGATAAAATGTAAAAATTATATTTTGAGGGGAAAGTGAGTGGAAAACGTATAAATCTGGGTAGGATGATTTGTGAAGTTGGAGAAGAGGTAAGGATGATGCGAACTCGATCTCTGAGAATATGTCATGCCACGGAGGGACGATTAGCTATAAAGATAGCTGAAGTATGGGAGAGGATTTCTGGTGTGTTTGGTTATGATGCTGAGTTACCAGTAAGGGAGTGTCAGCTCGAAGGATTAGATGTTAGGAGTATGGAACGTGAGTATGCCTGGTATTTCTATGAGGTATGCTTCGTGTATTGGTGCTGAATCCTACAGCTAGAGAAGAAATGGTTAAATTGATTACTGAGGTCGAGATTGAATTCGAAGATGGTTGATTGAATGATAATGTGATCGGACGTGGTCGTTCCGGTTGTCTAGATGTAATAATGTAAAACGTGTTTATCATGGATAAATATAAGTTTGTTGAATTTTAACAAAAAAATTATGTACATCATGGGGATCCTCTATAGTTGCAAATATTATTGAAACTGTTGTGATAAATATTTTGAATAATTTTGAAAATTTCCTCATCTTTGAGAATGACGTTACTATCACTATAAATATAATAGAAAAGGATAAAGAAACAAAAATGAGAAAATGCAGTAGCTTCTAGTTTTGTTTTGTATGTAAGGCTGTCAAGATCTGATATCGTGTAGGGTGAGTTATAATGAGTGTGGGAAGGTCAAAAAATGATATGGAAATAGGAGAGAAAAATATGTTAAAATATGAGGGGAAATAACGCCTGACATGGATAGTGGAAAGAACGCCTCGATTCCAAAACTGAGGGCGGGTCGTGCGAGGCGTAATAACTGTTAACCACTAGAGAGAGAAAGGATAAATAGTGTTTCTTCCTTATTATTCAAGCGTTTTTCCACTTCTAAAATTTGGAGAGCACACAGAGAGAGAGAGGCGCAATTTTTTTTTAGAGGACTTGATAATAACTTATCTGAGGGTGATCAGCGGTTGAAGAGAGTGAAAGACATTGGATCACGTAGGTGGCTATAACGCAACTTTGTGAGGGAAGGGTTTTGTGTTACTGCGGATTCTGAAGGTTAGTAGAGACGTGCGCAGTATTTATGTATTTATGCAAATCATTTTTAAAGCAAATCTTAACAACTATACATGAGAATTTTTTGTAATTTTGACATATACACAGAATGTATAAAAAATATGTTATATGTTGATATGACTGATTTGTATGAAATAATAATATATACCTGAACCTGTATGTAGGTCGAGCGTGAGAGGCAGTCGTGTAGGATCAAAAACTTGCCTATAAAATTATAGTTGAAATGGATAGTTCACCTGTTACCATGGTGTCGACCTCTGGTCGGACAATTGAGTCTAATAATGACGCTTGGGTTCACCACACAGAATAATCTCACATCAAGCTGCTCTTTCATCCTCTTCCACAAATTTTTCCAAAGCGATCTCCTTCGCAGCAATCTCGTGAGCTTTAAGATCCCTGATTAAGTAGCGAAAGACATCACACCAGAAATGCCAATCCAGTTCCATAAATTCTTCTTCCGCGCTCAGGCCTTCGAGTTGTAATGGTTGTTCAGGCAGAACTGCTTCATAAGAGCCTGGTAATACCGTTCACGTAGCTCAACCACTTTGATTGCCAATCTTCCCTCTGCAGCATGGCGTTAGTGTTGTGAACGCGTCCCCACCATGATAAAAATACTTGCGAAAAAAGAAAGAATCCTAAACATTGAAAAAAAGATGAAGAATGTCAGGATCCACTACTTTATATAAAAGTGAAATCCATATTATTTTAGAGAATATATTCTTAGTAAATATCTACGTAAGATTACGTACAGAATAAGATTTTGAGAAACAAGGAAGGTCCAAGTATATTTCCATGAAGTCCAAATCCCATAAAATGCGATATAGTCAGCTCAAAAAAGCTTTGGCAGTCAGAGCACCCATTTAATCGCACATCGTACGAGAAGCAGTAACGGCTCGAAACACTAAGCGGGTCGTGACAAGATCTCAGTCCGAAGAAACTGATCAGATCAATAAAGTTTAAAGTTCAAAGTTTACTTCGAAATGTCCTAGCGTTGAGCTATACTAAAAATTGCAAGCAAAAGACAGGAAAACATAACTTTTATTCAACAATGCAAGTTACAATGGAGTTCACAACCTAGTTACAACCTGTACACCCATAACCACGAGGAAGCTTAACCCCAACTCCAGCATCTTTGTCCCCCGATCTTCTACCATCCGCTCTGCCATCCCGCTAAGACAGTCCTCACGGTCTGCCTCCACACGAATGACATATTGGAATTAAAAGAGTAGAAGAAGTCCTCGTTAGCTTCTTCAACTTCCTTCAGGGTACCGTTGAAGGTCGGCTCCACCGGGATAGGGGTTAGAGCAGCAAGAGATTGACTACCAAAATAACGCATTTTTTGTTCTTCAACCTTCGCTAGAATTCGAGCCTTACAATTTTTGTAGAAGGCTTGGGACCTAGTTTTAACCATTTTTGCAAGACAACAGAGAGTTAAACTGGGAATATCATGGGTCAAGCAAGATCACACTATTTATCACTTGAATAAGCATGCTAAAGATTCTAAGAATCCGAATGAATGTATTTAATACATCTAGGAAAACTAAAAGTCAAGTCTAACGGATAATTCTAACAAGTATGTAATTAAATACAGTATTCAGGAAATGGTTAAAACAACACAATGATCAAAATAGAGATTTAATATTAAAAACCTGGACGAGCTTCTCAACCAAAACCACTTGTGCTTTTAGTTGAGAGGGGATGATTGTAAGGGATTATTCCGCATCTCGATCTACAAAGACCTAATCGACCTCCTAAGCTCAAAAAAGAAAGTGCATATTAATGACCGCTAATGAGGCAGTTACAAAATAGTTATTCTATTTATCGACTGTTATGAAGACTGCTCATAACTGTAATAAGCCTATTTTCGCATTGCACGAAGATAGCGTTTTACACCTTCGAAATCTAGGATGTTTAGTTATAAACGGAAAATAAGCAACACTAGATTTAGTGTGGAAAATCTTTGAATGGGTTAAAAACCACAACCTCTCCTGAGGATTTTAAAAAGAGAGAGATGTATATTTAGACTGCTAGCTATTACAAAGAGAGAGAGAGATGTAGAAAAGATCTCTTAGAGGTTCTCAGAGCAGCCTCTTCAATCTATAGCTATCTAGTCTTATTTTTAGGTCTTATAATATGACTGTTATTGTTTTAATGAGGAACGTTACAATATGCGAACTTGATGAGTCTTCATAATGGTCGAGTAACGGCTTGAGTAACTATTCTTCCTTGTAACCGCTCCATAATGTGTCATAAATGGCCACGTGTTTGTTGACGAGGTCGAAGTACTGTAGATGTATCAGTTCAAAGTATTGCAGCAGGTCGGATTACTGTAGCAGTTCGGGTTAATGTAGCTATTACTATTCAAAGTACTGTAGTTGTAGTAGTTTGAAGTACTGTAGCAGATCAGATTACTGCAGTAGTTCGAGTTAATGTAGCTGTTACTATTCAAAGTATTATAGCTATAGTAGTTCGAAGTTACTGTAGCAGGTCGGAGTATTGGAAATAAGTTACCACATTCGCCCTGTCTCAGCCAATAGCACGAGAAGCATCAGAAGTGAGTGGTGTTGGTTGAGACATATATTTGATTTTTGGATATGTAAATTGCATGGTTGAAGCAACTGTTGTAAGAGAATGTATTATAATATATGATAATGTATGATAATGTAGTAGAATGGATGATAATGTATAATGTAGTAGTAAAATGCATGTAGTAGAATGCATGATCATGTATGATGTAGTAGTAGAATGCATGCTAGTATGTATTGAATATTACATAGTTGAATGACGTCTCTACCAGATCGAATTGATTGACTCAATAAGCGATCCTCGGAGAACGAGTATATTTGATGAGCTATGAAGTAGATCCCAGTTACAGGTCGAGCTGAGCGACCGTGATGGGACATGTATTGAATATTGCATAGCTGAATGGCATATCTGCCAGATCAAATTGATTGACTCAATAATCGACCCTCGGAGAGCGAGTATATTTGATGAGCTATGAAGTAGATCCCAGTTACAGGTTGAGCTGAGCGTCCGTGATGGGATATGTATTGAATATTGCATAGCTGAATGGTGTCTCTGCCAGATCGAATTGATTGACTCAATAATTGACCCTCGGAGAGCGAGTATATTTGATGAGCTATGAAGTAGATCCCAGTTATAGGTCGAGCTGAGCGACCGTGATGGGACATGCATTGAATATTGCATAACTGAATGGCGTCTCTGCCAGATCGAATTGATTGACTCAATAATCGACCCTCGGAGAGCGTGTATATTTGATGAGCTATGATGTAGATCTCAGTTACAGGTCGAATTGAGCGTATCAATAAGCGATTGTAATAAGATATGTTAAATGTAGGTTGGACTGGTTGAACCAATAACCAACTTGTGGAAATATAACATGTGTTCTGTTTGGTCGAATTCGCCCCGAGTATGAGTTTGAATAAGTTGTAATCGCTTCGAGTACCTCGACCTCGAGCGACTTAATAATATGGTTTGATGAGTTTGATTATTGAGTCTGAAGCTGAGGTTGAACATTATCTGAAACTGAGGTCTGGCTCGCCCCGAGTATGAATAAGTTGTCATCGCCTCGAGTACCTTGACCTCGACCGCCTTAATAATGTTGATGAAAAGATCAGGCTCGCCCCGAGTATAGCTTGAATAAGTTGTAATTGTTTCGATTACCTCGACCTCGAGCTCCTTAATAATGTTGTTGAAAATATCGGGCTCGCCCCAAGTATAACTTGAATAAGTTACAATTGCCTCGAGTACCTCGACCTCGAGCGCCTTCATAATTTGGTCTGAATTTTCTGTTTGGCTTGAGATTCATATTAGTCTCTGTTGATTATGTTGCTTTTGAAACTGAAGTAATAGTTGTTGTTGCTGTGAACTTGGCATATTAGTTGTAGTAGTAGCTGTTGGTCTTTTGCATCTGTTCATCATTAGCTTGAGACACCAAAACAAATTTCTAATGGCTCATTGGGATTGTGAAATTCTTGTTGAGTATGAGTAATCTTGTGAAGAGATTGAGATGCTGAGGTCGGGCTCACCCCGAATATGAGTTACGTCGATTGATATTAAGTCTGTTGTGTCTGGAGTTGAGGACGGGCGTTGTCTGAATCTGAAGTCGGGCTCGCCTCGTGTATAGCTTGAATAAGTTGCAATTGCCTCGAGTACCTCGACCTCGAGCGGCTTCATAATGTGATTTGATGTTTGTTTGAAAAGATGAGGTCGAGCATTGAGTCTGAATCTGAAGTGGGGCTCGCCCCGAGTATAAGTTAAGTTGTAATCTCCTCGAGTACCTCGACCTCGAACGGCTTGATAATGCAGTTTGATGTTGTTGAAGATTTTAGGCTGGGCTCGCCCCAAAGTATAAATGTAGTCTGAAGCTGGGTATTATATTGTTGTATGTTGGAGAATTTGACACCACAGTACCAAACCCTGTGTTGTTCTTGATGATAAACCTCTGCTCCCATTGTTACCCTTGCTCTTAATTATTGTTAATGGTATATGAGAACTAGAATCATCGATCTTTTAATGTATT
Source organism: Kingdonia uniflora (assembly GCA_014058105.1). Taxonomy (NCBI): domain Eukaryota; kingdom Viridiplantae; phylum Streptophyta; class Magnoliopsida; order Ranunculales; family Circaeasteraceae; genus Kingdonia; species Kingdonia uniflora. The sequence continues at coordinate 1,005,657 of JACGCM010000003.1, forward strand.
TGAAGCTTCTTGTTTGACGATGATGGCTTGAAGGAGGGTCAGAGAACGGAGATGGCTTTACTAGAAAACCGTTCTCCTTTGAAATAAAGAGCATTGTCTGACCGTAAAATAACATTTATGTGCCTTCTTTTTCATGCTTGTTGTTCGGCGGTTTAAGGTCGTAGTAACCTTGTAAGGTGCTCATTGCCGGTGATTTGCTTCGTTGCGGGGATAGAGATTTGTATGGCTGCAAAGAATCTAGGACATTGGTGTGGAGTGGCGTTGTGAGGATATTTTCCCCTTTGATTTTTCGACACATAATGTTCTATCGAGTTAACCCCATAAAGCGAGACTGAATTCCCCGACGAAGACGATAACGAATTCAACGACGACGACATTGTTAGATCTGCTGCAGCAAGACTTTCTTGGTTTTTCTCCTCCTGGTGGTCATTGGCATATGTTTGTCATTAGCATGGGACAAAATAAAGTTATAATGGCTCATTGGCATTGTGAAATTTTGTTGAGTAATATTGTGAAGAGATTGAGATACACGACTCTTAGTAGTTGATGGGTTTTTATCGTCAGTTCTTCAAGACGGTATAGTGATCATACCCAGCAGCAGTAGAAGGGCATATCTTCTGGGCTAGCAACTGCGGCTTCTGCGGTCATTGACGCTACTGTAATAATAGCAGAATCGTTGGAAATGTAACTGATCAGGTGCGTGAGTAAAGAAACAAACGCGACGACGATAGCTAGTTCCATCTTTATAAGGCTGAGCACGATATCAATTTGATTGCAATTTCATTGGGGCTTCGCGAACTGTAGAAACAATTTGATATATCTTCACAAACTGTGGATGTAAAATTAATTCGGCTTAGCTTTACGAACTGCTGCTGTAAAGACAGTTCACGAACTGCTCCTGTAAAGATAGTTGGACCCATAGATTTCATTGCGGCTGCACAAACTGTCAATTGTAGAGATAATTTGACGAATTGTTGTTGACCTTGTTGTTGAAGAAGATCTCGATTCACAGAGAGTGATTTACGAATTGCTGAGGTCGAACTGTTGAGGTCGTATTGGCTTTACGAACTATACAAAGTCCAGAACCAATGGGGAGTGGCTTTACGAACTGTATGAACTATATGAACTGTCAAATTCCTTGAAGTCGCATCGCTGCGATTGCGTTCTGCTATCATTAAAGGTTGATCAAGGCTCAAGTTTGACCCAAAAAGGGAGCTCAAATTGAGAACACAAATAACTGAGCTTGAATCAGATGATGCATAGATGCGTGCTGGATAAAATGGAATGATTGTACCTAGATTCGGCCTCCAGTAACGAGGTTCGTTATCGAGCTCGAGGGAAAAAATTTCTAGAGCTCGCATTCAGACTCATCGACGAGCTTCTAGATCTCGCAAGCTCGGTTTAAAGAGAGAGAGACCTTATTGTTGACTTTGATCGAAAACCTCATTGCACATCAATGGTGTTTCTAAAATACGATCCCAAGAACTTGAGGAAGATCTGTAATGGACAATATGGCTTGAACGTCATACTCTAGGGTTGTAGACTGGTACCGGTGATCTCATCTTCGATTGTGGAGAATTCCTTGGAATTGGTTTTACGAACAATCGCCTCGTGTCGATGCTGATGACGATGATCAAAGAGAGATGATGATGATCACGATTATTGGAGTTGCTGCGCTTCATATAGTTGCAACCAGAAGAATTGAAATGTTTCATTCTAAATATAGCTCTTTCCTAAATCACAGTCGATCCCCATAGGTTTTGGACCGAACTTGAATCACCTTGTAAATTAGAGATTTGAACCACGGGATCGTCTAGGCAAAGAGGAATTGGAGTGATTTTTCTAAATTTGCCATCCTTAAAAAAAATGAATATGGAAATACTGGATCGGAGAATGCTGAGTGTATGCTTCAGTTCCCACAGATGGCGCCAAATGTAATAGTTTATTTTCATTTTGGACGAAGATAACGCTTTTCACCTTCGAAATGGAGAATGTTGTAGATGAAATAATAGCTATAAGCACAATGTTTTAGCGTGAAAAACCCTTGAATGGGTAAAAAACCACGACCTCTCCTGAAGATTTTAGAAAGAGAGATGTTTATAGATGTTTGCTAGCTATTACATAGAGAGAGAGAGATATAGAAAAAGATCTCTGAGCAGTTCCCCCTTAATTCGTAGCTATCTAGTTTTATTTATAGGTATTATAATATGACCGTTGGTTACATTGATGGCGGACGCTACAACATCGGGTCTTGATGAATCTTCATAATGGTCGAGTAACGGCTTGAGTAACTTTTCTTCCTTGTAACTGCTCCATAATGTGCCATAAATGGCCACGTATTTGTTGGCGAGGCCGAAGTACCGTAGACGTATCAGTTCGGAGTACTGTAGCAGGTTGGATTACTGTAGTTGTTACTATTCAAAGTACTGTAGCTGTAGCAGGTCGAATTACTGTAGCAGTTCGGGTTAATGTGATTGTTACTATTCAAAGTACTATAGCTGTAGTAGTTCGAAGTTACTGTAGTAGGTCAGAGTATTGGAAATAAGTCACTACAATAACTATTTAGTAACGTTCCCTTTAAGAGTAGGAATCGTGGTCATTAATAATAGCCATAATATGAGACCTATAAAGAGGAACAGGAGAAGACAGAGAAAAGATAGATTTTCTTACCTAGAGAATCACCACAAAATACTAATAACGTTTGTTGTAATCAGTAGTCCTCTCCTAATAATATGATTTCTGAAAGTTCTTAGTCGCTTGAGACTAGCCAATTTTGATTGTTTTAGATCTAAATCAAAATGTTCTAATTCCTTTGAAATAATGGTCTGTACTTAACCTAAATCAAGTTGATTCAATTACTAATGTCAAGCAAGTAGTTGGAAACAAAAAGACACGGGCAAAGATTTTTAACCCTGTGGGAAACCTTTCTCAGGAGAAAAACCTACAGGTCGCTGTCGAATCACTCGCCAACTAAACAATCCACTATGAAAAAGAATTATAAGAGTTTGACTACTTACAGACTCGATAAACACATCCCATGGTTATCTCTCTTCTAATCAAGCTCCTAACAACTGATTCCTCGTTCTCGCAATGCCTCGCCTTGGATAACGCACCAAGGCTTCAAAGCTTGAATCGCTCAAGTTCTTCAATTAGAAATTATGGCTTCTTGATCAATAATGATTGATTCAAGATATGAGTATTTTAATTCTCTATTGAATCTATCAAGAGTAATTTCTCATGACTTTAAAAACCAAGCCTTTAGAAAAATTGATTTTGAAGAAGTAAATTTTGAAAAACGAAAGTTATCTTTTATTAAAAAATAGAAATCACGGTTTCTGTTCGAATAGAAATAAATCTATTCGAATAGAAATGTTCCAAGTTCTATTTAAATAAAAAAATTCTATTCGAATAGAAATTTTGTTCTCTTAAAAAAGACATACTTTTTACCTGGGCTTGATATTTAGAAACAAAGAGTTAAAAACCCACTTACCTGTTCAGTGCCAGTCCAGCTGTAGTCTCTCCACGTGCATTCACTGAATGAAACAAACTCCAAAATGGATGTTTCAATCTCTTCTTTGGTTCATTTTGTGTCAAAACTTGAACTAGGTAATAAAATAAAAAATTACAAACTCGATGGACTGACTCACTTACTGAACATCCATATAAGCATAACCTCTGAAATCCCTGTACACTAAATAAGATACATCACGTAACCGTTCATATTCAAAATTAGGAATTCAGAGGACATAAAGTACTTACCTGAAGAACCATCTCTCCCCTTTTTGACACAGAAGAACAAAGGGTAAATATATATAAAGAGAGATAAAAATGAAATATATATAACAGTTATGGAAGAGTAAATATCATGGAATAGTAGAATCATATAGCAAAAGCTTGATAGATTATCCATTAAAAAAACTGTTTATACATAGCAAAGTCAGATAGAGCATCTACATAGAATATAAATGCAATAAAGAGAGCAGACGCAAAAATAGTCTCTGAAAAGACAAAACATAGAGCTATCACTCTAAAGTGCAAAAGATAAAACCAAAGTCACACACGACCTAAGACCCCTCATCTGTATCTGCGGCAGGAGGACCACTCGACGAGCTTCGTACCATACTGCTCAATCCGTCCACAGTAGTTTGGAGTCGACCGATATCCTCCCTGAAGGGCCGAAACTGATTCTGTATCTGAGTGTCCAACCTACTAAAATGAGACTCCATATAGGTGTACATAGAGGCAAAATTATGTAGGACCATTCTAGTATAAGCAGCTGTAGAAACATCAGGCATGAAAGAAACAATAGTCATGGAAGTAGAGGGCCTAGCTGCAGCAGGTGCAGCCTCAGTCTCTGAGTCCTCTACATGCTCCTCGGACTCGGACTCAGACTTCGAATCAGAAGGTACCATATGCTTTCTGCTTTTTTTTTCCAGTAACTAGAATTAATTACTTCGCTCCTCTCATTCGCCTCCTCATCCACATGGATAACATAACCCATCTCAACCAGAAGCTGTAAAATAAACCTAATGTATGGCAAAGCCCGTGCCTAATAGTTTGGGTTAGACGTAAGAATCATCTCTTGCATAATAACATCCACCAAATCTACAGTGTACCCCTTATGGTAAATATATACCAAATAAAGCATATTACCCACCAGAACATTCTTATTCCCCTGTTGGGGAATAATGTTCCTATGAGCAATCATATGAAAGAGGCATAGATCTTCGCAAAGATTCTTACGCCTGAGATATGGGCCTTTTATCTTCCCTGAGACACGAAGTTCCTCCATCATGTCCTTCTTGGAAGGAAACTTACTATGAACCGGAGGCCACTCCGAAGGTTCCTCATCTTTACATTTAGGCTCACCCAAACCAAAAGCGTGTCGGATGTCATCCAACCCAATATGATACTCAAACCCATCAATAGAAACTCGAAAATGCTTGTCATCTCCCGTGCCCCGCACATCATGGAGAGAAACATAGAAAAGTCGTGCTAAACTTGGATAACACGACATCTGGGGATGAATAATCCCAGTCCATCCAAGTTCAGCAAAAGCATTAAAAACCTGCGCAATAGTAGGGTATTTCTCACGGGACTGCTCCTGATCAAGGGATACTTCCTTCTGATAGTTCCGAAACTTAAAACTGGAGCGCGGGGTAGACCAATGGGGGGATTAGGAAGCATAGCGTTATTCCCCCCGTCGTTGTCTCGTGAATGTCCACGAGGCTCCTCAGTACCACTAGATCCCCCTCGTCTAGTGGCTTGATGGGCCACATTACTAGGACTCGTCCTAGTTCCTCGCCTCGTTCGACCCCATTTAGCCGGAGCTCTCGGAGCGGGAACAGAGGACGCAGCCTCAAAGAGTTTCTTTCTAGCCACGACAACCAACGCACAAAGTACTCACTGAACCTGCAAGAAAATTACCACTACTTCCCCAAACCTAACCAACATGGTTAAGCAGGGGATCCCAATGAATCACATAAACAACTCTTCACTACTGCAAGCACGCAATCACCACACAAACAACCCAAAACCCTCCAAAGAAAGCCACAACATACTCCAATCTCCTAATTCTTCACAGAAACAAATGCCAGATCTAATATCAAAAACCAAACCCAAGTGACAATTCCATTGTAAATAACACACCCAACTCGAATTTACTGTTCCAATTCAAAACCCTAAATCCAAAACCAAACCACAGTTCCAATTCGAAACAATAACTCTAAATCCAAACCCAATTCCAAAGCACAAATAGACAAATTAATCAATAAACTTGAAGAAGAGAGAGCAGATTAAGCTTACCAAAGTGGAAGATGAGTCCAATAATGAAATTAGGGCAGAATCTGCCGAGATCAAACCACTAATTGGATCACCAAGCTTCGAAAACAAGAAATTCCAAATTTAACGATGAGAACTAGGTAATGAAGCATAAAGAAATTCAAGTATGTAATTCAAGCATGGGAGTATTCGAGAGAGAGAGAGATAGAGTGAAAAAAAAAGAAAAAATTGATATAAGAAAAAATAGATTCTACGAAATGTATTCGAATAAAAAAAAGTTATATTCGAATAAAAAGTTATCCACTTATAAAAAAAACAGACTGAGGAAAAATATTCGAATAAAAAAAAATTATATTCGAATAAAAGTTATGAACTTCTAACAAAACCAAACTGGGGAAAAATATTTGAATAATATAAAATTCTATTCGAATAACAGTTGAGCTTAAATAAAGAAAATGAAACTGGGGAAAAATATTTGAATAAAACAAAATTCTATTCGAATAAAAATTGCGTTGAGGCAAAATATTCGAATAGTTTTTATTTTTTTCAATTAGAAACAAAAGGATGTAAGCGACAAAAGAAAACAATACTCCCCCTATCTACTCTACACGAGAGACTAATTACAAGCTATATGAATATCAGATAGGAAATTATTCTATAGAAAGGCCAGTTAGAATAAGTATTTACTAAGAGTGTGTGTGTGCGCAGTCAACGTAAAACAGTACATGTATTGAACAGATCTAACAACCAAAAATAAAACACTATAAGAAAAGTTGTTTCAACTTAGGCCTCCCATGGTGGTCACTCAAAATCACTGAGAATTGACTTACTAGCACTCTGTGTGAAATATGAATATGAATATAACGCAAAAAAATCATATTTCATCAAAAAAATGAAGTACTGTGAGCTGGAAGATCTCATAGAAAAGAAATCCATTTGTCATGAATGGTGTCAAGTTTATACCAAGTTAGATTTCCTATTTTCAATCTCTACTAATATTGACTAAGCCGAACTCAAGATCAAATAGGTCTTTATATAGGTTATAATGTAGGCACAGATAGGCATATGACGGAGTAGGTGTTTTTGCTGGCATTATAAGATTCCAGTTATACTGTTGCCCTGTTTTTCTGGAAACCAAATTCCTCTTTTGTTGTTCTCTTTCTTATGAAGTATATACATAAACATACCTCTTCACGTCCTCTTTATTTTAGGATTCATTATATTCTTCTCTACATCTTTCCCTAAAAATCACACATTATTTTCCTTTCCTTTATTTTTTTTTTGTTTTTTGTTTTTCAGTGAAAGTCTCAGAACAATTGGGTAAAAAAATGTTTTGGAAATGAAATGAAAGGGCATATTTTAAGGCTCAACGGGCTACAAGTGGATAAAACTAAGGTTTGAAATAATGAAGGCCAAAAATGGGTGAAAAAATGCCTATTATCATATCTTCGGTTAGACACAGTCATTTTTTCGCCTCGAATTAAAATAGGAAGGTTTCACTAGTATAACTTGACTTTGATGGTACCATTAGACAATTGGGTAAGGAAACGAAACGAGATCATAAACAACAAGATTAAAAATGATAGTAAATGTCAGAATACTCAAAGCTCATAAAGAAGGCCAGATTCTCGCATAACATTAGGTACGAAGTCTCTACATTAATCCTAAAGTATAATATCAATGAGTGCTTATCTATCTGAGCATGCGACAGTTAACTGCCGTGAAAGAAAACAAATCTAAGTAAACAATATACCGGACTGTCCTACCACATAATTTGAAAATGTATCTGACTAAGCATATATCACCGTGAGAATCTAACCAAAGGAGTGTAAAGAGGAAGTAAGAGACATGCCTAATCAATAGAGCAGACACTAATTGACTGTCTCAGAAGTTTAAGCCTCATAGCATCTTACCGCTTGGTAAAAAAATCGGCTAACTGACTCTATGTAGAAACATACTCAACACTGACTATCTTGCGCTCAACAAGATCACGGATGAAGTGGAAGCGAATTTCGATGTGCTTGGTTCTGGAATGTTGTTCAGGATTCTTGGAGATGTTAATTTCACTTGTATTATCACAAAAAACTGACATCATCCTCTGGACTATTCCATAGTCATGCACCATATGTTTCATCCAGATCAATTGAGTGTAACAACTACCCGCAACAATATACTCCTCCTCTGCTGTGGATTGAGAAATACAATTATACTTCTTACTTTGCCAAGCCACAAGATTATTCCCAATGTAATAGCATCTACCCAAATTACTCATCCTATCATCTGCATTACCAGCCCAATCTGTATCGGAATATCCAATAACATCGGAAGTTGTATCATGTGAGTACCATAAACCAAAATTAGAAGTCCCACGCACATAACGAATAATACGTTTAACGGCCTATAAATGGGATTCTTTAGGATTACCTTAATACCGGGCACAAATACATACACTGAACATAATATCAGGACAAGTAGCAGTAAGATAAAGTAAACTACCTATCATACTTCTATACATCTTTTGTTTAGCATCCTTACATGCCGAGTCCTTACTTAACTCTGTAGTGGTACTCATGGGTGTTCTGGCATGCTTTACAGAAGAGAGACCAAACTTCTTCACAAGATCTCGGGCATACGTGGATTGAGAAATAAGCATTCCTTTCTCCACTTGACGTATTTGGAGACCTAGGAAGTAAGTTAGTTCCCGAACCATGCTCATCACAAATTCACTTTTCATTAACGCTGCAAAAGAAGTGGTTAATAAAATCGAAGTAGAGCCAAACAAAATATTATTTACATATACCTGTGTAATGAGCATCGCGCCTCCATTCCATTGGATAAATAGTATTTTATCAACTCCCCCTAGAACAAAACCCTTTGCTAAGAGATAATTGGAGAACCGTTTATACCATGCTCGAGGGGCTTGCTTCAAACCGTAAAAGGCCTTCTTCAAGTAGAACACGTGATCGGAATGATGAGGATCCTCAAACCCTTTTGGTTGGGCCACATACACTTCATCCTCCAAGAGCCCATTCAGAAAAGTACACTTCACATCCATCTTATACAACTTGAAGTTTTGGTTGCAAGCAAGAGGAAACAGTAGGCAAATAGATTCAAGCCGTGCAGTAAGAGTAAATGTTTCACCAACATAAACTCCTTTTACTTGATTGTACCCTTGAGCGAGTAATCTAGCTTTATTTCGAATTACATTCCCTTGTTCGTCATATTTGTTCTTATAAACCCATTTAGTTCCAATAATATTTGTACCTGACGGACGTGGAACCAAATCCCAAACATCTTGACATCGAAACTGGCAAAGCTCATCTTGTATTGCATGTAGCCAATATTCGTCTGAAAGAGATTCCTTTACCGTAGTTGGTTTGACCACAGAAACATAACAAGCACAGTGCACCGTCTCATGGTGTTGGCTTCTAGTCTGAACCCGAGAGGTAGCATCCCCGATGATATCGGCATTTGAGTTATCCTTACGAACTTGTTGCCATCTGGGTTGCAGTACACTTGGAGCGGGAGGGGGTGGAGTAGCTGGAAGTGGTAGAGTAGGACTCGATGCACAAATATCACTAGTTAATGTTTCTGGATTTTTCGCTGTACTATCATCTTCGCTCACATCTGTAGGACTTATGGTGCAGTTATCATCCACAACCACATTGCAAGACTACATCATCATGTTAGTCCTCAAATTGCAGACTCAAAAAACTTTACTATTTGTTGAGTAGCCTAATAATATATACCTTCATCACTCCGAGAGTCAAATTTCCCAATGTTCTCCCGATCTCTAAAGATAAAATATTTACTCCCAAAAACCCGGAAGTAGTTGACATTTGGCTTCTTTCCAAACTACATTTCATAGGGCATGTTTAGAGTAAGTGGACGTAGATACACTCTATTAATAGTATAACACGCAGTATGAATGGCCTCCCCCCAAAAGTGTGTCGGAAGATCCTTGCTGTGAAGTAAGACTTGTTCCATATCTTGAAGAACTCTATTCTTCCTTTCTGCAAACCCATTTTGTTGTGGAGTGATTGGAGAAGAGAATTCATGCTTAATCCCACTTAAATTACAATACTCAACCACTTCAGTATCCTTAAACTCTCCTCCACGATCACTTCAAATTTTATCAATAGAACAATCTTTCTCATTTTGGATTTGAAGCGATATATTGCAGAATTCTTCAAAAGTATTAGACTTCTCTCTCAAAAGTGCTATCTATGTATAACGAGAAAAATCATCCACCATTACCAAAAGATACCTTTTACCTCCCAAGGATGCCGTTCTCATAAGACCCATCAAGTCCGTGTGTAGTAGTTTAAGAATCCGAGTAGTAGCAATATTGTTGGACTTCTTGTGAGGGCTCTTTATTTGCTTGCCAATTTGGCAAGGACCGCACACCACGTTGCTCAATCTTCCCAACTTCGGAACTCTCCGAATCAACTCTTTACTTGTAATCTTGGACAAATCATTAAAATTTATATGTCCCAACCTTTGATGCCATAAGTTTACATCACTCAGTTTCATTTTGTTGCACAGTATTGCTTCTTGTTGAATATCACAACAGTTATTAGCGGTTCTAGAAGCATGCATCACACATTTTCCTTGAAAGTTCAAAACATCACATCCACCTCTGGAAAATGTAACAGTATGATCTGTATCACATAGTTGACTGACACTAAGAAGATTGGCCCTCAGCCCCTTAACTAAGAGAATATTATCAATTGCTGGAGTACCAAGTCCTTCGGCCTTTCCCTTTCCTACCGCAGGAGATATGCTCCCATCACCAAAAGCTATATCACCTCCCTGAATATTCTCTAGGTGGCTCAGCTTAGACCCATCGCCAGTCATATGATGGGAACACCCACTATCCATATACCATTGAACTGACTTGAAAGTATTTAATGCAGTTAGAGCAACATTGCACCTCATCTGAGGTGCCAAATCCATCTTTCGTACCCAAATGCTTCGAAAAGTTCTTCGAGTTGAAGTTTCTTGTGCAAACCATCTAAATGCATTTTTACTTTTCACATTAGAATTATATATAAAAATCACATTAGAATTATATCTATATCCATTGATAGGTCCAACAAATCTGCAGTAAGATGCAATATGTCCTTTTCGACCACATATGCTACAATAATAAATTTAAAAGTAAGAGGCTTATTTGAAGTGATTATGAGTAGTGGATATCATGTTTTGTCTGGGCACTAAAGTAGACGCAGTTGCTTTCACAAACTTTATGATTTGAGGAGTCTTGGCATCAGGAAGAGGTTCCACATATTCTATATCCCTTTTGTCACTATCCATCTTTCTCATACATAGTATTTTATCAATGTTCTTGGCCCCATGACAAAACTTCTCAAGTTTCTGCTGAGATAGAACTACATCAAGCTTGGCCAACGAAGTTCATCCTAAGTTGATTTCATTTTCTCCTTTGCATCATCAACTTCTTTTTCTAAAAATACAGCTTTGCCATGTAGGCCTTGTTTCTCATTCACAAGAACCTCTATCTCGTGACTTGAACTCTCAGTTTTTCCTTGAAGTTCGCACATAAGTGTATTAACTTGGTCTTTCAAGAATTTATTAAGTTTACTAAGTTTTATATATTTGGCGAGAGTCTGAGCATACAAGTTCTCAAGATGAGGGTCCTCAAACTCCTTAAACTTATTTTGTTCTTGATTACTCAGATTTTCATAAGAATTTTCAAGTTCAAAAGCATTAATATTCTTATTGCCACAATTAAAAATTACAGGATATGCACAATATGGTCCATTATCAACTACTTGGGGATTAGTCTCATTATTATTATGTTCATCATCACTGTCATCCCAAGTAACACTGATATTTATAGCTTTATGAGTTGTTCCAGATTTCTTATTAGGATAATCATGGGCATAGTGACCAAACTTGTGACATTTGTAACATTCAACTTGACTAAGGTCAATATCATTATTGGTCTGCCGATTATAAGATTTGAGTCGATCATGAGGTCTTGGTTTATAGTTCATAGATTGCCCTTGTTTATGAAATTAACATTTTTTTTAATATTTTTTGAAATTCCTAACAAATGAGGGCAATTAATGAATCTATATCCGACCCTTTATCATCATCTGAGATATATGTGTGATCAACCTCTTTGGAACCCTTTGAAGAAGAGGAGTGAGATAAAGACATGAAAACAACACTCTTATTCTTTTTGGGGTTTTCCATTCTCATCTAGAGTTCAAACGTTCGCAGTTTTCCAGCCAATGTATCGGGTTTCATTTTCTTAAGATCTTGTGCTTCCTCGATAGCATCACGTCTGGATCTAAAGTTCTTAATGCGGCACTAGTGTTTACAATATTACTGCTTCTAATGCGGCACTAGTATTTACAATAACACTTAGTCTGGCATAGAACTCGTCAAAGGGTTCGTTTTCACTCATTCTGATATTCTCAAATTACGAAGTAAGCATTTGAAGTTTACTTTCTTTGACTGTATCATCGCCTTCATTTGTTCAAACTAGGATGTCCCAAGCATCTTTAGAAGTGGTACATGCAGAGATATGTCGAAACTCACTTAACTCATAGCCATAAAAATAGTATTGATGCATTTAGAATTATAACCAACAGTATCCTTTTCTTCTCTTGACCATTGGTTCCTAGGTTTAAGGACTTCAATAACACTCCATGGTGGACCTTGTATCACAGTAGGGGGTGTCTATCCATCCTCAACAGCAATCCATACATCTTCTCCGATTGATTATAAGTATACAATCATTCAGACTTTCCAGTGTGGGTATTCTTTGCCATCAAAGAGTAGAGGGCGATTTATAGGACCTCCAAACTTTTTGGAACTCATTATTCTCAAGCGAACTATCCGGGATCTACGCTTTGGTTGTTAAACCTCGAAACTTGACCGCTCTGATACCAATTGAAAGTTCTTAGTCGTTTGAGACTAATTAATTTCGATTATTTTAGGTTTAAATCGAAATGTCCTAATTCCTTTGAAATAATGCTCTGTACTTAACCTAAATCAAGTTGATTCAATTACTATTGTCAAGCAAGTAGTTGGAAATAAAAAGACACGGGCAAAGATTTTTAACCCTGTGGGAAACCTTTCTCAGGAGAAAAACCCACAGGTCGCTGTCGAATCACTCTCCATCTAAGCAATCTACTATGAAAAAGAATTGCAAGAGTTTGACTACTTACAAGCTCAATAAACATATCCCGTGGTTATCTCTCATCTAATCAAGCTCCTAGCAGCTGATTCCTCATTCTCGCAATGCCTCGCTTCGAATAATGCACCAAGGCTTCAAAGCTTGAATCGCTCAAGTTCTTCATTCAGTAATTATGGTTTCTTGATTAATAATGATTGATTCAAGATATAAGTATTTTAATTCTCTCTCAAGAGTAATCTTTCCTCACTCTAAAAACCAAGTCATTAGAAAATTTGATTTTGAAGAAGTAAATTTTGAAAAAAATAAAAGTTGTTTTTTATTAGAAAATAGAAATTACAGTTTCTGTTCAAATATAAATAAATTTATTCGAATAGAAATGTGAATGTGGCATTTTATTCGAATACAGATAAAATCTATTCGAATAGAAATGTTCCCAGTTCTATTTGAATAGAAAAAATTATATTCGAATAGAAATTCTGTTCTCTTAAAAAAGACATACTTTTTACCTAGGCTTGATATTTAGAAGCAAGGGGTTAGAAACCCACTTACCTGTTCACTGCCAGTCCAGCTGTAGTCTTTCCAGGTGTATTCACTGGCGTCAGATAACTAGAAGATAGTGCGGACCCATACTCTAGACACTAAATGAAACAAACTCCAAAATGGATGTTTCAAAGACCTAATCGACCTCCTAAGCTCGAAGAAGAAAATGTTTATTAATGACTGCTAATGAGGTAGTTACAAAGAGGTTATTCTATTTATCGACTATTACGAAGACTGGTCATAACTATTTAGTAACATTCCCTTTAAGAGTAGGAATCGTGGTCATTAACAATAGCCATAATATTAGACCTATAAAGAGGAACAGGAGAAGACAGAAAGATGATAGATTTTCTTACCTAGAGAATCACCGCAAAATACTAAGAACGCTTGATTTAATAAGTAGTTCTCTCTTAATAATATGATTTCTCGCAAATCCTTAATATAGGTCATGGTTTTTACATATTTAAAGGTTTCCACACTAGATCTCGTGTTGTTTTGATTGTTAGTTTATTGTTAAAGTATTCTAGTTATATTCAGTGTGAGAGGCTAAGCTATAGTTATAAATTTAGGCCCTTACAATATCAATATTACTCAACATACAAGGACTGCAGAAATGTTCCTAAGAAAGATTCAGCTTTTCCCCCCCCCATTGAAACCACAGACTCTTATTAACATATCTTGCAGATAATAATTTGTTCCAAAAAAATACCATGTTCGATAAACATATCAGATTGCCCAAATTAATAGTTGTAATGGCCAAATTCCGTAAGCTCGATTTGATTAGGAATTAACTATCACACCAATAAACTTGTATTAATACTCTAATGGAAAGTAAGAAATGAAAATATGTATTTTTAGCGTGGAAAACTTCTGAATAGGTAAAAAAACCACGACCTCGTATGGAGGATTTTTGTAAAAGTATATTTATTGCTTTGAGTGAATATCTTTATTATAAGTGATCTCTAGAATCTAGAAATGTTTTTGATCTCGTAAATAAGAAGTTTGAGTGATTTTTCTGGTCTATATCTCTTCTGGAACTCTTCCTTTTTATAGGCATTTCCACAACTCTTCATCGTGCTAGAACATGTTTTCTGAATGATGTGGTTAGTGGCGGTTAATTGAATAACTGACGAGTTCATGAGAGACAGGTGTCTTTGAATGAATAATGTTTTTCGGGTTTAGCTCGACCCACGTTCTTGAGTAGTTTGTGTGGCTGGTATGAATGTTTGACTAGAGTGCTAAGTGCTTAAATTGTATGAGCCTGAGATGGAGGTAAATCAAACTGTGCAAGCTTGATTATGAGTGAGGTCGAGGGATAAGTCCCTACAATTACCCCCTCGTAACCGAAGTCACTAGTGGCTTTGGTTGAAAATATGTAAACTCGAGCTGTTATAGGTCGAACAGGGGAATACCTGTGGTAGCGTAAGGTCGAATTTAGTGGCTATTTTGTATCACTGGTGAGGGGATAAGTTTGAATAATTGATGTTAAGATTTGGGGTTTCTGTTATGACATAAAAGATAAAAAATTACGTATTTTGAGTGGAAAGTTAGTAAAAAGCGTATAAATATGGGTATGATGAGAGAAAAATGAAGGAAGGATTTAGGATCGTACGACTTGATCTCAGAGGATTCGTACTTCGTGGAAGGATGATTGCCTATAAAGATTGTCAAAGTTGATGAGAGGATCTCTAGTTTGTCTGGTTAAGATGATGAATTATGGGGAGGGAATGTGAGCTCGAGGGCTCAGATGGAAGGAGTAGGGAGTATGCTTGTTAACTTTCTGAGGTGTGATTGTGAGAAAATAGGTAGATTGAGAGAAGTTGGCTAGTTTGATTGCTGAAGTTGTGATTGAATTTGACGATCTGAGGACCGACGAAGAATGTGATTGGATGATGTTTGTTTAGGTTACCAAGGTGGTGATGGATGTTGTGTTAAGTGCGTCTTATAAATTATATAAAAGTTATGAATGTAACAGAAATGATATAAGTCAATTGGATCCTCTATAAGGACGAATCTATTTTAAGACTGTTTTAGCAACATTTTGAATAAATTTGAACATTTGTACAATTTAAAAAATGACGTCAATCACTATAAGTATGATAAACAAAGACTGATAAACGAAAATATTAAAATACTGAAGCTTCTAGTTTTGTTTTGTATCTAAAAGGAAATAGAGCTCTAACATCGCACAATGTGAGTTATCATGAGTGAGGGAAGGTCAGGAATAGATATAGAAATATGGAGAAAAATATGTTAAAAAATGAGGGGAGTTGCAATGATAGAAATGTGGTTTTATCGAAAAGGTACAAAATGTCTGACATGGAGAGTGGAAAGGACGCCTCAGTTCTAGAATCGAAGACGGTTTGTACGATGAGCAATAAATGCCAGCTGCATGAGAGATGAAGGATAAATAGTTCTTCTTCATCTCCAAACAAGCGGTTTATCACAAAAAAAGTTGGAGAGCACTCAGAGAGAAAGATAACAAATCAGGGGATTCGATAAAGAGTTATCTGAAGGCGATAATTGGTTGAAGAGGGTAAAAGATTCTGGATCTCGTAGGTGGCAATACAGGAGTGTTATGAGGGGAAAGCTTGACCCTACTGCCGATTCTCATTCGGATACTGAAGGTTAGTAGAGATGTATGCGATATATGCTTACGTATTTCTATATCTTAAAGATATATGTTATACGTGAATGATTGATCAGAGATATATGTTGAATATATCTATATAAATATAGATGGAAGAAGGATAAATACCTTAACCTGTATGTAGGTCGAGCGTGATAGGCATCTTAGTAGGTCGAAAACGTGCCTATAGAATATATTTTTAAGATGGGTAGTTCGTCTATTAATGAGGTTTCAACCTCTGGTCAGACGGATGAGCCTGATAACGAGGGGGAAGGAGGATTGGAACAGTTCTCGAGTTTTCCTGGTCAGTTGGTGTTTTATCCTCCGGGTTCCGAAGCCTTTAGAGAGTTTTGTAAATCCAAGGCGGCTATAGGAGGGAAGTGGGGTAAATGTATAAAGTTTGTCGGTAGGCAGTTTAGGGGTTGTACGGTAGTGGAGGGAGAAGAGTATTTTTATCCGTTGGCTGATTTGGAAGTAGAAAAACGAGATAGGGGTGGTATAGATGAATTGATCTCGTTAGAATATTTTGATGGAAATGTTCGCAGTAACCTCTCGGAGGGTTTTCTGTGTTACCTATCAAGATTATAGTATGAGTTGAGCCTTCCCCTCCCCAATTTGGCGAAGGCCATTATGAATGCAATTGGGGCATATCCTGTTCAAATAAACGAGAACATGTGGGAGGTAATAACTATGTGTGACCATCTGAATGAATGGTGCGAAAGGGAGGAAAAAGTGAGGAGGATAACCTCTGATGACGTTTTGCAGTTTTATGGGGTGAAGAAGTTTAAGGCCAGTGGGGGGTTATATTTCTGTGCGAGCGTAACTCGGCATCATTTTTTTGATCTGAATTCAGTAGGTCAAACTTGGAATGACAACATCATATAGGTGTAGGGAGATTGCCTTCAAAGAGATGATGCAAAACCTTTAGACCTTCGATTTAGATCTGTAAAGCAAAGTAAGTATAAACATGTATACATATAATTATTGTTATGTTTTGTTGACAACTGTAGTTGATAGTAAAGTGTGTTATTACAGGTGTGAAGTTTACAGTGGAAAGGAAATAATCCCTGTTGGACGAAGTTGTAGAGGAGGAGACTGAACTCGAACTCATTTTGGAGGAACTCGGCCTGAGTAGAAAGAAGAGAGTTGATAGTAGATCGAACAAGGTTCGAAAAGCTTAGTCTACTAGGTCGATGGAGGGGGTCGATAAAGGAAAAAGGCCAGTGGGCGGTGAGGGGGTTCGAGCTAATTTGTCCATGATTCCCGAAACTGGAAATTCAGCTCAGCTGAATCCTGTCAAGCCAAGCTAAGTAGCTCAACTATTTTTGAAGAAACGGATGTTAAAGACTCTACCGGCCTCTGGTACCACTGGAAGCGGTAAGGTCGCGAAAGATAAGTAGAGGAGGGTCGAACCCTCTGGGGAGTTAGGAGAGAAGGTCGTCGAGGGGCGATTTTCTTTTAGTGGATGACCTCAAAGAGATCGAGGAATGGGGTAGGTTGGAAATTCTCCAAGGAGAGGAAGATACGAGCCAGATGGTAAGTTTCTATTATCAGAAAGAAGTGTTTAATTTACTTCAAGCTAATAACTGACATTGATATAATTTTTACAGGTTGCGCGCCTTGTCAAGGGGATGTGGCTCGGTATTGAAGAAGAAAAATCTGACCTGAAGAAGGCGAAGAGCGAGCTGGAGAAAGACCTAGCTCGAGCCAAGATTGAAGTCATGAAGGAAATTAGGCAGCTGAAGGCCTCTCACATCGTAGCGATCGGTCAGCTGTAGGTCCTGGCAAAGGTCAATCTAGACAAGATAGTTAAGGAGGGTGACAGGCTGGGTCGTCACTTGATCCTGAAGGGCTATTATGAGGAGGAGGTGGATGCCATTAAGGCTGACACCTATGTTGAGGTGAAAGATGAGGAGGCGGAAGTGGTAGGAGTCGTGGATGGTTTGGATGGTGTTTCCCGCCAGATAGTACTTGACAACCAAGGGGATGATGTCGAGCTCCCAGAAGGTGGGAGTGAGAAGGCAAGGTAGATATGTATTTTGTATAAATATTTGTAAGTTGTTTGAATTCTGCGTGAGGACGAAACTTTTGTAGATTGACTTTCTTTATAAATGTCTTTTAGGCAGTTAGAGAGATGAGTCTCAGGATAAATGACCTAGAGTCTGGACTTGCCAGTGAAAGGGAGACCTCTAAAGCCTTGCTGTCTGCACAAGTGGAGCTGCAGGTTAGATCGGAATAGGTTTTTCGACTTGGATGTTAAACCAATATTAAGTTATCAAGTCAACAGGATAGAAATGCATGGCAAAAATATAACGCTATTAATATGGAATAATATGTCGAAAGTGTGTACCTTGTACGCCGTTAGAAGATTCATGTAGGGTTCATCTGAGAATGGAGTCTAAACTTTTAGTTTAAAAGTACTTGGAAGCAGATGTTTAGAAATCACATAGTCTCTTAGAAATGTAGTATGTATATATTATGAATTAGATTTCCTGAATCGAATTGTACTAAAACTTGTTATATTTCCCAGGTTGAATTGGATTCATCCTGCGCAAGTGAGGACCATATACTCATGTGCAATCGGGAATTTGCGGAGCAGTTCGATAGGATAAAGGAGGCGAACGAGAACAGAGAGGATCAATACGTAAAAGTGCATTTTAAGCTTGAGAAGTTGAATCAGGCCGTTTCCGACCTGACTCTTCAGGTTGAAAAGAAAAATTCTGAGATTAAGAAGGGATTAGAAGAGCTATTTGAGGTAACTGAACGTGTCGAAGAAATTCAACGTCAGGTCGATACGTTGGCTGCGAAGGGTAAGCAGGCCGACATGGCTTAATACCAAATTCAGGCGCTGGAACAAATAGAGGAACGATCTCGATCTGATCTTCAAAAATATAGGAATGAGCTATAGCGAATGAGACAAAATTTGTTAAAAAGGACGACGAGCTGAGGGTAGCTCGAGAAAATCTATTGGCTTCGGAGGCCGCAACGGAACATTTGCAAACAATCCTCCCCGCCAAGGATAGGACATTTTGAGAGATGCAGCGAAGGTTCGACGACTTAAACGTGAGAGTTGCTTGACTTAAAGCCAAAAAGAATTAAGCCATTGCTTATGCCAAGAAAGCCGAGGCTAGAGAGCATTCAGGGAGAAATAGGACTGAGGTTAAGGCTCCTTTAGTTCGAAGGGATGTAATTAGTCTCTCAGGTCGCATTAGAGAGCTAAAAAGTGACGTATCTCAAATTCAGGGGAATGTTCAAAAGGGAAATGCAAACTTGAGGGAATGCCAGCATAAGTTGGATGCTGCTCTTATCAGAGAGAAAGTTCTTGAAGGGGAGATCAAAGCAAATGACTTTTTGGTGAAGAGGAAAGAAGAATTATTGAAAGATCTGCCGGCTAGGGAAGAGTTGAACACAAAAATTGGGAGACTTCATGTTCGGGTAGTAGACTTAGAAACCATAAATCTAGATGAGTCGGCGAAGTATATTGCCAAATTGGAAGACGATGCCATTTATCATAATAAGGTTGATGCGGAAATAATTGAATGAAAGGATAATTGCGCTAGGTTAAAGTCACGGCTCGAGAGGTTGAATGCGAGATTTGCAACAGCGGTAGTACCTGGTGTGTCTCGATCTGACCTGCTAAGAGTGATCGTTGCATATTTTGTGGAGGAAGTTAAAAGACTTGAGTCAGAACGAAATACCTTACTCAAAACTCTCTCGGATAAGGGATGCACCTGTGGAGCTAAGATAGATCGAGGGAACTGTCAGGGTACCATGGAGACCCAACTGGGTTCTCGAACTACTGAATCAATAGATCAAGGTAGAACTGTTGTGGCCCACAAACTGAAAGAGAGACCTCTTGATGTGTGGGGAATTACGGCTGACAATACCTCAGCAAAATGGAATCCTTTGTAATATGAATTTGACCTAAAAATTAATAGTATCTATCGCAGACACATTGTAGTAGATGAAAGCTAGTATGACCATCGTCTTATCTTGTGTCTGGTGGGGTCATTGATATATAAAATAAATTTACATTCGTTTTAATCTCAGAAAAGGGTTGAGTTAAACCAAGTTGAAACTCGATTTGAACTTTAGAAATGTCACAGACATATTAAAAGAGATGAAAGCTAGTATGACCTTTGCCTTATCTCTTGTTTGGCTGAGTTTTTGATGTAAACCAAGTTTTTACCCTTACCACAATCGCTCAGATAGAAAGATTCAGCTGAACCAAGTGTTATCCTTGATCCAGCCTACTAAAATGATCCAAACAAGTTGTAAAAGATGAAGACTAGTATTACCTTTGCCTTATCTTTTTTTGGCTGAGTCTTTTATGTGAACCAAGTTTTTACACTTGCCACAATCGCTCAGATGTAGTAACAAAAGCCAATCAAGTGATATCCTTGATTGAACTTGGAAAAGATTGAATATAAGCTAGTATTATCTATGCTTGAATCTGTAAAGTATGGACGAATGTTCGTGAAGAGAAAGACATTGTTCAAAAAAAACTTGTATTGATAAGTTCAGAATTTACATTGGATGGAGGTACGTTTGTTTGGAGATAAGAATCTCACTTTTGGAATTGAAAAAAATATATAGAATAATGAAAATGGAGTAGTAAGACGCCTAACGATAGTACTGTTTCAGTCGTCTAGTGTTCTAAGGATTTGAAATGGGGATTCCCTCTTTTGTCATTAGATAGTATGATCCCAAGCCTGAGAGACTTGTGATAATGAATGGACCCTCCCAATTGTTGACTAATTTTCCAGCGTGAGACTCTTTCAGATATTAAGGAATTTTTCTGAGCACGAGATCTTTGATTTTGAAAGTACGGCTCCTGACTTGGTTATTGTACGACCTGGCAAGCATATGATGATATCGACCTAGGTTAGCGATAGTGCGTTCCCTGGTCTTATCTATCATATTGACGTTGCAAGCCAATTTAAACTCATTTTCCTCGTCAGTTTGCTCGTGATCACGAACTGGATGATAATATTCATAAGGAAAGACTGCCTCAGTGTCACAAGCAAGGAGGAATGGGGTACACCCAGTGGATTGTCAGGGAGCGGTTCGATACACCCACAAGACGTAAGGTAGTTCGCGAGCCCAATTTCCTTTTTTCCTGTGATTGAAGACATTTTTTGAGTCCATCCACGATGGTTTTGTTGGTGATTTCGGCTTGGCCATTACCTTGAGGATAGTATGGATTTGATGATGAGTGGATGATGTTGTGGTGATTTAGGAAGGTTACGACTTTATCTCCCACAAATTGGGGCCTGTTATCGATACAAATTAGGTGGGGCACCCGAATCGAGTGATTATGTAGTTCCCGATAAAAAAGGTGACCTCTTATTCTCTGGTTTGACATAGTGGAATTGCTTCTACCCATTTTGTAAAGTAATCGGTAGCTACGCGTAGGTGACAATAATTACCTGGAGAGTTAGGGAATTCGCTGACGAGGTCTAGTGCCCATCTTTTGAATGGCCAGAAAACCTTGCTTGCATGGAGGGGGCGCGTATCTTATTTCCATGTCTCTGGCAGGTGTCGCACCTGCGGGAGTACTCCTCTGCTTGCTTGCTCATGCCTGGCCAGAATACTTCTTGAGTTATAGCTCGGTTCGCCAATGATCTACCTGTGACGTGGGAGTCACAAGTTCCTTCGTGTTATTCGCAGAGTAGTTCATCTGCTTTTGACTTCGAGAGGCACTTGAGATAAGTCCCTGTTATGGATAGGCGGTAAAGTATACCGTTTTGAGTGATGTAACGCTTTGAGTTGTTGATTAGTTATCGGCGTTCTTTTGGATCTGCTGGAAGTGGCCCTTTCCACTTGTTGTCGATACCGAGGTAGGCTAAGAAAGGCTTTCGCCAATTGTCATTTCCCCCTTTATCGCCCCCAGTATTGATCGTGTATACAGATATGCGATCAATGCTAGGGGTTAAAATGATTTCGATCTTGGGATATCAAGCCTTTGTACCCATGACCCCGGTTAGATATGCCAATGAATCAGCGTGATTGTTTTCACCTCGAGGAAGATATTCGAGAGTTGCTTTCGCGAACCTACTCATCCTATCTGTTACGAGGGCTGCGTATTCGATTATCTTCCCGTTCTTCTTATATTGCTCAGAATAATAATGAACGATGAGTAATGAATTGGTGTAAACTGAGAGTTCGGGGACATCGAGCTCAAGTGCGAGGTCGAGTCCGTGAATGAGAGCTTCATACTCGGTGACATTATTTTAGGCCTCAAAACGATCCCGATTCCTGACCCTGCGAGTCCTGTTAATCCATCTATGAGAAGCCTCTACCCTAACGTAGTGATCCAGTCAGCTCATTCATTGAATGGCTTGGGAGTTGGATTCTCTGGCATGCTTTTGGTAAGGTCTGGGCCGTGCTCCTCCCACTCGGGATCTTCCACTGAAAAATCTTCGAGAAAATTGGCAATGGCCTAATCTTTTTCGGAATGACGCTGTTCGAACTTAATATTATGTCCGCCCAAGTTGACTGACCATTGTTGCACTCTTCGTGACTTCCCTTTTTTGGAAAAACTTCCCGAAATGGGTAGTTCGTCATCATTTTGAAGGAATGTACTTGGAAGTAGTGCTTAAGTTTCAGCGAAGTGTAAACATGGGTGAGAAGAAGTTTCTCAATTTTGGAATAGCTTGTTTCTGGTAGTGTAAGTGTTTTGCTAATGAAGAAGACTGGTTTCTCGATTTTCCCTTCCAGGCGAATAAGAATCGAGCAGAGAGAAGTATTTGTGACTGCTAGGTAGATTATCAGTTCCTCATTACCTACTGGGGTGCCCATTATGGGAGACCTCCCCAAATAGATTTTGAGATCCTAAAAAGCTGCTTCGCATTCTAGTGTCCATGTGGTTTCCGTAGTTGGCTGAACCTTTCCTCGCTTGGTACATCCGCGGAGTAAGAGGAATAGCCAACGACAGCGGTCTGATGATTTAGAGACAAAACGTTTGATCGCGGCAATCTTGCCGGTGAGTTTTTGAACGTCTTTTGTTGTCTTTGGAGAAGGCATGTCGAGGAGAGCGCGAATTTGATATGGATCGGCCTCAATCCCTTTCTTGCTGATGAGGTAGCCTAAGAAGCAACAAGAATGTACCCCGAATTGACCTTATCAGGGTTGAAACGCATTCTGTAAGATCGAAGGATGTTGAATATTGTGTTAAGATCTGAGATGTGATTATCTGATTGAATGCTTTTGTACAAGAGATCATCGATGTAGACTTTAATGATTTTTCCCAGGTGTACTTTGAACATAGCAGTAATCAATCGTTGATATGTGGCTCTTACGTTCTTGAGCCCAAAGGGCATGACTTGGTAATTGTAAATACCACTTTTAGTGATGAACATTGTCTTATCTTGATCTTCTTCCAGAAGTGGAATTAGAATATATCATGAAGCAACGTCCATCATAGATAGGAGATCATGGCCTGCATTGGAATCGAGGATCCGATGAATGTTGGGAAGAGGAAAACTATCCTTTAGAGTATGTTTGTTCAGATCTGCGAAATCTACGCAAATGCGAACTTTCTCGCTCTTCTTTGGGACAACGACATTGTTGGATATCCAGTCTGGATACTTGTCTTCTCGAATGAATCCCACTTTGATCAATTTCTTGATCTCGGTGTTAACTTCATCTTAAAGACGAGGTGAAAGTCGTTGCTATTTCTGTTTGACCGCTGGGGCGTTGACGTTGACGGCTAACTTGTGGCAAGCCATAGCTGGATCGACTCTGGGCATTTCTTTGAAAGACCATGCAAAAACACCTCGATTGAGTTACAAGAACTGGATGAAAGCGTCTTTATCGTGCTGAACCAGCTTGGTTCCGATGAACGTGCCTTTACTAGGTCCATCAATGTTAACATATTCTGTGGGCTCCTCTGTAGGTAATTGGTCGTCGAGGTGACCAATTTTCTGTAATTGCTATGCGGCCAATCTGTTTGAAGTATCTAAGATGGCAGAGACAGTATTTTTACATGCTCGAGAATGTTTCTGACTACCTCTGATCTCGTAAATACCATTATCGTGCTTGAACCGGAGCGCTTGATGATAGGTGGAAGCGATTACTTCCATATTGTGTATCCAACAGTAGCCCATGATCTCAAGATAGCGAGACTTGGCATTGATGACGTAGAAAACGATGTCGATAGTGGCTGGTCCTATGGTAATAGGTAAGATAATCTTGCCTACTCGTTCCTCCCTAGAGCCATTGAACCCACTGATATCTGTATCTCTCTGAATGACTTGGTCAGCCAAACCCATCTGGTAGATCGTACTCTGAAAATTTTTTTAATACCGTTTCCAGTATCGATCATCATTGTGTGCATGGCAAACTATTTCATTTTGAGCATTATGACTAACGCATCATGATGTGGAAATTTGACATGGCTAGTATCACAATCCTCGAAAGAGATTCTGAGTCGGCGATTGCTCAACTCCGAAAGAAGCTTGACTTCTTTGTCTTGAGGTGTGAGATCACAACATTCCGAGAGTCTCCGACGCTTTGATCGGTTGGAATTGTTGATCTGGTTGATTTCGATCATGTTGTTAAGATGCATGTAGTAGAGATGCTTCTCCTCAGCTCTATCGTTGACCTGAACAACTTTGAGTTGTTTCTTATCGTTGCCATCTTGGTATGACTTCAGGTTAGCAATGTATTTGAGCATCCGTCCTTCCTTGAAAATGTGCTCGAGCATCCGCTGTAGAGCATAGCAATTGTCAGTAGAATGGTGATTTACCTTATGGTATAGGAAAAATGGTTGATTCTCAATGGGCTACAATGGTTGAGAGATGCGGTAAAACGGGTCTTTCAACAGTAGTGGAAAAACTGTAGAGATTCGGACGTTCAGCTTTGGAAGGACGGGTTTGTTTGTGGACCGCTTCTCCAAGGGTATCCTGTGTTTTCCTTGGTGCATTTCTGATCTCCCTGTTCTTCCTTGGGGTCGATGGTTCATTCTGCATGTGGGACTTTGGTGAAGAGGACAGACTTGGTAAACTTTTATCACTCAGACATCATCCTCTCCAAGTCGACGTAACCGTTGACTTTGGTGATCATCTCCTCTAACGTCGCAGGCTTGTTAAGGAAGAGGTATTCTTTTGCTTTGTAATCGAGCTAGAGAGCATTGATGAAGGCGGTTACGGCTGTTTTTTTGTTGAGGTTATCCACCTTTCTCACAAGCTCTAGGATTTTCTATGAAAAATCCTCAAGCTTTTCTCCATGTGACTGCTTAAGACCGATAAGAGAATACAAGTTCTCCTCTTTATCTCTCTTGTGAGCATATATTTTGATGAACTGCTTCTGCATCTGATCAAATGTGTAGATAGATTCCTCAGGAAGAGAGTGGAACCATCGGAGTGGCTCCTCCTGTAAACTTGTGGCGAATAGTCGGTAGAGAATATGGTTGAGATTGGAGTACAACCCCATTGAATCGCGGTATTGCTGAATATGCTCCTTCGGGTCAGTACCTTTATATTTATGAATTTGGAGAGTATGGAAACCTTTCGCTATTTCCATATCGAATTGTTCTTTGGCAATCGGACTTCCTTGTAACTTTGTGGTATCACCGATAGTACCCAGAACTTGTGCCTCGATAAGCTCCTTAATTCACTGATCCATATGTTCTTTTGTAACATAATGGTGTATTGGTTGAATCAATGGACGTGATGGCAAGGGTTAATGAGTTCCTGTACATTCACTATAACGATCTCGTGCTGGAACTTGATGTAGAGGTCGTTGGTCTTCTTCCTGACAGATGAAAGAGGGTGACCTAGGCTGGCTTCTGATTGAACTTCTCCCCCCAAATGGATGGAGGGCTGCAGTCCATGTAGTAGATTTATGGAAATGGCTTTACTAGTGGCTCCCCGAGGTTCTAACCTTTCCCTTGTTGAAATGCGGGAGGTCTCCGGAAGTTGATCCTGAACCATGGCAGGAGGAGCCTGTTGAGTATTTTGCAGAGTCTCGTGTGCAGTCTGCATCGTCGTCATTTGATCTTCGTGCCGTTTGTGCACTGTCAAACGAGCTTGTCGTTATGTATTGAGCTCTTTCTCTCAGAGTTTGCAATCCTTTGTCAGTTGAAGTTCGAGTTCGGTACATTTTTCTGCCTCTGCGTGGAGATTCGCCCATAACTCGGTGAGTTGTCCCGGATCTACAGAAAGTTCGAGCTGAGTTCCTGTGGCCTGTCGTCTGGAAAAAACCATAATTGAAAATTGTAATGAAAGATTGCCTTAGGGTATCGTGGAAATGCAATCTTTCCCACAGACGACGCTAAATGTATTGGCCAAATTTCGTAAGCTCGATTTGATTAGGAATTAACTATCACACCAATGAACCTGTAACAATACTCTAATAGAAAGTTAGAAATATAAATAGGTGTTTTTAGCGTGAAAAACCTCTGAATAGGTAAAAAACCACGACCTCGTATGAAGGATTTTTGCAAAAGTATCTTTATTGTTTTGAGTGGATATCTTTATTACAATTGATCTCTAGAATCTAGGAATGCTTTTGATTTCGTAAATAATAAGTTTGAGTGATTTTTCTGGTCCCTGTGTCTTATGGAACTCTTCCTTTTTATAGGCTTCTCCACAACTCTTCATTGTGCTAGAACACATTTTCCGAATGATGTGGTTAGTGGCGGTTGATTGAATAACCGACGAGTTCGTGGGAGACAAGTGTCTTTGACTGAATAACGTTTTCCGGGTTTAGCTCGACCCACGTTCTTGAGTAGTTCGTGGGGGTGGTGGGAATGTTTGACTGGAGTGTTAAGTGCTAAAATTGCGTGAGCCTGAGATGGAGGTAAATCGAACTACGCGAGCTCGATTATGAGTGAGGTCGATGGATAAGTCCCTATAATAGTGACTGGAAAACTAATGGCTCAAATGTTCTCGTGAGAAAAGGAAAATTAGCTCCATAAAGAAAAACAACTAGTACTGCCATTGATTCCAGTAAATATTGGATACGGGACATCATTGGTGTACTCAATGGCGGATTGTCATCATCATACTACTTTCTACTTTCTTTCTTTTTTTCATCGAAACCAAAGCCCTTAAATGTGCTAATAACATTCTTCAGACAGTTTGCACCTGATAACTTAGTCTCTTATACCTTAGATCATAGACTTTTCCTCTAGCTATTTTCCCCTCTTCATGAACTGAATAAAATAAACCTCTGCAGTTTGCTAGGGAATTCTACTAGATATCAAATGTAGCATAAGGAAAGTAGATCTCTTAAACTCTAAAACATATAAGAAAATGTCTAAATCAGCCAGCACAACCAAAACCTGCTCTCTTAAAAGTCCCTATTTACCAAGGTGACCTTACGCCCATTTTTAGAATGGTGAAGAGTACATTTGATTAAGGGGACATTCCACTTCCTAATACACATAAATGTAATTCACAAAAGCTTTCAGCTGCCATAATTCAATCTTCTGCTTCACAATAAACCAAATATCTATAAAGAACAATTTAACATCCTGCAGTAACCTACAAAATCTCTTTCTCTTCGAATATCAAAGATGCAGAAATGACAAGCACAAAATAAGGAGCTTACAAAGTCTAAGAAAATGGTGCATGTGTGTTTAGTGATGACACTAAAGCATAGTTTTGTCATGAATTTCTCTTTTAATACATACTGTGCATGTCGAGGCCCTTCAGGTTTGGTCCTAAACCTAACTAATTAACTTATGGCCATTATCATATCCATTATAAGATTTAGTTATTTACTCAAAACTTCTCTTGGGTGCTATAAAATATGGCACCTAATTTTTGCCCTATTAACTAGTAGACACAGGAGAAGAGACTGCTACAAACTAAATATATCTCTGAAACAGTGAATATTTACCATTTCAGAAACAGTGCTTCTAGTTCAGCATTTCTGTAAGAGCTTCAAGTAAAGATGTTTGTCAAAAAAGACATTGCAGTAATATAAACTATCTGAAATGCAACATCTTACATGAGTTAGTGACGGAAGACATGTTCTACGTCAAAATCCCTTCTAAGGATCCATCAGAAAGAATGTGCTGGGAGAAAAAGCTTTGCACAAAGAGTTTGTTATGAATGCACTTGGAATTCCAGAAACTACGATAATGTGCAACTCCTTTTACCTTCTGGCAATAGAGTGCTACTTGATCATTACTCCCTTCTTCCTTCAAATTGCTCAAAGACATGCACTGAAATAGAAACATAGTGTTACTCAAACTGAAAAATGAAGCTCATTGTGAAGACTTGACTGTTGGATTTTCCATCTATTCCGGCACTACTATTTCGGTTCACGAGCATACATGTTAATATGTCGTATAGGTGTTATTGGTTGTGCCCAATTATTACACCAACTTAAGGTAGGTGGGACCTAGTGTTACTCTTTATTAGGGTTTGAGGGTATAATGGGAAGACTACTCTAACCCTATCAGGTTAAATAGAGAGGAAGTCCCTCTTATAGGCTACAATACAAAAAACCATTCCATTGATTTTGCAGCCATCCAAGGGAAGACTCCACTCAAGAACAAAAGATTTTCAGAGAGCAGGAGAAGTGGTTAGTATAATCTATTTTCCATATCCTATTATTGATCATAGAAATTACAAGAATATCCAACAATTGGTGTCAGAGCTAGGATACAAAATACTATGATTAATTACTGACGTTTAAATAGAAAGAAACGAAATTGTTGTCAGATTTGCTTCTCTGTAGTTTAATTGTTTGCTTTTAGTACAAGAGGGATGTTTCTTCACGAGGAGAGCAGTTTTTTTTTTATGTTATTTCTTTGTTCACCGAGTCTTTCTCTATCCTTGGCAAATTTCATCACTCCCCAAAATTTGTGTAGAGTTCCTCTCTCTCTCTTTCTCCCCCTCACACTTTTACACCGAATCAGGCCCAAAATTCATCCACTTAAATCACGAATTGATTAAGTCGGATATCGATAGTTGAAGTTATTTCATCCCTTATTCTCAGATCTAGTATTTCTCTTTAAAGTTTAAACCTAAAATTGAAGTTCAAATTCACTGTTCACGGCGTTGGTTTGCGCTATTGATTGTTGGGTTTACGATTTAGAAGTGCTTGGGTTTTATCTCTGAAAACAGATTTGGGGTTAGCCTTCAAAGATTAGGGTTTCTCTACTATAATCTAATTTTAGTTTATATTCCCCAAATATTAGGGTTTATCTCTCTCTCCAATTAAAAATAAAACTGTTGTCCAACAATCCCCCACATGAATGACGAATTTGTCTCTCTAGAATAACAGAAGTATATGAAGAGCATCTTGGAACAATGCTGCATCGAGATAGGTGAAATATTTCATCTTGAACCTTCCCTAGTAAGAGCTTATCAGATTGACTAGCCAATCGGTGAAATATTTCATCTTGAACTGTCGGCTGTTTGTGTAAACCAAGACATTAAACTTTACACAACATTGAACCGATTCACATATAGTTCTCGGTTGTGTTCACTTTGGCCCTGAACAACTTGGTTCTATGAGTGTTACTAGAGAATTCTCGCCTTATAAGAATTCTCATAGAGCCGACCCAGCTCTACACTCACATAGGTGACGAACGCTTTTATAAAGAGTATCCTACTATACTCCACTTGTACTTGACAAGATATAGACGTCCTTAGAAGCATAGCTTAGCCTGATCATACGCTGTAGGTTGCACTTGTTGCATCATAGGAATAGAAATGAGTGCATACTCTCAAGTGCACACATTTGAGTTACTCAGAACTGGTTGTCCTATTGAACGTAGTCCCTGGGATCTCCAAACGCTACGTTAGGTTTCCGTAAAAGGTAACTCGGTAGTTTTAGGCTTTTAAACCCATTCCTCTCAATGCGCAGTCAATTTTCTCTCTAGATAAACCTTTAGTAAATGGATCCGCTATTGTTGGACAACAATTTTGTAAAACAATCTGATTTCTGACAGGTCTGACATGGCCTGTTCGGGCCCACTTTAAGGTGGGACCCGATGTCCAAAACGCATGTTTGCTAGTACCATTGCGAAGCTCTCTCTGAGGGCTTTCCAACAGCATATTCTAACGACCAAAAAGGTTGTCGGATGAATGAGTAATTCGTCTCCAAAGTCAGCTATTTGAAAACTGCTAGTGAAAAGGTGCGTGTCTTTTCCTTCCGTTAGTTTTAAACAAATTCAATTGTTGTAAAGGTGCCTTTTCAAGTAGTTGCACCTGTTATGAACAAGTGTGTTTAGCCTATAAATTAGTGTTGAATCTGATCAATTCACTCACTCCTTTTTCCGTGTGGCTTACCCTCGAATCTCCTCCTCCTCTTAAACTGTTGAAGAACATTTTGCATATTGTTCGCCAGAAACAGCGTATTCCAGTGCAGGTTACGTCTGTACCGACTGTTGTATCTTGGGAGACTACCTGCCAGAGATCTGTTTGCACGTAAACAAGGCAGCTATATTGTCTTAAGGAGATTGCCTAGCAAGCCTCAGTCATCCTCCTTAATCCTAATTCGTATTTAACTTTCGGTAAACAGTAGTGTAGTTCATTAGTTAATTCATATTTTATTTCCATTACAAGACTGTACTATTCTCTTATTTCTACTTAATCATACAGTAAAACAGTAAGATTACAGTGACAATTCTAAGTCTTTTCTAGACTTTACATTATTATACAACATATACAGTCTGTATTGAGACAGACTGTTACATAGAATAAAT
Source organism: Kingdonia uniflora (assembly GCA_014058105.1). NCBI lineage: Eukaryota > Viridiplantae > Streptophyta > Magnoliopsida > Ranunculales > Circaeasteraceae > Kingdonia > Kingdonia uniflora. The sequence goes on from JACGCM010000003.1 coordinate 1,036,443, forward strand.
TGAGGATTTATTCCGTGTTAATTCACACAGATTGTAATCCAACAATCTTAAGACAATATATGTTTTTCTGTTAGTTTATTTGTGTGAACTAAACTAACTAACAATGTCTTTTTTGTGATAGAAAATGACTCTTGTTTCAACTCCCGCTGTGAGTAGTGGTGTTCCAAAGATTTTCACGCCACAAGAGAGGCCTGAAAAGTTTAAGGGTATGGACTTCAAAACATGGCAGAACAAGATGCTCTTCTACCTAACCACTTTGGGATTGGCTAGGTTTCTGCTTGAAGATGCACCAAAACCTAAGGAAGGAGAAACTCCAGGGAACGCAAATGAAGCATTCCTTGCTGTTGATTCGTGGAATCACTCTGACTTCCTTTGCAAGAATTACATCCTGAATTCCCTTGACGAGGTACTGTACAAGGTGTATAATCCTATTAAGACTGCAAAACTCCTGTGGGAGGTTCTTGGAAAGAAGTACAAAACTGAAGATGCGGGTATTCGGAAGTTTGTCGTGGACAAATTCATGGAGTTTAATATGGTTGATGGGAAATCTGTGCTTGATCAACTCCAACTCCTCCAAATCATGCTTCATGATATCATTGCAGAGGGGCATGTTATCAGTGAATCTTTTCAGGTCGCTGCTATCATTGGCAAGCTTCCGTCTGCATGAAAAGACTTTAAGTATTACCTTAGGCACAAGCGAAAGGATATGAGTCCTGAAGACTTGGTTGTTCGACTCAAGATCAAAGAGGATAACAGGGGTACCGACAAGCGCACCAGCAATGAGGCTAAAGTGCATGTGGCTGAAAGCTCCAAACCGAACAAGAAGAAAAACAATAAGAGAAAGGCGAATTTCTCCCACAAGGGAAACAAGAAGTTCCACAGGTTCGAGGGAGACTATTTTGTCTGTGGGAAACCAGGCCATGCTGCTAAAAACTACATTCATCGCAAAGGTCCCAAAGATAACAAGAATCCTAAAGCAAATATTACTGATAACATTACTCATGACATCGAGAACATGCATCTATCTGCTGCTGTGTCAGAAGTGAACCTGATTGGTAGTAACACTCGAGAATGGTGGGTGGACACTGAGGCCACTTATCACATTTGTTCTGACAAATCTAAATTTGCCACCTATGAGAAACTGGACCACGAAGAGAAGCTCTTCATTGGTAACTCTGCAGTTTCAAGCGTTGAAGGTAAAGGACAAGTAATCCTGAAATTCACTTCTGGAAAGGATGTTACTCTGAACGAGGTTCTTCATGTTCCAGACATTAGGAAAAACCTTATATCTGGATCTGTTCTAAGCAAAAAAGGGTTTTAAATGGTCTTTGAGTCAGATAAATTTGTGCTGACCAAAGGTGGTGTGTATGCAGGTAAGAGATACATGAGTGATGGCCTGTTTAAGACAAATGTCTGTGTAACTGACAAAAACCCTGCTTACTCTACTATTAATAAAGTTGTTTCTTCTTACTTACTTGAGTCACCTAATTTATGGAATGATAGATTAGGACACATCAACTTCAGGAAAATGAAGAAATTGGCAAACTTAGGATTAATTCCTAAATTTGAGATTGATAAAACCCACAAGTGTAGACTTGTGTAGAGCAAAATTTGCTAAACAACCATTTCATTCGGTTGAGAGAAGTACTGAGCCCTTGGGCTTAATACATACAGATTTATGTGATTTTAAATCAACTCCAACGCGTGGAGGCAAAAAGTATTTTATCACATTTATCGACGATTGCACACGTTATTGTTGTGTATTTACTTACAAGTAAATATGAGGCAATTAACGTGTTCAACCAATATAAGGCTGAAGTCGAGAATCAGCTGAGCAAGAAGATCAAGATCATTCGATATGATAGAGGTGGAGAATATGAATCTCCTTTTGCACAAATATGTGCAGAAAGTGGTATCATACATAAAACTACAACTCCATACTTACCTCAGTCAAATGGAGTGGCTAAAAGGAAAAAAAAACTTTAAAGGATATGATAAACTCTATGCTTTTAAGTTCTAGATTGCCTGAGAACTTGTGGGGGGAAGCTCTATATATGTCTAACTACATTTTAAACAGAGTTCCTCACAAGAAGACTGATAGTATTCCATATGCGATGTGGAAAGAGAGAAATCCTAACTATACATACCTAAAAGTGTGGGGGTGTTTAGCCAAAGTTTCAGTTCCTCCTCCAAAGAGAAATAAACTTGGTTCAAAAATAGTAGATTGCTATTTTCTTGGCAACGTTGCAAATAGTAGTGCTTTCAGATTTCTGGTGTTTAAATCTGATAATGAGGACATTCATGTCAACATTATTATAGAATCTCGTGATGCCGTATTCTTTGAAGATGTGTTCCCACATAAAAGGAATACCGGTACTCCGAATCTAAAAAGAACACTTGAGGTGTCTACCAAGATTACTGAACCACTAGATGGTTCAGATAACCTTGAAATTGAGACGGAACCAAGGAGAAGTAAGAGATCTAAAACATCTAAATCCTTTGGTCCAGACTTTCTAACTTACATGTTACAAAGCGAACCACAAACATACAAAGAGGCTATGTCAACTACTGAGGCTTCTTACTGGAAAGAATTTATAGATAGTGAAATTGAATCCATTCTAAGCAATCATACCTGGGAATTGGTAGATCTTTCTCCAGGAAGTAAACCAATTAGATGTAAATGGATATTCAAGAAGAAATTAAAACCTAACGGTTCAATTGAAAAGTGCAAGGATAGGCTGGTAGCTAAGGGATATCGTCAAAAGGAAGGCTTAGATTTCTTTGACACATATTCACCAGTAACTATAATTACTTCAATCAGGATGTTAATAGCCATAACAGCTATATACAACTTGGAGATCCATCAAATAGATGTCAAAACTGTGTTCCTCAATGGTGAGTTAAATGAGGAAATATATATGGAGCAACCAGAGGAGTTTAAGTCAAAGGGACAAGACAACAAAGTGTGCAAACTTGTTAAATCTCTTTATGGACTTAAACAAGCTCCAAAACAATGGCACGAAAAATTTGACAGTGTCATGATGAAAAATGGCTTTCGTATCAATGAAAGTAACAAGTGTGTCTACTTTAAGCAAACAGGACAAGGGTGTGTCATTGTTTGCCTCTACGTTGATGATATGTTAATCTTTGGGAATAATACAGAGGTTATTTCATCCACAAAGAAAATACTTAAAAACAACTTTGATATGAAAGATCTAGGTGTTGCAGATATTATTTTAGGGATTAAAGTAATAAAAACACCTAACGAAATACAATTATCACAATCTCACTATGTTGAGAAAGTGTTAGAGAGATTTAAAAGTTATGGCATTAAGGGTGCAAATAATCCTTTTACTCCATCCTTAGTGTCACACAAAAATACTGGTGATAGCGTATCCCAGTTAGAGTACTCTCAGATAATTGGCAGTCTCTTGTATCTCATCAACTGTACACGGCCTGACATAGCCTATTCCATAAATAAACTAAGTAGATACACAAGTAACCCAGGTAGGTAAGAGTCACTGGGAGGCGCTACTTAGAGTGTTAGGATATCTAAAAAATACTCCTAATTTTGTATTAAACTATGGAAGATATCTAGCTGTCCTTGAGGGATACATTGATGCAAATTGGATATCTGGTTCAGATGAATCCAAATCCACAAGTGGATATGTGTTTACATTAGCAGAAGCTGCTATCTCATGGAAATCTTCCAAACAAACACTCATAGCTCGTTCCACAATGGAATAAGAGTTTATAGCTTTAGATAAAGCGGGTGAAGAAGTAGAGTGGCTTCGAAACCTTCTGGAAGATATTCCTTTATGGCCGAAACCTGTGTCAGCCATATGTATACACTGCGATAACCAGGCAGCAATGTATAGAGCTCAAAACTTTATATATAATGGTAAGTCATGACACATTCATCGACGACACAATACCGTGAGGCAGTTACTCTCAAATGGTATGATAACCATTGCATTTGTGAAATCACAAGATAACCTAGCGGATCCATTTACTAAAGGTTTATCTAGAGAGAAAATTGACTGCGCATCAAGAGGAATGGGTATAAAAGCCTAAAACTACGGAGTTACCTTATACGGAAACCTAACGTAGTGATTGGAGATTCCAGGGACTACGTTCAATAGGACAACCAGTTCTGAGTAACTCAAATGTGTGCACTTAAGAGTATACACTCCTTTCCATTCCTATGATGCAACAAGTGCAACCTATAACGTATGATCAGGTTAAGCTATACTTCTAATGACGTCTATATCTTGTCAAGTACAAGTGGAGTATAGTAGGATACTCTTTATAGAAGCGTTCGTCACCTATGTGAGTGTAGAGCTGGGTCGGCTCTATGAGAATTCTTATAAGGCGAGAATTCTCTAGTAACACTCATAGAACCAAGTTGTTCAGGGCCAAAATGAACACAACCGAGAACTATATGTGAATCGGTTCAATGTTGTGTAAAGTTTAATGTCTTGGTTTACACAAACAGCCGACGGTTCAAGATGAAATATTTCACTGATTGGCTAAGTCAATCCGATAAGCTCTTACTAGGGAAGGTTCAAGATGAAATATTTTACCTATCTCGATGCAGCATTGTTCCAAGATGATCTTCAAATACTTCCGTTATTCTACAGAGACAAATTCGTCATTCATGTGAGGGATTGTTGGACAACAGCTTTGTAAAGCAATCAGATTTCTGACAGGTCTGACACGGCCTGTTCATGGCCACTTTGAGGTGGGACCCGATATTCGAAATGTATGTTTGCTGGTACCATTGCAAAGCTCTCTCCGAGGGATTTCCAACTGTATATTCGAATGACCAAAACGGTTGTCGGATGAATGAGTAATTCGTCTCCAAAGTCAGCTACTTGAAAACTGTTCGTGAAAAGGTGCGTGCCTTTTCCTTCCGTTAGTTTTAAACAAATACAACTGTTGTAAGGGTGCCTTTTCAAGTAGTTGCACCTGTTGTGAACAAGTGTGTTTAGCCTATAAATTAGTGTTAAATCTGATCAATTTACTCACTCCCTTTTCCGTGTGGCTTACCCTCGAATCTCCTCCTCCTCTTAAACTGTTGAAGAACATTTTGCATATTATTCGCCAGAGACAGCGTATTCCAGTGCAGGTTACGTCTGTATCGACTGTTGTATCTTGGGAGACTACCTGCCTGAGATCTGTTTGCACGTAGGCAGGGCAGCTATATTGTCTTAAGGAGATTGCCTAACAAGCCTCAGTCATCCTCCTTAATCCTAATTCGTATTTAACTTTTGGTAAACAGTAAGTGTAGTTCATTAGTTAATTGATATTTTATTTTCATTACAAGACTGTACTATTCTCTTATTTCTACTTAATCATACAGTAAAACAGTAAGATTACAGTGACATTTCTAAGTCTTTTCTAGACTTTACATTATTATACAACATATACAGTCTGTATTGAGACATATTGTTATATAGAATAAATTGAGGGTTTATTCCGTGTTAATTCACACAGATTGCAATCCAACAAAAACTTCCCATTAGTGACCTAAATCATACCCTTGATTTCACCGACACCCAATTTCCAAATCCCCAGGCTCTTGAAAATCAATCTTCTTAGTTTAGAGTTCGAAAACAATTATGAAGAAATCACGTCACATGCTTCGAGTTTGGGCTACAGCGAAAAGGTGAGGAGGTCATAAATTCAATCCCTTTGATTCATATCGAAAGCTTCGAAATAGTGTAATCTGTAACACTATAAAGAAGCTACATTGGCGAGAGATTGAAGGATCACAGAAGGTGTGTCGTGATGCCCTTGCTTATGCTCGAGACAAATTTAGGAACTTTTGTCTCGAGTGGGGATAATCAATTTCATTCGATTTTTGTGTGAAAAAATTGGTTGCGTTCACTTAGAGAGTTACTCTTAAAGAACAACAAGGAATTTTAGGGGTTTTATGCTTAATTGCTCTTTCTGGTCTGCCGGCATTCAGCTTACGAGCAACAATTGTGGATAAAAGATTATTCACTCACATTGTTGTTCTCTAACTCTGCTTATATATTTGTGTCCCTTATTGTGGTTCTTATTGTTGGGTTTGGTCTTTCTATGATTTATTCATATACTTATGGTGCTTATATCAGTTTTATCAATGTTGGGGATGTGCTTCTTGCTTATTAATGGAGGATTCCGTGGTTGTCGCGGAATGTAGATGTTTGAAATATATGTCTTTAGACTTATATATCTGATCTGAAGTGGTAACATTAATATGTTGACTGGCTGGACATTTTCTTGAGTACAAGTTATCAAAAGAAACTCTAGTATAAGAATATTCAATGAATGTCGACCATGTTAAGAGATTATAATAAATAATTAGTGATTAATTAAGCTATGAATCATTAATATTTTTTATTAATTGGATAATAATATCTAGCATTAGTTATATATATATATATATATCATTTATGATATATGGATTTAATGCCCAAGGATCTCTAATGAGGCTTAAATGAGATCAAGTAGTCGTTAGAAAGTCGGGATATAAAGTGGGCAAATTCACCCAAAGAAGTTTTGTCCATGGAGTTGAACGTTTCTCCTAATTTTGAGACTTTCTTGAAAAGTCTCATTAAGACTACTTTGCACTAATTAAACTTGAAATAATTAGACCATCCAAAGGAGGCTAAGAAACTTATAATTAATTAGTGGGTCAAGATAGACTACATGATATGGAGAGAAGAGGATAACCCTCAGCCCAAAGGTAAGAAAGTGTCTCAAGCCAAACTGTAAGTGGCCAGTCTAGTCTTGAGTGTGAGTGATCACCAACTAGGGGGCAATATATGTCTAATTACCACCCAAAAGAGAGATTTGATGATACATCGTTGTACCCGCAGAGTAAAAATTTTATACCTTAAATATTATATACACTCTAAGTCGACCATCATAACCCTCGATAGGATTGAGATTAAAGACATCAAGTTTTAGATCTTTTACAGATCAAGTTAAACGTGCATATAATTTATTTTTACACGTCTTAATATAAGTCATTGGTTCATGCAGCTATGGACCCTATGATCCAGAACCAACTAACTAATACTAAAACCTTGGTAACTCTGACTGCTCTAACTATTGCCCTAGGCTACCTTGATTTTGATTTTTCTCTCACTAAGAACTGTTAGATGTCATTAAGAAATAGTTTGAGAGTTCCGTCAAGGGAAGACAGTGCAGTAACTTATCTTAGTTTTTATCGCTGAAGTATGACGATAGTAGAAATGTGCGCTCACACATTAATGTTTGCTTTGAATCCAATTTGTATGACGTTACCACCAACTCTTGGAGGTCAGATTCTGGGGCAACTGTTCACATTTTGAATTCTCCACAAGGATTTATCAGCAGGCGGCCGGTAAGACCTGAGGAGCTGGTTTTCTTGGGAGATGCAAGAAGCCTTCCCATTGAGTTCGTTGGCATTTTTTTTGCTTGGTTTTTGACACAGGTGTTACATTAGATTTGAGAGGCACCTTTTATGTTCCTTCGGTGAGTCGATATTTGGTTTTAGTTTCTCAGTTGTACTTTTTTTAGTTATTTTTTAAATTTTAGACATAGTGGTTTTGACATTATTTATCATGATTCCATTATTGGTTCTGGTTTACTAGTTGATGGGTTATATCGTCTATCTCTTATCCATTTATTTGAGACTAGTATTTTACCTCTTTTAAAATATTATAGAGTTCCTGAGCAATCTACTCGTAGGATAAACCTTTTATAGTTGATTCATACAAAAATTTGTGGACCTTTTTTCCTATTCCGTCCGAGGTGGTCATTGATATTTTATTACTTTCATTGACGATTTTTTTTGTTATACCTTTGTCTTTCTTATCCATTGGAAGTCTAAATCATTTTATGTATTAAAGACTTTCCCGTTAGAGGTTGAGAAACAGTTATATCGAAAGATCAAAGTTGTCCAATCAGATTGAGGAGGTAAGTATTATGATAAGAACGATCTAGACGGTCAACATTTGGGACCATTCTATCAGTATTTAAAGGATCAGGGTACTATAGCCCAATACACTATCTTTGGATCACCAGAGCAGAACGGTATTTTATGAACGTTGTTCCCTGTGAATTTCTTAAGAGAATGTTTACGTTTTTCAGTATATATTTAGAGTCGAGTTCCATCTCGTTATGTTTCAGTTAATCCTTATCATCTATGGACTAGGAGAAATCTTAGTCTTAATCACTTGCGTGTTTGGGGTTGTCCTACAAAGGTAAAACTGTTTAACCTAAATATCAAAAAGTAAAATTCGAGAACTGTAAGTTGTTTCTTTGTTGGTTTCCTAGAGAGTTCGATAGGTTTCAGGTTTTATTTTTCTTCTCGACCCATGCAGATTACTAAGTGTGCTTAGGCTCATTTTATAGAGGAGGGTAATCATTTTACTAACACTATTCATAACAAGTTTATCTTTGAGGAGGATCTGAAACTTAAAGTCTAACTGCTATTCCGATCAGTGTTACTATGTTTCTGTATTTATCTGATATTGACACTATGACCGGTATGGTTTTTAGACTCATCTATTATTCCAGATCCTGTTCCAGACCCCGTCGTAGTACCAATTCTCCCTCAGATTTTTTCCTCCACCTACTCCAGTTCAGCTTCCTGTTATTCTACCTCCAGCCCAGCCTATAGCTCATACTCAGAGATCCTCTAGAGAAAGGCGTTTAGCTATTTCTTTAGATTGCCATCTTTATTTAGTTATAGGAGATTTATTTAATTTTGAGGATCCAGTATTTTTGAGTACGACTATGGCTTGTAGTTTTGCAGATCATTGGCGTAATGCCACAACAGAGGAGATGGATTCTATGTCTCACAACTTTGTGTGGGAGTTAACACCTTTATCTGAAGGATCTAAGGCAGTTAAATACAAATGGATCTTTAAGGTTAAACATGATTCTGTAGGGAAGGTTGAGCATTTCAAAGCGAGACTTGTTGCGAAGGGATTCAAGCAGCGTCTAGGAATTGACTTTGATGAGAATTTCTCACCAGTTTCGAAGAAGGATTCATTACGGATAATTTTGGCTCTTACAACTCATTTTGACTTGGAGCTTCACCAGATGGATGTTAAGACAGTTTTTCTGTATGGACGTCTCAACGAGGAGATTTATATGCACCAACCCGAAGGTTTTGAGACTGAAGGGAAGGTTCGACTATTTAAAGAGGATAAAAGATTATAGATTAGTTTATATGAGATCAGATGAGCTTATGGTTTTGGGCTACTCTGACTCAGATTTTACTAGAGTCTCTTTGAGGATCGCTCTCTTACATTGGAGTAGTTATTAATTTATTTAATTTACTGTTATTGCACTAGGATTTTTTTATCCATGTAGGAGTTATTCCTGGTTATTATTTTGGTCGATATTCAAATTTAATTTTAATTATTTAACTGCTATTATATTTAAATCCATTATTATATGTGCACATATTTAGTTTAAATTATGCAATTACAATAAAGTTTTAGATATGAGTAATTTTATCACATGACAGTTGTCTAAGTATCAAGTGCCTATAGAGAATACTGAAAGGTTTCTCAAGTTTGCTTGGGCTGGATATGGGCAGGCTCCACATTCTTTGGCCTTCATTTCAGTATGAGCGATGATCTTCGCATGACAATTTGTCTAAGTATTAAAATGACATGTGTCTGGTAAACACATATTGGTAAGCACATGTTGCAGGACAGTAATAGAAATGTACCAGCACATTATTAAGGTATACATTTGCCATTCACCCCCTAAAATCCACCAGTAAAGAAATTAGACTTAAAAGTTATTGAGGCTGCTAGCCTGATGTCCATAATATGAATTAGGCATGTACCCAAAGGCCTAACCAAAATTTGCCTGTGAACTATGTTAGCCATCTTTGTAGTCGTAGAGTAACAGTCAAGTTCGATGTAACATTGTCTTCGACAAATTATCATGTGTGGTCTTAAAAAACAAAGGATGGTCATCCATTTTTCATAAAAAACTGTGAATCACGCTAAAAATATTTTTCTTAAAATCGAGTTAGCGTCGGGTAGGATATTGTTGGATTTTCCATCTATACCGACACTACTCTTTCGATTCACGAGCATACATGTTAATAGGTCGTATATGTCTTATTGGTTGTGCCCAATTGTTACACCAAGTTAAGGTAGGTGGGATCTAGTGTTACTCTTTATTAGGGTTTGAGGGTATAATGGAAAGACCACTCTAACCTTATCAGGTTAAATAGAGAGGAATCCCCTCTTGGAAGCTACAACACAGTAAACCATCCCATTGAGTTTTGCAGCCAATCCAAGGGAAGACTCCACTCAATAATAGATGATTTTTAGAGAGTAGGAGAAGAGGGTTGTATAATCTGTTTTCCATATGCTATTATTGATCATAGCAATTGTAAGAATATCCAACACTAACATCATAGAAATACACAGAAAGTGATAGAGGTAGTTTTCGTGCTCATTACCTCAATAAAAAATGTCATTGCTGCAAAACCCCCCATAAGATTAAGGTCATTTCTATAGAAATATGATGATAGATTTTGCGAATCTGGTAACCATCCATTATTGTTACCCAAAATTTTGCATACACGAAATCTGTCATCGTGTTCTATTAAAGCTAGAAAACTTCCAAAGTTCACAAGATGCAAGCAATGCGCATGGATCTCTTATTGTGATTTAAAAGTCTATCGTTTCAAACTTTTCCGTGCAAATGTCTAGAACAGGATTCTCTCGGGCAAGATGGGTGAACGCTTTGTTCAATGATCCAATGGACGGCTTCGCCTGAGAAAAAAGAAGCGCCTATAAAGTCAACTATATAAGGGATATTTAGTCGTATCCAAGAACTATCACCCACAATTATTTCCCCCACCATGTAAAATGGCGGGTCATCGTTCTTAACTGGTTCACCGTGCTTTCTAAACAATTTAACCAGTTTATATTTCCCGGTTTTACTGTCGAATGGTATAATATTACATCATCAAATCAAAACATACAATCAGAGACACGAAAAGCAGTGGAAATCAGTACTGTTATAATAATAGTAGCATAAATGAGAGATGGAAATAAAGAGTACCTGAACTTTAACAGAGATCGAAATGTGTTCAAAACCCAAAATCCTTGGGCTCGCTCCTGCAAAGCTAAAAATAAAACGCTCCAAAAAAATATGAAAACTTAAGATCAAATCCTAGTTTCGCAATTTCATTTGGACACAACCTCAATTTATGCAGCAGGTACACCACATGACCAACAACCTACCTCTTAGGTGATCAAGCTCTTACTTTCATCAAACAATCATTTAATAATATAGTATATTTTTCCTTAACTAGATAGTTTTGTCTGAAGATTGTTCATATATTTCAGTCTAATTAGGAGTTGCTAAATAAAAATATGCAACTATTTTGTAACAAGCAATTGCTTAGGATTTATAATCTCACTGATGCAGATGCTGATGCTGGTATGATTCTACCTATTTTACCTTTTTTTCCCCGTCATATTTTCTCGACACTGTCTGTTGCTAGATAACTTATTCAAAACTTATTGTTTCAATATTCTGCAAATATCATTTGTTCCCCAAATCTCTTCTGCCTTGTTCTCGTTTAAGGTATAGAATAAATTTAACTTAACCCTCCAAATTAGTGGTACTTCTAGTGATTAGCCCCCACTTTTGTGCAAAATTGACTTTACCCCCTAGTTAAAGATTTTCCGACGGTTTAACGTGTCTTTGACCGACATTGATTATATATATAGAAAACCATTTATACCTTGATTGTGTGTTAACTACTAATGCTAGTGGTACCCTTCAAAACTATGTATCAAAAATATGCCTCTCTCTAGGATTTCCACTTTGTAATTGATTCGAAGATATGAGATCAATTCAAGTGTTAGATTAATCTATTATTGCTTCATCGTAATCCAAAATTCAAAATTTGTAAAACATGAGCAAATAAATTACGAAGTAGTGGATAAGGAGAGAAGATAGAAACTTGATTACTATGGGTTTTGGATGGTATTGCATATGACATTAATGTAGATTATCTATCTATGAATTGCTAATTAGCGAAGAGAAGAAGATTGTCGATTAATCAAATAAAGAAGATTATCGATTTAAAATATATTTTCTTCAATCTTAGCCTTTAGATCCTATTAACTTTCAAGAAATTTAGGTTTAAAAATATGTGTCAGTCAATAGTCGATCAACTGCTATTAACCATTAGAAAAATTGGGACTAGGGGGTAAAGTCATTTTTTGAAAGATGTGGGGGTTAGTCACTAACAACTGTTATTATATAGGGGGTAAAATCAAATTTACTCGTTTAATATTGTAGGAGGTTTTCTTTATGACCAATAGTATTTTCCAGATGATAAACCAAATCTGCAATTTATTAGAAAAAATATGGTTGTTTTTCATGACCTGCAAGATTGTTTTGTTTTTGTACCCTTTTGGTCGATCAAAATATAAGACCATCTAAGGAAGCAGGCACGACCCCTCGTTGTGAACATGAGTTGGATGGACATTGATAATAACAGGATTTGCCCATCTGAAGCATGCTCACTGTGACTAATCGTGTTTGCTTCTATGGGAACTTATGTTTTAATCTATCTAAATGGGACAAAAAAAGTCTTGCATGTTGTACCCTTGTGGAACATACAATGCAGGAGAATCGTTAGGCTTCATTTGAGGATTGTGGCAAATTACAGTGAGGCCGTTATGAAAATCCCTCGTGGAATTCCCCTTTAATGCGGATAACGGTGAAATCATATTCTTTCGATTCGAATAATATTGCTATGGCAAGATACGAATCAAATCAATGACAAACATGAAGTAAAACCTACTTACTAACACGTAAAGATGCTGTAGAGGAAATCCCAAAAGGAGTGAAAATCTCTCTTCGGCGGTGTACCGAATTCCAGTGTCAAAATTGATTACAATCTCTCACTCTCTTGATAAATGATGGAACTCCCAACATAGTTTAACTCTCTAAACCTAAGCCCCTTACAGGTATTGGGAGATGTTACAATGATTATATGTATCTCAAGAAGCAACCAACGCTCTAAAACCAACTCTTTAAGTGTTTCCAACAAGCTGGGAAACAATCTTCGCAATCTTTGTTCGAACAGAAGCATTCAGAACCTTTACATCAATCATTGTTCGAATAAAACTTTCTCCATTCGAACTGCCTGTTCGAACAGAAGTTTCTCTGTTTAAACGGAAGACCTCAAACCTTAAAAGAACATTAACTGTTCAAACTCCAGGTTCGAACGAAACAACAGAAAACCTTGTTCAAACTCTCCGTTCGAATGGAATAACAAATAACTGCTATTCTCTTTTCTTCTCTTCTGTGGATCGAGGAGCCTTGCTCCAAAACTCGAATCACCATTTTCAGCGATCTCCACTTAGATGAAAGTCGAGCCACATAACCACTTTTCGACAAATCTACCTTGGCATGACCCTTTCAATCAAACCTACAAGCCACTGCCGGTCCCCTCTACGGCGCTCAGACATGTAAGATGTTTACCAAGTTAGAGCAATGCTCAAACTTGGAGGCTGAAACCACCTTCGTTAACATATCAGCGGGATTTTCCTTCGTATCAATCTTTACCAAAGAGATATCGCTGTTTTCAATGACATCACGTATGAAATGATGTTGGACATCTATGTACTTTGTCTGTGAATGGAATACTTGGTTCTTTGCCTGATAAATAGTGCTTTAGTTTTCATAATTGACCACAACACTCCTATGAGTAATACCCAAGTCACCAATCAAACCTGGCAACCATAATGCCTCCTTTACTGCTTCACCTGCTGCCACGTATTCTACCTCTGTGATTGATAAGGACACCGTTGACTATAACACCAATCTCCAACTAATTGGAGCACCTTCCAGAGTAAACACATAGTCTATCGTTGATTTTCATCTATCCAAATCACCAGCATAATCTGAATCAACATAGCCACATACTTAATCTGCCCTACTACCATGTCTATTAAGCATCAAACCAACATCCATGGTACCCTTCATGTACCTCAATAGCCACTTCATTGCTTGCTAGTAACCCCTCCCAGGATTCACCATATACCAACTTACCATACTGACTGCTTGGGCTATATTAGGCCGTGTATATATCATGACATACATTGCACTCCCAATTGCACAAGCATACAGAACATTGAGCTGCAGACAATCGAAAATGAGCCGCCAATGGAGCACACACTGGCTTTGCTTTCTCCATCCCAAACTAGAAGAAAACTTTCTCTAGATACTAATGTTGTGATAAGCACAACTGCCCCATCATTCGATCGCGCTTAATCTCCATACCAAAAATCATCTTCGCTATACCAAGATCCTTCATCTCAAATTCTAGCCGTAATTGAGAGTTTAATTCTTTAATCTCCACCATGCTCTTAGCAGCTATTAGCATATCGTCAACATATATCAACAAATAAATCAAGGACCCATCAGAAAGCTTTTTAAAATAAACACAAGTATCATACTCACTTCTGGAAAATCCTTGCCGTACCATAAATGTGTCAAACTTCTTGTACCACTGCCTTGGCAATTGATTCAACCCATACAGTGACTTCTTCAGCTCACATACTTGGCCTTCTCTGCCCTTAGCTTCAAACCCATATGGCTGACGCATATAAATATGTCCTCAAGATCCCCGTGTAAAAATTCAGTCTTGACATCAAGTTGTTCAAACTCAAGATCAAGTAAGGTCACAATCGCCAAAAGAGAACGGATTTAAGTATGTTTCACAACGGGTAAAAATACTTCACTGTAATCGATACCCTCACGTTGAGCAAACCCTTTTGTGACTAACCAAGCTTTGTACCATACATCATTCACACCACCTGAACCTTATTTCTTTGCAAATACCCACTTACAACCAATTGCCCGTTATTTCTTTGATAAAATCACAAGACATGTACGATTCTTATAAAAAGAATCTATTTCCTCTCCCATTGATACCTTTCACTTCTCACTTTAATTACTTTATATTACTTCGCGAAATGAGGACAAATTATCTTCAATGGACGGTAATGCATTTGTTGCAAATTAAATCCTGTACATCATCTTCTTCTACTTTACACCCATAATTGATCCAGGAGGATCTAAACATTGAACATCTTCAAATGATGCCATGTTATTCGAACGAGCATTGGATCCATTTGAACGAGTTTGAAGGAATAAAAGACCAATTATAATTGTCTCATTTTCTAGGCATAAATTGACAAGTCGTTCGAACGATATTGAAAGTCATTCGAACGATTGGGTTCCCAAAAGACAAATTATGTCTGCTTCTATTTTTAGGCATAAATTGGTAAGTCGTTTGAACGATTGGGTTCCTAGAAAGATTAGTTACGACTGCTTTGATTTCTAGGCTTAATTGGGCCAGTCGTTCGAACGACCCATGGGTTAATTCCAATGACTATTGTATTTCCTTCATTATTTTAGATACTTTAAGGGCATTCATGTCCTATATTGTAACTAGGAACTTGTAACCTTTGAAAGGGTAAGGCCAGGTAATGTAAAAGGGATCCAGAGATCTAGAGAGAGATCAAGAGATTAATTCATTATAATCGATTTTTGAGCAATTGAAGCTCTCTTTGGGAAGTTTTACCCACCAATTTTGTGTTCTTCGCATTAATTCTTCTATTAGGTTAATATAAATTTGATTGAAGATTAAGTGGTATCATATTTTCAAGTAACACTTCTTGGGGGGGGGGGGGGGGAGGTTGTGGTTTATGGTCTTTACACATGACTAACTCAAGCGAACGAAGGAGGAGATGGACGATTCTGAAGATTGACTTACGAAGTTGGAAACAAAATTTTTTGGCCTAACTACGACTCCAGGGGAGTTGGTAGAACAATTATGTCTCGCAAACCTCGCCAAAGCATCCGCTTCATCGAAATGCCAAGAGTGCATGACGATGAAAATAGTTGTGGAGGAGAAAAATGATGAGGGTAACGAGGATGAGGATAGATTCTAGTGATGAAAAATTTGTTGAGGAGAGACCAATTATTAGTAAGTCCATAAATCATAAGCGTAATTTTCGTATCAATTTAAAAATTAAAATTTCAGTATGCGACGGTTCAATCGATGCTTAGAAATTGGATAATTGGTTAGATAGGTTAGAGACCAATTTTTCAGCTTACAAATCTTTAAATGCTTAGAAAATATGCTTTTCTACTTTGAAATTTACTAGTCATGTACTCACGTGGTGGAAGTCCTATAAGAAACATCACGAAGTAGGAAGCTTAAGTTGAAAAAAGTTTAAGGTGTTGGTGAGAAAGTAATTTTATCCTATTGAGTATGAGCAAGAGAGATAGATCAAATAATATTATTTGTGCCAAAAGTATGGGTAATTCGTACAAGATTTCACTACGGAGTTTCATAACCAAAGTTTGGTTTTTGACATCGATGTGGACAATTATGAAATCTTCATGAAGTATACGGGGGGTTTGACGGAGTCCATTAGAAGGGAGTTAAAGCTTTTTACTATGGAAAATATCGAAGATGCTGTCGTAAAAATAATTGTTATTGAAGGCAAGTACTTGAAGAGTGATAAGAAAGATGACAAGAGTAAGTTGAGGTACAAGTCTAGTTGGAAGAATGAGCACAACGAGTAGTCCAAAGGAGAGGGGTCTTCATCCAAGGGGAATTACTGCAGTCATTGTAAGACAAATAGGTATATTTCAGATAAATATTGGAAACTTCACCCGGAGCTTAGGCGGAAGGATGAGAAGAGCAAGAGAGAAAATCATACACTAACCGCAACGATTGTTGATCTTCCAGATTTAGATAAGCCAAATCCTAAGCTTACTCTTATGTTTACGCTAACTATGGCTATTGAGGAAGCGAGTCGGGAAGAACATTTTCATGTCCGCATTTAAGTAAAACAGAGCTTAGTAGAGGCCATCATTCATCCGGGTAAGAAAATTTTAATCTCTGAGGTAGTGGTGAATATAGGGGCCTATCCCTCGATCTAACCCCAAATTGAGCTATCTCCAGTTTTAATTACCTCCATGTCATACTCACACATTCTACACACGACTTCAACAGTAAGCATTGCCACCTACTCCACGAACTGATGATGAATGTGGGTCGAGCTCAAATAGAAAAGCCTGAGCAAGTCAAAGATACCTGTCTCTCACAAAGCCAACAGTTACTCAGTCAACCGCCACTAACCACATTGTTCAGAGAACGTACTTCAACATGATGAAGAACTGCGGAGAAGGCCTATATAAATAAAAGGTTTCATAAGAGATAAAACCAGAAAAATATACAAGAAATTACCAAGAAAACTATATTTTCTAGATTCTCAAAAACGTCTAAAACTTCTTATTCACAAGATTCAAGTATTTCTAAGTCGAGAGATCACTTGTAATAAGATATCAGCCTCAAGCAATAAAAGTTAACTATTACAAAAATCCTCAAATCGAGGTCATGGTTTTTTACATATTCAGAGGTTTTCCATGCTAAATCACTTGTGTCATCTCTCTTTTTAAAATTATTTTTTGTCACAGGAACATTGGTGTAACAGCTAATTCCAAAGCCATCTTGAGCTTATAGAATTAGTCCATTACATTTGGTACTGTCTGTGGGAAAGATTACATTTCCACGATATCCTAAAGTATACTTTCACTCTACTACAAATTTCAATCATGACCACTTCCAGACGACCAACAACCGGAATCCAACTCAATCTTTTAGTTAAGCCGGAACAACTTACAGAACAATGGGAAAATCTCAATGCCAAAATAGAGAAATGCAATGAGCTCGAACGTCAATTGACTCATAACCGAGAACTCTGTAGGAAGGAGCTCGAAACCGAGTGACAAACTTGTTTGATAGTGTTCAAATGACATGAAGACCAGATGAGTGTCCAATCCAAAGGAGCGCATTTAAACAAGACCGTGATTCATTGGGGTTGTATTCCAGTCTCAACTACATCCTCTGCCGTTTGTTCATAACAAGTCTACAAGAAGAACTGCTCAGGTGGTTCCAATCTTTACCTGAAGACTCCATACACACATTCGACCAGCTGTAGAAATAATTCATCAAGACGTATGCTCATAATAGAGACAAAGAAGAAAATTTATATTATCTTATCAGTCTCAAACAGTCACACAAAGAGAAGCTCGAGGCCTTTGCAAAGAAGTTTTTGGAGCTCACTCGTAAGGTAAACAATCTCGATCATAAATCGGCTGTTACTGCTTTCACCAACGTGCTCCAACTTGACTGCAAGGCCAAAAATAACCTTTTCCTCAACAAACATGCGACCTTGGAAGATATGATCACCAAAGTTAATAGTTACGTCGACTTGGAAAGGATGATGTCCGAAAGGCATAAATCTACTAAATCTATCTTTACCGCGAAAGGTCCATCTGCAAATCAAAGCACTAAACCAAAGGAAAACTAGGGTTATCAAAAGGGCTCAAAGGAAAACACTGGCAACCCTCAGAAAGGTGGCTCTCAAGCCAAACCGGTCCTCTCAAGGATGAATGTTTGAATCTCTACAATTTTTCCAATCCTCTCCAAGGATAAGCTCTACCGTCTCTCTCGACCATTGGAACTAATCAAGAACTGCCAGTACTGCATGCATCATAAGGTAAACCATCATTCTACTGACAATTGCTATGCTTTATAGAGGCTGTTGGAATACATTTTCAAATAGGGAAGGATGTTCAAATATATTATCGACCTGAAATCATACAAAGATGGTAGCTATAAGAAGTAGTTTGAAGTCGTCCATGTCGAAGATCAAGTTGGGGAGAAGTATTTTTACCATATGCACCATAACAACATGATCAAAATCCATCAGATCACCAACACTAGCAAATTCAAGCTCGGGAGACTGTCAGAATACTGCGATCTCACACCTCCAGACAAAGAAGCCAAGCTTCTACCTGAGTCAAACAATCTTCGGCTTGGGATCTCATTCGAAGATTACGATATTAGTCATGTCAAGTTTCCACATCATGATGCATTATTCATAATGCCCAAGATGAAGAAGTTTATCATGCACATAATGATGATTGATACTGGAAGCAGTATTGGGATTCTCTTTCAGAGCACTATCGACCAAATGGGATTGGCCGATCAAGTTATTCTAAATGATATTAATATCAGTAGATTCAATGGTTCTAAATAAGAGTTAGTAGGCAAGATCATTTTACCAATTACCGTAGGACCAACCACTATCGACGTCATCTTCTACGTAATCAACGCCAAATCTCGTTACCTCGGGATTATGGGCCACTACTGGATTCACAACATGGAAGTAATCGCTTCCACCTATCATCAAGCACTCTGTTTCAAAGATAATGATAGTATCTATGAAATCAAGCGTAGTCAAAAGCTTTTTCGAGCTTGTGAAAACACTGTCTTAGCAATTTTAGATACCTTCGACAGATACGCTGCATAACAATTACAGAAAGCTGATCATCTTGATTAGCCATCCACAAAAGAGCCTACATAATACATTAACATTGATGGACCTAACAGAGGTACTTTCATCGGTACTAAGCTAGTTCAGTACGATAATGATGCTTTCATTCAGTTCTTACGACTAAATTGAGACGTTTTTACGTAGACTTTCAAAGAGATGCCTGAGGTTAATCTGGCCAAGGCATGTCACAAGTTGACCATTAACATTAACGTCACGACGGTCAAACAGAAATAGCGACGACTGTCACCTCGACTTCGCGATGAAGTTAACATGGAGATTGTGAAATTAATCAAAGTGGGATTTATTCGAGAAGCCAAATATCCAGGTTGGATATCAAACATCATCGTTATCCCAAAGAAGAATGGAAAAGTCCGAGTTTGTGTAAATTTCACCGATCTAAACAAACATACTCCAAAGGATTGTTTCCCTCTTCCTAACATTCATTAAATTCTTGATTCCACAGCAGGTCACGAAATCCTATCTATGATAGACGCTACTTCTGGATACAATCGAATTCTACTCTTGGAAGAAGATCAAGAAAAGACCGCTTTCATCACTGAAAGAGGACTTTACTGCTACAAAGTCCCTTCGAACTCAAAAATGCAGGCGCGACTTATAAGCGGTTGATAACTACTATGTTCAAAGCACATCTTGGGAAAGTCGTGGAAGTCTGCATTAACGATTTCTTGTGCAAAAGCATACAGTCCACCAACCATATTACAAATCTCAACATAATATTTAACATTCTTCGATCTTATAAGATGCGTCTCAATTATGATAAATGTCAATTCTGAGTACATTCAGGTCAATTTCATGGCCATCTCATCAGCAAGAAAGAGATTGAGGCCAATCCAGATCAGATTCGGGCTCTCCTCAACATGCCATCTCTAAAAATTATGAAAGACGTATAGAAACTTGTCGACAAGATTGCCACTATCAGCCGATTCGTTTCAAAATCTTCAGACCACTGTCGTTGGTTGTTCCTACTACTCCGAGGTTGTACCAAATAAAGAAAAGTTTGGCCAAATGCAGAGGTTCAATGGACATCAGAATGCGAAGCAGCTTTTTAGGATCTCAAAACCTATTTCGGGAGGTCTCCCATAATGAGCACCCTAATAGATAATGAGGAACTGATTATCTACCTAGTAGTTATAAATACTTCAATTAGCTCGGTTCTCATTTGACTTGAAGGTAAAATTGAGAAGCCAGTCTACTTCATTATAAAACCCTCACTCCAGCGAAAATGAGGTATTCTAAAATTGAGAGACTTCTTCTAACTCTTGTTTACACTTCCCAAAAAGTTAAGCACTACTTTCAAGTACATTCAGTCAAAGTCATGATGAACTACCCACTTCAGGAGGTTCTATCCAAAAAAGAAAAATCAAGGAGAGTGCAATACTGGTCAGTCAGTTTGGGAAAACATGATATCAAGTTTGAACAACGTCATTCTAAAATTAGTAAGGCCGTTACTGATTTTCTCGTGGATTTTCCAGTGGAAGATCTCGAGTGGGAAGAGAACGTTCCTAACCTTGCAGAGGAAGTTACAGAAGATCTACCCCCCAAAGCATTTGGCGAGCGAAATAAATGGATTATAAAGAAAGGGTAGAAACTTCTCACATATAGCTCAGCAGGACCCGTAGGGTCAGGAATTGAAATCATACTAATTACTCCTTCCAACGAAAGAATTAAGAAATCTATCCATTTAGATTTTGAAGCCTCCAATAATGTCACCAAATACGAAACTCTTATTCATGGACTCGACCTCACACTTGAGCTCGGTGTTCTAGAACTCTCAGTTTACACAGATTCACTACTCATCGTCCACCATTACTCTAAGCATATACAAGAAGAATGGCAAGATGATCGAATACACAACCCTCATTGCATATAGGATGAGAAAGTTTATGCAAGCAACTCTCGATTATCTTCCTTGAGGTGAAAACAGACCCACCGATTCCTTGGCATATCTAGCCGGGGTCTTGGGAACAAAAGCTCGATATCTATAGATTGAAGTAATTTCAACCCCTAGCAATGATCGCATTTCTGTATGCACGATCAACACTAGGGGCGATAAAGGGGAAGATGGCGATTGGTGAAAGCCCTTCCTAGAGTACCTCAGTATTGACAACAAATACAATGGACCACTTCCAATGGATCCAAAGGAGCACCGACAGCTGGTCGACAACTCAAAGTGCTACACAAATCCAAACAGTTCCTTATGCAGCCATTCAATCACGGGGCCTTACCTCAAGTGCCTCTCTAGAAAGAAAGCGGACGAGATGCTCCGCGATTTACATAAAGGGACTTGTGGCTCCCATGCCGCATGTCAATCACTTTCAAACAGAGTCATTATACAAGGAATATTATGGTCGGGCATGTGCAAGCAAACAGAAGAGTACTCACACAAATGTGATACATGCCAAGGTATTTTGGCCATTTAAAAGATGGGCGCTCGATCTTGTCAGCAAATTTTCTAATTCTTCAGGTAATCGCCGATACCTACTCATAGCTACAGATTATTTTACAAAATGGATAGAGGCAGTTCCACTCTATCGAACTAGAGAAAAAGAGATCATCTATTTTATTTGAGAACATATCATTACTCGATTTGGATTCCCCTACCTAATTCGTATTGATAATGGGTCACAATTCGTTAGAGAAAAAGTCGTAACTTTCCTCAACCAACACAATATCATACACTCACCATCCAACCCCTGTTACCCTCAAGACAATGGCCAAGCCAAAATCTCCAACAAAACTATCCTGGATGGACTCATGAAAAGGCTTCACTCACAGAAAAAAGGAAACTGGGTTCAAGAACTTCTTAATGTCTTATGGGTATATCATACCACTTCACACCAATCAACTAGCTGCACACCGTTCCTCCTTGCCTATGGGACTGAAGTTGTCATTCTCTCAGAATACCATCATCCAGTCAAAGATCACGAGCTAACTGACAAAGAAAATAAGTTTGAATTGGCCTGCAACCTCAATTAGATCGATGAGACCAAGGAACGCGCCATCGCTAACCTAGGTCGATATCACCATATGCTGGCCAGTTCGTACAACAAATGAGTCAGAAACCGAACCTTCCAAATCGATGATCCCGTTCTTAGAGAAATTACTCAACACAGAAAAAAGCCTCATACTGGGAAACTAGCAGAAAATTAAGAGGGTCCATTCCTTATCACAGGTTTTTCAGGCCTGGGATCATATTATCTCATGATAAAAGAGGGAGTTCACATCTCAAATCCCTCGAATACTTGGCGATTGAAATGCTACTATCGTTATGTCCCTCACTACTCTATTTTAATTTCTTGCATTTTTATTCCAAAAGTGAGATTTCCATCTCCATCCAATGTACATCCTTTTCTATTCAATGAAAACTTCCAAGTTTTCATCACCCACACATTTCTCTACTTTGTAGATAATAATAGATTAAAGTATAGGTAATACTTGCTTTCAATTGACCTCTATACCTGTTAAAGCAAGGATAACACTTGATTTAACTGACTATACTAAAATTTTAAGATTAAAACAAAGGAAATACTTGTTTTCAATCAAGGAGCTTTACCAAACATAAGATAAAGCAGAGGTAAAACTAGCTTTTATCTTACTCAATATGGCTGCGACATTATACCAGTTAAAACAAGGATAACACTTGATTTGACTGACTCTACTAAATTTTTGAGATTAAAATAAAGGTAATACTAGTTTTCAATCAAGGAGTTCTACCAAACATAAGATAAAGTAAAGGTAAAACTAGTTTTCATCTCACTCAATATGGCTGCGATATTAAACCAGTTAAAATAAGGATAACACTTGATTTGACTGACTCTACTAAATTTTTAAGATTAAAATAAAGGTAATACTAGTTTTTAATTAAGGAGCACTACCAGACATTAGATAAAGCAAAGGTAAAAATTGCTTTCATCTCACTCAATATCGCTGCGACATTATACTAGTTAAAACAAGGATAACACTTGATTTGACTGACTCTACTAAATTTCCGAGATTAAAACAAAGGTAATACTAATTTTCAATCGAGGAGATCTACCAGAAATAAGATTAATCAAAGGTAAAACTAGCTTTTATCTCTCAATATGCTTGCGATAAATACTTTTTTCAGATTGTATATACAACAACTACGATAGATTCTTTTATGTTGTGGGGAGGTCAACTACGCTTTTCCCCACTACAGGAGTACGACCAGCCATAAATTCTTGAGCTCGAACAGCCACAACAATACTACCCTATTCTACCAATTCAGCAGGTCGACGGCCAAACTCCATTTCTAGGGAGTTCATACAATTTCCTCGATCTATATTTGCTCTACAAATGCATCCCCTTTCTGACAAGCAGTCATACAAGGTATTCCTCTCAACTCAATCATTTTTACCTCTTCTACAAAATAGGTGATCACCGCCATCACCAATTTTGAGTGTGATGCCTCGGCTATTATCGCCTTAGAGAAATTTGTCCTCGCTCTCTGAAGATGATTTTCCAACTTCTTATACCATTCTTTTTGCCATTCTATTTCAGTATGTACTTGATCCGTGAATACGATGTTTCCTTCTGCCTTCTTATCAGCTTTAGCTGATTCAGCCTGATCAATCGCCCTCAACTCTGCTACCTAAGCTTGAAGTACCTTAATCTCCCTGTTTAAATCTTCCCCAGCCAGAGTTTTCTGTAGTAGTTCATATTTCTTCTTTATCAAAATCTCATTCCCTCTAATAGCCTACTCTAACCTTTATTCCCTGGAAAGAGCAACATTCAACTTACTTTAGCACTCCCTTAACCAATTATTTCCTTGTCAAAAATTGCCTTGAGTTCAAGCCAAAATTCCCTCTAGCTCCCTTATTAAAGCTAATAGGCTAATTACATCCCCTTGAACAAGGAAGACCTTGGCATACAATTGAAGTGTGATGAGTTTTCGATACCACTTTTATTCTTTCATTCAACTCAAGCGCTCCCCAGCCTTGGCATTTCTGGCACGCGAATTGGCCTACGCTAATTCGGCCTTCAATTGTGCCACCCTTTCATTCAACTCTTCACACTTCCGTTGTACTGTCCGAAACTCCATATCTTTAGCAGGTAAAGCTGTATTCAACTGCTCAACCGCAACTTTAAAGGTAGATAGATCATCTCGAGCTTTCTTCAGCTCGCTATCTTTCTTAACCATTTTCTTTTTTAATCACTCTAACTCGTTTCTGGTATTTACTAGATCAGCTTGAGTTTGCTCCTGATCGTTCGTTTTGCTGATCATTTGGTCCTTTAGACTAGCCATAAAATGATTTAACCCATCCTCTGATTTTTCTAACGCCTGTATATGGTATCGAGCCATTTCAGTATCCATACTCTTTGCCATCAGCGCATCATTTTTACTTTTGAGCTTCACTGCGTGTTATTTCACTTCTGTGAGCTCTTTTTGCCCTTTATTAATTTTGTCTCCCTTCTCCTCAATCTTTCGAGCGAGGTTGATATCAGTTTGGGTTGCCTCCACAAACTTGAAGTGTACCTTTACATGTTGATCTTCCCTGTCTTCATTCGCCTCTATCATCTTATCAAATTCCTCTACAAATTCTTGGTTACATTAATGTATCTCATCTTCGCTCAAGCGAGTTGTTTATAATTTATCCTGCAAATTACAGATATAGTATATCAAGTTTAATTCAGAATACTCACTCAACACATATACCTCTTTTCTAACGAGATATCTATTTTTTTACATTTACTGTGTGAAACTACTTCTAAACTTAAGGTCAAAGTACAGTCTTAGATGGATGATCAATAACACGTACTTCTAATTCTAAGGTACACAGTCTCTATACATTAATTTGTCAATACTTTGATATTTTCTATACACCATTTCAGTGCCATTGTCCCTAAACTGATAGCAGGTTTTTGGTCTGTCTCAACACTTTTTTTTCTTTACTTTGTAGCTTTATACTAATGAAGCATGCAAGTTCATTATTTCTAACTCTTTTCTAACCTGTAGCTCCGCTTGCGAAGATAACAAGGATGCTGAAACATCTCTCTCCTTATCAACCTTAGTCTCTAAATCTTTTATTCTGAGGCGCATTTCCTTAAGTTCTTACAACATGGTTTACAAGAACAACTTAGCCTATAAAATTCCATCCGATAAACAATATCCCATCATTTTTCAACTTTCCAAAAACCATTCATACAACTACAGAATCAACATTCTACTTTACCTTCTCGTTTTCTCCTTCCAGACGCTCATTGTCGTCCCCTTGGTTATCTCTCATCGTTTAGGGAAAGACACCATCCAGCCTGTCCACAACTCTAATAGCAACATCTTCTGCCTCATCATCTTCCTCCTCCTCAACATAAGTGTCTGCCATGATGGTATTCACCTCATCATCAGAATATCCATTTGATATAAGGTGGCGCCTGAGTTTATCGTGCTCAATTACCACCTCCTCCATGTTCACTCTCACATCCGCAGTCAAATTGTAGATCTCCACCACTTGAGGAGCCTTAAGGGCCTCCAGCCTCTTCCCCTCCTTGATCAAGTCAGCCTTCAATCGAGCTACGTTATTCTCAACCTCAACTTTCCCCTTCCTCAACTCAGCTTTCTCCTCCTCGACCCCGAGGCATATCCCCTTCATCAGACGAACAACCTACAAAATAAATAAAATCGACGTCATTATTATCTCGAATCATAATACAAAATGCATCACATATTCAAGTAAATGAGCTTACCATTTTGCTCATATCCTCCTCCCCATTAAGAGCTACAAGCCTCACCCTTTCCTCCACATCTTTAAACTCATCTTCTATAACAGGCCGATCCTCTCCGACCTTCATCCCCATCAGTTCAGAAGGCTCAACCGTTATCTTTTTTACCTCTTCTACGATATCACCACTTCCTGTGGTTCCAGAGGTTGAACCACGCTTCAGCATCTTCTTCTTGGGAAACGTTTGAGCTAGTTTGCTCTACATAGTAGACTCCGGCATACCCGCAAAGTCTACTCCATAGGCCTTAGACCGATTCACTCGCTTCTCTACTTCAGTTCCTTTCTTCTTGTTGCCATCACCCGTAATTAGTCTCGTCGATTGAGATTCTTAAACTTTCTCGGATCGGCTGTTAACACATTTGTTTCTGCTAATACTGACTTCTTTAAGCACAACCTCGAGCTTTGTCCCTTCCTGAGCAGTCCTTCCTCATCACCTTTGATTTAGGACCTGTCAATAACAACACATTATTATCAGTAGAGTAACATACAATTTTAGCGTATTAATCTTATACATTATACATTGTTATACTTACTTTATTTTACAGTTCTATACAGAAGTTCTATGGGCTATTCGTCATCTCTCTGAAGGAAATCACCCTTCACCCATATCACATTATCATTCCATGGTCGACCTGCTGAGTTTAGATCGAAGAAACGAGGGTGAGTTGAGCTCGCAAAAAAATATGCCCCTCCACTTGCAGAAAAGTTTTTTGCCCCATAAAACTATAAAACATCCTCAGGAGATATCCTCCTCTCACTCTCATCCTCCTTCAGCAGCTTATTCATAAATTCTCAAACATTTATCACTTCCCACATGTTCCCATTCAACTGAACAGGACATGCTCTGAAAATGTTCATAATCCTTTTCGCCAGATTGCTGAGGGGAAGACTCAACCCGTACTCCAGCTAAGACAGGTAACACAAAAAACTTTTTGCCAGGTTGCCCTAGACGTCTCCATCAAAATACTCCATAAAGATCGATTCATTTAAACCCCTATCTCTTTTTTCCTTCTCCAAATCAGCCAACAAAAAAAGTTTTCTTCCCCGGATCCAACAATACAACTCCTAAAATACCTACCGGCATGTTCTATACAGCTACCTCATCTTCCCCTTTACAAAACTCTTTGAACGCATCAAAATTTGAAGGATAGGTTACCAATTTTCCAAGGAAATCTTGAAATTGATCAACCCCTATATCTTCCTTCCTATAAAACATTACAATCTCGGAATCCGACCGACTAGAGGTCAACGCCTCATTGACAGATAAAATGTCCATATCACTACAACTTTACAGATGAGGGTTTGATCCTACACAACACTCCTCACGATCAACCTACATACAGGTCTAGGTATTCATCATTATATTTTACATATTCATCGCCCATATACATATATCTATCATATATCATATATCAAATAGGTTTTTATCGATTACTGTAAATTGTAATTTTTAGATTTGCCTAACATCGAATATGATCTTCAAAAACAAAACATCTCAAATCCTCTACTAGCCTTCTATGTCAGAATGTGAGTCTGACGCAGTTCCAAATCCTTCCCTTATAACTCTGCTGTATAACCACCTTCGTGACTCATTCTCTACAACTCTCTCATGCTTTGACTGTTGATCACTCTCAATTAATTTCTCACGAGATTCTCTACTATTTCTTTTCCTTCCTATCTCACTAACTCTTCATGCTTTTAGAAGTTGAGAAACGTTTGAATGATGAAGATGAAGCATTATTTATATTTTTTCTCTCTAACTGTTGGCAGTTATTGAGACTCGTATGAGTCGTCCTCAGTTTTGGAACCGGGGCATCCCTTCTACTATCAATGTCAGACGTCTTACACCTTTTCGGTGAAAACGCTTTCTCATCATTACCCTTTGCCCTATCTTTTATTCTATTTTCATATCAATTTTCCAAATCTCTTTCTGACCTCCCCACACTCATGATAACTCACACTTACACGTAATCGGGTTTTCACAGCTTTTACACAAAGGACAAAATCAGAAGCTCCCTGTTTTTTCTATCCTTGCTTCTTCTACTTATAGAAGTACTAACGTCATTTCCAAAGTTCTAAAAAAAATTCAAATCCATATTTTATAACAGCTGCAAACAACATTCGTAACAATGGAGGATTGATTCAAGCTTTATTCTTGTTTTATTTCTTTGCCAATTACTTAAACCTATTACATACATTCATACCACCCCTATTTAAAATCACTTTATTCACCTCAAATATAATTGCACCTAAAACACCCCTGATGTCATGATGAGCCACATCCGATCAGTTGGCCTCCAGCAATCCTCACATCTTACAATTCGATCTCCTCTTTAGCTATCAATCTCATAACATCTTTTCGAGCTGCAAGATCCACCATTATTTCCCGAAACAACTCCTTATAGAAATGATGTTCGTACTCCAATTCCCTACCCATTCAATCTAAACCTTTAAGTTGACATTCCCTCACTGGCAGTTCAACATCATAGTCCAACACACCAAAAATTTGCTTCTGCACTTCAGCTATCTTTATCGTCAACCGCCCCTCAGCGGCATAATAAATTCGCTCAGATCGAGTCTACACCATATCTATCCTCTTCCACCTATTTAAAGTTCATTTACCCCCTATTTTATTAATTTTCTAGATTACTGCGGATCCCCACATTCTGCAATATTATCCATTTCTTTCATAACAGAAAACTCTAGTATCTTGACAAACGTTATTTGAATATATCTGTCTCTATCGACCTCTGTCAGTTCGACCTATTCCATATCGAGTTATTCTTTCCAAATCTAATTTTTCAAGAGTTATTTGATATATGTACAATATATGAGTTATTTTAAGAGTTATTTTGTACATATATCAACACAGAGTTTTGATAAGAATTTTTTTTCAGCTCGAATACAAATTACAGGTACTTTATAGATAACAAGTCTTTCAAGTAATCCAACATCAGATACTTTACATATAATAAGTTTGTCAAGTGCTTTTATAGATAAGAAGTCTTTCAAGTACTCCAATATCAGGCACTCCAAGACATAAAATCCTTCAGTTCATCCGACTTCAATGATATTTTACCCCAAGGATCCTCTGATGTACTGCAGGTATTAGAATTTACCATAGGTCCTTCTTCTTTTACCCCATCTTACTCTGACCAGAAACTCGGTTTGGATGAAGTCTAGGCATGAAAGAAAAAGACTCAGTGCTTGAACCCAATCTTCAAACATAAGGTCTTATCAGCGCCAAGAAACGATGGAAGTGCAGAAGCAGATTTCCATTCTCCATCTTCCTTCTCCATTACCATCACCGCCTCTTCTATAACCACCACCTCTACAAAGTTGGTAGAGATGAAGATGACCCGACCTTAGAATCCAGCCTTACACAAGATATCGGTGCAACTGCCCCACAGTTACACCGTACCCCACATCTGTCTCCCCAACCGTGTCTTCTGCAAGGATGCAGAGACAAACCCAACGTTTCTCACCTGTTAGGACAACATGGTAAAATCTCCACATATAGTATAAATTTTCCTCAGCTTCAGCCGCTTCATCTTCCGACATACCTTGATACGTCGGAGGACCGAGAACGGGAGTAGGCATCTCCAAGGACTGATCACCATAATATTTCAACTTCAACTTCTGCATCTAAATATAAATTTTCCCTTCATGAACCATTCTCTGAGTCTTCACCATCGTAAAAACTTTCAGAGAATTTGGCAAAAAAATAAATGTACTTTACCCCAAACATCAGTACATGTATTATTTATATAACCCTATATTTAATATGCAGTTACGTTTCCCTAGCGTCACCATTCAATATAGATGAAACTCTCCAAACCCTAACCGACGCGAACTTCAGTATTCCCATCATCATTTAATGCAAAAATGTCCCCCCATAACACGCACATTTTTTATACAGTCAAATACACATAATTTCTTCCTTCATTTTCAAATTTTAAACCCGGTTTCCCATATATCCACATATTCTTTCTCAACCAATGCCACTCGTGACTTCAGTTATGAGGGGGCGATTGTAGGGGCCTGCCCCTCAATCTAACCCTAAATCGAGTTGTCTCTAGTTTGAATTACCTCTATTTCAGACTCATGCATTCTACACATAACTTCAACAGTCAGCATTGCTACTACTCTACGAATTGATAAAGAATGTGGGTCGAGCTAAAAAAAAAACCCTGAACAAGTCAAAAATACCTGTCTCTCACAAACTCAATAGTTACTCAATCAACCGCCACTAACCACATTATTCTGAAAATGTGCTTTAACATGATGAAGAACTACGAAGAAGGCCTATATAAAGAAAAGGTTCCTGAAGAGACAAGACCAGAAAAATACATGAGAAATTACCATGAAAATTATATTTTTTTGATTCTCAAAAACGTCCAAAACTTCTTATTTACAAGATTCAAGTATTTATAAGTCGAGAGATCACTTGTAATAAGATACCAACCTCAAGCAATAAAAGTTACTATTACAAAAATCTTCAAATCGAGGTCGTGGCTTTTTACCTATTCAGAGGTTTTCCACGCTAAATTACCTGTGCCATCTTTCTTTTTAAAATTAGTTTTTGTCATAGGAATATTGGTGTAAGAGCTAATTCCAAAGCCATCTCGAGCTTACAAAATTAGGCCATTACAATGAAGAAGATGGGTTTGGCTTTTACGGCTCATCCTAAGCCATATGGTTTGAGGTAGATTTAGAAAGACGCAGAGTTGAAGATCACGAAGCAGTGTACATTCAAGTTTACGATCATTAATTATTTATTGATGAGGTGACGTGTAAGGTGGTTCATTTAGATGTGTGTGAAGTCCTTTTAGGTAACCATTAACTTTAGAACGGAGATACGGTTTATTATCGTAGAGCTCGCAAGTATCGTCTTGTAAAGGAGGGAAATGAGTTTTATATCAATGCTTGTAAGGAGCATGCCACCACAAATAATCTTGTAATGGTAACTCATGTGAAGTGGCTGGTTAACGCGAACAAAAAGTTTATGTACTATTGGTACGACCGGTTCAAGAGGGTTTATTAGCTAAGGTATTGCCTACGTTGGTAATATATCCTAAGAAATAAATTGAAATGGGGAAGTTGCAAAAGGAGTATAAAGACTTTTTTCTCGGCATAGAAGGGATGCCACACAAGAAGGAGCTGTGCCCATTTCCCTTTTAAACCACTTTGACTTGCTAGGTAGTTGACCTTTCTTCCCAACTTGGAACAACTCAATACTACCCCATCATGTACCATGGACTTTCATCTCTAGAATACTATCCTCCTGTAATGGATCTTCTCTTTCCACCCATAAGTTATCAACTGACGGTAGATGAGTATCGACTGTAGAGTCTTCATCTAAAAGAGATGGCTCAAACATCTTTAAATGCTCGGTATTAATCACTGAATACATCTTCATAAATTGTGGCAAATTCAATTGTAATGCGTTATCACCAATTTTCTTGAGTATCGTAAATGGACCATAATGAATGGGCTTGAGTTTTTAACCGTTTCCCTTTATTCGTTCCTTTCCCAAATATAACCAAACTAGGTTGCCCTCTTAAAATGTATACTCAGCCTGATGTTTGTTGAGTTGAGCATTATACTTCGCTTGAGTCTTCTTTAATTGTACTTCAACCGCCTCATGAACCTTGCTTATCTTCTCAATAAAATGCTGAGTTTTAACTTGTTCCTATTCCTCCTTCCCAGGCACCATTTTGAGACTAAGACTAAAAGCCATATTAAAGGGCCTTTGAGGGTAGTACCCAAGAAAAACTTCAAGCAGAGACTTCAAAGTGGAACCATGAATTGCCCGGTTAAAAGTAAAATAAAGATGCGGTAAACTCTCTTCTCAAGTCTTAGGATGCTCTTAGAATGGAATGAACAAACATGTGATTAACTAGTTTTACTTGCCCATAAGTCTGCAGATGAAAGGTTGTACTTCTCTTCAACCAAGTATCCATCATCCCCCATAACAATATCTAGAAATGCCCCAAAAAGTGTCAATTTCTATCATAAATAATAGAAGAAGGGAGCCTAAAATACCTCCAGACGTCTCTGAAAAATAATTGTGCTGCTCCTTCTCCAGTGACCATCTTCTAGAATAGAATAAGAATAATCGTCTTGCTGAATTGATTTACCACCACAAACAGGTAATCATTCTTACACTTGGTTATGGGAAAATCACCCGTATTATCCATCGAAATGCTATTCCAAGATTGACTAGGAATTGGTAATGGTAAGTACAGTCCAAACTAAAGATTAAAAGGCTTCGATGTGTTATATAGAATGTAACCACGAACCATACGAGCAATATCCACCTGCATCTTAGGCCGGTAGATGTAATGCCATAAAGTCAAAAGAATTTTCTCAACCTCAAAATGACCTGCCACCCAAGAACAATATGCGTCTCTAATCCAATGTAAACGGTCTCCACTCTCAGGAAAACATAGTAGACTACCCCAATAAATCCAACCATCCTTCAATGCATACTCACATGTCTTTCCTTGCAGCAACTTTTGGTAAATCACACTGAGTTCCTTGTCATCGTCATACCCTGCAGCATATTCAGATGGAATAATAGGTTGTATCTGTATAGCTACCAACAAAATGGAAATAGTTGGTAATAATGGTCGAGATAACATATTAGCCATTTTATTGTCTACTATTTTCTTATACATGATAATCAAGGTAAATTGTTATAGGTATGACATCTGCTTAATATGGCTAGTTTGCTATAGCTTATACTGCGACACTAAGAACTGTAATGGTTTATGATGGGAATGTACCACAAACTCTTTCCTAAATAAGTAACTTCGCCAATGCTTTGCTGATTGAAATAATGCATAAAACTCTATATCGTAGGTAGGATAGTTATGTACTGCTCCTGTAAATATTTTAGAATGATAGGGAACTAGCTTCCCATCCTGTAATAAAATTGCCCCTAATGCATAGTCTGAAGCATCTATTTCGACCTTAAAAGGCCGCTGCAAATTGGGCAATGTTAACACTGGTACATCTGTAATCTTGCGATTCAGTAAATGAAAGGTTTTCTCATGGTGGTCTTCCCACACAAACTTTACACCGATCTTTATCAAGGAATGCAACGGTGTGGCAATCTGTGTAAAATGCCAAATAAACTTTTGTAAATACTGGCAAGAACCCATAAAACTTCTTACTTCCGTTATTGTACGGGGTCTATGCCAAATTGTAATGACTGAGACCTTTTCTGAATCTACCTTAAGTTAACCGCCAGCAATAATAAATCCCAAGTACGCTAGCTCCTTCTTCCAGAACTCTCACTTCTTCCCATTTAGAAAGAGTTGTTGTGATCTCAATGCTTCCAACACTTTGCGCATATGTAGAAGGTACTCCTCCCATGTTTGATTATATATTAAGATATCATCTAAATACACAATCACAAAATCATTAATAAAAGCACGAAGTACCTCATTCATCAACCACATAGTTGGGTGCCTCAGTTTGTTCTTGCCATATGATTGTTGTTATTAATCTTAAAGCCCATCCGTAGAGTTATAAGACTGATAACAGAGGCAGTTGGTGGTTTACCCATGGTGTTTGGACATACGTAGGATTTTTCTATTGTCCATTTACTATAGGTAGGTGCCCATGTCCCTACACGTTGTAAAAAGTAGCCAAATTTTTTATTAGATAACAAATTTAATTTTTTATCTAGAAAATACAATATTAAACCACAACAAGGCAAGATTTGGGAAACCAAATGATCAATATTTATAAAATAAGGAAAAATTAAATTCAGAATCAGGTTGTCTACTGAAAGGTTTTGGTTTGTCTCATTTCGTGTATGTAAAGGTGTGTGGTTATCTCAGTCGAAGACAGTGACAGGATGAAGACCTTCGTACAATCTTCTATCAACCAATGAACAGGAATGTAAGTTGGTTAAGTAGAACTCAGATAAAGGGAGCCAAAAATGTTTTTCTAAATTTTATAAACTTTTTTGGAATCTCGTTCGAATGACCTTAGGTCTCGTTCGAACGAATTATGGGCATCTCATTCGAACGACCTTAGGTTTCGTTCGAACGAGTGCTACGAATTCAAAATAAAATGAAGGTTTAGTAGGGATTTCGTTCGAACGACCAAAGGTCTCGTTTGAATGAGTTTCGAGAAAAGCTGAAGCACTTTTAAGTGAACATTGTTTCTCTTTTCTTTCTTTGGCAAAAAGTTATTTTTGAAAGAGCTCAATATCCTTTATTAGAGTGACAATTTGACATCAATCAAAACCTAAAAACCTTGAGGTTGATGTTGAGTTAGTTTATCCTACTTCCCACATATTGTTCTAGAGTGATTCAAGAAGGGTGTTCCTTGCTGTAACTTCAAGGAGAGTTATTGAGAGAACGAAGAAGAGTCGTTACGAGAACGAAGGAGACTTGTTGCGAGAATGAAAGTGACAGGGCTAATGCTTAGATCATAAGATAAATAATCATGAAACGGGGTTATCGAATCTGTAAGTGTAATTCATATTAAACTCTTTTTGATTAGTAGATTTTTGGTTGTCGTGTTCATCGACAATGACCTGTGGTTTTTCTCCTGATAAAGGAGTTTCTACAGGATAAACAATTACTTGTGTCATTTAATTAATTGTCTTTACTATTGATTGTTTCTGCTTAATCCAAGATCATTGATTAATAGAAATTATTTTGACCTAATTTCTTGAAATACATTAAATACCAAGCACATAGAATTTCATATACCAACATACAATGCTCGAGGAAAGCCGATGGAGAAAAATAAGGTGAAATAGGTAAATCATACCAACATCAAGGAGCTAATAAATCTCAAGTAGATGCTTCTTCCAAAATAGTTGCATATTTTGATTTTGCCACTCCTCAATTAGAGCCAAAAATAGATTAAGCAATTCCTTAAACAAAACTACTTAGGTAAGGATAAATATATTATATTATTAGGTGATTTTATGATGAAAATAGGAGCATCATCGTCTAAGAGCATCCACAATAGCTAGGTGAATTACGACGTGGAAAGGTAGATTTGGAATTCACCCTCAAATCCATCCTTTTTTCTTCCCAGCAGCTAGGTGAATTGCTTACGTGACATACACAAAATTCACCCTGTGGGTGGATTTGGGGTAAATTCATGCCGTGCGGTTTAGAAGTGCACGTAGTCATTGAGCGTACTTTAGAACTGAGTGTAGCTTGCCACCAATAAGATCTTGCCACGTGTCATGCATCCAATGGCTCCCATGAAGCGCATTTCAGAACTGTACGTAACTTCAACATCCATGATTAACATACGTGGATGGCTGAGATTGAATGATTTACAAACGGCTAGTTTTTGTCGCGTGGTTCAGAAGTGCGTGGCATAAGCCTGCATAAAAAATATCCTTGGTTCCTCATTATTTTACCTTGCTTTTTCCCTGATCAAACTTCTTCAACGAGATGCTCAACGGCTATAAACGACTAGTTTTTTTCTCTATTTATAAACCCTATTCATCTTCTACTCTCTTCTACAATCAACTCATTCATCTTATATCTCAAAACTCAACCTCTTCATTTCTTATCAATTGCGCCAAATCATTTCTGACAAAATCATTACTGACCTACTTAGGCCTGACACATCACTCTCATCTTGGGAGTTATTGTATTCATCATCGTCCAGTGACAAAGAGTTATTCCGATGTCAAATTGAGTTGTTCCATGAGTATAACAAGATTATGATTGAGATGGGAGAAGCAGAAGAAAAAAAGTAAGATGCGACATCATAACGGAGGCCGGGAGGTTGCAAAAGGGGACGGATTGACAAGCGGAATAGCCGTAAGCATAAATTGGGGGAGGTTAGCCTTAACCGAGATTACTTCGGTGACAACCCAAGATTTACCGGTATCATATTTCGTCGTCGATTCCGTATGAGCGAAGGTGTATATCAACATATTTATGATCAAATACTCTCCTCGAACCCCTATTTTATTCAAAGAGAAAATGCCGCTAAGACTATGGGCTTATCCTTACACCAAAAGATAATGTGCGTACTTCGCATGTTATGTTACGGTACGAGCGGAGACGTCCAAGAAGAATACCTTCGGATTGGGGAGTCTACGGCTATTTTTTGCTTGAAAGAATTTTGTAAAACTATTATAACATAATTCAAAGCTCAATACCTTAGATCTCCCAATGAAGACGATGTATTACACTTGTTAGAAGTGAATGGATCGTGAGGCTTCCTAGGGATGTTAGGTAGTTTAGATTGTATGCATTGGAAATAGAAGAATTGTCCTACCGGGTGGGCAGGATAATATACCGGGTATAAGAAAATCCCAACGGTGATTTTAAAAGTAGTTGTATCCCAGTATCTTTAGATATGGCACATATTCTTTGGGTGCCCGGTTCTAACAACGACGTGAACGTCTTGCATCAAGGGTGGGTTTTTAACCACTTGTCTAATGGAGTTGCGCTGTAATGTAATTAAAATATAGGCACTATACCGCACAATATAGGGTATTACTTAGCAGATGGAGTCTATCCAAAATGGCAAATACTCGTTCGAATCATAAGAAATCCGTCCAACAATGCCGAAAGACATTTTTTGAAGATGCAAAAAGTATGCCGGAAAGACGTAGAGCGTACTTTTGGGGTATTACAAGCTAGGTTTCAAATATTGGCGCACGGTGCATGATTTTGGAAACCTAGTGATCTAGGAAATGTTATGTACACATGTATAATCATGCACAATATGATCGTTGAAGATGAACGTCATACTTACATCCGACAAATGGACATTGATCCCGAGTTAAGAAAATCCTTGGATACTTGGAAGGAGGTCTTAAATCCAAGACACGCGATCAACACTATGGCAGAGTATTTGTGAAATTAGAAATGAAGGAACTCATTTCTAATTATGAGATGAACTTGTCGCGCATTTGTGGAGTCGAAAAGGGGCAGAGTAATTATAGTCTTCATCATTGTTTGTTATTTTTCTAAAGTAATGTATTTTGTTTCCAAGTTTAATGTTGAAGTTGTAATGTATTTTGTTTCCAAGTCTTCATCATTGTAATACTTTAATGAAACATATTTTACTGCTTCTGCTTTTTGATTTTGTAACAATTTTAAGGATAATGAACCATTAATAACAATTTTATTAAAATAATGAAATTACATAGAACTTAATAGCTACTATTAACGCTAAAGATTACATCAATCTTCATCACTAGAAACGTCGTCATCACTTGGATACTGCTCCTTCAACTTCTTCTAATATTCTTTAATCTACTTCTTCATCCAATGCCTTTATACTGGTAGTAGATTACTTGGGTCTGCTGTCATCACCTGAAACATATGCGCGTTGTTGAAGGCTTTTATTCGAGTTAGCTCCGCTTCACGCCTCCTTTGAATCTCAGCCTCTCTAGCCAACTTTAGTTCCTCTCGTGCTCTAGCTTTAGCCTCTTTTTTCCCTTTCTTTTACTCGTCTCTCTGATTCCATGAATTCATCATATTGGACGTTATCTCAAACATCATCTTCCCCCAAAAACTTATATTTGACTTTGTCGCTTCTTTTGCCTTATATTTTTTTTGGTCGTCCGGTCGTACATCCCCACAAGAATATAATGGTGCATCCACGTCGATAGAATCATCCGGAATTGCGATATTTTGAGTGCCGGATGTAGGTGTTACAGGATCGGTATTGGTAGAGTTACCCGGGCTATCGTTAAAATTTGACTTTCTAGCGACGTTGCGGCCGGGATGACCGATATGATGAATTTGTGACCATTTTGGGCAAGTTTCCAAAACTTTGTATGCTTCCCCAAGTGTAAATGGTTTGTGTTGTAGTTAAAAAAATGTATCGTATGCCATACGTTCCTAAAAATCAAGTTAGAAAATTCTTTAGAGTATGATTCAACTTTGAACATTAATGAAATGAGAAAAATAAATAAAATACTTACGAAGTCATCCGTTCTTATACCGGTATGATGTCGACTCTCAAGGTCTTGAATGATACCTCTAAAAATTAAACATTCCTTATTGAGTCGCCCGTTATACACACAATTGACACCGTTATATGATCGCCACATCGATTGGTCAATATAGAAGGAGTTGAATTGGTCACGCACCTTGAACCGAAACGTAGCGGCTTTTTGGTTGTTCATGGTAGCGAGGTTTTGAGACATTTAGGACCAAGCGCGTGCAAGATTCACGAAGTCATCGGACGACTTGGAGTTGGAGTATTCTTCTTTGTCGTCATGAACATCCTTCGAAGCTTCAAGTATATCCTCAACTATAATAGGTGTCGATGCAGTCTTTCTTTTAAACTTTGCCTTCCCGCGCGTATTACTTCTTGTGAGAACCGGATTGAGTTCCTCAGCCTGAACTACATCCTCAACCTGAGCTACATCCTCAACTATAATAGGTGTCAATGTTGTCTTTCTTGTAGAGTTTGCCTTCCCGCGCGTATTACTTCTCGTGAGAACC
This sequence comes from Kingdonia uniflora, assembly GCA_014058105.1. Taxonomy (NCBI): domain Eukaryota; kingdom Viridiplantae; phylum Streptophyta; class Magnoliopsida; order Ranunculales; family Circaeasteraceae; genus Kingdonia; species Kingdonia uniflora. Next base: position 1,075,116 of record JACGCM010000003.1, read on the forward strand.
AGATTGAGTTCCTTGGAGATAACCGGAGAGACAATCGGAGATGCAACCGGCAATGTATTAAGATTTAAATCATTTAAACCCCATGTACCTTGCATCTACGTGGTACTCGAACTTCCACCGGTAAAACCGGTTTGAGATGAATAATATGGATTTCCCGGTTGAGGGTACCAGCCTGTATACCCATCAAATTGAGGGTAATATCCTTGGTTTGGGTAATAAGGGTAATATCCATGGGTTTGAGATTGAAATTGATTGTCGGGTGGCGGGAATAGTTAGTGAACATGGTGATTCTGATATTGGGAAGTGTTAGGCATTTGCGACGGATCAATTGTGCCGAATTGATAAGGAAAGATGTTTCCTTGTTGGTTCGTATTGAAGGATTGAGAGTGGTTTTGAGAATTAGATTGGGAGCTTGAGGAAGACATAGTGGCTTTGTTTGTAAGGTAAGGAGGGAGGAGAGTGTAGAAGATTAGAAGGGAGAAGATTGTAGGAGATGAATGACATTTATAGATGAAAAAGACTAGTCGTTAATATAGCCGTTAATAAGTGTCCAAAAAAATTAGCCGTTAATATGGCCGTTGAGTAACTTGTACAACAAGTTTCCAAAAAAAAAACTAGCTGTTAATATGACCGTTGAGTAACTTGTACAACAAGTTTCCATAAAAAAACTAGCCGTTAATATGGCTGTTGAGTAACTTGTACAACAAGTTTCCATAAAAAAAACTACTAGTTAGTATGGCCGTTGAGTAACTTGTACAATAAGTTTCTATAAAAAAAACAAGCCGTTTAATATTGTCGTTGAGTAACTTGTGCAACAAGTTTTCATAAAAAAAAACTACCCGTTAATATGGCCGTTGAGTAACTTGTACAGCAAGTTTTCATAAAAAAACTACCCATTAGGCGGCTCCAATAAAAGTGAGGTCAACCAGACTTGACACTCCTCACTACACTTCAGTCTCATATTAATCAAGCAATATTAATACTAGTCGCTGATGATTAAGTAACTTAAACAACAAGTTTCCAAGACATAAATCTTAAAAAGAAAACAATATTAAAACTCTGAATAAAACATAGTTTAATCAATATTAATACACAACATAGTTTAAACAAAATATAAATAAAAGTTCTAAATAAATCATAGCCTAACTGGGATGACCTTACTTCATTTCGCGTGCTCGTCTGCCACGTGTGAGACTCTCGCCATAGGTACATTGCACAATCGGCTCTGTCTGGTAGGAAATGGACATCACAGCTAGTCTCTCGGATGATCTCATCCCTCCGCCTCAGCTGTTCCTCTAACTCGGTCGTGCGATCAACGTATTGCCTTGAGTCTTCATATGCCACATACTGTAATCCTTGGTTTTAATGCCACAACTCATCCGTACTATAGGTAGGTGGACAGGGGTATGGTACCTACATCACTAAGATCGGTATTTGTCTATGTTGATCATTTAGTCCCGCCATATCCATGAACCATCCCATATTAGGTGGATCGCCGGTCGCCTGAACACCATAGTCTTGCACCTGTGAAGACGTAGCTAAACTCGACGTAGGTGGCAAGTGTACATCGGGCCTCACTAGATCACACCCGATCAACCAAATATTTCCCGTTATCTTTACTAAACTGCAACCAATCTTGGGATTTGGATGAACGGCACACCAGTATGTCATGTAATCTACGTCGGGAACAAGATAATCGCGACCATCGTAGAAGTCCACATCCTTCAGACTCTGATATAACTCTCGATCGTACCTTGGGAATTCTATAATCTCCTGAGGGGGGTCATAGGGCACACTATCACGCCCGGTCATCTGACGCATACACCGGTCTCCTAAATACAAAAGCGTACTGTGGCTGTATGAGACTGACACCAATAGAACCCTTTGGGTGCTCAGCGCTGTTCCAACTCTTACCTCTGGACGGATCAATTGCCTAGACTTATGCCATGGTTGCCAATCTATGTTGGTTATGTCCTTCTATTCTATCATATCTCTAATCACAATAAAATAGTAATGGATTTTAGGCCCCATACTCGCCCATTCATCTCTCCACCAAAAAATACGAGGATAAATATGGTTAAAGTTTTGTACCTTAACTAGATACATTCCAACCCGGCAGTACTCGAAGAACTAAGACTTCATCAAGCCCCCGATACAAAGCCAACATAATCGGCGTACCCCAGTCAAAACCCGACGCACCAAGAATATCGTAGTCTATCAAGGCTGTAAGATAACCCGCCCGAAGGGATGTGGCACCATTTGAGAAGAAGAGATTACCCATCATATAGGCAATAAATACCCGTGCATACATGATCCATTTATGAGTCGTAATTGTGGAGATGTGGATTCAAAAGCTCTCTTCACTTTTTTAAATAGAAGGAGTGATGTTACCGTACCTGATATTAGAGCTTGTGATTCCCAAGAACATCTTTTCTGCTTCCTCTAACTTGGAGTACCTCTCGTTATACGAGAGTTCGCGACCGCTCCCAAAAGATATGCCCGTTAGCATGACAAAGTCTAACGGTGTAAAATCCAATTCCCCGCAAGGGAAGTGAAAGGTATGGGTGGAAGGCCACCATTACTCCACAAGAGCATGAATAAGACGGTTATCCAAGTTTTGCGCATTAATCGAGCAAAACTCCGCAAAACCCATATCGTCGACCAACTTCTTCAACGTCGAGTACACGGCAATCCATCGGTACCACTTCAGTACCTTATCCAATGATCCCCTACACTGTAATTCATCTCAGTTCTGAAAAAAAAGCACATTAACACGTTAGAAGTTCATTCGGGCATTTCATCGAACACATTGCTATATATGTTAATAACACATGAAATTTATATAGAACTTACCGATATTTCCTCTGATCCAACAGAAATATGGACCCAGCCGTCCGGGAGGATATCTGCCCGGTTCAACTCATTGTACAATAGGGTGGGATTGATGTCATCCGTCAATTGATCTGGCCAAACATTTGTTACATCGGCGTTCCCCCTTCGTTTTACTTCCGTGTTAGAGTTACGTGTAGTTTTGAAAGCATTTTTCCTCGATTGCAAACTAGACTTTCCCGACATTTTAAAGTGATTAACAAAGGAAATGGGTTGGGTTGGTAAATTGTAGAGTAAGGTTGGATATGCCAAGCTTAATGTCTTGGATATACTTAATGCCTAGGATATGCACTTGTTAATGCACTTGTAATGCCTAGGATATGCAATTGTGGAGTAAGTTGATGTTCAAATACACTTGAAAGGAAGTGCCAAAAAATTAAGCCCAAAAGATGCAAGGTGAAGCCGCACGGTTCTGAACTTCACGGCATAAAAGAAATTCAAATGATCCACGTGTCTGATTCTTATTGTTCAAGCTTGCTGCGTGGTTTAGAAGTGCGTTGGAGAGTGTAAGATTGAGATTGAATCACGTGGACTCATCTAGGACGTATTTTTGCGCGCGGTTCTGAAGTGTGTTTGGAAAATTCACCTTAATTTTTATTTCAACTGCTGTGGGGTGGATTGGATTCGCCCTACTTTTGGGCGAATCCATCTACCCAACTGCTGTGGATGCTCTAAAGAGGTAGGATGTTGGACATGTGTACTTGTTGCATAAATTAAGTTTGTTGTAGGGACATGGTAGTCCGCTATGCTAAATGGACACTAAAAAGCTATCTTGAGTGTGTCTAGGAAATGTGGGCAAACAACCATATGCCCTAGCAGTCAGCTGAGAACCACCAAAACCAATACTCGAGATAAGCATTGACAAATCACGAGGCATGTATACCATGATATGAAACCTTTTTGCAATGGCTCGACATTGCTAGAGTCAACGAGTGACCAAACATGACCTACCTCGTCATTATAGGCACAACCTAGATAACCAGGTATGTAAACCTAGACATATGATAGAACAGCCTGGAGATCACATGATTGACTCAGGTTAACAAAGCGCATACCCCGAAGTAATGTGATCTACAGATAATGATCCAACGACCCAAGTGAGAGGAGCCCTCACATAAAAAGAAAAAGGGAACATTTGAGGCAGGATCTATTTCTTCAAACCTCATCCTCCCATATTGAACTATAAAACCAACTAACCAAAGGGAATTAGGTCAAAGTGGGGAAGAGTGAAGAAGAAACCAGTACGTAACAGGCTAGAGTGGCGCCTTCCCATAATTGAGCCACAATTTTTCAAATAAAGCCTAAACGTTTGGTCATTTAGCATTATAATCTTACATGACTACAATTGTACTAAATAAAATTACAAAATTACTGCATAAATTGAGGATAGGGTGACTGAAAGTTCGTTTATTTGCTGAAATAATCCATAGTGTTTTGTCTTATGTAAAAAAGGAGGAGGTTGCAACTAATGGCTAATTTGGTCAATAGTGCAGTAACATAGTTGTTGATCGATCTGAGATAGTCTAGAAATAGCCACAAATCCCAAACTTACCCAAAAAATTTCCTTAGCTGAGCTAGGAACAACATAACATGAAGATATAAGTGGAAAAATCATTGGGCCAGCCAAAATCCTCCACAATAACTTAAATTTCCAAGTAATTATTGTACTAGCCTAATTTTGTGATTTGAACTTAGCCTTTACACCAAGGATATCCAGAGCTTCTTAGATGAATAATGGAAGAACAATAGCACAAAGCTTTAGCGTGAAAAATCTTTGAATAGGTTAAAAACTATAACCTCTTTTGAGAATTTAGAAAGAGAAATATTATTGATAGCTGCTAGATTATTATAAGAGATGCTCTAAGTATTTTGTATAGAGTTTGAGTAAGTATTCCTTCGTCTGCCCGTCCCTTCATCTCGGATTCTCTGGTCCTATTTATAGGTCTTATAATATGACCGTTTGACTACCATTATTATCCTTAATGATAGACGTTACATTATATGTTTGATATTTATTTGACCAGATTGTGTAACGTTATGATCTTTGTTACTTCGTAACGGCTTCATTGATGACTGTTCGTTTGTTTAACTCGAACTGTTGATTAGAGGTCGAAAGTGATGACTGGATCTTAGGGATACTGAATATGTCTTTACTAGTGCTTCATGTATATTGATAAGGTAAGTGGTCGTATGCTGGCCAAAGATGAAGCATGAGTTTGAGATGCGGAATAAGCCACTACAACCGCCCCCTCTCAGCCAACCGTACGTGAAACCTTGTGAGCGAGTGGTGTTGGTTGAGAAGTGTCATTAATACTGCAGTTAATATCGAGGAATCATTTCCAACGCATATTCATGAATATCTGCTTGTGGCTTTTGGGTTTTCTAGAATCAATGGTTCTAGTCAATGTTGTTCATGAGAAATATTTCTGACGTTGGGAATTTGAAGAGTCGTCTTAAATGTTGATCATAGTATAAAAAGTAGCCTGAGTTGTGTGTGATGAACCAAGTCTTCGTTTTTGAATTATCTTCTCCTATGTTCTTGTTTCTGTACTTAAAATCTTCTGACTGTTGAGGGTATGGTAACTACAATGAACCAATCTCGGGAGTTTAGAATTTAAAAAAAGATAGAGAAGAACTACGCATCAGGTATTTTGGATACCAACCTTTGCATCTATCGATACCAATTCCTGTGTCTCTTACCTATCACCATATGTCATATGAAGAGGTGATGGAGGCAGGGGACGATTATTATCAGATGGTGCGTTTCCATTATCAGTTGACATCTGAGGCAGGGAGCCAAAATAGGCTTCGGTTGCTGGCGAAGGAGGCTGTGACAACTGAAGATGAAGCGGCAGGCGTTTATCCGAGGGAGTCTCGCCGGTATCCTGCTAGTGACACTACCAAAAAATTAATTTTCGGGGACGGCATAGGTAGACAATTTGTGACGGGCATTGTCTATCACAACTTAGCGATGGCTTTTGCCGTTAACGAAACTAAAATACCTGTCGTTAATACCATTATTTATTTATTTATTTAATAATTATTTTGTAACAAATTAGTGACAGTCACTTAGTGTCAAGAATGTTCTTCCGTTTCAAGATAATAGACGGAAACCGTTGGCTTTGGTAGGAGTGGAATTGCCATCGCCTTTAAACTGGATGAAATCGCGATTTACTTTTCTTGCCTCTTTATCACCCACGACTATTTCAGCAGCCCTTCCTTCTCCTTCATTAAGTTGAGGGGCGTAGTGATGATTTTCTCCCGCCTCAGTTTCGCGCCAAATCTATGTCACGATCCCATCTCTCATCAGTTATCCTCTTTTTATGTTCTAGGTAAAATTCTTCTCTCACGATATCTGTAATCCCACTCTTTCTACTTATGCTTTTTGGATGGTATTTAGCCTCTCTCATCCTCAAATTGATTTTGTTTTTGTGTTCGAAGAGGGCATAACCAGGGGGAGGGAGATGAAGAAAGAGGTTTTACTTGAGTAAGAAGAGCACAAGTAAGTGAACTCTTTGATTTCATTCCAATTAGTATTTGTTAGTGTCTTTGAATTTCTTATTGGGGATGTTATGCAATCGTGCCCAATTTCCCTATTTGATTTTTTTTAGTGCCCAATTTCCCTTTCAGATTTTCTGCAATCGTGCCTAGCATTTCTGTTTGTTTTCAACTAGAAATCAGATTTTGTATACAAGTTTAGAATTCCATTATAGATATGCTTGCTTTTTAGGTGTTTTGAGATAGAATCACAATTTGGTTGAGTTAAGGCGATTTTAGTAAATGTCAGATGTATTTAAAAAATTAAAATCACTAAGATATTATCTTAATTTGTTTTTTTTTTCTCCTGTCCAAAAGCCAACTTAGACTTAAAGATAAATGTACTACTTAGCGCCAAATTGGAAAAAGTTTGAAAGTAGCAAAGCCTATTACACATCTCTGACGCCATGCTTCTAATCTTCTTGACCTTGATTTGAAACCCTGTACAAATTACGATTCAACGAAGAAGGCTATTTAGAGACTCTAAATTAATAATGGAGGCCTGTTTTATCATTCACTAATTGTATATGTTTTGACTCAAGGCTGTAATATTATCTATCTTGAATCTATATAAATAAACATAAACGGGATAAGATATTCCTTCACTTGACCTCTGCAATACCTATGAATCTTCTGGTTGAGCAACCTACAAATCTAACCACGGATAAACTAAACAAAGTTAATATGCCAATATAAGACTCCTCCAACAGATATCATTTGCCCATAGTAAATTTTTATTAGTATGTTCAAAATTTCTCTGTCGAACCGTATCCATAGCTAATTAGGATGTAAAGTTTGTTTGGACAATTCATAATTTACTGTTCCTTGATACCTATAAAATAGACACTTACAAATTGTGCTCCATGGTCAATGGAACATATACGATAGGAGAGGGAAAAAGAGGGGTTTCTTGGTATATATGTTGTGTCTTTTTGGTATATTCACCACCTCGTTTGCTAGTTATTCATTGAGTAAAAAAGCATGCCCTTTTGTGTTTTTGCATGACATAATGGTGTACTCATTATTTTTCAATGTACTGTGATTTGCTCTACTTATTGATTTGAAGTACTGGCTATCACAAATGATTATATGCTTGTCAGTTCACACTAATATTTATTAGGGTTCTAGCATGATGGATAAAATATAAGTTAAATATTTCACACCTGTTTTCTATTTGATTTGGTTGAGCACCAATGTAGATTCTAATTCTAATCATTTGCAAATGTCTGGCATTGCTCATTGTGTGGATTAGATAAAAAAAATTATTTTGTCAGCTAAGCTTTCACTTCAACCCAATTTAAAAATTATTAACAACATGATTATGTCTAAAATACATTAATTTTTTTATTTTTATTATTAATATATGTCCGCAGATTCTTTTTAATTTGATGAACGCTCAAAACATGCACGAGAATGATACAATGGTTACTGGGGGTCAAGGTGATAAAAGTTTAATTTGTTAGTACTCTTGAAGTTCATTGTATGCAATGAACTTGGTTTATAAATTACTTGTTTATAATTCTTCCTTTCGTTTTAATTTTGAAGCAACATCTTCCACTACATCATCCGTGGGTAGGAAAAGGGGTCCTTCGCGGGAAGTTACATGTAGTGATGTGCATTATCAGAGAGTAACGTTCTTGGAGTTACAAAGTCTAAAGTTGGTTGGTTCTATATCACCTTGAATAGGCAACCTAACATTTCTTATAGGAATCAGCCTGGAAAGTAACGGCTTCAGTGCTAAAATTCCTCTAGAATTTGGTAGATTGTTGAAAGCATTAAGCGCTTATTAAACCCGACCATTTTATTCTTGGTTTTCAATTCATGATCAGCCTTATGGTTTTCATTTCTTCTGACAGGTGTTGGGAACAAGCACATCCAAAGAAGGAAATGAGTAGTTTATAGCTCTTGACAAGCACAAGAATGATTTTGTGTGGATGGACGAGCAAGATGGTGATGCAATTGATATGGCATTTAGCAAGAAGAAAATTGAAGCAAGGAAGAATTGGCTCCGAAAGTTTAATGTGTGAACTTTGATCCATTTGTATTCTTAGTTCAAAAATAATTTTTAGGGTTTGGACCTCTTACAAGTTTTGTTTTTATTATGGCTTTACAGACCAAGACTCACCTTAATCAGGAGGAGAAACTTATCAAGTACAGTGACTTTGTGAACAAGGAGCTCATACTATTTTCAATGGCAGATTTGCAAAGGTCAATTCCGTCTATGGTTGATGGCTTGAAACCTGAGCAGAGGAAGATTATTTTCTGTTCATTCAAACAGAACTTTACAAATGAAGCAAAGGTTGCTCAATTTTCTGGTTATGTTTCGGGGCATTCAGCATACCACCATGGTGAACAGAATCTTGCAGGCACCATTATTGGAATGGCACAAGACTTTGTAGGCAGCAATAATATTAATCTTTTGCAACTCAATGGTCAGTTTGGCAACTGACACCAGGTACAATTCAGTTTTTTCCTCTTAAAGTTATTTGCGTCCTTTTATGTGTTCTATCTTATTAGTATCATGCATAATATATTTTAGGGAGGAAAAGACCATGCAAGTGCTAGGTATGTCTACACCTGCCTTTCTCCAATTACAACAAGATTCTTGTTTCCCAAGGACGACGATTGCCTTCTTGACTACTTGAACGAAGATGGACAATCCATTGAGCCAACCTGGTAAGAATTCTAAACTTGAAGAAAATTATCATAATGTTTAGAGAGACTAACATATGCTGCAATTTAGGTACATGCCGACTATCCCGATGGTTTTAGTCAATAGTAGTGAAGGTATAGGAACTGGTTGGAGCTCACTTCCCTGAATTTGTGATTTTTCAATTATCACTTGTTCCATAAGTTTGTCCTGACTTTTTTCGTTGCTAACTACGTAGGATATGACTTAATAATTGCACTATGAGGTTTGTAATCGATGAGGAATTGTAGAAGCTTCTGAGGGAGGCTTTGATCCGAAGGAGACGATGGCAAGATATGTCTGTGAAGTCCGAATCCTTCTCTTTGCTGTTGCAGCTGCCTTCATCTACATTCAGATGCGTTTTTTTGGGACCCAGTCTGGCTACTCTGATCGTCTCGCAGCTGCGGTGGAATCTGAAAGTTATTGTACAAGCGAAGTGCGGTTATTGATTGACCAAATAAGCACTCAACAGGAACGGATTGTTTCACTTGAAGAAAAAAAGAAAAGTCAAGATCAAGAGTGTGGGCAATTGAGGGCTCTTGTTCATGACCTTGAAAGAAAAGGTGCACAAAATGTAGTCGACAAATTACAGGTGCGAGTAGCAGCTATAGTAGTTATGGCATGCAATCGCTCCAATTATCTTGAAAGGACAATTGAATCTATCTTGAAATACCAGCGCTCAGTTGCTTCAAAATTTCCACTTTTCATATCTCAGGATGGACCAAATGAAAATGTCAAACATAAAGCTCTGAGTTATAACCAAATAACCTATGTGCAGCATTTGGATTTTGGAATAGTGCATACAGAAAGGCTAAAATTGGAAGTCACTACAAATGGGCATTGGATGGATTGTTTTACAAGCATAATTTCACAAGAGTAATTATCTTGGAAGATGACAAGGAGATTTCACCAGATTTTTTCGACTACTTTGAGGCTGCAGCTACCCTAATGGATAAAGATAGAACCATTATGGCCGTTTCCTCATGGAATGACAATGGACAGAAGCAATTTGTGCATGATCCGAAGTTTCGTTACCGCTCAGATTTCTTTCCTGGACTTGGATGGATGTTGACAAATGTTACATGGGATGAGCTATCCCCAAAGTGGCCGAAAGCTTACTGGGATGACTGGCTGAGGTTAAAAACGAACCACAAAGATCGACAGTTCATCTGTCTCGAAGTTTGCAGGACGTACAATTTTGGTGAACACGGCTCTAGTATGGGGCAATTCTTCAAACAATATTTGGAACCTATTAAACTTAATGACGTCCATGATGATTGGAAATCGATGGATCTGAGCTACTTGACGGAGGGCAACTATTTAAGACACTTCGCGAATATTGTGTCAAATGCCAAACCTGTTTATGGAATTGACATTGTTCTGAAGGCATATAATATAGATGGCGATGTGTGCATTCTGTACAGAGATCAAGAAGATTTTGAACGGATCACCCGATGATTTGGAATTTTTTACGAATTGAAGTATGGAATCCCAAGAACAACAAGATTTTAAAGGTGTAGTCTTTTTCCGATACCAAACTGCAAGGCATATATTTCTTGTTGGGCCAGAGTCTCTGAGTCAGCTTGGGATTCAACATGCTTGATACCAGCGTAGGTCAGTGACAACAAACCAGTTGCACTTTGTTTTGCAATAGTCGGGTATTTCTGACTTATATTTGGGCAATCCAGATTTGATAAAAAAAATTGCACTATGAGAGCGGGCTGTTTGAATCCATTAAGAAATGATTGAGATCGACTAACCTCAGAAAGCTAGTCGCGTACTAAAAGTAGTCACTTGCACCAAAGGTAGTTTTCTTGTTCCTTACTTGATTTCTTATGCTGCATTTAATTGTGAGGTCCATCCAATATATTTTCAATGACATATTGGGAATCATGACTTGGTTTAGGGTTTAAAGTGTACTTTGTTATAGTCGTTGATTACCACCTTTAGGTACTAAGGTTACCTCCATTTTGAACTTCATGATAGATTGTATCGATTTACTGGAGCATATTAGGTTAATTATAACTGGGTTTTGAGTAATTTTATAATTGGTATGCAGTAACTGTAATAATGGCGATGGTGATGAATCTACCTATGATGAAGACGGGTTACGAAGAACCCCTGGAGCAATTGCACCGTATTAGAATCACCCTTTCATCTAAGAGTGTTAAGAATATCGAGAAAGGTTCCTTCAATTCGATCTTCCTTGTTTAGCTTCTTTGTGATAGCTTCGTTCGTGTGATATGTGTTTAATGTTTGATGTTTTGTTTTTGTTGTTATACTGAACAGTTTGTGCTAATCATGTGAGTGGGGCGAAGAGCAAGTTGTTGAAGTTGACGGGACCAATAAGAATGTGCCTATTGTTCTCAAGATTACCACTATTAAATCTCCCTGTGGAGAAGGTAAAGTTTTACACATCTTATATTTTTGTACAAGAGAGACTTCAAACAGATAGATCTAAAATAAACTGTAACCCTACTAGTTTAGCTACCTTGCTTGCTTCACCCCTAACTTCCAGATCTCCAAATCTTCCTCATTTCATCCAAATTGTTACATATATTGATCTGGGTAAGTCTAAATTCTTACATGACTTGTATTTGCTATGGCTTCTTCTTCATGCTTGGGACAGTTAGAATCCATGCTTCTTTATTGTTTATTCGCCACATATACTGCTCTATCAAGTGCGAGTAGGTGTTCAAGAAGCAGTACATATGAATGAGAGATTTTGTTTCAGTATTCAGTAACTTTACCATCTACCAGGCAGTTGTACCACGTACAGTGTGGAGTTTATAATGTAGTAATTATAGTAGTAGAAGTGAAGCAAAATGTAGTACTCTTCCCTCGGTAAAATTCTAAGTTTTCATGTGAAAAACGATTATATTGTTTTTTTACAGGCTTGGTATCTCTTTTGACATCGTGACTTCAGGCGCATAGACAAGCAGCTTCCTAGTCTTACTACTCTAGACTTGTAGGTAAGATAATCAATGGATTTGAATATACTAACTGCCCATGTGTTATTTATGATTAATCCCATCCAGAAGCTAACTTTCTTTCTCATTAACATTTGTTTCGACAAACCAGTACAGTATGTTTCCACTCAATTGTCAAACTGCCTACATAGAGCAAATGATTATTATTTCAGGTATTGTCACCTTGAATTTTGAACTATTTTCTTTGTATTGGGTCGTGAGATGAGCTACTATTGTCAAACTTCCTATTGCAGATGCAAATGGACACTCTTGCAAGTTCAGTCCTGGTCAACTCTCCTGTACACCGTAATTGGGCCTTAAATGCATGGCTTTGTCTTAACTTGTGGAGCCATTGTTTAGAACATTTAGCAAATAATTGAAGCTGTGTGATGTGATCTTGTTGTGCTTTGAACAAGCTTCAGATAATTTTAATTTATTCATCGAATAACTGACATGAACATTAAGATACAATTCATATATTTGCAAGATCAATTTTTCTATCTTATAGAGGCGTGTGTATATATATATATTTTATTTTAATAAATGACTTTGGTGATGGGCAATATTCATAGTAACATTGTTGCCAAAATTGAAACAACAACAAAATTAATCTATCGCTAAAGAAAAAATCAAAAATAAGAAACGACAAACAAATCTTTGTCAGCAACAAATTAATATCGTCGCCACAGAGTATTTTTGCGACAAATGTGTCTATTAGACGACAACAAGAAACTATCGTAAAAGGCGGTGTAGCCAAAGGTTTAGCGATAGAATTTACTATCGCGAATACGCAACAAATAGTGACGAAATAGACATGTTACAAAAGCTATGACATATGGCGATGGGTGTGTCTGTTGCTAAACTTTTGTTGACACCATCAATTGCGGCAACGATTCGAAGTTGTTTACCCGTCGCTAAAGAGTTTTTGCGACGTGTTAAATCCGTCGCCGAAACCCTTTTATTGTGTGGTGTAAGTTGGTCCTTACTAAGAAATAGGACCATCCGTCTGTCTCTAGCATGTAGGGAGGTGGGGGTTATGGTGGAAGAGGTGGTGATGATGGAGGTTTTTCTTCCAGGAACCATAGATATGGTATCCGTCGTGAGCAAAAGTCGCAGCTCGAATAGAACATAAGTGCCATATAGAAAGTGTAGGATAATTGGCGAGGGTAGAGAACAAATTTAGGAAGTTCATAACAGAATGTAGGAGGGACTTTTATATTGAGAATGCCAAGGCTAAAAATATGTAGTTTACTAAAAATGAAGAGGAAACTGTTGTTGAAAAGCCCATTCCTAAATCGAGGGAATTATTGTCAGAAGAGGAAGAGGAGGAGGTCGAGAGTCTGATACCCCGATCACGGCGAAAACAACGCCAGCAGGAGGTAGTGACCCTTATAGCGCCTATAGATGTTCAAGTAAAAAATGGAAAGAGTTTGAGAGATAAAGGGCAGTCCTCTTATATCTTAAAAAAAATGAAAATAGGGTATTTTTGTTTGTTACCGACCCTGCATATGTGCTAGAGCTGTGTATACTATTCATTATTTGGTGATAAATAAAATCTATTACCTGTTATGATAAATAGAACGATGTATCGATATGACTCAGATATTATGCTCCTGAGTAAACTTGTTAACTGTGATATATAATCTGTTTGTATATGTGAACTAGTATAAATGTTAATTGTCATGATAGGTGGAACTAGTAGCTGTTTAGAACCAATGTGACACGTTACGTGTTCAAAACGATCAATTGAACTTTGAACTAAATTTGTGTCAGGGGCACTAAAGAGTGCTACTGAATTAGAGGAAAAAATGAAGATGAAGATATCAAAAAAGTAAAATACAGTAATTAGTTTGACTGATGAACTACAAAAGAATGAAGCTGAACTAGCTAGTGAACTAAGAAAGATAAAGGGATTAAAAGAAGTTATACGGGAAAATGATGTTGACTTTTTAGGTACTTTGGGACAAGCTAGTAAAAAAGGGGCGGAATTGATAGTCGCTCAAACTCAAATTACAGAACTATTAGCAGTATTAGAAGAGGATGGAAGTAATGTGGAAGACTTACAATTTCAGGTAAATTTACTAGAGGCGGAGCTAGTAGATATGCAAGTAACTGTTACAGAGATAAAAACTCATGCTCGAAAATATGAAGTATTGTGGTTGGTTGCGAATATGATGATAAAAAAGATGGAAGAGGCCCGTAATTAATAGAACGAAAACATAAACAAGACTTGGGAAAAGGTAGATATGCTAGAGCATACCATTCAATCGCTGGAGTTAATATTTTAGAGTATCAATAAGAGAACATGAAGTTGCATAATGCGAATACTAAGTTGGATACGGATATTTGTAAGGCAGAAATAAGTCTTGACAAAAGTAAGGTAAATAAAAATTATTGTGAGGCTGAAGTGGAGGGGTCAATGTCTATAGTTTGTCAAATGGACGAATTCATGACAGTGTTGAAAGCTCTGAATGCTGTGACGTTGAATGAAAAATGAACAGTGGATGAATGCTGCCAACATTTGAAAGCTATGCTGAAGGAAGCTCAAGGTAAACTTGGTGAGCTTATTCTTCCTAAAGAGGTGAATAGTGAGGCAGGTGATGCATACGAGAGAGATATAACAGTAGTTATTTCGTTCTTTATATAATGGTTAAATAGATTAGAAGCAGAAAGTAGAACTATATATGACAATTTAGTTGCCAAAGGTGTTCAGTGTGAAATGAGGTTGGTACGATCGGAGTACCTAGATCGCAGATCACATGGTATCAAGAATTGGTGTTCTTAAAAAGAGTATGATAAAGGAAGGAAAACAAATTGCTATTAGGAGAATGCCAGAGTTTATGGGTGTGCGCCTGTATGGGGAGAGTTCATGTAATGCTGCGAGTCCTGCTAGTTCAGGTGATAGTTCAACTGATAGCTCGAGTGAGTAACGGGGCGTAGTAATTGTTATAAGGGATTACTCATTCTATACGAGTAAAATTATAGTAGACAGAGTGTAATAAGGTCAGATTGTTGATAAAAAGAATGACTGGTACTAATCTTGCGATAAACCAATTGTGATGCATGAATTGAGTGACTGTTGTGTAAAGCTATTATCCGTGCTGAAGCAACAAACGCTTAAGATAATAAGAGATCGGTTTGGCCAAAGCAACAAACGATTGGTGATGTGATAGAGGATTAGTTTGGCTGAAGCAATAAACGATCCGCAATGTAATAGAAGAACATTTTGGTTGAAGCAACAAATAATCTGCCATGTAATAGAGGACCGGTTTGGCTGAAGCAACAAATAATCTGTAATGTAATAGAGGATCAGTTTGCCTGAATCAACAAGCAATCTGTAATGTAATAGAGGATCAGTTTGGCTAAAGTAACAAACAATCAGTAATATAATAGAGGATTGGTTTGGCTGAAGCAGCAAATGATCTGCAATGTATTAAAAAGGGTTGAATCTAATGGTAATCTGTGATGTAATCTGTATATAGAAGTACTTGTTTGATATATTAGAAAAGTACTATATTGTAGGGCAATCAAACACAAGTATTTTATTGTTGTAAGATTGACGTACAAAAAATGTTACATGGAGTACTGTATGAAATAGTAGAAAGTACTTTGATGTAGGGCAATCAAACATAAGTATTTCATTAATGTAAAACCGACGTATAATATGATGGATTTATTTAGAAAGAGTACACTGATAAATTATTATCTTCGATATAGCTTTAATCTCCTTGTGTTCCAAGAATTAGGTACTCGTTCCCCAAGCTCAGTGGCGAGATCGTAAGAGCCAAATTCAC
This sequence comes from Kingdonia uniflora, assembly GCA_014058105.1. NCBI lineage: Eukaryota > Viridiplantae > Streptophyta > Magnoliopsida > Ranunculales > Circaeasteraceae > Kingdonia > Kingdonia uniflora. Next base: position 1,090,994 of record JACGCM010000003.1, read on the forward strand.
TTTTTCCAATGAGTAAAAAGTTTGTATACAAAGATAACTCGGAAACTCCAATCTCGAGAGCCATATCTAGACTATGAATTAATACCTCGTATTCATTCTTGCTGTTGGTAGCTTCAAAATTGAGTCTAATTACTTTTTTAATCCTGTCATTGGGAGGTGGGATAAGTAGGATTCCGATACCGAATCTCACAGGTCCGGTATAATCATCAGATAAAAGACACTAGCCCTTTTGAGTTATTCAGTCTGACTTTTTCTTTAACTGTTCTTCATAAATATCCGTACTATCTTCTACCCAGTTAGGATCTTCTACTGGGAAGTCTGCGAGAAAATCTAATACTGCTTGACCTTTTTTAGAATGTCATGGTTTAAAATGGATGTCATGCTTAGCAAGAGTTACCGACCATTGTTGTACTCGTCTGGATTTCTCTCGCTTGGATAAGATTTCTCGCAAAGGATAATTTGTCATTACTCGAACTGAGTGAGCTTGAAAATATTGTTTCAACTTCTGTGACGTGTAAACAAGAGCTAACAGCAGTTTCTTGATCTTGGTATACAGTGATTCTGCTGGAGTGAGAGTTGTGTTGATGAAGTAGACAGGTTTCTCCATCTTCTCATCAAGTCGAATAAGGACAAAACTTAATGATTCGTCGGTAATAGCAAGATATATGGTGAGTTCTTCACCTTCGATAGGTATACTCATCACTGGTGGTTTACCCAAATAACGTTTGAGTTCCTAAAATGCTGTTTCACATTCTGTTGTCCACTCGATCTCAGGATCTTTCTTAGATTTCTTTTTCGTTGTTCCTTCACGCAATAGGTGGAATAACCATCAACATCGATATGAGAACTTGAAGACAAAGCAATTTATTGCAGCATTCTGGCCTGCTAACTTTTGTACATCTTTATTTATTTTCAGAGAAGGCATAGCTAATAGTGTACAAATACGATCCGGATCAGCTTCTATGCCTCGCTTACTGGTCAAATGTCCTAAGAATTTACCTGACTGCACTCCGAACTGGCACTTGTCAGGATTGAGTCTCATTCTATAAAAATAAAGAATTTTGAAAGTAGTGTATAAATCTGAAAAATAGTTCTCCATTTTGAGACTTTTACACAATATATCATCAATGTAGACTTCCATCATTTTTTCGAGGTGATTTTTGAACATCTGTGTCATAAATCTTTGATAAGTGGTACCAACATTCTTGAGACCGAAAGGCATAACCTTATAGCATTGCAAGCCATGCTCTGTAATAAAAACTATTTTCTCTTGATCGCCGGGTAGCAGAGGTATTTGATTGTACCCTGATGTGGCATCCATGATAGACAAGTGTTCGCGTCCCGCAGTAGAATCGAGCATATGGTTTATGATAGGAAGTGGAAAACTATCCTTTGGAGTATGTTTGTTGAGGTCCGTGAAATCTACGTACACTCTGATCTTGCCGTTCTTCTTTGGTACTGCTACAATGTTCGAGATCCATTCTAGATAATTGGTTTTTTGGGTAAAACCAAATTTAATGAGTTTAACAATCTCTTTGTTGACTTCTTCTCAGATTCTTGGTGCTAAAGTTCTCTACTCTTGTTTGACGGCTTCAGCTTTATCTTTCAAATTAAGCTTATGGCAAGCCAGGTTGGGATCAATGCCTGGCATTTCGTGAAACGTCTAAGCAAAGACATCACTGTTTCTTTTAAGGAACTGGATAAGAGCATCTCATTATGTTGTGGGCAGAAGAGTGCCAATGTATGTTCCTCGCTTGTTCCCACTGATTTTGACATATTTTGTTATTTCTGCACTTGACAACCAGTTTTCTGTAGAGTTCACTGTAATTTTTTTTTGTAATTGCTATGTGAGAAGTGGTTTTGATGGCAACAGAGTTTTTACATGCTCGAGCTAACTTCTGACTTCCTTTAATTTCGTAAATGCAGCCATTCCATTTAAATCGCAATGCCAAATGATAAGTCAATGAAATAACACGCATATTATATAGCCAGCAATGTCTCATTATCCCTAAATAACAGGATTTTGCATTGATAACATAAAATACAACTTCAACTGTTACTGGTCCTGCAGTAATAGAAAGTATAATCTTTCCTACACGTTCTTCTCTAAAGCCGTTGAATCCATAAATATCAATGTCACTGGGTTATACCTTGTCAGCCAGTCTCATCTTATCAATCGTTCTTTAAAAAAGTAGTTTAATACTGCTACCAGTATCTATCATCATTATGTGCAATACAACATTTCTCATTTTTAACATGATCATCAAAGCATCGTGGTGAGGAAAGTTGACATGATGAACATTACAGTCCTTGAAAGAAATCCCTGTGCATTAGGAGCTGAAGTAAACGAACTTCTTTATCGTTCATGGACAAGTCGTGACATTGGCTGACACGTCTTCTTTTACTTATGTTTGATTGGTTGATAGTCTGAGTCTCAATGAAATGGATGAGTGACTTATGGTATAAATATTTCTCATCCGCCATTTCTTCGACCCGAATGGCTTCTGTAGGAAGTTTGTAATTCCCATTTTTCTAACTCTCAATGTCCACGATGTATTCATGCATTCGACCATCCGCAAAATATACTCCAATAGTCACGGTAAAGTGAAGCAGTGTCCTGTCTCATGATGTTAGACTTTGTGGTAAATGTATTTTGGTTTGTTCTGAATGGGTTGGAGATACTGTGCATTGTGAAAAAACTTATCATTTTGAAGTATAGGATAAATACTGGCTATGGTTATAGTCATCTTGGGAAGATAGGGTTTTGGCATATTACTACCTATCCGAGGTTGATCTTCATTAGATTTTGCTTACTTCCTATCTTCTCCCTGATAAGCAGCACGGCTAAAATCTTGGCCCGTGGATTGATCTCTAGTTTTCAATGTTGATTTTGAGTTTTTTGTCTGTCGGACACCATTCTTTCGAGATCGATATATTCGTTGACTTTTTCGATCATGTCCTCCAAAGTTGTAGGTTTGTTTAGAATGAGGTACTTCTTCGCCCTTCCATCGACAAGTAAGGCATTGATGAAAGTTGAAATAGTAATCTTCTGATCAAGACGATCTACCTTTCGAACCAACTCCAGAAGCTTCTTAGTGAATGTCTCGAGCTTCTCTTCAGACATTTTCTTAAGGCTGAATAGAGAATATTAATTCTCCTCATTGTCTCTATTGTGCGAGTAATTCATGACAACGAGTTTTCACAATTGCTTAAAAGTTGTAATGGACCCTTTGAGCAGTGTGTAGAACCATCGCTGGGGTTTGCCTGATAAAGTGGTAGGAAAGAGCCAGCATTAAATATAATTGGATGTGGAATGTAACCTTAAAGCATCTTGAAATTCTTAAACATGTTCCACGTGATCAGTCCCCTAGTATTTGAAGATTTTTGGAGTATGGAAACCAGTGAGAACTTTTCTATCCAAGAGCTCTTGAGCAATTGCATTATTTCTGTAATCTGTTATGAATTCCCTTAGTAGTCTAAGCATGTGCTTCAAGCAATTCTTTGATCCGCTTCTCAACATGTTCCTAAGTCACATATTGTTGAGCTGTAATAGATGGGTGTGTGACGCATCCTTCTCGAGGATTGTAATCTCCATTCCCTTCACTTAAATGATCTTTCGCTGGAACTCAAGCTTTTCGAGGTAGGTTCTTTGTTTTTCTGACTCCTGCAAGGCCACCATCAACTTCTTTGTGGACTTTCTAGATCAGGATAGGCTTAACCTTCTTCTGGTGTTGGATAGATCGAAGTTTACCTCCTAAATTGTGAGCTGGAGGTCCTAGTCTGTCATAAACGTAAATTTGTGAGCCTTCTAGTTATACGCCTTTGTTTTTCTGGGTGGCGATCTGTTGCCCCTGCAGAACCTTCAACGCATCTTGTGCACTCGCTAGCTGTTGCTCCAAAGTGGCACACCTTTTTGTTTCGGAGTTTAAATTAGTCCGCAGCTTTGCTAGTTTGGCATTTTCCTCTGCTGGGGTAACCGAAGTAATCTGACCTGGAAGTATCATTCTGAGAAAAGATAATCAGCAGTTTCTGAGAGAATGAGATTGAGAATTTCAATTTCCTACAAACGGTGCCAAATATAATAGCCTAATTTTGTGATCCAAACTTAGCCTTTGCACCAAGGATATTCATAGCTTCTTAGATGAATAATAGAAGAATAATGACACAAAGCTTTAGCCTGGAAATTTTTTGAATAGGTTAAAAACCACGATCTCTTTTGAAGATTTAGAAAGAAAAATGTTATTGATAGCTGCTAGATTATTACAAGAGATGCTATGAGTATTTTGTATAGAGTTTAAGTGAGTATTCCTTTATCTGCCCATCCCTTCATCTCGGATTCTCTGGTCCTTTTTATAGGTCTTATAATATGACCATTTGAAGACCATTATTATCCTTAATAATGTACGTTACAATATATGTTTGATATTTTTTTGACCAGATTGTGTAACGCTATGATCTTTGTTGCTTCGTAACGACTTCATTAATGATTGTTCGTTTGCTTAACTCAAACTGTTGATGTAGAGGTCAAAAGTAATATCTAGAACTTAGGGATACTAAATATATCTTTAGTAGTGCTTCATGTATATTGATGAGGTATAATGGTCGCATGATGGCCGAAGATAAAACATGAGTTCGAGATGCGGAATAAGCCATTAGAATTATCATCATCATTGGAGGCCTTGAGTACCTTAACGTCCCCACTGTGCATAGAACAACTATTGAAGCTTAGAGATGCTTTTTAGGGAATCTCCATTAATTCAACTCTAGCTTTAAAATTTTGAATTATCGTGACTACAAATACTTCATCATCATCATCAAAACCTTTGGTTCTTTTCATCGTGCTGATTGAGGTGAAAGAAATTGCTAAGAGATTGGAAAATTTGAATAAAATTGTTTAAAACTAAACTCACATTTATAATGAAAAAAGATTGGACCAATCAAGACAGAGAAGAGAGTAAAAGTCGACCTTATAATGATTCTTACTCTACAAGATAAAAGTAACATAACTTAAGACTTATTCATCAGTTAACTTTAATGAAGTATAAGTTCAACTTTTAATGAAGTAGGAAACAATAATGGGTAGCCTTTCTTCTTGCGTAAAATTGAACTTAGACCCCTAGACTTTAGGACTGATACCTATGCAAGCGTACTGAATATGTGCCTAACCTGATTGAGGTGATGGTTGCACCAATAGTTTAGCCACACATAACTAAAGATCATGTCCATAGTAAGGTCCCTAATTTGTTAAGATCATGTTTTACTTGACATCGAGGCCTAAGGTAAAACTTTAAATCTCTTTGGTGTTGATTATTATGGAAAATATCATACTAGGTGAAAAATGCTTATTAGCGACATAAATATATGTAGCTAATATTGTATTAGAGACATATTATGTCATTAACAATTATCGCTAAAAACATACGTTGTAACACCTTGATCTTTAAGGTGAGGAATTGTAACACCCCGAGTAAGTGTACGCAAGAGGTGCATAACCTAGTAGAGGTGATGGTTGTATCACTGATCTAGTCTCATATAAGTTAAGCGCTTTGACGGAGTAAGATCCTTTAATTAGAATCTCACTCTATTTAATACTGTGAATTGGAGGTAAAACCTCACTCCTTTGGGGTGATTAAGTAGTAACACAGAATAAGGCCCTGATAGTACCCCCTAGGAAAATTGATCTCAAAGGTGGGCGATAGTGACACCTTAAGTAGGTTACTAAAGAGGTGCCTAACCTGCAAGATTTGGTGCTTGCAACAATATTTTAGTTTCATATTGGTTAATAACATGTTCGGATCTCATTTTACTTACAGTGAGTCATTTTGAGGTAAAACCTCACACCTCCTTGTGATAGTCAAAAACCAAGCATAAGCGACAAAAAGTTCGTAACAGCCAAACACATATGAGATCTCAAACCTTATATCAGGTTTTGCCTTAAAAACTTTACATTTATACCCATATAGCACCACGTATCATTTTTTGCAAACATTATAATATTCATTTCAAAATGGAAAGGGTATGGATGGCTTGGATGGGGCAATAGTTATAAACTTACCACTTAGAGCATCTCTAACAGAGTGGTATGCTGTTAAGGTTTTGCCATACTCTTGCAAAAAACCCATCCAACAGGGGTATGGTGTTCAACATACTCACCCCCATACCCCTCCAAAGTATATGAAACCTGAACTTAGCGAGGAGTATGCGCATACCGCCTTGGCCCTGAACCGTTCAGTACCCAACAACTTTTTTAAAACAGCTGTCTAGGCGCTGAGCTGTTCAGTACCCAATAAAATTTTTAATATAGCTGTCCAAGGGGAAAAGTAATAATTAGCAGACTCTAGGCGCTGAATCGTTCAGCACCCAAGAAAAAAAATTTCATTTGGCTTTTTGGTACTAGGCGCTGAACCGTTAAGCGCCCAAGACAAAAAAACATAATTTACTGTTGGACCAAAATAGTATGCGATTCTGGAATACCGTTATGGTAAATTGGAATAACATACTCTTCTGTTGGAGATGCTCTTATAACTGCCTTGTTTATAGAATGTGCTGCCACAGTTGAATGTCTGCTTAAGGTTATACAACTGGGAATTCTTAATGTTTAGATTTCTACTGATTATGAGGCAGTTGCTCATACTTTCAAAAAAGGATAACATACCTTGGAAGCTTGGTCCTAAGTAGGACAGAGCAAAGACTAGTTTTAACAGATTGAGAATCACTTCTAATTGGAGGGAGTTAAATTTTCTTGCTGATTGTGTATCTGAGAGGGGCAGTAGACTTCCAGCTAATACAGTGGAGTGGTATGATGGACATCCCTCCTTCCTGACTGTTATTAAAACTTCTTTCAAGAAGTATTTTAGATTTACTTGATCTAGTAAGAGCTACAAGTGATTGGGGCCTCAGCGGTGCCAACCTAGTTGGGATTTTGGCACTCTAATGATGCCTTTTGACGTGTCACGTGCCTATGGGTTATTTACCACCCATTTGAATTATCTTTACTTTTATGTTTTAGCTTAATGCTCTGTTGGAGAGGTCCAATATGGGTTATTAGCAGTTTTTTATTTTTAGGTCAGCTTCTTAATTGGATAGGTTAGGGGAGATATTGTAGGAGTGATTCTAGGGAAACCTAGGTTATAAGGGGAGAGGGTGGTGTAATCGCAGTAGTTGATTTGGTTAATGAAAGTTGAAGTTCTTTAGTTTGAAACCCTAGTTTGATAAGATTGTAACGAAGAAACCTATGCTCACCAACGATGTAGCGAGGATATCAAAATAGTTTGATAAGATTGTCGAGGATTTTGAAAAGGTAGCCTTTTTTCTCCCCCCCCCAATCACCTCCATTGGGTGCAGTCAAAGATCCTTCTCTCGAGGGAAGCGTCGCCGCGAGAAGTGATGGCCTAAACAACCCGTTTGCAAGTCTCCTTATCAAGGCCGAAGCTTGTTATGTTGAGGAAATCAGGGTACAACCCAAGGCCAATGGACTGGCCTAGAAACTACTGACCAACCATGATGTTTTTGCATAGAGACGACCCCAGAAAACATTCCCCAAATGCTACCGATGCTGAAATCAGTTCTGGCAGTAATTAATACCAGAATTAGCGCCGGTTTACAAATTAAACAAAAATTAGTTACAAGTTTTGATCACAGAGAAGAAGAGAACAACAAGTTAGGGTTTCACCCCTTAATTCCAATCGATTCACAAAGATATGGTGTAGGAAAAAGAGAGAGTCTTCATTGGATCTCTCGCTGGAGACCAATAGATACCATCGGTCGGAGCTTTGGTTGAGATTGCGATTGCAAGCGAAACTTCAGTCGGCATTTCAGTTCTTGCGATGGGAAGAAAGAAACCAGTTCGTGAAAGGGATAGAGGAGGGACAGATCCCATGTAACCGAGTTTACCGATTACAAATAAACCCAAGTCATGTGTTTCGCATGCGCAACCCCGACCTACGTCAAACCTAATTTGGTCCAGATCCAGGCCCAAACCCACCTTTAAACCCCCTGACCCGAGCAACCAACATTTGAATTTGAACTTGGGTGTGAGAACAGTTGAAGAGCATGTAGTCCAACATGCACATCAACTAAAACCCCTTCAGCAGTTCAAACTTGAGGCAAGTCGAGCCAGTGCTAGCATAGTCCAACAGTAGCTACCAATTAATGTACCACACAACAATGGATTCAAGATACACATGCACAACACGAGATGCAGATCAGCCTCATCCAACAGTTCCACTTAGGCATATTATAGTCTGTGCTATCCAAATATTTGATCCGAATAAGAGAGATGATGGCCCGTTACGAGGAATTATGTCTGTATGTTGTCCCATTTTAGGAAGGTTTTGTAGCAGGTTTTGAGGAGTAGACCACAGTAATTTTTCAACTTTTAATTTTAGACATCAATGGAGGTAGGGATGTTGGTTACGACATCGTAACCCCGGTCTCGGGTACAATGATAGGGTACGAAATTTTTTGCAGAAGACTTTATGATTTTCAAAAGAGTTCCACTGTACTGATTTTGGGTTTAAAATCTTTCGAAGACAAAGGGTTTGACATGGCACGTGCCTATAGGAATTTTACAACTCATTTGAATTATCTTTACTTTTATGTTTTAGCTTAATGCTCTGTTGGAGAGGTCCAATATGGGTTATTAACTATTTCTAATTTTTAGGCTAGTTTTTTAATTGGATAGGTTAAAGGAGATATTGTAGGAGTTATTCAAGGGAAGCCTAGATTATAAGGGGAGAGAGTGGTATAATCTCAGTAGTTGATTTAGTTAATGAAAGTCGAAGTTCTTTAGTTTGAAAACCTAGTTTCTCTAATATTTAACCAAAACGTGATATTCATACGAATCTCGCTTCCGCATTCGTAGTAATCACGTCACCTTTACTCTTACTCCTTTTATCTATGTGCTTTTAGCTCTATATCTCTTCCAATTTTGTATATTTTGGAAAATTTATTAAAATCTTGCTTACCTTGCAAAAAAAAGTGTGGATGGCTTGGATCTATTTACACACCATATGGGCAAGATAATTATGAATTTAGTATATCTAGATAAATACTTTAATTTATAGGAAAGGTGATAAGGAGAAAAAAACATAATTAGTTATAAATCAAGAGATAAAAGACTCGTACATTTTGAATTTGCTCAGGTTTTCCAGCAAAAATAGGATAATCTTGTTAAATAAATAAAAAAATTAATCAATTTTTGTCGGCTAGATCTGGAAAGAATATAAGAAGCTAAGGTATGTGTTACTTGCGAATCAAAAGAATAAGAAGAATAAGTTGAAGAAGAAATGATTTTTTTTTCTATTGTAACAAAACAAAAATTGACATTCATAAAGTTAAGATTGAGATCAATAAGCAAAAAGATCAGTTTAAAGATATTGAGATATTGAGATATTGGGGATTCGAGGGGGGGGGGGGGGGAGAGATACTTTAACAGAGGAGTATTTTCTTGACCAAATAGAGAAAACTTGTGTGAAACCTGCAATTTGATATAAAAGTTGATGAATTTAGAGGAATCCGTAAAAAATGAGAGCCCTCTGCAAAAATCTTACAAATGTTGAATAGTCACGTCACTATAACATTATTTTGCGCCACATGGCTATAATATCCTATTGAGCCACGTGATAATAATATTTTTAGCAAAAATAGGATAAAGTTTGTGTAAGTTCAATTTAAATAGAGAATAATTAATCAATTTTTATCGGCTAGATCTAGAAAGAATATAAGAAATTAAGGTATGTTTTACTCACAAATCAAAAGAATAATTGGAAAAAGAAGAAAATTGATTTTTTTTCTACTGCAAAAAAACTAATATGGGCATTTATAGAGTTAAGATTGAGATCAAAAGACAAAGAGATCAGTTTAATGATATTGAGAGATCAAGAGAGATTGGGGATTGGGGGGGGGGGGGAGGGGGGGAGGTGGGGTACCTTCAAAGATTAGGATTTTATTGACCAAATAGAGAAAAAATTGTGAGAAATCTATAATTTTATATAAAAGTTAATGAATTTAGATGCTTGAGAGCTCTTCTCAAAGAATCCGCAAATGGGAGCTCTCCTTAAAGGACCTGCAAAAAATGAGAGCCCTCTAAAAAATCTGACAAATGTTAGAGCGTTGTGTGATTGCAATATTGTTTTTAGCCACATGGAAATAATATCCTATTGAGTCACGTGACAATAATAGCTATTAGATTCATGTTAATTGTCATTTATAAGTTTTTTAAATTTTTTAAAAAAAGTTCTTATTTCAATTTTTCCCTTTCTCTCTCCATCCCCTATCATTTCCCTTTCTATAGAACCAAAATTTCATTGAAGGTTTTGACATAGGTACATGAAGCAACCTATTTCAATTAATCTTCTTTGAAACTTTTGAAATCAATTATAGAATCAACTACTTTATCAAGATCCCACCCATTTTTAAGGACGATAATCCACAATCGAATTAGAGATTAACCCGTAACGAAGAATAAACAAATACAAACGATTTGGCGGGATAATTTTCCAATAAGAGCTTTAATAGTTCAATTGATTAATTCCAATTGAATTCCACTTTCAAACCCTAAGTTCTAGATTACAAGCTTAGATTCTTTCATATTGCCTAGTTTTGCCCTTTTTATGAAGGTTACAAGTTTTCTAGTTACCATATAGGATAAATATTCCCTTAAACGCACTTAAATTAGAAGTAGTCGTAATAGTCATTCGAACGAACCCATCGGTCATTCGAATGACTAGCCTAAGTAAGCCTAAAAATTGAGACATCGAATTGGTCTTCTAGGAACCCAGAGTCGTTTGAACGGCTCCAAATGTCATTCGAACGACATGCCAAATTAAGCCTAAAAAATGAGACAGCTAGAATCCCTTCTTTTGGTCTTCGACTCGTTTGAATGGCTCTAAAGCTCGTTCGAGCGACCTAAACAAACAAGCCTAGAATCAGTAACAGTACCTTGGCTTCACTTTTCCTTCTATCTCATTTGAACGGCTCCAAGGCTCGTTCGAACGACATGACATCTTTTAAGAGGTTTAATGTCTAGATCCTCCTGGATCAGACGATGATCAAAATTTACTTGTACAAACATTATTTAGGAGTTTTTTTTTTCGAGAAATGACAATGATATATTTTGTGAAAAATGGTTTCACATATTTCTTTAATGATGTCTTCTTTTCATGGATAAGAAAGATGAAGAGAGAATGCAGAGAAATGTTTGGGCAAAAAGGAAATGTATATATATATTATTTAAGTGGATGTGGGACAATTGTCATAGTTATGTGGTCCAATAGACATTATTGGTCGCGGCGACATCTCTCAAGTTTGGGGGTACTTAGTTTGGTCCGACTGAAGATGATAAACTTAGTGTTTCTAGGAGGTAACCCATATTTTTATGTTTTAGTCCCCAACCAAGGTAATATTATTACTCTCTTCCCTTTTGTGCTTCCCTTTTTTTTTACAATATTAGGGACAATGTGGTATTTAAGTTTGGGGGTGAGAGACACTTTTGTCATCTGTTAAACACTATTAAGATTGAGAGTTTTTCTTATTTTTTCTAAATTAACATTTTTGACTAATTTTAAAATAAATAAAAATGAGCTTGTGGGACACTAAAAGGAATATAAATATTATAATTTACTCAGTTAGAATTTTCTGGGTAAATACACTACAAACCCTCATGAGACTACAACTCATCCACTAAGGACACTTGAAGGTTTAAAGGCTTGCTACATAAGCTAAATGCAACCGAGTAGCCCACGAAAGTGGTTATCTTTATTTCTATTTTGCTCGAGGACTAGCAAAAATTTAAGTTTGGGGGTATTTGATAGGTATTGAGAAATGATTAAATTGCCCCTGAAATAATATTGAGTTAGCCCTTATTGTTGATTAATTAGATTTGTTTTCCATTATTATAGGGAATACAATGATATTCGGTTGTATTGCAAAATTGAGCGTAGTACATATGAATTTCAATTTTTGATGACATCATGAAGAATAGTAAGAAATAGTTCTTTGAAAGTAACCTTCTACTTGTTTCGTTGAAAATGATTTAAGATGGGACATGCACCATAAATATGCATAGTCCAGAAGAGTTGTCGTAAATGACACTTTATGGTTTTTGCTGAATTTGATTTGAGGCGAATCATTGATGACAACATACATAGTTGAGAATAGTTCTACAAACACGTAAATTATGTGCTTGGTTGCAAATGTTGATTTTAGGAGTTTAATTTGTAAACTTATAAAACCTTTTATACACAACCAACAAATAGTACTGATTTTATGAGTTGCCTATAAAAGGAGAGCTCTTATTCGATGAAAAATGTAATCTTTTGGCTCCGATCAAGTAATAAAGGTTTTGAGTTCTTTGCTTATTCTTAGCTTTTATTTACTTAATATTCTAATAATTAGATTATGTTTTTCATAACCATGAGCAGTTAATCACCCTTAGCTAAGGCTAAGAGGGAGCCCCATGATTAGAATAACTATATATGTTTAGTTTATAGAGTTATAACTAATTACTAATTTTCTTCTTCCCTTGGTTAATGAGTTAGACTGCCAATTAAGTTAGTTCTTGACCATAGACTAACCTGATTAGCGGCATAAATTTACATATGGCCTATTATCTAAACTATAGAATTAAACTGCTAGATGCATACGAAGAAGAAGAGCCTAGAGTTAGCTAAATCGAATAGACCAAGGAAGATTTAGCAATACCTAAGTAAGATTTTTCAAATGTTATTACTGAATATCTTTGGTACCAATTTTCATACCTTGTAAGAGGATGCTAGTTGAGTGAAAAATGAATAGTAAAATTACTCTATAGGCTACATATATGTTATTATAGTTGTGGGGTGATCTCTATGCATTAGTCTTAGTCTTCTTAATTCTATGCATTAGTCTTAGTCTTCTTAATTAATCTTCAAAATCTTCAGTACCTGTTTTTTTTTACTTCAAACAATCTCAAACCAACCCAACTCCCCTTAATTAATCTTTCGGTGTGGATTTAATTACTATGATACTTAATTACATTTGTAACCTCCTCTAGGATTCGACTTCATTATACGTACCACTAGCCTTGCAATAGGATTCGTGCGCTTGCAAATTTTAAGACACTATTCCAATCAATCAGTGGCTTAGTTCCACATACCCTAAGATCATGTGGGCATATGGTCCGTAAGTTCAAATACCACTAAACTTGTCATCAAGGCCTTTTAAAGGAAACAAAACCTCACACATCAGCTGAAGATAGTCAAGTGAGGACAATATATGTGCACGTAAAGTGGGGTCATGACAAACATGTCATTTTTAACTAAACTATTAAACTCTACTTTAATAGCCCTCTTTTAAAAAGTAAATGTGCACCTTAGAGCATCTTCAGCAGATGGTCAAGTATCTTCATCAAAGTTGCTTCCATGTCAACAAAATGGAGGCACCCTCCGTGGAGTCTAAACTGCCACTGAAGCCCTAAATTTAGCCTATAGTTTATGCATCTAGGCCACTGAAATATCACAATAGAGTTATTGGCGCTCCACCTTAAGAGGCACCTAACACCAAAAACGAGCACTTTGACACTAGGAATGCCTCTTTTTAAATTGACTTGAACCCCAGTTGGGACCTCAAAACCATATTTAGGTGGGTCAAGTCTCATTTGAAGTGGTTTTCTGAAAGACTTAACCCTCTCTTGAAGATAATATATATAGCTCTATTTACACGCATCTTTCAAACATTAAGTTTTGAAGGTTGATACTATTATTATAAGAGATTGTTTTTGTGAGTTAAACAAATCTTATATGTTGTTATTATTATTTGATGCCTACATAATTCTTATTCCTACAAAATGATATATGCATTTTTATTTATTTCTTGCATCTTTAAAAAAGGGCATGTAACAAGCTTCTCACTCTTAAACTAATGGTGGCTCATAATTTATTTAAGATAAAAGGAATAATAGTAATGTGGTAAAGTAGTAAACAAAGGACAAAGGTTAAATGTGAGTTGTGTTCTCTCAACTTGGATTCACTCGATTATTACAATGAAGCACACATCCATTGTTCATTTCGAGTCTAGCATTCTTTTGATTTGTTTTCATTTCTTCCTCAAAAATTTGTTTAGTATACTGTTAGTGAATGTTGTTATCACAAAATTTGTGCATACTTTCCTTATTTCATAGTTTTATCATACTAAAGGTCTTTTCTGTTTGAGTGCCGAGAAAAAGCACTGCTATTTGGCACTGGACCTTCTTCAAAAACTAAGAGTATTTTTATGTTGAACTGCCATTAATGTTGTTGAATCAAACCATGTATGTGATTAAAGCTCAGCCCCTATAGTCGGCCCATCTGAATTGTGACAAAATCTTTTATAGGCGCAGTAGAGCGTATGTGCTGATATGGAACGTCTAGCTTGATTTTAGGAGTTATTAAAGACCGTAGGGAGTGCCTTACAATAGTCTTAGTTAAGAGCTAAAGATGACACAAAAATGTCCATCCCTTCTTCTTTTTCTTCTTCTTCTTCTTCTTCTTCTTCTTCTTTTACCTCTCTATTTTCTTCTTTCTTCTCCCAATATCCTTCATTTCCAATCTCTTCTTCATACTCTATATCTCTCTTTCCCCTTTCCCCCAATTTCTACCCATCTCCTTATTGGTTTTACTTCTTCATTTATGTCAACCCATCTCTCTCTTCCTTATCTAATTGTCATATCTCGATCCTTGGAAAGCCAGCATCCCATGGTTTACTAGTTATCTCTCTTGCAAATGTAGGAAGGAACTCCACTATCAAAAATTATAATAATTAAAATAAACGACAGTTCCCCTCTAGACATGAGATTTTGCTTAATATCTTGTTATCTTCTTCTCGGCCATTTGCAACATTCTTCTATATTTTTAGGGTTTTGTCTCTTTTCCAAACTATGTTTCTCTCGCTCTATATCTGCCTCCTTTATTTCTCACTCATTTTTATCCCTTCTTCGTCGTCACTACAAGCTTCATCTCCTTCTCTCTTTCAATATGTTTTTTTAGGTAAACACTAAACCTTATTCTGCATTGGCTTAAAATTTAAGGTTGTTTTAATTCACTATTACTGCATTTTTCACATTAAGCCATAATTCTTGATATGTTTCTACATTTTTACGCATGATTTATGTCGCTTCAAATATCAACTATTGTTTATGAAGCCCTAAATTTCTTTAGCTAGGTATTGTAGGGATTTATTTTGATATAATATTGGGTTTGAAAGGTTTTATTTGTCTCATTTCGTGTTTGTGGAGTTTCTGGTTGTCTCAGTTGAAGACACAGATCACTGGACAGAAGGTAAGTATTACTCTCTGATAAAAGGGAGAAACCTTTCTCTATTTTGATGTTCGGACGAGTTTTCTTGTTGTTTGAATGAAGTGTCAGGTCCCCTGGAAATTTGGCCCATAGGCAATTTTCGTTCGAACGAGTTTTCTTGTCGTTTGAACGAAGTATCATGTCTCCCGGAAATTTGGCCCATAGGCAATTGTCGTTCGAACGAGACTTCTTTTCGTTCGAACGAGATGTAAACTTTCTATGATTTTTGACCAAATTAGTCATGATTCGTTCGAACGAATTTTGTTATTGTTCGAACGAATATCGAGAGAAATAGAACTACTATTTAAAGAAACCCTAGTTTCTTTTTCACTCTTTTTTTTTTGGGCAAAACGTTTTTCTTTCTATAGGCTCCAAAAGACGTTATCAGAGAGGAAGAAAAACTGAAGATCAATCAATCATCTTTTGATCTTAAGATTGATGTTGAGTTAGGGTTTCAAAAACTTCCCAATTATTTGTTCAAGAACGATTCTAGAAGAAGTTTCTTGGTGAGACATCAAGAAGAGTTGTTGTGAGAACAAGAAGAAGGTGGAGCGCGAAGCTTTAGTCAGAAGAGTGATAATCTTGAGACTAGGTTATTAAATCTGTAAGTGTAATTCAGTATAACTCTTTTTGATTAGTGAAACTTTTGGTTGTCGTGATCCTCGACAACGACCTGTGGTTTTTCTCCCGAGTAAAGAGTTTCTACAGGGTGAACATTTGCTTGCGTTCTTTAATTCCTTGTCTTTGCTTTTGATTGTTTCTATTTAACCTTAGACTATTGATTGATAGGAAGAGTTGTTGTGAGAACAAGAAGGTGGAGCGCGAAGCTTTAGTCAGAAGAGTTATAATCTTGAGACTAGGTTATTAAATCTGCAAGTAAAATTCAGTATAACTCTTTTTGATTAGTGAAACTTTTGGTTGTCATGATCCTTGACAACGACCTGTGGTTTTTCTCCTGAGTAAGGAGTTTCCACAGGGTGAACATTTGCTTGCGTCCTTTAATTCTTTGTCTTTGCTTTTGATTGTTTCTGTTTAACCTTAGACTATCAATTGATAGGAATTGTTCTGACCTATTTTCTCGAAATACATTAATTACGAGCACATAGAATTTTAGGGTTGATTTGTTTCCCTAATTATTTTAATAAAACCCTAACTAGACTATTACACAATGAATAAACATAGGGGCTTCTTATCGAGTCTTCCACAAGATATGACTGAAAACATACTTCAAGATTTCATGCGGAGTATTTAATGTTTCAAGCGTGTGTGCAAGCTGCAGCGTGTTTTAATCACTAGACTTAGTTTCACTAAAATGGGGTTGGCCCGAAGCGGTTAGCAGTAGTCAAGGATTGGTTCGTGCATGAGCTAGCTTATAACTGCTGGACTTGGTTGACCATGGTCTAAGTATTGAGTTACTAACAACTGGAGTAGGTTTTTGGATCTAGCTCGTCGGTTTGGCTTGGCTCGAGCTTCACAAGTCGGCTCGGCTTGAGCCCAGGGTTTTTAAAGGTTGTGAGCTTAGCCAAATTGGTGTAATTTACTCTTTCGTTCTTTGGAGGCCACTAACGCATAGGCCAGGATCTTGGTCGATCCCGATCCGAGCCATGATCCTAAAGGATAACTAATTTTGTAATCCTGACCAAATCTTTAAAGGATTTAGGTGATCCTTATCCGACCCTATCCAATCCGTTATGCTTAAACCTTTATCAAATTTTAAATCATTGCCTTATTAAGTTCTAGCAATTAACAATGGAGTATGTTTATAAATCATGGGCACCATATATATATATATACTACTGGTACTACCCGTGACAACTCACGGCAAGAATGTCGACGCGTCTTCAGCGCTACACAATTAATAATTTGACATGCCATAAAATTAGTAGTTAATCATTTGTTTCTAAAGGTACTTCATGTAAGCCTATTGTTTCATGATAGCAGCCTACATCTTCGTTTCTCTTGGATTGCATCCACATTTCTTAGAAAGAGTCATGCTTTTGTATATCAAACCAACATGATACTAACAGCAAAAAAAAATTCTCTCAATGAAATCCTTAGAAAAACTCATGCTTTAGTATGCAATACTAATGCAAAAAAGGATTTTTTTCTGAATAAAATATTTGTTATGATGATTACCTCAAACAACAATAACTTCTAACACTTACCGTACATAACCAACACACCAATTGGCAACTGATATGCATTACAAATCAATTTTTTGGTTTTCTTCAAAACTTTTGAATAGTGAAATTCAGAAACCTTTTCATTCCTTTCGTGTATCCTCCTTTGAACTCTTCCAGTAACAACATGGGTTCTTCTCTCTTCAAATATAACCCACCTTTTTTAGTGAGGTTTTGACGCTAATTTCTCGATCAAATACTACTTTGTGTCACTTTTAATTGTGGAAGAACCATTGATGTTGTTTAAAAAGGGGATTAAAAGAAATCATTTTCCTTACTTGTTCATAGCCACCCGTAAGTAATGACTCATATTCTTCTGACTTTGTAAATCTAGTAAAATTTTTCAGGGTTTCGTTGTTTACACATTTCAAATCAGTGGCATACATAATGTTAGCCTTCAGTTACTATCTCGAATAGAAATTCGAAACACATGCCAAAGTCATCTTCAAGACATGCAAATCTCACTCAGGTCTGAATCTTTTAATTATCGTTTGCTTTGAAAAGACACCAGCAAAGCCCAAAAAGCCAAAAGTAATGATACTTAATACAGAAAAGAAATCATAGCCATGCCTTCACATAGAAGACCTGTATGCATTTACTACATCTTGTGCTCAATTTTGCTAGATCAGATTGAACAAACTTATAACCATGTACTTGATTCAAATTCCAAAGTGAACTTATATGTGTCTTAATTGGCCAAACCCCACCTTTTGCCTCAATATACAATAAAAAGATTTAACAAAACAGCAAAGGAAGATACAAAATAGATGATATAAATCCATAAAAGGAAAAATGAGTTAGTCCGCCTTTATTTATGAAAAAATAAAAATTAGCGAAAATAAATATATTACAATCATATGTAATATATGATTGTAATATAAATTCAGTTCTTAGAGAAGAACTCTACTAATGATTGAGGAGAATTTGTAAGCCTTAGACATGCTTTAAGAAACTTAACAAGAAGTACTCGTTGGTGGATTGTCTACATAATCCATCACGGAGAATTATTGATAGTTTGTTTGAGAAGAAGGAATCAGGAAAAATATTATTGTAAATAAAAAGAAGAGAGCCAAAGATTCACACATCGTTGTGATCATTATAGATTTCTGAAATCAACAAGTAGCCGTATTAAAACCAAACAAACAATATTACTAACTCAATAATTAAACAACTGTATATTTATTACCAATCAAGTCTGGTGGGCTATCCATATGCATTGCATTGCATTTTATTCCATGGGAAAAATACGCACATAAAAAGATAAACAAAACAAACCGTAAAGGCCTAAACCCTACTTAAAAGTACAGTCTTACATATATTGAGGAACGGTGATGATTTGAGAGAGACAACAATACCTTGTTGCAGATATTGGATCATTTGATTGAAACCAAAGAGAATTTTATTGAAATTGTTACTGTTCTGTATACAATACACGAAATTATCATCCATCAGAAAAACAAACAAAGCAGTTATGATTAATTTTTGATATCAAACCTTAATCTCTCGGAGAGATAAGATCAATTGAGAGAATCTGATATGTATTAGATTAAACACCCATGCAATAAAGAGAGATAGGGTGGTTGTTCTCAATAGACGTCAGTCTTAAACTTCATCTGGACCCTTCAATTGATTTTTATTTCTTATATTTTTATGTTTGTCTTGATACAAGTACTCTAGAATGTAATATAGACTAGTAATACCCGTGGCTCG
The DNA here is from genome assembly GCA_014058105.1 of Kingdonia uniflora. Taxonomy (NCBI): domain Eukaryota; kingdom Viridiplantae; phylum Streptophyta; class Magnoliopsida; order Ranunculales; family Circaeasteraceae; genus Kingdonia; species Kingdonia uniflora. The sequence continues at coordinate 1,110,195 of JACGCM010000003.1, forward strand.
CCACGGCACAAACAAAAGCAATTTTTTTTATAAAGTAGAACTCTTCAATATTAAAGATTCTGAGTCATAATCAAAAAAAAAAACTCAAGCACCATTGTGTAATGTAATATAAATTAGTCTTTAGTTCTTTCATTAATGTATTTTCATACCTCTAGGTGAAGTAAAAATGTAGTGCATGGAGAAATCCAAGGAAGAAGTAAACTACTCAGGGAGCAGACGATTAATAATTATTATAACAATGGTTCTGATAATTTTTAGAACAATGGTTCTGATATTCATTGTAAAGTGATCAATGATTTATGCAATTATCTACTTGCAGAAGACATGAAGTTAACATTATTTCTAAGAGGTCTTTGATCAGATAAAAACCACAATTTGAAATAAGAATAGCATTTCTAGAACAGTGGTCTGAAAGTACTAACCTTTATCAATCCAAACCACCAACATAACCAGCAGGTAAGTAAATTTCTCCTCCAACTTCACCATGTTGTTCCCCATTCACAGTTTTCTTGGCAGACAAAAAATCTTTACTCATTGCATCAATTCACTGTTGAACAGCTTCCTCGACACTGCCATAACTGTGTTCCTCAACATACTTTCGTGCATCTTCAGTAATCTTCACAAAACACATAGAACAGAAATGCGCTACTTTCGCACCAGTAATTGGAAGAAAGTCTTAAGAATAAATCTTGCGTAGATTTAAATTAAACATAGTAAAAATACTGTAAAAGGAAATTATATATAAAGGGAAATAATAATGACTTATCAATCAGTCTTGGTCTAAATACTTAAATGAAAAGAAGTATTTTGTTTTAATGCATTGGGAATTATAAAACATAAAAAATAAATCTAAGTCTATTCTATTATTCGATTATTCATCAAATCTTGAAGACCACTTTGATCCATTCTGGTTGAAAATTGAGTAAACAATAAGTCCTAATGTCCAGTCTGAAGTAGCTGCCAGGCTTAACATTTCTTGTGGTAAAGCTCGACCCATTTCTGTTTAAATTTAAAAAAAAATCATTGAGAAATTATGAGGTGAAATGTAAAATTTTTATGTAATAAATTATGCAAAAGTTTTTTACCGCTTCCATATTCAATATTTCTCTTAACTGTGCTAATTTGTGTTCTATTCGAAACAAATCTTGTAAATCTGGAAAATCCTATAGCAAGTAGTAGATATATAAATTAGCAGCATAAAAAATATTGGAAAAATAAGATTTACGAAAGCAAGTAAGGGTTAGATACTTCAATTACAATAAGACTTTAGGGTAAACAATGTTAGTTGTACAACGCAAAGCATTTGAAGCCAATAATGTGGTGATTCTGTTTGCTGAAGTACATCTCGACAATGCCACATATAGTTATCCATGAGAGAAAACTTTTCTCCGCAGATCTATCCCTACATATTTGACCGATTGTCTTTATGATTTATTAATTGTCATTTTATATGCTACCCGTATAGGGAACTGTCGACGAGTCATTTCAAAAGGCATTTCTCTCATTGACGGTGCCAAAGAAATCCTTGGAATAAAGACCAAATTTCCAGAATGATCACCGGTCAAGATCTTTACCTCAATTATGTGTGTCGCACATCGAACTACCATTAGCTGAGTTCCATTGCATAGTCCATCTTTTGGAGCAAGATTTCTGAGTAACATTATCGGATATCCAACTTTCATTTTTAGCTTGAACGATGGCAAACCCGAAGGGTTGAGACTATTCAGGTACTCACTTGGGTAACGATTCTTATACATACGATCTGCAGACTCATCTTCCTCAATTTTATCTGCTTCCAAATAAACTATTAATTCTCCCAGAAAAAGGCTTAAAGCTTCGTCATTAATCGAGCAAACATCGTCATTTCTTACAGATAAGATTGTTCTATCTGTTAGGAAACCTTGCTCTCTTTCGCAAGAAATATTCAAGTTCGAGTAGATAGAGAGTATTAGGTCTTGAACACTTGCACAATTTTAAATTGTTTAAGGCAATTGAATTGTTTTTTCGGGGTTGCTTCCGATCTAATAGTTGTTGAAATAACAAAGTAGAATTAAGATGTTAACATTCTGATTGAATACGTTAGAAATAACTGTGAAAATAATTTAGCAAAATAGTTACTTCAATCAAATAATCTGCGAACCGTGCATTACCAGGGTTTGCATGATCCAAACGCATATGCATGTCTCCATAGGGATGATCGTCTTAACGATGCTGCAACAATTTGTTCACGTGCACCTTTGGGTACAACTGGCAGTATTTGACAAAAATCTCCTCCAAGGACAACTGTAATTCCACCAAATGGTCTACTGTCGTCATGAATGTCTCGTAATGTCCGTTCAACTGCCTCAACACAGTGTTTATGTTGCATCGGTACCTCATCCCATATAATAAGTTTAATTTCACTAAACAACTCTGCATAAATAGATTGCTTAGTAAATCCACACTTTGAGTTATCCAACACATTTAATGGGATTTTGAATCTTGAATGTGCAGTTCTTCCTCCATCAAGAAGTAATGATGCAATCCCCGAGCTGGCAACCATAATAACGATATCCCACTCCCTTCGACAACTAGCAATAATAGTATTGTAAACAAATGTTTTACCAGTACCAGCTGCTCCATTCAAGAAGAAAAGTTGCCTCCTATTATTAGCCACATAATCTATAACGACATTATAAGTTTGCGCTTGAGCACTATTCAACTGACTCACATTAGCCACAACATGTATAAATTGTGTGCCATATTAGAATTTTAATTGTTCCATTATAAGTCTATTCCCACTTACGGAATGCCAATTTTCTACTGGTAATGGCATTGGAGGAAAATCATGTAGAGTTTTACCCGATTCGAATAATAATTCATCCAATAGATATAAACCATATTCTTTGACATGATCCTCGGTTGGATTTTGAATGTTTAACTGGGCACGAAGTTTGTAAGCGAGGTCATCACAAATGTTTACCCAGAACTTGTTCGATAACTCTTTTTGGTGTATTGGATTACATTATGATAGAATAATACTGAACAATCTTCTCAGCTGATATCCAGTTTTCATCACGGCTGCTTCTTCTAAACAAACTACCCATTCTTTATCATCTTCCAGAAGTCCCATGGCAGGACATGCTGCCTTAAATATGTCATACAAAATGTAGTATCCCAGATTTTTATTTTATCTTTTATTTTTTTTAATTTTATTTGGTTATTAATTATTATTGTCATTCATACATCATACCTCACACATCCATGTTCATATCATACATTTTGCATTGCATTTCTTTTTCTCTTATCAGGTCTTGGAGCTATTCTTTTCTTCTTTTCTGGGTTTCGGTGGCTTCGGTGGTTGTTTGGTATAAGGTAGGTGGGAGGTGTTGGGTGCCCATGGTTGGGTTGGCGGTGTGTTGTTGTTATGGTCGCCGTTGTTGTTGTTGTTGCTGTGTTGTTGTGGTGCTTTCAGTGTGGGTTATTTTTGTGTGTTTGGGTGTTAGTGTGGATTTGGGATAATTGGGATTTTCCAGTAGTCATTCGAACGAAATTCCTAGTCGTTCGAACGAGTCGACTCATCTCCTGGAACTTGGCCCAAGATCTCCTAGTCGTTCAAACGACTTCTGTGTTCATTCGAATGACTTCTGTATCCATTCGCATGACCCTATTCTCGTTCGAACGACCTATCAGACGAGTTGACATGTCCCTGGAATTTTTTTCTTTGGGAGTCGTTCGTTTGAACGACTTCTTGTTTCATTCGAACGAGTTGGCATCTTTTGTTCGAGCGACTTGATTTTCTCATTCGAACGACTTTGGTACCTCTCTGGAACTTTTGTCTTCCTATCCTCTTCATTCGAACGACTTCCTTTTCGTTCGAATGAGTCTGGCAGTTGTTTTCTCCCTTTTGGTTTTTATTTTCATTTCATTCCTTCCTCTCTTATTTTTTTTTTCTTTCTTTCCTCTAACCCTCTTCCTCACTTAATCCTTACTCTCCTTGGTGATTGGTGTTGTTCTTGGGTTGATTCCTCGCCAAATTTCCTTCGGTGAGAATTCCCTTTTCCACCCCGTGTTTGTGATTTCGAATTCTAAGGCTTTGATTTTGGATTTGAAGTTAGGTTTTGTGTTGGGTTTTTGGGTGGTGATTGTAGAGTTGTATTATTTCAGGTGTTGGGCAGTGGTGTTGGCTTGATTATTGCCTCGTGTTGTCCTGTCATTTGTTGGATTGCGGTTTGTTGGATTTCTGAGTTTATCTTATGGAATTTGAGCCCATTTATCAGGTGAGTGTCCTTTTGCTGCTAAATTACTATACTAGTTAACCTGTGTTAGTTAGAGTTATACATATTGACATTGAGGTGCTTGTCATTGGTTTTAAACTATATTGTTCTGTCTGCTACATTTATCGATTTCAGTATTGCTGTTTCCTATTGTTAGGCATATAGGATGTGTTTCATCTAGCCTTTTAGGAGGGTTTGCATTAGTGCGGTATTATCAGGGTTGCCTTTGAATATTGTGTTAAGTCTGTAGAGACTGATGTGGTTTGGATGTTGTGACGGGTTAGTCACTGTTGGCATCTGTGGTAGGGCTGTTTGTTATCCTCTGTAGAAGGTGGTTATCCTACGTGTGTGCTAGCCTGGTTGTGGCTGTTGGGCTGGGATTGTGTGCCTTCCCTCTGGTAGGGGTTATCCTATGTGTGTTGGCCGGGTTTGGCGGTCGTTGTACTTTGATCCTTGGGATCCGTTTTCTTCAGTGAGTCTTGTATTCTTTTAACTTAATGGGGTTAGATACATAGCAAAGCTCTACATCGGCTGACCCTCGATAGGACCTAGGATTCCTACATCGGGTTAAAATAGTAGGTGAATTTTGGGCTGGACACTATCATACCTATTACCCTTCGGGAGTGTAGGATGGTGTGAGACACTTTCCTTTGGTCCCTGTCTTATTCTCTGTGAGGTTAAAATTCCTTGGAATAAGTGAAATAAAGTTCGGACGTTGGCTCCGTGGGTTGCAAAGCCTGGAACACTCTGATCAAGTGATAAATCCTTCAGCGTGGCCGAGCTGGTAACCCAATCGTGCCCATTGTATCCAACTGAGATCTCGTTAAAGGTATTATGCATTTGCGGTTGATCAGCCCACTATATTGGTTTATAGGGTCTAGTTCTTGGTTTCATAACATTCATATTAGGACAATTTAGTATCATATCATCACCATATCATATCATTTGATCACAGTACTCCAGTATTCCTTTTTCACAATGTTATGTACTTATTTTTTCATTCCTCTATTTCCGCACTTATAGATTACTGTACCTTAGTATAGCTTTTATCTCATTCATCTCTCCTCTTCTTTGCACCCGTTATATTAGTATGTTGTTTAGTCTTGCTGGGCATTAGTGAGCCACGGTTTTGCACACTCTCGCTTTGTTCCCCCTTTGAGAGGCTGAGAGTACAGTTTTGCTGAGGCTTCAATGGTTAGTACCAGGTACTTACATTTACTGCCCCTATTCCATTTTTAGTACCCTCTTGTGTGATCCCAGCTCTTGGCGTTGTTTTGTATGCGAGATATTGTATTTACGTTTTCAGTTGATATGTATATATGTTTTTTTCTTCCGCTTTATTCTTTTACTTTGATGATAATGCTATAGTCAATGACTGAGCCTGAACTGGTCTATAGCTTGGTTGGTTGTGGGGGTGAATCGGTTGGATTCCCTGACCTGCACATCCCGAATGACAGTAATTGGTCTAGGTACCAATTATTAGAATTTGGGGCATGACACAAAATGCCATTGTGCATACGCAAGTATTGAAAAGATGTTGGACCTTGCACTACAGTTAGAAGCAAATGCAACTAGTATCCCTCTCCAGAGTTTGGGCTTGCATAATATATTCGGCCAATAGAAAATTTGTGTTGCTGTACTCTCTTTGCTCAAACGTTTCTACCATCAGTACCATGCCAAACATAATACTTGGGAATTGTTGGTATGTAAACGCTTGTGCTTCCACATTTTCAGCACAGTATTCAAAAAGACAGTTAAAGATGTTTTTTCATTAGTTGCTCGAGCACGAATAGATGCCATGGTGTCGCTTATGTTGAAAACAACGTAATGCATTCCAGGTAAGTGTAAAGCAAGTCATACGATACTTGGTTTTTCATGGTGAAGATTAAAATTGAAAAGACGCCAAGCTCCTTCTGGTGGTCCAATATATCGAGAATCGAGATATTGTTGTATTTCATCCCAAGCGATGACCATAGTTGCTCGATCATGACCCTTGTAAATATACTTGTGAATGTATTTTACATATTAAAGACCCGCACAAATTTTGACATTGATGTGACAGTCAAATAATTTAGACAGGTAAGGGTTATATGGCACAACATCCCTGTTATCAACTATTTTCCCTTTAACGATGTAAGTTTTATCAGGTATTGGTCGTCGTCTGTAAACAGGATAACGATCTGGACCCATGGTTTTTTCTTCAACATATTGTCTAGGATATCGCTTTGTACAGCTGCCACTATCCATACACGGGGCGTTCATGTTTGCAGGCCCGCACGGTCCATGAATCATACATTTCATTACGGCTCTGAAGAGAGCGAGATGTTCTTTTTCATCAGGAATTTTGGCGCTTACGATTTTATCAACCTGTGATATTGTTCGTATTTTATCCTCACGACTTAGGATGTACAATGCATGCATATGCGGTAAACCATGCTTTTGAAATTCAATTGTCCACACATGTGCAACACATGTTCCAAAAACACAATTATTATCAACTTCATTTAACAAAGCTTTCTTCTTTAACTCAAATACGCAGGCTACTAAATCCGGTCGATCATAGACTGACTGATTAGGTAGGAGTGCATTATTAATCTCAGGCCATTTTGTATTAGCTATCATTATAAGAAAGATATCTAGATGATTATTGAAGTGTATGATCGCCAACGAATTTTGATAAATTTCATACGTACTCCTTGCACTTTCAGTATGTGAAGATGGTTAAACAACAGGTTGTCCAATTTGATTAGGATCCAAATTAGCTGTCATAATATCTGTCAAACCACCATATAATTCGGACCGAAAATTGTTTTGGTTTAACCTGACATATCTTAATCAATTTTGCTCAGTCGAGGCCCATGCATTTACTATAAATTGTTGTAATAATTTTGATCCTCGCAAGATTGGTGAATATTCTGTTGTACGTTGAAATAGACGATAACAATAGTATTCCCATTGAGAAAGTTTTTTAGTTGAATACCATACGTTAGCTGCAATGTTCCAATGCTTTAAGTATACTAACCAACCAAGTTGTTCAGTAGGAAAAAGAAGAACATAATGCATGGGAAGGTATGCAGGATGACATTCACTAATTTACATCAACCCCTGATTTACCTTACGATATACAATGATGTCTCTTACGCCACTAATTTCTGACCCATCTCTAGGTAGTATAACTACAATCTCATCGGTTGATGGTAAATTGTATCTACGATGTTCTGTCGAAACACTATAATGAAGGTACACTGGCACATTGAAATTTTCATTATCGCCTGCAGCGTCTTCTAATACCTCACAAAGATGACGATAAAATTCACTGAATGGGTTACATCAGACCAATGTGTCTTGGATAAATTTTAACACATCTCAATTTAGGTGTGGGTTCCTTTTATGACGGGTATTAAGAGATGTACCAGGGTTGTAGATGTATAATTTTGCATAAGAAGCTTCTTGTTCCTCATTTGGAGCCAATGCACCTATTCGATGGTGTAACTCACCGTGGATAGCAAAAGAAGTTGGACCTCGCCCATGAGCTACTCAATTATCCATATGAACCCCAAGACTTGTAAATGCATTAGCTGTATTATATTTTCGCATATTACTTTGAAATGACCTTGAATGCAGACCGTTACCATTATATAATTCCTAAAATTCATTAGGCAATACTTCAAGATTTGGGACCTTAATTTTACCTTGTAGGCAACATTGACCAAATAGTGGTTTGATGATTGAAGATTTTGATAGTTGCTCATCCTTCCAATGAAGTGCAGAACAATTTGTACATAGAACGTCCATTTGGCCAAGGAAATGACGTCCTAATTACTCTCCCTCGTCATTACCGTTAATTTTATCTTCATCCACTTCATTAATGTTATCATTATCTTCGTCATCAATGTTACGTTCATCATCACTTTCTATTGAATTATAATAAATGACTTCTACGTCATGGTGAACACTACATTTGAAAATTTGAGATTAATTAGTATTGTTGTTTATATTGAAATTGTTTATATTAAAATCTTGAAAATAAGTAATTTAGTATGCACTTACACATTTGCCTGAGCCGACGAAGACTCTCCAATTTCAAATGTACTTGAAGGAAAATTAGGCGTGATGCACATGATTGGATACGGTATGTTGGGCGAATGCATTGTGCAAGGTTATTCTTCTAAAATAGTGACGCTGTCAGGTAGTAAAGTGGATGACTCTTTTCGAATGGTATGAGGAGGTTGTGAAGATACCCTATTAAATTCTTGATGTAAGTTTGGGAAAATAGAATCTGATGAATGATTTGTAACTGTGGGATCTAACAACTGGTGATTTGTCACTGCTTCTCTTTGTTACCGTTCACGTTCCCTTCTGACACATTGTACAATAAACCAATTAGAAAGTTGTCTTTCAGTTAGGGGAAGACTTAGAGTTCCTTCAATAGGGGTAGTTTCAGAATGCAAACTTACTATATTAAATTCTTCAGCTAAGTTTTGAGATGTTGGAGCTAAGCTACGGTTTGAACTCCTTGGTAGAATAGCTGAGGAACTGTTGTAACTTCCCTTAGCTGCCTCTCGCATTCTCTTCTAGCACGTTGTGCAACCGATTATTTAGATAGTTGTTGTTGCGCTGGTTGTTGACAATTTGCAGGCTCACTTAATTGCCTATCGCATTCTCTTTTTCTTCTACCACGTTGAGCTAACGTTCTTCTTGAGAGGGCATTATCAGTTGAAGGAGTAAGGAGAGTTGGCGACATAATATCATTGGTTGTATACACCCTATTTGACGATGTATTAGCATTTGAAGGTGTTGGCCGTATCACCATTCTACGTGCAGGAGGAATATGTGGCAATTCCTATTTAGTAATTCCAAGGAGTATTGGGTTATATTGTTAAACGTTAAAATTTGAAGTATTTTATAGATTTAAAACTATAATTAATCAAATATGGAAAGACATAGACTGTAATTTTAAGTAACTAAAATTATGAGCTAACGACGAAAACAAAGACGAAATAAATAGCCAATTGCGGAAGATGGAAATATAGGCTAAGCACAATTTAGAGAAATTAAGCTAAGTACATTGACTAATAATGTAATGTGACTAACCTCAGGAGTATCCATTATGAAGAGTAGCTGCTTCGACCCTTTGACGGTATAGTGAAATGAACTTTCTATAAATTCAATGAAACTTCCATTATTAAGAGTATAATGAATCATTATTTGTAAATGCTTTCTTCATATTGTTTCTCCCTTTCTCCAAAAATAATTAATAGAGAAAAAAAAATGTTATTCATAATCAATGCTCCACAACTTTTCTATAGTCTATTTAACCTAACCCATGAATGATCTAATGACGGATGTGCTGACTATACAGTTGATTGTTCAGGATCATTTGTATGCTATAAAAAAGATCCTACAAACCCACAATGTTGCGCAGCTCACACCAAAACTGAGGTTTATCCTCTGTAAGATTAGAAGAGAAGTATATAAATGTGGGGACAGGATATTCATGGGGAGAAAGAAGAGTAGATCTCTATATGGATTTTTTTAAGGACCCTTCACATGAAATAACACATAATTATCCTCTACCGTGCAATTCCAAATTCTAAGTAGATCTTAAACTGGTAGTAGGTATCTATGGAAATTATTGTTTGTGGTGATTGCTTTGGAGTACTCTTTCTCTTGTTCTTCTCTCATTCTTTTTTGTTTTTTGGAGTTGGATGTTTGTTTTGATCACCAAAGAATGTGGTATGTTTTGTGAGAAGTATACCTAAACCAAATGAATCAAATTTTGGATTAGGTGGTGTCCATCCATGAAAGATCGGTGACAAATTTAGAGAATTGTGGTTTGTAGATTTTACAATTTCTTTTCTATCTTCTACATTATCTATGTTCTAATTTTTCTATATTATTTCTTCTCTCATTTTCTATCTCCTTCCATTCTTCTGTGTTATAATTTCTCTAATTCTTCTCCTATTTTCTTTTGTCTTCAGCCTTATTTTTTTTTCTTCCCATCTTTCTTTCCCAACTAAATAAGTTTGATCGTAAATATTTTTAAAAGTATACTCTGTATACCTTAAAGGTATCATGCCCACTGCACACTCTGATGATACCTTCTCCTGTGTAGTACACAGACTACTATACTATGCACATCAAGGCTGCCTTGGCTATTATAGAAAGATATATTGTAAATAGGGAAGAGTTATAGGAAGAGTGAAACCAAAAGTTTGCATCTTTGTTCAGGGACTTTGTATACATCTCTCTTTTTGTGGAAGGGGTCTTAAAATAAACTACTAATATAGGTAGCAATCAAAAAGCACAATAGCAAGGATCCTTCGAAGCCATAAGATAAATTTCCTGAAGTATCCTATTAGTCTTTTAGGAAGAATATTTAGTTGAGATGTCGAAATATTGTAGTTGACATATATCTATACATGTCAAAATATTGTAGTTGACATATCTATACATGTTGGTTGTTTACCCCAACCAATGATCCCATTTGGTCTCCCAAACTCACATTCAACATCCCATAGAAATTAATAGAAAGATCAACCAACTATCTCTCCCTCAAACATACCTTAAACTAATTAATCTATACAAATTCTCAAGTGTTTGTTTGCTTAGTTTTATCAAACATACATTCTTCCCATAGGTTTTTGCTTTGCTACTTTAAGCGAAAGCAAATGTTGCAAAAGGGTGTGGGTCAAAACTGTGGGTGAGGGGGGCACGCATCGATGATGGTCACTCCTTAAAGATTTTTTGTGTACGCATGTTTTTACTTTATGTAATGACTTCTTTAGGCCTATTACATTTTGTTGTGTCGGACTGAAATCAATTGGTTTAGGCCACATATTTTGTGTTAGGGCGGCTGCACCTTGGGTAGGCTAGGTTGGATTGGAACTCATACCCGAAGCACGGCAAACTGATAAGTTTAGGTATTACTTTAGACAACTGAAACTTTGAAAAGTCACCAGCGTTGGAAGAATATGGAATTTAATGCATGCAACCTGTTTGTAGGGTTTGGCCTGTGTACTATATTCGTAGATGTTGAGCTTTACCATGATTCATGAAAATGTTGGTTGTTTAGTTTATCCATTTTTTTATGATTCTGCAAATTAGAGTGCTACCAACTGCTTTTTTTCTTGAACAAAAATTATCTTGACTGTAGTACTTATTGATGTTGAAGCTAGAAAACTGTGTATTTACTCGGCTCCTTCCATTTCAGGGCTTCTTATGGAGTCCTAAGATTGAGAATTTTATGACTGAGAGATGTTGAGTGAGCCTAAGGCGTTTTAAGTCCTATTTAGACAGTGACTTCGATGCATCCATGAACGTGAAGATAAAGTTACAAATGGATATGATGGAGAGAAACTCTTTGGTTTTTGAATCGCAAGAAGCTTGGAGCGAAGGGGTGTTATTGGAGCTAATGTTGCCATTGGAAATGCTAGTTTTGGAATCTAAATCAAATAGATATTGAAGAGTGATAGATTTCTTCTTTGATGAGGTCTTTGGGATGTTTCTTTGATCTCCCATTTCTATCATGTGCTTCTCTACTCTCTCTGGAAATTATTGTTTGTGGTGATTGCTTTGGAGTACTCTTTTTCTTGTTCTTCTCGCATTTTTTTTTGAGCTGAATGTCTGTTTTGATCACCAAAGAATGCGGTATGTTGTTCCCCAGAATTGATTGAAGTGATAACAACTCAAAACAGAGATAGTAGAAACCATGACTTCTTCTTCTCGTGGATTGGAAAGTAATGGTAGTTTGCACTGGAGCTTCACTCCTAACATTTTTGGAATGCCCTCATGCATGAGGCTTTAAGTGACGCCTTGTTTTTTTTTCTTTACCTATCTTTTTAAACACAATCATCATGAACACATGTTTTGTGCAATTGCAAACTCTATCTGTCAAGCAAGGGGTCCTCATGAATCTTCGTATTAGATCCTTCAACGTTCCTGCGGCATTAATTCTGGCGATTCCACTATTTTTTATCTCTGTTTTAATACATATTTACAAAATTAGCTTTGTTCCTCTCTTTCGAAAGTTTACTGGCCATCCAAGTGGCATAACTCATCTTCAGAGAGTGGGGGTTATGCTAGTTCTATCTGGTATATCAATGGGTATCGCAGGAATCATAGAAGTGAAAAGGAGAGACAAATTTGTTAATGATAGTCACAAAATTAGTCTATTTTGGCTCAGAATTCATTATGAATTTTTTGGGATTGCTGATATGTTTACTCTTGTTGGGTTGATGGAATTCTTATATACTAAAGCTCCTGCCACAATGAAATCCCTTTCTACTCTCGTTATCGATTGAGTATCTTTTGAGCTCAGTTGGATTATTTTGTAATTGTGGAGTTAAAGTTTGGATATACTATTTGATTCACTATATTGCTAATATCATGAACCAATATTTTTAAGCGTTTTTTTCCACCTATTTCCCTATACATTTGAACAGAAATCCAATTGCGAAAAGCATGACGATTGGGCTGGTAAATAACTTAAAAGTCTAAATCATCCCCAAATTCTAGATGGCGAAGAGTGGTTTTCAAAATTAATGGCACTACTTTAGCTGGAAATGGATCACAGAATATCGATCCAAAGGTATTGTGTAGCTTCATTATCAACTGACGTTTTTTTTTTAATGAATTTTGACCTCATTAGTGGCAGTGGAGTCTATCATATGAGGGGAAATAGTCTTCTTCAGAGACTTGAAAAATATGAAACTAAGAAGTTTTGCAATCATCTTTCTTTTGTGTATAAATTTAATTGTTTCCTTTTATTGCTAGGTGGCCCTGTTGATTGCTAGAGAAGTTGCAATAGCTTGCCGCGTTGGTGTAGAGGTACTTCCAGATCACTTTCTTGTATACTGAAGCTATTTGTTACAAAATTTACCCCTTATAATCTCTTTGCTTCAATTTTTACTCCACATTCTTACTTCCAAGATGCTTGCTTATAGATTATTCAATAGGTGGCAATTGTTGTTGGTGGGTGAAATTTCTTTTATGGAAACTTGTGGATATCTGCAACTGGCCTTGATAGATCTACGACATACGAAATCGGGTAATTACTGCATATATTTTGACAAACTTGATTTGACAAACTACATATATTTCCAAAGAGATTGCAACTGCACTGAAAATGTAACTTTTCTCACTCTCTGATACGCTTCAAAACTTGTCGTTTATAGGCCCTGAGAAAGATGTTCGACCTTCATCTTCATCAGGAACAACACTTGGTGTAATCCGAAACCCTAAGAAGTGATTAAGAGCTTCTCGATGTGCTCCAATGACTATTCTCACCACCGACACATCAAATTTTCGAGCCATGGTGCAAGAGTTTACTGGGATACCCGCACTGCCTTTTTATGCCTCGATGCCTTACCCTCGATGCCGGTTAGATCCCTTTAATTGTTCCTCCACCGGACCACCACCATACCTACTTAGGCCATTTGTACAGAGCTCAGCCACCTTCCTTTTTATCTCCTACTGTGGTTGATGCCATTACTTCTAGTACTTAGGCCATTTGTACAGAGCTCAGCCACCTTCCTTTTTATCTTCTACTATGGTTGATGCCATTACTTCTACTACTACTACTATGGGTAATGTTTCTAATCCAATGTTAACCCACAATTACGGACTACCTTCTCAATTAGGCCTCCCTAAGCAATAACAAAACCTACTAAACATGCAAAACCCAACTCTCACAATTCTGACTATTCTCACCACCGACACATCAAATTTTTGAGCCATGGTGCAAGAGTTTACTGGGATACCCACACCGCCTTTTTCTACCTCGATGCCTTACCCTCGAAGCCAGTTAGATCCCTTTAATAGTTCCTCCACCGGACCACCACCATACTTACTTAGGCCATTATACACAGAGCTCAGCCACCTTCCTTTTTATCCCCTACTATGGTTGATGCCATTACTTCTACTACTACTACTACTATGGGTAATGTTTCTAATCTAATGTTAACCAACAATTACTGACTACCTTCTCAATTAGGCCTCCCTTAACAATCACAAAACCTACTAAACATGCAAAACCCAACTCTCACATTTCAGTCTCTTCTACTCCTCCTAAGTACCCACTAAACAATGTACCCTTACCTGTTTTCCACTAAACAATGCACCCTTACCTGCTTTTGGCGCTACAACGTCTGATTCTAGGAGAATCAGTAATTGGGGAGAAGGTACTAACTGAAAGATGAATTTTTCTACCCCCACAATTGATTTTCAAGCTGATAAAGGGTTGATTCATGGATATGTTCTTCAAATTTAGGTAAGAAGATTTGCTTGATTATATGTAAATACAGTCATATAGAGCAGAGAGAGAAAGAGATAGAGAGAGATAGCTAAGTACCTTGTGAAGATGGAAGAAGAGCAACAACAACAACAATCAAACCTAACAACAACAATGATCAAAATAGCAAGTAAAAAGAAAAGGAATTCTTCAAATTAGGTGAGAAGATTTGCTTGATTATATGTAAATATAGTCATATAGAGCAGAAAGAGAAAGGGATAGAGAGAGAGAGCTAAGTATCTTGTGGAGATGGAAGAAGAATAGCAACAACAACAATAACAGCAACAACAACAATCAAACCTAACAACAACAATGATCAAAACAGCAAGTAAAGAGAAAAAGGAAAATTAAGAGCAGTAATGATCAAAACAGAGAGAAAAAGAGATAGAGAGAGAGCTTAGTACCTTGTGGAGAAGGAGAAGAGTCCGGAGAGAGATAGAGAGAGAGATAAGTAGTTGTAGAGATGGAGAAGAAGAAGAGTCGGGTAATTTCAAATAAGAAGAGTTATAATTTGATAGGAAAGAGAGACAATGTCAAAAGTACCCCAGAGTAATGAGAGTAAAAGTAATCTAGGCTGTCAATCTCCCTCCTCCCCACAAATCCCAGCCACTCTTTATCCTTGAGACGATGACAGATATGTCTATACGAAAAACACCGTTGCCTAATGCATAATATAATATATAACTAGTACTACTCGTGGCTCGCCACTGTGAATACGTCGACGCACCTTCGACGCTATATTTGATGCCTAAACATGTGTTCGTCTGACAACGCAGCAAGTATGTTGACACTTATTCGATGCTATAATTAAACAACCTATGTTTGCCGTACTTTTAGCGCTTCAGTTAAAGGCATAAAGAGTATGCTCCTTTGGCGCTAAAATAACCCGTAGATGCAAATAATCCAAAAACTTCCCAGTTAAGAACCTGCGGTACTGCTACGATGTGAAGATAATGTGTTCTTGCAGTAAATATTTTGAAGACTAAATACTGAAGATGCTCGAATTTTCCAAAGAGTTTACAATCATATTCTTTGTCCCAATCACAAAATAAAAACATACATGGAAGAATTTATCCCAATCTACAAATCAATACATGATCCACCGTACTGTCAATCTGAACTTAAAGCCAAAATACTATCACATAAGACATATAAATGTACAATTAAAACAAAACCTCTCACATACATTTTAGTTAATGTGTGTTATTAGTGATCTCCGTGTAGTTTGTCTACGGGGAGACTTATCATAAATTAATAACAATAGAGAATGATTGCAACATAAGAAACAAAACCACAAAGGCGACAATGTCAAGCATCCATCAAATAAACCCCAAGTAAACTGTGTCTTCAACAATGTACTTGTTTTGTTATCTAGACCATAACTCAAGCCAACCAAATCTATCTATAGAATGAGCTACATAAGCAGATTATACTAAAGCCATAAGTAATTACCAATTAGCAGATAAGTATGAATCAAGCCTGTCTTTGCTAATTTATCCACCGAAGAATGAAATTAAGACGCACTAATTATGGGTTCTCTTCTTTTTCTCTATTCCACTGCTCAATTTTAGCTATCCTTTCTTCGCTTCCTTCTCTAATAGGACTGCTGGTACGTCACCGTCTATCACAATTACTGTCATTCCTATCATACCTGTCAGTGTTCCAATAAGTATTTCTGCACCCACTTCCATGGCAATCCCCACGATCCCTATCATCTTAATAATCACCTCTATGCCTCTCGTCCCTTTCTCTTCTGCGTTGTGGGCTCACGCTCCTGCTCCTGCTCCGACTAACCCTTGAAGATCATCGATACCTACCAAACAATTTCTTCTTCAGTACCCTCCCAATCTGCTTCACACGTATGAAGTTGCAATAGCCCCATCTATTACAACTGTTCCCTCAAACTGTCGATATGTTGCTTCGTAAAAATCTGTCACAGGTGAGAAATCATTGAGAATGGACCTACCATGTGAGAAAATCTATTACACCTGGTTATTCATCTATTAAGTGCAATACACAATCAAATCATTCTTGGATGGTTCTTCATCTGTTAGTGTAACACACAATTTTCAAGTAGTTTATATATTATCTTACCTGAAGGGTCAAAAGTGTTGGATGTCCATTCTCCTACTCGCCATCTCATTAGCCTTCTGAATGCCCATGGGGTACACATTTTCTCCTGCACTTATTCTCGGTATAAGAAATCCTTGAAGCCAAGAAAGAGTTTGAGGAAGATCAACGACTAAACAGAATGAAGGATCATATGAAACACATTATATCTCCTGGGAGGATCATTCACCACAAAATGTCTTTGCACCTACTTCACCCTCTCATGTATTTCTATTACAGATTAAGAAACTTCATTACTCAGCAATAGATAGAAGACCTACACGTCCAGTGTGATCCTAAACAGTAGTTATAAAATATCTACATACAAGCGGGCTAAGCCTTAATGCCCTCAACTGAAAGCTAACCATCGAGGTATGAAGTAACTCGAGGGAAGCGAGAGGTAGGCAAGAACCGAACTAAACGAAGTGAAGAGAAACTGGCTTAAAGCACTACAACTAACAGCTCATCAATCAATAAAGGAAAATGAACTGGTAGATATCATTCTAGAGCAACTCAAGTTTCTCTCTCACTAACCTATGGAGATTGATACGGTGTCGACTAAGTCAAAGAAAGAAGGGAGGGTCTTCCTATTAGTCTGAGAGCATTGGTGCAAGCCCAATAAAGACAATACATAAAGATCTGTCTCTGGAGCTTAGGTTAGGATGGCGCCTAATCTTATGCTGTTGAAGAATCTTCTATCGATCAATCAATCTCCTACCCGTCGCATCTTCTGCTGTTGACTCAGCAACTCTTTCTCTTGATAAATTTCCCGCTGCTTCTCGAACCTCCATGTCTAGTAGGTCTTGCCGAAAAAGACATCTCTGCAAATAACGGAAGTAATGTGATGTCTGATCTTTATCTTGCAGACATAAGATCGGGTGAAGAAAGTGCTCAATACTCTTTTAGGTGGCTTGCTCCCTATATCAGATAGTGGGACTTCCTTGCTCTTCTTCTTGACCCTGAAGAAAGAGCGGGTTCACTCCGTTACCTACTGGGCAAGCGGCTTTGCTCTTCTATCCCATCCTAATTCTTACCTTTAACCGACATTATCCTGTAAGACAAGGCTGGTAGTGCCTGGAAAAAAATCAATGCTTTCCCTGCCAGTGAGAGTACAGAATAGGCTTCTTTCTTTCCGTAATCGAATATGAAGTTGCCAGTCAATTTGCCCCTTAGTTTATGATATCGGCAATTGAAGAAGTTTCATGCTTGTTAATAGCCTGACTTTCCTATTTCCTGGGACTTTCTCCTCTTCTATAGCCTTTTGAAGCTAAAGACATTGCCATTGCCCGAATCGAATATTATTCGCTTTCTTGGCAGAAACTGAACAGGCTGGGTGGGCACTGATAAGAAGAGTAAAATATATCATGAGTAGATATATCATGATAATGACACACAAAAGAAAAGTTGGATTTTTCATTGATATTCTGAACCATGATAACATCTAAAGAATGCCAATAATGGCATAAAATCATGTTCTTGGTGTCTTTTCTAGTTTATGCAATAGTTGATATTCGCATTTTGTTTCCATAATAAAAATAAAATTTAATATTAGAAACCATAATGACAGCTTCCACAAAAAGAAAACATCATCTCTCAGAACCAGTTACCCAGAAGTAGTGATATGCACAAGGAAAATGCAATAAAAAAATAATATTGTGAACCTTGGTCTTTTTTGGCAACTATTTGATCTTCTTCAACTAAATCAGTCGTAACAATTTGGGAAGTGGCAATCGCATCAGTAGACTTTCCAATTCCTATAACAAAATAACAATCTCAAGCACAATAAAGAACATGTATAGGCTAGCTCATAAAAAACTAAAACATGTGAGTGAGAGAGAAGATGTGAGAGACGAAGAGTACCTTGGAGAAGATGTGAAAGTACCTTGTGGGAGACGAAGAGTTGGGAGAGTTGGGAGATTAAGAGTTAAAACCAATAAGTCTTAAGTTCAAACCAATAAGACTTAACTACCCTTACCTTTTTACGTGATTTGTCAAAACTAACCCAAAGTATGAGAGTTGAACAAATCTCGTCCGTCGATCTCGTTCTTTCCCAGAAATCTCAACCCCTCTTTATCTTTGAGACAATGGAAAACTTGTCTATTTGAATTTGAGACAGTGACAAACTTGTTTATACGAAAAACACCATTGTGTAATGTAATTTTAATAGGTTTCGAGCCCGTACTACGCACGTACATGCAAATTCATAATGATTGATACATCTATAATTATTAAGCCTTTTTATTTTTATTTTTCCTATTGTGTAAGTTAGGCAAAATATTAGTTATGGAGTTTCTTAACCAAAATATTGTGAAGAAGTATAAATATTTTAAAAATGTAAACAATATTAATTAATTCATTCAAAATGCCACAAATATAATAAGAAATGTCATAGAGATTTTTGGAAGTATTCATTAACTTTACTACAAAGTAAACATAATGCGCCAAGCTTGGTAATTGGAGATGAAATTGTCACCGAGAAGGATTCACACCCATCTGATATTCTGCATTAAACAATAAAGAGGATATGTTAATTTACCATTAGTTTTGCAATTTCCGGTACAATTATAAATGAAAAATAATGGACTTGTAATATATTATGAAAAACGTACCTCTGGGCGAGCGAGTTAGTCTTTTTTGGACACCTTTCCAGGCGGCATTTTATTTTTATCATTTTTGTCAAAAATCCCCAAATCAGTTGAAGATCCCGTTGGATTTTTCCTCTATATATATTTTTTAAAAATTCGACAATATAAATGCAAACATTTTAATAAAATTATACTAATGTTTGAATTGCATACTAATAGTTAAATATTTGGAGAATGCATAGATTAATGCACCTTTAAGTTAGGTGGGAAATATTGTGAAGCTTGATTTAAAATATTCGTATCGTGTTTCATATTATTCCCCAAATCAGTAGACTCAAGCATGGCGTCTTTTGCCCACAATTTTGATGTTGTAAAATATCTTTTCCTTCTCGTTGTATTGTACTCTGTTATTTTGAATTAGAAAATGTACGTAAAACCAACTAACTTTTGGAGTTTTTGTTCAATCAAATCATTCCCATTCTCCTAGAATTATAATAAACAAATTTTAATAGTAAAAAAATATATAATTCATTTTGGAGACAAATGACGAATTTCTACCTCGTTTTCAAGATCTATTTGTTCTTGTACTGATTGAGAAATCAATGTTTTGATTCTCCTTCAAATGTTGTTGCTGTCCCTGTTAAATCGTCAATTTGGAATTGCAACTTGTACCTATATTTTTGTATACTTTATTGGACTTAATATTCATAAAGGGTAAATTTTTTTGAGGGTTCTTACCTTGGGATCGGGTCCGCTGTTTGAGTTTGACAGGAAATGCAACTATATTCATTGTTGGAACGAATCACTTTCTTAAGAGATTTGCGACATGATAAATAGTAGTATCCGTAATTTGTAAATACCTTTGTGATTGTCGCTTTGCAAGTGTAATGTTTTTCCTATAGTAAAGTAAAGTTCCCATAAATAAATTTAAAGTATAGCAAATATTTTGATATATAGATGGTATATATAATTATAACTGAGTTTGAGGTTCTTCTATAATAGTGAAAATATCAATTAATTCCTTCATGTCTTTAAACATCAAATCTGACAGGTTTTTTGTACTCTTCGTTGTGTTCCCCGTCAGTTGATCTAACGCATCTTTCATAAGTGTTTCACTACAAATTAAATAGTGTTAAATTAGATTTTTTGTATGATTAAAATTTTAATCAGTTTTTAAGGAAAATGTTATTACTAAACCTTTTTAATAATATTGCTACTTCTTGAATTTCCAGATTATAATACATCTTTGTTGCGCATGTTGGTTTCAGGTAGTAAACACCTAAGCAAATTATACAATTTCAGTGACAATTTACAAAATATTATTATAACAGTTTGATTGTACTTGAAGTACATACCTTTAAACATGTCCACTATCGTAGAGGTAACAATCAAAATTACCGGAGTCGAAGGTAAGTGTGAGAGATCAATTGGAATTTAATCCAGCATTTCATCCCATATAGTGAACTTAATGGTTATCCACTACATGAAGTCATAAATAAAATCTATAAAAATATAGATAACGACAATATACATGCATCATTTTAATTTAATGGATTTTCTTACCATATATTTTCAAGGATAAGATCTCTCTTTTGGGATGTGTCTCCGTTCCTTTTGCTGACTATTTTAATTTTTGTTATGGCTTTCAGCTTCCCGACAATGTCTTCATTACAATTTTATATAAAATTAGAATTTTTTTCATGAAATGAGAAATGCATAAAATAATGCCAATAGTAAAATACCCGTTAGAATTTTTGTGTTTTGGCATCTGGTAGGGATGTCTTTAAACTCTATAAAGGAAAATATGTTCCTTGGTATAGGTAGATGCTGATCATCTAATCGCTTCACGATGGTATCATTTTTGAAGTAGATCTTATATTCCCCATCAATGGGACGATAAGTTCCATTACTTTTGGAGACATTAAAATTTTCAAGGTGAATAATATCGCCCTCTTTAAGTACTTCGTCAAATTACAGAATAATGTCTCGTGGAACTGATGCATGTATTTGTTCATCCTGCGGCGTTAATAGTATAAATATAGTTAAAATCTCATTATGAAAACATAAAGAATAGGTACCAAATAATAGGAATATACTTACATTCTCATCGATAAGTAACATATCTTGACCCCATATTTCTTTGGTTGTGAAGTTCTTGGTGATCTACATTCGATTCAAACGCACTTTTAGAGTCCAACGGTCTCTTGAAGGGGTTAACTGCTGCAAAAGAGCGTAATGAATATGCATCCTTGAAGTTGAAGCTAGAAATTGTAGTAAGGGCAAATAATGTTAGAAATGATGCAAAAAAATATCGACACGTATATATATATATGCTTGAGAATAAGCGAGAATAATATACTAACAATGGTATGCAACGCCAACAATGGTTTGCAACTAAAGGGCTAAGCCTATACGCGAATCATACAATATAACATGAAACCCATAACACATTTATTCTATAATCCAAAACACTTATTCTATAACTACAAAATAGTTAGTCTATAATCCAAAGTAGTAGATTCTGTAGCTGCAAAACAGCTATCTATAACACAGGTATTCTATAATCCAAAGTAGATAAAGGTATATCCGAAACAGTTATTCTATAACTGCAAAACAGTTATTCTACACTTTCCAAAATAGCAATTATGGTCAACAAATATACAGATTTGTAACAAACAAATATCTAATAACACTTTTTTTTGTTACTACTTTTGCTACTGTACAGGTTGTTAATGGAGGTTACAGTTAAAACAGAAGGTAGAGTGCTACTAAACATAATTCTCAAGAGTGTAGTGAGGCCAACAATACCATTCCCCATCCAGAAATATCCCATTTATCTAGCTTGCAGGAAAGGGCTCCAACTCTGACTAAACCTTGCAATCTGAATAGTACTTAGTCTAAAGAAAACATCAAACTTAATAACAGATTCACAAACAACAATAATGCAAAGGTAAGGAACAGTGAATTAGCAAGGGAGTACACATTTTCTCATGCACTTATTCTTGGTATAAGAAATCTTTGAAACCAAGAGAGAGTTTGAGGAAGATCAACAACTAAACAGAATGAAGGATCATATGAAACATATCATATCCCTTGGGAGGATCATTCACCACAAAATGTCTTTGCACATGCTTCACCCTCTCATGTATTTCTGTTATAGATTAAGAAACTTCATTACTTAGCAAAAGATGAAAGACCTACATGTCCAGTGTGATCCTAAACAGTAGTTATAAAAGACCTACACGTAAGCGGGCTAAGCCTTAATTCCCTCAACTAAAAACAAACCATCGAGGTATGAAGTAACTCGAGGGAAGCGAGAGACAGGCAAGAAACGAACTAAACGAAGCGAAGAAGAGAAACTGGCTTAAAGCACTACAGCTAAAAACTCATCAATCAATAAAGGAAAAGGAACTGGTACATATCATTCTTGAGCAACTAAAGTTTCTCTCTCACTAACCTATGGAGATTGATACTGTGTCAACTATGTCAAAGAAAGAAGGGAGGGTCTTCCTATTAGTCCGAGAGCATTGGTGCAAGCCCAAGAGAGACAATACATAAAGATTTATCTCTGGAGCTTAGGTTAGGATGGCGCCTAATCTTATGTTGTTGAAAAATCTTCTATAGATCAATCAATCCCCTACCTGTCGCATCCCCTACTGTTGACTCAGCGACTCTTTCTCTTGATGAATTTCCCGCTGCTTCCTGAACCTTCGTGTCTAGTAGGTCCTGCCAAAAAAGACATTTTTGCAAATAGTAGAAGTAATGTGATGTCTGATCTTTATCTTGCAGACATAAGATCGGGTGAAGAAAGTGCTCGATCATATACTCTTTTAGATGGCCTGCTTCCTATATCAGATATTGGGACCTCCTTGCTCTTCTTCTTGACCCTGAAGAAAGGGCAGGTTCACTCCATCACACCTATTATGCAAGTGGCTTTTCTCTTCTATCCCATCCTAACTCATACCTTCAACCGACATTGTCCTGTAAGGCAAGGCTGATAGATCAGCCTAAGGTAAGTGAAGGCCCTTCCATGAGTAACCTATTGGGGTTGGTATAGTAGGCATAAAAACTGCTATAGTAGCTATGGTCTAAACTGTTATATTAGCTATGCTAAAATTCCCTGATCAACATCTCATTCCATCTAGCTTAATATTTTTCTTGCAGATACTCTCTGGGTAAAGACCCCCCAGCGGCAATTACAGTGGGCCGCTGCTCATAACACTAAAGGATATAAAGTATAAAAAAGAGAGGAAAAAAAGGGGGTTTCTGGTGAACGACATGTGCATTCTATAAGCAGAGATTACCGCTGTTGGATTAGTGAAAAATTTTCCTTCACCTTAAGTGAGGTCAAACATAAGTTCTCAACATAGTCCATAAAGTACAATTTTCTATTAACTATAGATACTTTTAATGTTGTAACCTTGGAACATTCTATAGTATGATTTATTAGTTACTGTGTAGGATGCACTATTACTGGGACGGATAAAACAACATCAATATTCACTATTACTGGGTCTAACATTGGTGCAAAATAGTTGGACATAATAGTATAATATCTTCACATAACAGATGATGATAATAGTATATTATCTTCACATAACAACAGATGGACATAACAGTGGTGCAAAACAGATGGACATAACAGTTAGACCATAACAGATAGACATAATAGTAGAAATAGCAAAACAGGTGTATTGTTGCGATTAGTTCTGTTTCCATTGTTTTTAGATGCTTGGTAAGTGTTGTCATTGGATGCCTAATAAAGGACTTCCTATTAATTGAAATTTTGATATTATTTTCATACTAGGTTCAAGCACAAACAATTTCTCCATAAAACATGATCTAAAACACATACATCTCTATTTGTTACATTGTTGTGTTCTTATAAATTGTGTGAATACCGTAATTTTATGCATATAAAAACTTACCTCAAAAACTCTTGGACAGTGTCGAAGGTGCAGGCTTTGGGGTTAGACTGATTGCGCTCACCAAAATGTCCACCTTCTGCTGAGTAGGGTCTGGGAGAGAGTCTGCTTTGCCTCTGTCACCTTTGGCAATAAAAAAAACCCTTTATATTGAAGACCTTGAACCTTGGAAATTAGGAAGATTATCAAACAAACCTTTTTTGAAGCTTAGAGAGAGAAATACCCGATTAGAAGCTACAATCAAGAGCTAAGATATTGTAATGAAGGAAACAAAACTTAAACCCACGAAGCTAAACTCTCAATTTGAGAGTTCACAATTAGGAAAATTCGAGGAATAGCCATCTAAAAGCAGAGAATTTGGAAGGGTTTTATGGAGGAGAACACAGGTTTGAGGTTTGGTTTTGGAGGAGAAGTTGTTAGGACAGTGAAAAGAATATATGGAAATGATGAGGAGTTAGGGAAATAACGTTATTGATAATGGGAATGATTAGGAGTTATTAGGAGACGTGGGAGTTATGGTCAAAAATAATTGCGGGCTTAATTAGGAATTAAAGTTGCATTGGAGTTATGAGAATGATTATGAGTTAATGGTTAAAAGTAGCATTTTAAATTTTGATGTAACTGTAGGTGCATGGCTATTAATTTAAATGGACGTGAATAATTTTTGGTTAGGGTGATTGGAACTTGAAAATATTAGTAGGGTACCTCGACGAACTCTGTAGTACTCTATTTTGGTTACATACTTACATCTGTTGGCTTAATCAGTAGTTCAGTAATCGTTATATATTTTTTGTTTAAATGGTGTTTTATTGAAGACTTTTTTGAGAATGTACAACCATTGCCATAGATGCAAAAAACTGATGTGTAGAATCTATAACATAGTTTATCTACATTTTGTAGCATTTTAAATGAACCCGATATAAGAACGGGATTTTTTTTGAAAGCTTGCAATTTTTGGTGTCTGAGAATGAGAATGCTAATACCTAGCTTATAGGAATTAAAGGTTCATTTCCAAATACGGGTTTCCATTCCAAAAGATTTTTTTTGTCATTGAAATTTTGGGATTTTTTGTATATACAATAATTGTTAGTAAATTTTGAAGAGAGTGAAATTGAACATTCACAATGTATGAGTCATTGCTATAGCTCTAAGTATATAAGTGTAATGGAGCCATTGCTTAATCACAATGTGTTATGAACTCTATTCACAGAGTTCATCATGGCTAAGTCAGAAGATGCTGAAAGAACACTTAATAGTACATTTGACTGCACATTAGCATATGATAGAGAAAAATAAAAAGTACATTTGACGAAAAATGTCTAATATTAAAATAAGCATCAAAGCACCTTAAATAAAAAGCTTGCATATATTCTCAGCACCACAAAGATTAAACCAAAGCAGAAATATCCCAACAACATTCGAGGACATTAAACTTGCATAATATCTTAAAGAAACTAATAAATGTAAGAAACCAAACAAAAATAAACATTAAGTAACTTGCCGTCCCTAAATATGGGAACGACAATAGGGACATTCGTTTTTATTTAAAACCCATGGGAGTAGGCATGCCTTATGGAACATATGTTTGCAGGGAGTGGCAGTCACAATTGCACCTTGGACATACAGCTCGAGGAAAATTGGACATGTAAGTTCCATTATCTCTGGTGTTGCTTCATACTATTTGATTCTAAGCGATTAATCACGACTCCTTGCTCCCAAACTATTTGTGCCATATAAATTGCCACATTGGCATGTTCATTAAAAGTAGAAAGCATTTCCACATTCATTGTCACACTCAGTTGAGTTGATTCACACAAGATTGTCTCATTCACGACCAATAAGGTAAAATCCAGGAATGCTTGTTCGTGGCTGACCCAGAAATCATCATCAAGGTTGATATCATCTATTTCGTCAAGTTAAAAATGAAGGCGTGTAATCACATTTGCGCGCCCCTACTTTGTTAATAGACCTAAGAAGTCGGTAGCCAAAATCCTTTCCATATTTTCAGAGTTTTGAGTCATAAGCAACACGCTGTCAGAAGAATGGACAACTTGAATCACACTGGTAAAGTTTATTTTGACTAACAACTTGATATCACATACATGAGCAGCCCGTTCATTGGAAAGTTGGCTTTCTAACCCAATAAGGTTGGTGTAGTTCATGTTTTGATGATGAACAAAAATGCCTGTTAATAACCATTGAAATGTTAACTATACAAAGAAAGGAACAAAAGCAAAAGTAAGGAACAAAACTAACATATAAATCACAAAAATAAGTTGAAGGAACCAAAATGGCTAACATACCAAGAGGGGAGATTTTGGAAATTGTATAGAAATAAGATGAAATATGTTAGTTGATGATATCCATCTTTATATAGAGATAAGATAATGAATAAGATTTAAGAGTATGAGTTACAAATATTAATCTTCAATAATTATGGAGGTTATGGGAAGTTATGGAGGCAATATATTAATTATGGAAGTTTTGTAAATTTTTGGAGGTCATACCATTCAAGAAAGGATAGATAAAAAATGCTGACCTTCTGATGTAAATGGCCTACGATGGGTAACTTCGTTCTTCCATCCAACATCAACAGCCTTGTCAACCATGGGAATGAATTCATCATACTCAGAGAATCCCCCATAATTATTACCTTTAATAGCTAGTTTAGACTGCCCATTTATCAAAAGACATCAAAGAGACTTAGATAAGTGTCAGCTTTCAACAGTTATACATGTTAAGCCAATAAAAGAACAGACAGGCTTCTGAATAACATAGTTTTCTTAGAAGAAAAAAAGAATAGAATAGTTCCTACTTATTTCATTGTCCTGCAAATCAGTTAAGTACTTAACTGGAAAAGACATTTGTAACTATTTGGACAACTTAACAGTTACAGATCATGGTTAATGGCCCATCAAGATATAATGTACAGATCAGATGGCAAGAGCCATATCCGTCTACATACAAACCAAGGTTCAAATCACCAGAAAGTATCAGCATTTACTTCTGCCACAACTTACAATATGAAATATATTATGAAGAACCCATATTGTTTATGTATAAACCAAGGTTCATAATACCGTAGAGAAGTAATTAATAATTTCCCACAATCTCCAATATAAAATATATGATAAACTCAGGTCATATCAATACATGAACATACGTCAATACTGTATTATTTATATTCATAAATCATTATAAAACTTTCTATCTATGGCTACTATTCTAGTATGCAGGTACCAATTCATACTTCAGGTATTTGGGATAATAGGGAAGAAGTAAATTACCTTTGAACTTCGGTCGAAGAGGGCTGATCCGGTGAAGAGTAAGTTGGTGAATCTCCTTGAAACCTCGTTGGCCTGCCTTCACCAAGCTGTGAATCATCATCGTTCATACCTGATAAGTGAAAAGGCCCAAGAAAGCCAAACTCAAGATGCTCAGCATTCAAACCATAAGTAACATTATGATCATAAGGATATAGCATCAGAACAGATGGTCTCATTGTGGCAACACCATTGGAGTTTGGTGAATACATGCCATATGGAATATTGGAAGAGCCAAATGGACCATTTTGGAACTGCTATGAAGGGAAGGAATCGTGTCTGTATGAATCCCATGGCTTGCCAGCTCGGCTGTCACTTGCTGTTACTCGATCCGATCTCGAATTTGGCCTATCAACTTGGCTACGACTGGGGCCTATAGTTCTTGGTCTTGAGCTGCTAGTCCAGTTTCCTTCTTTGCCATTATGCTGGTGGTCACTCCCATCATAGTTGTAGTGTACAACACTGATGTGAGCTCTGGGCATTCAGTAGCTTTACACTAAGAGGAGTTAATCAATCGTAATAATGACGCTTTAATCAAATGAAAACTTAATAAATTAGCGGAAGAAAAAGAATGTGAAGGGTAAAAACTTGCAATACTACTAATTAACCATTACAATGTAGTTCATCAGTAAGATACTTATCTTTATGTGAACGTATGTATATGATTATAGTACTTAAAATCATAACTTTTAAAGAGAAGATGTGCATTGTTAATCAATAACAGATTTAGCAGAATGAACTACAGAGTTAGTAACTACAATGAGGTCATCCATACAGTTCCATAAGATATGATAAGAATTATAAACATGTAAAAAAAGAAAACGGTTTTCAGGACCAATACTTCATGATTGTTAATATCAAGACTTTGACCAAGAAGAACCACTAATTCTCTCTAATTGCACATAGGGGATAAACATGCTCTAATCTATGTAGGAGTATAGTCCTATTTTACATTTTGAGTTTATTCTGTTATTGAGATTCATCCAGTTCCTTCGCTATATATAAAAAATATATGTAAACCATGTGGAACCAACTTCCTCATTTAGAAAGTTTACTTATTTACAGGCCACGCCATGTTGGATTTGTCGATAAAAAAAGTCATTAACTATTAATCAATATTGACCTTTTTAACTAAAATGACATGTCATGTAAAATTGTTGTCATATATGGATCTGATCTGATATAGAGAAGCATCAACATCTTATCTTAATAGGGATCTAACTCGGATTCATTGTTAAGATCAAATCATTATTAAATTGGTTTATTTACCTTCATGAATTTTCCCCAAACCAGCCTTCCATTGCCCAACTGTATAGCTAAGGCTGCTTCATCATGGGTATTAAACCTGACTAACCCAAATCCTTTATCTCTTTGAATATGCACTTTTTCAATTACCCCAGCTCCAAGGATATGAAACTGACGATGGAGTTTAGGTTGAGTGACCTGGACATAAGCAAACAATAGAAGATTGAATTAGGGTAAAGAAGCAAACCACTTGTATCACGAATTTATGCTACATACTAAGAAGAATGTTTATTGATGCAGGTTTGATATGTAAGTTACCTCCACTTGAGCTTTTAGTCATATGAATTGCACGTTCTCCTCAACCACCAGAAGATACTCTTCATAAGTTCTCTCTTCAACTGCCATCTAAAAAGATGATTAAACTGTAAAACAAAATTAACTTAATACAAAGCTGAGAATATTTGTGCTAATTTGACGCTAAAGCTGAACAGAGTTGATGCATAACTCACCGAGTGTGGTGCAAAAATAATGCCTTGATACTCGTCGGGAAAGGAAGTAAAAGCTAAACCAAGGTTATTTTATAATTCTATTAACCAATAGACATTTTTGTGCCACTTGGCATGTCATTTCTCTTCCAGATTCATAAATTCTGCATCGATGGAAATAGATTATCATATAAAAAAATGAAAAAAGAAGACAATGTGATATCATGTCACACCAAGATCAAAATGAAACAAAGCTAACCTGATATGTACTAATTCAGCAGTCCTTCAAGCACATTATCTTCAAAAGTGGGCAACAATAAATTTTCAACCTTCGTAGTTTGGTGAGGTGTCCCATCTCTTCCTTAGAAGGTAAAGATGTTAACTTTTCACATTCCCCAATCGTTAAGAACTGAAACGATGAAAGTCTCCCAAACCATTTAGGAAATACCCACAATTTAGGAAAGTGAGAGATTGTCAATTTCTCTAAGGTAGTAGGATATTGAAGTCTATCAAGCAAAGATGTGAGCATAGACCAACCCACAATCTCCAGTTCATGAAGGGCTAAGGGATGTTACTAGACTTGGAAGGCACCACGATTCTTATTATTCGGGAAAGAAAAAGAGATTTGCTTCTCTGAGAACCTGCCCATAGTCAATCGCTTAAGGGCTGTTAAGCACTTCAATTATATGAAAGGGAAAGATTGAAGCCTGGGGCAATCCATAATTATTAAACAGTGGAGAAACTTATTATTGCACAGTAAACCTTGTGGCAGAAATCTAAGATATAAAATTCCCTTTACTTGAAGATAGGACAGGAAAGTTAGTTTGCCAGCCACAGAATTGACTATCACGGCATTGCTCTCTGTGATATTCAGTTCCTAAAGACTGGGAAATGAATTTGGCACTTTTACCAACTTACGGCCATACTCCCTCATCATCGACTTTATCATATTGTACGCTCTGCAATTCATCAAATTTACACTAAAAAAGGTTAGTACGGAACTCTCCACTAATTCAAATAATCATACTATGCTATTTACAGGAACATCAAAATGATGCAAACCTAAGAAATTGAGAATCAAGTAAAGGTCTTTCAGCTAAAATTAAATGGAGCTAAATCAGATCTAAAAAGGCTAAAAAAAGCTATAAAAATGTAAACTTTCACTTACAAAAAAGTCCTATCATGACACATTTTGTAAAAGATTCTTTTAGGGTAGGAAGAGTTGCAGTCTCACTCGTAAGCATGGAAAATACAGATGACATGGTTTGTCTATCATCTGAAAAATCCTGCAGACACAGGAATCATACTTGGACACACCTTAAGATTTCTATGAGAAAATACGGTTCAAATAGGTCTGGATGAACTATCTCTTCCACTCTGTTTTCCTTCCTTGATTTCCATGTCTGAAAATAAGTACAAAGAAATCTTAGTTGGAATGAGCGGGAAAGTGAAGGTTATCCAGATTAAATTATAGAAAACATTTGGCATGCACTTACATATCCCAAAAGGCTCAAGGATTCTCCGTAATCATGAATGCTTGTGTTCTTTTTTTCAGCGGCAATCTCTAATAGAAAAACTTCAAAACCGAATACATAAGACTTTTTAGAGAATTTTCCTTGCATAGCATACTCATGGGACATATAACTGCTACATTTTGATTATTAAAAATTAAATGAATAGAACTGTTAGAAATAACAATGTAGATGCAGATTTCTTTAAAGTAATTAATACTATGCCTTGACAACTCTTACAGTATTTGCGCTATTAACTGTAATAACCAAAAATATTATGCATGTATAAATAAGTAGATGAAGATAATATCTTTATTGCTTAGATCAACACTTGCATGTAAACTTGTTCCCCTCATGGGTAGTGAAAGTTTCCTGTGACAATGAATAGAAGAGTAAAAGAGCAAGTTATCCCACAACAAAAGAAAAATATATAAAAAATTTAGAGCCTCAATAATAAAATGCATGGTCATGAAATGAGGACATGCCACAACTTCATATTCCCATATATTAGAACTGTAAATAGGTACATCATTTTTAGGAATTTTTACTTGAGATTCAAAGAGCATATATTTTCAATACAGTGAAATATTTATATATCAACAACACAATCATAAAGCAAAAACTTACATAATAGCCTAAACTAAATACACCAGAGTTTTAAGAGAATTTTCATTGCATAGCATACTCAGGGGACATATAACCGCTGTATTTTTATTATTGAAAAATTGAATGAATAGAACTATTAGAAATAACAATGTAGGTGGACGTGGTTTAAAACATCTTGCACATGCAAATAAATAAAACCACAAAGGATATATTTTGTAACAAAGTTAAAAGGATAACCAAGAGGAATTTCAAGTTACAAAAGGAAGTTGATGGAAAGAACATATATGAAGCTACGGCAGCACACGGTGGCTATGGCTGCCCTAGCAGTCCAGCTGGACTGGTAGGCGCAACAGGCCGCTTAGTTTAGGCATAGTAGGGTAAGGTTAAGATACATATAGATATTGGAATGCAATGTTTGATAAACAGAGAACTATCAGACTTATGTGTGTAAGTGATGGTACTATCACTTCCAAATGCTGGTTGGACTTGCGTCCAAGTGATGGTATTACAATAACCTCCATTATCTCATGAACAGACACTTTAAGGATGCTTATATTTGCAATTTTTCATTTCTGTATTATGCATTTTCGTCTAGCTTCTTAATCTTTTTTCTAACTGACCTAGATTGGGAGTGTGATCAATCTACCAGATGATCAATCCACTAGAGCATACCCCAGCAAAATAATATTTTGAAGATACCCCCTGTATTTGAAATCCCTCCAGGTTAAGCTTATAGTATATTCATAGCTTCAACATATATATTATGCACTCAATAGAATATAGAAAATTACGTGAATCATAGGAACCAATGACTGGAAGAAAGGGATGCAAAGAACGTAAATTTCACTGCCTTTTACAGGTGTCATGCAAAAAAATTTGAAGTACCTAACTTCTAGCAGCTACAGCAGGTTTAATGAGACTTCAGATGTGCCTAGAGGGAAGGTAAACTATTTAGCACTACTTTTGTTTCTGACCTGCCCAAAACTAAGCTTCTTAGATATTTGTCGATGTGAGCTATTTGCTGTGGAACCAAGCTCTGCAGTTATTCAACTTTTGGCTGAACTGCTAACCTTCAAGAATAATGCCTACTTTGTTCTCTTGGGCCTTACTGTACTGTGGTAGTGTTTGAAATTGAACCTTCTATCTCATTTATACTTTTCTCCATTTTTCATTTGTGATTTTATGCAATATTTTAGGCGTTCCTTTGAAAGACATCTCTTTACTAATGAAATCTATTAAATTGACAATCACATTTAAAACATAAAACCTATAAACAAAGGAAGATGAGCAGATGTCCTTGACCCTTTTTTTTATTGATTCAAAGTATTGGTTATGAAACAAATAGACGAATAAAAGGAAGAAGAGACATCTAGGCAGAAACGCAGAACATTTATAAACAAAACACAAATAACTTACCAAAAACCCTGCTAGAAAAGAGGTTAGATTTCTCATTCCAAGAGAAAACTGTTAAACTGCGTGATAAAGATTATGAAAATCGTAAATAAAATTGAAGAAAAGGTGGCATACAGACTGCCAATAGTAAGAGTAAGTCGACATAATGAGCTTAAATCAAGGATGGCATACCGTGTAGAGTATAACATACTATTTTTGTCTTTCTCTTAATACAATAACTTCAAGTTACATCAGCGGTTCTATGACATGGAATTTTAAACATCATAAAGATTAAACATAGTTGTTGCACTTGTTCTCCAATGTTTTGAATATATGTACCTGCTGTTCACATTTTAAGCCATGGGACCTGCAGCTTTGATTACTGACATCCTAGGACTATATGGTTCTGTTGTTTTGGGGTTGTGTTATTTTACTTTTCTCCTTTCCTATTCAATCATTCTAGAAAGGCCGATCCAGATGAGGATCACCAAAGTTTGATCGAGATTGGCCATGTTAATAGGTAATAACAAAGTTAAGGAATTTTTAGCTTATACCTCCATTTGGTTCCTCATAATAGTGTCTACCCCCATTTGCCACATATTAGTGATGACCCCCCCATTTTTTACTGCTAGTCAATAGGCAAACAGTCAAACTTGACTTCATTTGAAAATAAGTTAACCCATTTTGCGCTCTTTATAAGCACGTGATCTGCTATTTCATCTCCATCTCCTTCAGCTCTCTCACTCAACCTCTGCATCTCTCTCTTTTTATCTCTCGAACAAATTTCTGATTCCCTCTATCTCTATTTGGAGCTTAAGGCATAAGAGTTAATAACTTCATAGCAATCTTTGGTCCCATATTGGATTTATTAATTAAGGAATACCAAGCTGAGCTGTTATGGAATAAATTAGTTACAACATAGGAAATAAGAAGAAAAGCAAGAGCTAGAGACTTAAAGCAAGAGTTGTTGCTTGGTCTTAACTCCCTCTTCTTCTCTCTCTCATCTCCAACCCCAACCTCAACCCAAGGTCACTACCCCATCTTCTTCTCTTACTCAACTTCACCCAATTAACCAAACCTCACCATTAAACCTTCAATCCCCAATGACCCAATCACTCAATCAATCTCAACATAGCTTGCTGATGCAAACTCAACAATACCTTTAAACCAATGCTTAAATCTCCATTTCTCTCAAATTAACCCAACCTCAGACATCACTCGTGAAGTATTAAATCAATCGGGTAACGCGGGTAGGAATGTTCTGGGGTTTCAGATATGTATCTGGCAGTGGTTTAGGATCTGGTAAAGGATGTGGCGAGGGGTATGGTGAGGGTTCTGGGGCATAGCAGTGGGAATGGAAAGTATCAATAAAGACATTATGTTCCCATAATCTATTCAAAACTACAAGGATCAAGTCACTGTACGGGCCCTTTAATGTAATTAATACTTACTATGTCCCGACAACCCTTACAGTAACTGCGCTACTAACCATAATGACCAATGATATTATGCATGTATAAATGAGTAGATTAAGATAATACCTTTATTGCTTAGATCAACACTTGAATGTGAAGCTGTTCCCCTCATGGCTAGAGAAAGTTTCATGTGATAATGAATAGAAGAGTAAAAGAGCAAGTTAGGCTCAATAATAAAATACATGATCATGAAATGAGGACATGCCATAACTTTAGATTCCCATATATTAGAAATGTAAATGGGTACGTCATTAAGTAGCAAGATTCTTACCTTATCCAAATTCTTATGGCTCAAACCGCTTCGGTAGGATCAAGTCACTGTCAGATTATAAGAGAACATAAAGTTTATATTGGAATGGCTTACAATCAATTGGTGTTTATGCTTCGATAGATCCTTTCAATATTTTATGGGATATTCTCTCATCGATTTAAATCTGCACAAAAAACATCAAATTTAAGCAAAAACAAACGACATTATTATAGGAAATACCTTGGAGCTGCAGTACAAAATGTAAGAGGATTACCTTCGATTTTGGGGGAGACGCTACGGGAGAGGCATGGGGTTTAAAAAAGGAGAAGATTAAAAGGCACTCCTCTCCAGTACATAATTTAGGAGATCCACATTTAGCATTACAACTAAAAAAAATACCATAAGAAATAAAGCCTATCAAAGTTAACATTGTTTAAAAAAAAAATGAAACTGACTATAGTTCGACCAATTTTGGACCAATGGATAAACGTGACATCAAAAAATATGCGTAACATAAAAAAATAAATATAAATAAGTTTTTCTAAGACTTTTGGACTTTTCGATCAATCTTTAGATTTTAAGACAACCTTTCCCCATTCTAGTTGAAAATTAAGCAAACAATAAGTCTTGATGTCTAATGTGAAGTACTTGCCGGGTGTACTTTTGGGGTGAAGCTCAACACATTTCTGTAAAAATAAAATAAAATAGTTTAGTAATAAAAAAATTTATTTAAAAAAATTAAAAATGTTTTTAATTTTATATGTGGGAGTTCTTACTGGTTTAACATGCAACATTTTCTGTAAATCAAACAATTTTTCTTCAACGCAAAAATAGTCTTCAAGTGCCTGTAGAAATTAATAAATTTTAATGAGTCATTTGTAACGGAAAATATTTAAACTATAAGCTTTATGAATGTGACATATAAATATATGCGTACCTATAAGAGAACTTCGGGGTAAACAATATTCATTGTATGGTATGAAACATTGGGTAGAAGTAATACACTTATTCTGCTAGTAGAAGTGCATTTTGATAGTGCGACATACAATTGTCCATGAGAAAAGACTAAGGTTCATAAATATAGCCCAACGTATTTAACTGACTGGTCCTGCGATTTGTTAATTGTCATTGCATATGATAACCGTATGGGAAATTGTCGCCGCGTCATTTGGAAAGGCATTTCAGTAGTTGACGGTGTCAAGGAAATGCGTGGAATAAAAACAAATTTTCCCGAATGTGCACCAGTTAGAATCTTGGCCTCAATAATCCGTGTCCCACACTGGACAACAATTAATCGTGTTCCATTGCAAAGCCCATCTTTAGGAGCAAGATTTTGAAGTAACATTATAGAGCATCCCACTTTGAGTTTCAGCTTGAACGGTGGCAAGCCGGGAGGTTCAAGACTGTTCAAATACTCACTTGGGTACCGATTGTCATATGTATTATCAGCTGCCTCATTTTCTTGAATTTTATCCGTAGCTAAATAAGTTATCGATGCTCCAGGAAACATAAGTAAAGCTTCATCGTTGATGGATCTAACGTCATCATTTCGTGCAGACAGAAATGTTCACTCGGTTAGAAAACCATCTTGTCTTTTGATAGATTCATTCAAACGTGGGTAAATTGAAAGTATGAGGTCTCGGACAGTTTCTAAATTCTGGATTGCTAGTGGCAATTGTACAATCTGTTCAGGATTGGATCCAGCCTAAGGAATCAAAAATTAATGAAGATAACATATTCAGTTCATGAATCAGGTAGTGAAGTTAACGCTAGAAAAATAACTGAAAGGATAAAATTACGTTTATCAAAAACTTAGCGAATAGTTTATTCTCTGGTGTAGCGTAATCCAATCGTATATTATCAACCTACGTTAGAACTTGAAAATGTCACCAGAGCCACGATCTTCGTAAAGATGCTGAAACATTTAGCTCACGACCACCTTTAGGTACAACTGGGAGGATTTTATGATAGTCTCCACCGAGTACGACTGTAATCCCTCCAAAAGGCCTACTGTCATTGCGAACATCTCTCAGTGCCCGCTCAACTGTTTCCACACAATACTTATGTGCATGGGGACCTCATCCCATATGATAAGCTTGGCTTTTCTAAACAAATCTGCGTAAATAGATTGTTTTGTAAATCCACACTTGGAATTTTCAACTACATTTATCGGGATGCGAAAGGTCGAATGGGCTATTCTGCCACCATCAAGATGCAACGATGCAATACCGGAGCTTGCAGCCATTATTATAATATTTTCCTTTTTACGTAGAGTGGCTGCAATTGTATTATAAACAAAGGTCTTTCCAGTCCCAGCTGCTCCATTTAAGAAAAAAATAAATCCTTTGTTACCTAACACGGGCTCAATAACAGTATCATAAGCTTGCTTTTGAGCATTATTCAAGTGGCTCACATTGGCATGAGCACCTACTAGTCGCTTATCGGACTTAAACTTCTTTTGCTCCAATATAAGTCTGTTCTCAGTTAATGTACCCCAGTTACCTTTTGGCAGTTTCATTGGAGGAAAATCTTGAAGCGTTTTTCTCGCTTCGAATAACATTTGATCTACCAGATATATACCATAATCATTAATTTCATCTTCGGTTGGTTTCAAAATATGAAATTGTTCTTTCATCTTGTACGCTAGATCATCACAGATATTTACCCAGAACCTGTTCCATAATTGTTGGGGGTCAATAGGGTTACACTCGGCTAAAATAACACAAAATAACCTTCTTAGCCGATACCCAGTCTGTATTACAGCAGCTTCATCTAATCAATTAATCCACTCTTTATCATCTTCTAAAGGTTCCTTTGCAGCACATGCCAATTTAAATGTCTTATAAACCACATTGTTGACTGTACGTAATGATTCAAAAGATGTTGGACCCTTTACTACTGTCAGAAACAACCTCAAGTAGTACCTCTCCCCTGAGTTTGGGCTCGCATAGTATATTCGACCAATTGCGAACTTACTGTGTGGTGATAGGCTTGTCCAAACTTTGATATCCTTATGCCATATATGTTGATAAGGAAACTCTTGATATGTAAATGATCTTGTATTATCATGGGAGGCACAATAATCAAAAAATGTAGTGAGTGACGTCCTTTCATTAGCAGCCTGAGAAATGATTGAGGCCATTAATTCATTTTCATTGAAGGTAACTTGATGCGTTCCAGGTAAATGCAATGCTAATCTCACAACATTTGGTTGTTGTTCATGCATTTTGAACCCAAAAATCTTCCAAGCACCTTCAGGAGGACCAATGTATCGGGAATCGAGGCATTGTTAAATCTTATCCCATGCGATAACCATAGTTGTTCAATCATGACCCTTGTAGATGTACTTGTGAATGTATTTGACACATTGAAGTCTGACACATATCTCAACGTTGATATGGCAGTCAAATAATTCAGATAGGTACGGATTGTATGGTACGACATCCTTATTATCAACAATTATCCCTTTTGCAACATGTGTTACGTCAGGTGTCTCTTGCCTACGGTAAATAGGATAACCATCTGTCCCCATGGTTGTTTCTTTCGCATACAGCCTTGGATACCGCTTTGTACACTGACCATTATCCATACATGAAGCATTCATGTTTTTCTCGCCACATGGTCCATGAATCATGCATTTTTTAACAGTATTAAAAAGTGCAGGATGAGTTTTTTCATCAGGAAATTCTACGCTTACCACCTGGTCGACTTGTAGTACTGTTCGAATCTTATCCTCATGTCGCAAGAAAAATAGTGCATGCATATGTGGTAGTCCGCGTTTTTGGAATTCAATTGTCCATAGATGTGCAACAGGAATACCAAACACTCCATTATTCAAGACCACATTTAACAAAGCTCTGCGTTTTAACTCAAAAACGCGGGCTACCAGATCCGTCCGATCGTAGATGGTCTGATTGGGTAGAAGGGCACTTGTTATTTCAGGCCAATTTGGATTAGCTGTCATCGTAAGAAAGATATCTGGGTATTTATTGTAACAGGTTATTGCCAATGAATCTTGATAGATTTCATACATATTTCTAGGACTTCCGTTGTGCGAAGATGGTAGAATACTACGTTATCCAACTTGATCTACATTTAGACCCTCCATCGCGATATTTGTTAGACCGCAGTATAGATCATAATGAAATTCATCTTGTTTCAGTCTTGCATAAGCCAATCAATTTTGTTCGTTTGCAGCCCACGCGTCTACTATGAATTACTGGAATAATCTACCTCCACGCAAGATCGGTGAATACTCTGATGTGCATTCGAAAAGACGATAACAAAAATATTGCTTCATGGAAAGCTTTTCCGATGTTGAAAAGTTATGTGTTACATCCCAATTCTTTAAACCTGCTGTCCATCCTAATTGACCAGTTGGAAAAAAAAGGAACATAATACAAGGGAAGATAGGCAGGATGACATTCACTAATTTGTATTAGTCCTTGCTCTTTCTTACGATACACAATGATATCTCGAACATTGCTTATTTCCATTCCATCTCCTGGAAGTATGACGGTAATTTCATCAGTTGTCGGCATATTATATCGGCGATGATCTGTAGAAATGTCATAATGCAGATAAGCTGGCACATTAAAATTTTCATCTCCGCCAGCAGCAGCTTCTGATACCTCAAACGCGCGTTGATGTAGTTCACAAAATGGATTATTTTGTTGCATTGTATTTTCTATTACTTGTAACACATTTCTATTTAGACGTGGATTTCTTTTATGACGTGTATCAAGAGCTACACTGGGATTGCATATATAAAGTTAGGCATACATTGCATCTTCACCTTGATTTGACAGTAAAGCACCTATTCGGTGGTGCAAGACTCCGTGGATAACAAATGGAGATGGTCCTCATCCTTGGACTAATCGATCATCCATATGAACGCCAAGACTTGTAAGTGCGTTGGCTATATTATATTCTCGAAGGTAGTTTCGAAATGACCTTGAAAGTATTCCATTTCCATCATTTAATGCTTGTAATTCAGTAGGCAGCAGATCAAGTGTTGGAAGCCTAATCTTTCCGTGGAAACAATATTTGCCAAATCGCAGATTGAGAATGGAAGAGTGGTATAATTTTTCATCTAACCAATGAAGTGCAGAGCAATGTATACATCTGGCATCCATTTTTCCAAGAAAATGTCGTCCTATTTGTAGTCTGTCTCCTCCAATGTTACTGCGTTGGCGATCTTCACCATCGCTTGAAGCACATTGGTCATTAAAATCAACATTTAACATATTTACTCGAGTTCTCGAAGTATCACTGATTTCAAAGCTCCGAAGGGTTGGAAAATTGTCAGTCTCATGTGTATACGGAAAAGGGGGGATATGAATTACATTGCTTAGTAAATCTTCTTCGGTAGATATAAGACGTTGTCATTAGCTGCAGGTACATGAGAAGGAATAGTAGAAGTTGTATGAATAGTAGGAACAAAAATCTCAGTTCGATTAAAATCGACATCTAAGTTTTGAGCAACTTTAGCACGTTGAGATACCCCATAAATAATTGCATCACCTTTTAATTGTCGTTCTCTTTCTCTTCTAGCACGTTGAGACATTTGTCTTCTAGATTCACTAATTTGTATGTCTTGAGCAATGGGAGCTGTTTCTGCAGGAGTTTTAGGAATGGGGGCTGTAGGAAAAAAAATAATACTACATGATGCAACTCGATTGAAATCTATATCTAAGTTTCTAACAATACTTGCTAATTGATTCGAGGTTTGTTCTTGATAGGTTGGGAAAGCTTTTCTCTTACTTCCATCTTTTTCTCTTCTTGCACGTTGTGTTATTTGTCGCTTGGATAACCCTTTATCTTGTACTGGTAGTCGCTCAAATGATACATAATTGTTCTCTTTGAATTTTCTTATAGGCCATTGTGCCAAAGCTTGATTCGAGAGCCCTTCTTGGACTAACATAGCAACTACAGGGCCCGTATCTTGGTGGCGCTTAGCAGTATCATCAAGTACCCTAGGTGGCATCGTTAAAGATGCATTACCATCTTCAAGAGTTTTAGGAATGGGGGTTGTAGGAAAAGAAATACCAGTACACGATGCAACTCGATTAAAATCTATATCTTTGTTTTGGGCAACACTTGGTAATTGATTCGAGGTTTGTACTTGATAGAATGGGACAACTTTTCTCTTACGTGCCTCATTTTCTCTTCTTGCACGTTGTGCTATTTGTCGCTTGGATAACCCTTCATCTTGTACTCATGTTAAAGCTTGACTCGAGAGCCCCTCTTGGACTAACATAGAAACTACAGGACCTATATCTTGGTGGCGCTGAGCAATATCATCAAGTACCCTAGGTGGCACGAGTGAAGATGCATTGCCATCTATCGCATTCGGTCGTATAACCAATGTGTTTGTGGGTGATGTGCCCCTTTTCCTCTTTTCCAAGGTACGTGGTAAATCTTATGTAATAATTTAGAATTAAGATGATTTGTAAAGTTTAAAAGCTAGAATACTAATGAGCAAGATTTAACAAATGCAACTTGGTGCAAAGAATCGTAACTTTAGTTCTTGCTAAGTTAGCTCCTTTCTGTTCATGGCTAACCTAAACCACTCGAACAGTAGGAAATAAGAGTTATTAAGAGATTGGTTGTTGTAACTTAGTACCATATTTTTTGGGATAAACATTTTGTTACACAAAGCTAGTAGACATGGTATTGTACTCAGTTACTTTTAATCACATATTGGGATATTGATTTTCATTTTTAACAAATGAAATCATGAACCCATTGATCAATAATGATGAAGGAGCTTCTAAATAAGAGACGAAGCTATTTCTAATCGACGCAAAGTTGCATCTATATGGGAAAATAGACATTTTTGATCAAGAATAAGGATCTTGAGTAACTTTAAAAAAACTATGGGTTGATCAACGTACAAAAGTTTTTTGCCGTAATGTCTATTTTAAAAAAAGGATGGCTCTAATAGAAAGAGAAATTTTTGAAAGAAAAATAGTGACTTTGGCCGTACACAAGTATGGATAGAATAGAATAGGTGGTAGTTAAGGAAGCTTGCTAAAACTAGTAGAGTTAAAATAGCATAGATGTAGTTAAAGAAAAGTCTAGAAGAAAAGAAGGTGATGCCGAGGATTCTTAAAAAAGATAATCCTAGTTGCGCAGCTAGAGTTTCTGTTAGAAGAAGGTGGTGTTGTTATATATAAAGAGGCTTGGGTTATTGGCTTCAAAGGGATAAAGGAATTAAGCAGGAGAGCTTTAAAGAAAAGAGGTGGAACATGTAGTTGCTATACAATCGACTCGGCGACAGCGGTTCCAAAGTTTAGCACACCCATTGATTATAGACATTACTATTACCGCTACCTATTCTAAAAGTTTTGGGCTATCTTCGGAGATGATGCGTTCGATGCACACTTAGTAAATCTTCATGATAATCACAGTCCAGATGCTATTGTTGCTTTTATAACATGAATAAAGAAAGAAAACTGCTTTGAGAAACTTAAGCTAATTTCAAAAAATAAAATACGTGTAAAATATTTAGACGCCCTTACAAAATTTAAAGTTAAGATGATGCAGCAGGTCTTCCATTATTATGATTTATGAGAGAGATGTTTGCAGAACATTTATTAGCCTGTATAATGAGAATCCTTTTCCTCTCAATAATAGAAACGCAAGTGAGCAAAATTAAGTAGAGAAGCTGTACAAACTCAAAAAGTTGTGTCAACAAATGGAAGCCAGCAACCTAATTTGACAGAGGTGTTAAGAGAACTTCCATCTGGATGGTAGGTACATTAAGTTTAATTTCAATTACCCAATATAATTATTTTACATGGTATACAGCACCTAAGGCCATCTTTAACAACCTTGAGGTTATGTTGTCCACCATATGGACCAAGTTATGTTGTCCACCATAAGTACACTATCTATGTAAATAAATGTTTATTAAATAAAATGTACAAATTAACATTGAACATAAAACATAGAACTTACCTCGGGCAGAGGCCCTTGGATGTATCGATTTCTCTAAATTGCAAAGTTCGGACGCTCAGTTTCAAAGTACGTGAATGCACTTTTTTCAATCTCTTCATTGTTCACTGGGTGCGTATTACGTATCAGTGTGTTGGGATTTGGAGGTGAGGTATTAGCCATGGGGATAATCTGGGGGGACAATAAACATTGTTGTAAGTATGAATTCAGCCAAACAAATGGCAGCCACAATAGTTAGAGTAAAAGTTGGGTAGTTACAGTTCTCCAACAAAATTAGGATACAAAAATAAGAGAGAAGGTGTGTGTTTGGAGTACCTATTTGCTGCTAGAGGAAGACAATTACAACGATGACAATGATAAAGACGAAGATTCAAGAGAGGCCAAACGAAGCAGAAGCATCTCCACCCAAATTTGAATTGAAAACCAAACACTGATTCGAATTGAAAACCAAACATTTCCATTTGAAGACCAAACATTTCCAAAAATAGCAGTGCAAATCCACCCAAAATCCGCAAAAATCACCAAATTCTTACAGCACCTCCTCAATCAAAGCGCCTTTATCAAAGTGTTGATAAATCATAGCGAAATTGCTCCTCAAATCCAACAAAATCTTACAGCACCTCGTTAATCAAAGCGCCTCAATCAAAGTGTGGATAAATCATAGCGAAATTGAGGCAAAATTAAAGTAAATTTTTATTTTTAATTTTTTTGTGTTAAAAATCTTACAGCACCTCCTCAATCAAAGCGCCTCAATCAAAGGGTTGATAAACTGTAGCGAAATTGAGGTGAGATTGAAGGGGAATTTGTTTTTGTTTTTGTGTTTTTATTTATGAAAATAGTGTCGAGGAGGAGAAGAGAAGTTTGGAGTCGGGTTTTTTTTTTTAGACTTTGGTTTTAAGACTTAAACTTCAAAATATGCCCATCATTGTGAGTTCCACGTGGCACCAACAACATATCGCAGACCCTCTTTGTCTCTGGACATAAAAGCAGACTTATCCCAAGTGGTAAAAATACCGCCCTGTAATAAAAAATATATATATATATATATATATATATATATATATATATATATATATATATATATTAATTATAGTACTACTTCTTCCAAATTCCTTACTAATAATTTGTCTAAGTGTAGAGTTGGGGGAGAAATCCATAGACTACAAATAGATTGTGGATTCAGGAGTGGCAGGACTTTCAATCTCTGTTTCCTGGTTTTCTTGATTTTCTGGTCTATGATGAGCAAAAGGATCACCATAAACACCATGGGGGATTTGTTGATAAGAAATTCTTATCCCCTGAATCATTGACTCATCAATGATAGTCCTATCGCCTGATAAAGAATGTCTGGAAGAGGTATGATTAATATGACAACGCATATTTCGCATAGATCCTCTAGAAGACAGACTCCTTGGTAAAGAGAGTCTACTAATCTCTTTGGGGGAAAATGAGAAAGTGACATCTCCATTAATATCCTGAGTTATTTGGTCAATTTGATGATCTATAATTGGAGGTGGAGGAACAGCCTCCTGTATTTTCCATTCATCAGGAAATTTAATATCACTTCATTGAATTAGTCGAGGGATAACAACTTTAGTGGTTAGACAGTTACTATCGATAACAACTATTTTACCTTCAGTGTTATGGAGAATAGCATTAGGACACATAGTATTCATTACTTTATAATAAATTCTATAAATAACACAAATTGTGTCAGTCCTTGGTTTGTAATTGTAACCTTCAGTTTGGATTTTTAAGATTATGGCATCAAATAAATTTTTATTTGTAAATGATAAAGTTAAATTAGGGCAAACAGTAAAGTGTACTGGTCCATTGCATAGACTTGTCTGAATGAAACCAATGAGTGATGGCATAAAGTCTAAGCATCTACCATCCCTGATATATGCCAAAATACTTGCATTTAATCATTTATAAGTAAAAGGTTTAAAAGCAACTTGAACACATCCAATGTGAATGTAATTATATATAGACAAATA
Source organism: Kingdonia uniflora (assembly GCA_014058105.1). Taxonomy (NCBI): domain Eukaryota; kingdom Viridiplantae; phylum Streptophyta; class Magnoliopsida; order Ranunculales; family Circaeasteraceae; genus Kingdonia; species Kingdonia uniflora. The sequence goes on from JACGCM010000003.1 coordinate 1,154,604, forward strand.
TCTTTCAATATCCCTTAGGTTCAAGAGCTGTAAGGTATGCTCGATATTTTCTACGGCAATGGATTGTTCCACAATTTTAATATTATGTTGACTAATAAAGTCAAACATCTCCTTTTATAAATTTTCTTCGAATAAATGGACGGTGTTGTCCATTGATTTAACTAGTTGGTTTGAGAAAACGGTATTAAAACCAAGCAGAAGGAATCTCACTGCAAACATCCTTTTGAAAACATTTTTCTAAATCTTGAATTTTAGTTTATAAAGAAGGATTTTGAAGTTTTTGAGAAATATCCATTAAGAAAATATCTTCTTTTAAAAAATTTAATTGTTTTTCTTTGAGACCAATCATTATCCAAATTTCATTAATGAGACGAGACTCTTGTTCTCGTATAAAATTAAAAACCAGATCATGATTATCATAGGTACAATAAATAACTATTGGGTCAATTTTTTGTAATGGCATGAGTAAATTGAGAAAAGGTGTTCCCAAGATAACTTGTTATTGCAAATTTCTTACTAATAAAAAAGAAGTTGGAATACAAACTCCTTGACTGCATATATTAACATCAGGTAATTTATATTGAATAATCATTCTACTACCACTAGCAGATGTTAATGATTGGGCTGTTTTTTCAAAATACTTAGTAGGAACTAAGCCTTCTTGAATGCAATTAAGATCAGCCATACTATCAACTAAAGCAACCGCTTCTTGAATAGTATATTCTTTGTTGATAACGATAGTAATTTTAATATACCATTTTTGGTAAGTGATTCTTTGAAGAAAATTAAGATAAGAATTATCATTCTCTTCTTGATGTCTTTTGCCTTTATCAAAGGAATTAAGAATTTTTGTGGAAGAATTTTTATCTTCTTTGGGAATGGCTTGACAGACTTGAAGATAATTAATCTTATCATTCTGTAAAGAAACAAAAATTTTAAGATCTTTAACTTTAGTTTTTAAAATATTTATTTCATTTTTTAAATCTTGAATGGTAACTGGCTGCTCTGTTTCAATTTTGTTTAAAACTTTTTGATGATTGTAATGTCTTGAAGGCATTTGCATAATCTCCAGAATAGTAGAAAATTTTTGTTACTTTCTTTCAAGGAAAAAATTAAGAAGTTTTCCACTTAATTCTGCATCAGTAATCTTATCAATGGATAATAAAAGATCCAATTGATTATCTGTAATGGCATTAATACTTAAACCATTCATAGTCTCAATGGCTTACCAATAATCTTATTCTTGTGAACAAGCCTGAGTATTTGACTCTTCATTATATGTATTAGGAATAGATGAAGACTCATCTTCTTCAAATTCATTAATTTCATTGTCACTGTTCTCAGGGGTAATATCAGGACTGGTGTTAAGTAATAATTTACTTAACTGAAGGCGTAATCCTTCATCAATATTGAACTCTGCTAATTTTTTCTTTGTGTTACACCTATTAGCTAAATATCCAGGTTTTCCACATTTCCATCAAGTACGTGGTTTTTGGTTAGTGGAAGCTTTCTTAACTGTTTTCTTCTTAGCAGGTACATACTTAAAAGAAGAAGCCTGATGTTTAGGTTTGAAAATCTTTTATTTTTAGGAGGAATCTTTTTCTTACCTTTTGGATAATTAATAGGCATGTCATAAGCAAATGGGTAGCAAAAGTCCCCAATTTCCTTTTTGCCTGATAAAATTTGTTTTTTAAGTTAGAATTGTAATTTTAAATTATTACATATACTGAGACCAACTTGAGTACAAACACTTATGATGAGATGACCATAAGTATAAATACTATATGGAATTGAATTTCCATTATGTAAATCTTAAAGTTTCTGATGAACTTTTTCTACAAATAGAGAAGGGATTCCATCAATAAACTTAGCTTTCCAATGCTCAGCATTAGCATCTGTTCTTTGCATTATTTTGCAAAGGAAAACATCCTTATACCACCTAAAATGTGATAAGGTAGGACATTTTAAATTTTGTAATAATTCTCTGTTTCTCTCATGTCTTTGAGGAAAGTTTCCTATAAAATGTTAGAGAAGAGTTTGGATTAAAGTGTAAACAGCATCTTCTCTGGGTGGAGTATTAGCTACTTCTTGATTTACTACACTCAAAATATCTTCTTTTAGAGTAAGAGTTAGTGCATGATCCCACCAACCTCTTAAACACCCAGTAAAACTATTAATAATAAACATAGCAACATTTCTATCATTATTGCCAGCGGTTTTACATATAGAATCATACATGAGCATTTTATGTAAAATTTCATGAATTTGATATTCAGATAATCCATCCAAGTTCCATTCATAAATAGATCTACCATTATAAGAAACTTGATTTTGAAAAAAATCTTCTTCAAACAAAAGATTTTGAGGTGTAGGTCTTTGGTAATAAGTTTTAATCCAGGAACATCATAACTAATTTTATTGAGACTAGCTTCCATATGTTGAAAAGATTGGTGGTTAGTATCAGAATATGATTGTTCTTCTTCTGATAAAATACTTATACTAGTCTAGCTTAATTTAGCAACAAGAAGATCCATAAAAGCATCATCTTGTTGGTCGATTAATTTGAAGTCTAGGACAGACAATGGAGGCTGGATATCTACTGGTTGGATTTTAGAAATAGAAGATTCTTTAATAGGTTGATCAAGAAGTTTGTCTTCCATTCGATCTAATTGTTTGCCAATCATAGTTAAAGCCATATTAGTCCAATTATTTTGATGAATATTGGCTTTACTATTTTCAGTACTTGTACTGGGAACTGTTAGGGCTATAGCTTCAATTTTAACATCAAGTTCTTTAGATGTTCCCACTTTTGTTAATGCCAAATGTGTTGTTGGTGGATGATGAGATTTAAAAGCTTTTCCATCAATAGTTTTCTAAATTTTCGTATGGTCTTCCAAAAATTGGATGTAATCCTGAGTTGGAAACCAATCTTCAAACCATTTACAAAACCATATAACTAGATTTTTGGCACAAAGATTTTGATAATAAAAAAACTTTATTAATTGAAGTTCACTTTTGGTGAAGGTACTGAAATATATCTCTCTAAAATTCTAATGTTTTGGAGATCCAAATTCCTTACTAATAATTTGTCTAAGTGTAGAGTTGGGGGAGAAATCCATAGACTACAAATCGATTGTGGATTCAAGAGTGGCAGGACTTTCAATATCTGCTTCTTGGTTTTCTTGATGTTTAGGTCTATGATGAGCAAAAGGATCACCATAAACACCATGGGGGATTTGTTGATCAGAAATTCTTATCCCCTGAATCTTCGACTCATCAATAATAGTCCTATTGTCTGATATAGAATGACTAGAAGTGGTATGATTAATATGACAAGGCATATTTCGCATAGATCCTCTAGAAGATAGACTCCTTGGGAAAGATAGTCTACTAATCTCTTTGTGGGAAAATGAGATAGTGTCATCTCCATTAATATCCTGTGTTATTTGGTCAATTTGATGATCTATAATAGGAGGTGGAGGAACAACCTCCTTTATTTTCAATTTATCAAGAAATTTAATATCACTCCATTGAATTAGTCGAGGGATAGCAACGTTAGTGGTTAGACAGTTACTATCGATAACAACTATTTTACCATCAGTGCTATGGAGAATAGCATTAGGACACAAAGTATTCATTACTTTATAATGAATTCTATAAATAGTATAAATTATCTCAGTCCCTGGTTTGTAATTGTAACCTTCAGTTTGGATTATACCCAAGGATGGCATTATGCTTTCTATTACCAAATCCCAATTAGGAAGCACACTTGGCTATTCTGTGTTAATCTTGATATTTTTCTCCGACAAAGTTTTCCTACCTGGTTTTTGTTATGGTGGGAGAAGATGGGTCCAGACATGAGCCTTGTACCTCCAGCCATAAGAGATTTTTTTCTTATGTGGTATCAATTACACCCAAAATTAAAGGGACAAACAACAAATAATCCTCCCATTGGGAGAAATACTTTATGGTTCTTTACAGAATTTCGTCTAGTTTGGATCTGGAAATGGGACTTCCAGATTGGATGGAATCAATTAAAAATACCAGTTCTTCAAAGGACATTTTGCTTTAGATGGTGGGACAAGTTTAAAATGTCCAAGACAGTAGAAACAATTAAAGCTACTCCGAAGAATTATGAAGAAATTCTTAAATAAGAGAGCTAGAAATATGCTGGTGCCATAATGGAGTCTAGTAATTTATTTTCTATATTATTAGATTCCGTTAAAAACAAATATCCCCTTCTCTCCATACCAGAACAACTTGTCAAGGTGACGGAATTATTAAAGGATCAATTTTTGGCTTCTCAATTAAATACACCAACAGGTGGAGGTTTTGTGTACACAATTGAAGAATCTCAAGACCCATTCGAAGATGAGGACAATATTTCCTTAGCCAACACGACAATATCTAGTGGACTCTATTTGTTATGCTTTAATTTCAATTCAGTCCACTAAGGGACAGGCGACCGACAAGGGAAAAGGCAAAATGGAATAACTTTACTTTTGCTTTTCCATTATTGTAACAAAACCAAGGGCGCCGTGCTTTCAGTCCATAGTCTTAATTAACCGGTTTTGTATTTGCGTTTTCGGATTTCAAATTCTTATTTTGAAGTTCGCATAAGATCTTTAGAGGATTCTATTTATAGTCTGACCTGAGGCTTGTTCAGGGTATCCTATCTTTCCTCTCTCTCTCTTTATTTTCTACTCTGATTGTTCCCCACTCTGGTTGCTTGCTTGTAATTATAGTATTACTTCTTCAATAAAGTGAGTAAGTTTTTCTTAAGTTTTAATTATCTATAAGCTGTTGATTTTTAGAGTAAGTTTTAATTATCTATTGGTATCAGAGCCATGATTGGCTAGAATTTTGGTAACCAGGGAACTAATGTATTTTACTAGTATTCAAATAGAGCAATAATACCATAGAAATTGCTACTATTATCAATTTCCTTTTAGTATCAATGTAAATTCTGGAGCATCATTTTGGTCTGTATGTCATGTTTCTTATGGAAGATGTTTGGCTTGGACTGATGTTGAATCTATGATTACAAACTATACTATTGATAATAATATGATCTTTCTATAATATTATTCCACTATTTTTATCCTACTAATTTACATTTTTCCACGGTTACCTATTTCATCCATGTTTAGCAGACTTAAGCGATCACATGAAAGTGGATCTGTAATGACCCCGATTTTTATTTCCTTATTATAGCTATTAGTATGCTTATTGCTACAATACTCCGCATATTCCTATTCATTCTCACTTCTGCATATTCATTATCCGCATTACATTCTGCATATATTCCTCACTTACTCCTTCATCCATTATGCATTCATTTATTTCCTTTAGGTGGTTTTGTCCTTAAATTCCCTTTTGTGGTTTTGGCAGCTCGGAGGTGATTCGGAGGTAGAGGCGGCATTGTGGCCTTGGGAGCCCATAGGAATTTTGATATTGATGTTTTATTGTTATGTCTGTGATTTGGTGTGGTTTCGGTGAGCCGTTGGAGTGGCTGGTAGATTTTTGGGATCGCCTAAGGAAAAGATTCCTTTTGGGGGGCTTAGGCATTTCCGTGGCCGTGAGGCGGCGGAGGTGGTGTTTTCACCTTGAGAAACCCTTGTTGAGTTAGTTGTAGGGTTTCTGTAGTTGTGGGGGTGGCCCCTGATGTTTCCGGGGTGTCTGAGGTGGTCCGTGGGGTCTCCCAGGAAATCCCATAGCTTTTCTGGGAGTTCTGTTCGAACAAGACTTAGTCTGTTCGAACAAGATCTTTTCTGTTCGAACACGACCTTGTTTGTTCGAACAGGATCCTTCCTTGTATAGTAAGGTTGTCATTGCCTCTTTCTGTTCGAACAAGATTTCAATCGGTTAGAACAAGCCAGGTTTTGTTCTAACAGGATCTTGTCTGTTCGAACAAGATCCTTCCTCGAGCAGTTGCTTTCTTCCCTGGACTGTTCTGTTCGAACAGGACTTTCCCTGTTCAAATAGAGGTAGGTCTTACTTATATGTTTTCTTTCATCATTCCTCTCTCTTCACTCTAAACACACACTCTCTCTCTCCTCACCCCTAACCAATCCTCTCTCCTCCAAACTCCTAATCCAATCCTCCCCATCTCTCGAGGTCCTTGTCGAGCTTCGCCGCAATCTTCTCTCCTATCCTCGGTAAGAAATTTTAGATTTCATTCCGTTATTTCTCTCGATTCGGCGTAGGGTTTGATTTCTAGGGTTTGGGTTTTGTCGTCGTTTCCTTAATTGATTGTTTGTTTGTTGTTCTCCATCATTGGTGTTAGATTACTCAGGCGTTCTGTGGTCATTCCGTAGATTTTGGTCGAGTTTCCAAGATAGATTTTCCTTTCGGACTTGGATTATTATCAGGCGAGTTTTTATTCCAGCTTTACTAAGTTCCTTTACTAGTTTCTGTGTATGGTTTTAGAGAGTTGTATTGAGCTTAGAGATGTGTTGTGATTAACTATAGTTTAACTTAGAAATTATCCTGTTAAATTGTTAACCTGTGGTTGGGTTGTAATTGATCCTGAGGTTGGGTTTTGGTTCGTATAAAACCTGAGGTTAGCTAGTGGTGGTTGGGTTAGCGTTCTCGTGGTTCGCCCAGGAATGCCCCCACCAGCCTTAAGAGATTGTTGGATTGGAGGTAGGCGACGGTTAGGTTGATGCGTCGGCTATGTAGAGTCGGTGCAACCGAGTCCCTATCCTTTCGGTTGAGTTGCCGGGTGAGCGGCACTGCGTTGTTCTTGAGCACTGATTGTACCTTTATAACTTAACATTTTTTTTTCAAAACTTATTGAGATTGGATACATGAACACTCCGTTTCGGTTGACTTCCGACAGGATCTAAGGAGTCCGTGAGATCGGGTTAAAATACACAGGTGAGATTGGGAATGGCACTATCATACCTAGTACAACCACCCAGGAGTATAGATTGGTATGGGGCAGAGTCCTGTTGATCCCAAACTTATTCCTCGGTGAGGTTGAAATTCCTTGAAATATTTCAGACTATTGTTTCACGGGTTGATACACCCAAATCTACTTTGATCAAGTGTGACCATCCTAGCTTGGTCAAGCTTAAGCAAATCATACTAGTGTATCCCTTTACTGATCTCTTTAAGATAGCATTAGACGTTAGCGGTTGATTAACCAACATCATGATAGTATAACGTACACTTTTAATTCATTGAATCATTTTGCATTAGGGGATATTTATGAGAATATCCCAGCTCATCACGTCACATCACATCATTGCATCTAGGATAAGTATGGGATTATCCTAGTCATCACTTCACGTCATAGCATTGCATAGTATCGTGTCATCATTTTCTTCGTCCATACTCTTAACTCCACTCTCTTTTTCGTATTCACTCAAATCTCCTTCCGTATTAACTATATTCCTCATTTCCCTGTCAACTCTAAATCTCTTTTCCTTTTTAACTCTTTATTTCATTGATTGTCACTTATTATATTGCGAGAATTGCTTAGTTACTTGTTCTTTATCACACTCGCCTCTGCTCTATTTTCAGTACCTGTTATTAGTAAGTTATTTAGTTCTGTTGGATTAGTGAGCTCGTCGTTTGCTCACTCTCGTATTTAACTATTTTCAGAGGTTGAGTAACTTGGACTGCTGCGAGGTCAGCTGGTCCAGAGACGGATTTTGCCGCTACAGATTTCCCTTAGTTCCAGATTTCTGTAGGTGTTCTCAGCATATTTTGCTGAGCTTTTGTTCGAGATATTGTATTACGTTTCGACTGATATGTGTATATATATGTCTTTTGCTTCCGCGCTATATTGTTGTATTATCATTCTTTACTCTGATGATTATTGCTATATGTGAATAGCCGAGCCAGAATTTGTCTACGGCTTGGCTATTTGTGGGGCAGAATCTTTGGATTCCCCGACAAGCACTACTTAGAATCTAGTAATTGGTCAAGCTATCGATTACTAGATTTTGGGACGTGACAGGATCTTCCCGATCCATTAATAACGAAGAACTGGTTGAGTTTTCTCAAACCAAGAAATTAAATCAATGGACAATACCGTCCATTTCTTCAAAGAAAATTTATAAAAAGGGGATGATTGACTTTATTAGTCAACATAATATTAAAACTGTGGAACAATCCATTGCCTTAGAAAATATCGATCATACCTTACGGCTTTTAAGCCTAAGGGATATTGAAAGATATTTGTCTACTTATAATTACATTCGCATTGGATGTGTTCAAGTAGCTTTTAAACTTTTTAGTTATAAAGGATTAAATGCAAGTATTTTAGCATATATCAGGGATGGTAGATGCTTAGACTTTATTCTATCACTCATTGGTGTCATTCAGACTAGTCTATGCAATGGACCAGTACACTTTACTATTTACCCTGATTTAACTTTATCCTTTACAGATAAAAATTTATTTGATGTTATAACCTTAAAAATCCAAACTGAAGGTTACAATTACAAACCAGGGACTGACACAATTTATGTTATTTATAGAATTTATTATAAAGTAATGAATACTATGTGTCCTAATGTTATTCTCCATAACACTGAAGGTAAAACAGTTGTTATCGATAGTAACTGTCTAACCACTAAAATTGTTATCCCTCGACTAATTCAATGGAGTGATATTAAATTTTCTGATGAATGGAAAATACATGAGGCTGTTCCTCCACCTCCTATTATAGATCATCAAATTGACCAAATAACTCAGGATATTAATGGAGATGTCACTATCACATTTTTCCCCAAAGAGATTAGTAGACTCTCTTTGCCAATGAGTCTGTCTTCTAGAGGATCTATGCGAAATATGCCTTGTCATATTAATCATACCACTTCCAGACATTCTATATCAGGCGATAGGACTATCATTGATGAGTCTAAGATTCAGGGGATAAGAATTTTTGATCAACAAATCCCCCATGGTGTTTATGGTGATCCTTTTGCTCATCATAGACCTGAAAATCAAGAAAACCAGGAAGCAGAGATTGAAAGTCCTACCACTTTTGAATCCACAATCTATTTATAGTCTATGGATTTCTCCCCCAACTCTACACTTAGACAAATTATTAGTAAGGAATTTGGATCTCCAAAACATCAGAATTTTACAGGGATATATTTCAGTACCTTCACCAAAAGTGAACTTCAATTAATAAAGTTTCTTTATTATCAAAATCTTTTTGGAAAAAACCAAGTTATATGGTTTTGTAAATGGTTTGAAGATTGGTTTCCAACTCAGGATTACATCCAAGTTTTGGAAGACCATACAAAAATTTGGAAAACTATTGATGGAAAAGCTTTTAAATCTCATCATCCACCAACAGAACATTTGGCATTAACAAAAGTGGGAACATCTAAAGAACTTGATGTTACAATTGAAGCTATAGCCCTAACAGTTCCCAGTACCAGTACTGAAAATAGTAAAACTAATATTCATCAAAATAATTGGACTGATATATATATATATATATATGAAGAGGAACCGTACGACCCCCTGCCCCTTATGATACCTAATAAATCACCAAACTAGAACCAAGAGATAAGTGGTTGAGAAGAAAGAGATTGTCAGTAAGGAGCCAACTATGTTAGCTGATGTGTCTTTAAGTGGGTGACATGGATTTAGTTAAAATTTGAAACCATCTTTCTTTATCTCTCTCTTAGAAGTATAATTGAACATCTCTCTCTCTCTCTCTAAAAAGTTAGGGTTTCAAATAAACCCCTATTGATGAGCTCTCAAGACCCTAAAAATGGTTGATCACCGCCGTAGAAATGTCATTACAGCTGTAGTTCCTCCCGTACGCATCTTTGTCGCCGTCCATTTCTAATAGATCAAATACCAACAATTTATTCCCACCACCTAATATCAATTGTCCATGTTTATTAGATCTAGAGACACACTCCACTTAAACACGATTCTTTATGGGGTTTCTTGAATTCTTTGTGGGATTAATTATTTATGTTGCAATCAGTAGTTTTGGTTTCTAGGGTTTGTACCCACATATAATGTGTTACTTGGTTTTTATCACCATAAACCTTTTTGTGTATGAACTGAAATAAAATTTAGGACTTTTTTTGCTTGTTTAGTTTCCGCTATTCTAAATTAAACAATTTTTTTGCCAATTTCGTAACTCTTTGTTGGGGAAAATACAATTTTCTAAACCATTAGTTTTCAAAAATAATAATTTTAAAGCTTCAAATTGATACTTCTGTTACTTTACCTTGCGAAATTATTTATTTCCGTTACTCTTTGTTATAGAAATTGCATCTTCCAAAATCAAAGTTGCAGAATCAACAATTCTATAACTTTTTGTTCCAGAATTGTTAGTTTTCGTGACTTTGTTTTGGAATATAATTTTTTCCAAAACCAAAGTCACAGAAACTAACAGTTCTGCAACTTAATAGTTATGCATTTTGTGTCCCCTATGATCATCCCAAGACAAGGAAATTATGAAAATATCAAATTTGGCTAAGAGAAGGTGATATCAAACAAGTAATTTAGTACGAAATCATATTTTCCTGCACAAGTATTTTAACGAAAGGTATGTTTTTCGCAACCATCTATAACGAAGAACAGGTATGTGTTACTGGGTGTTGCAAAAAGTAGGATTCCGTTACACACTTGTGCAAAAAATGGAAAAAATACTGGTTGGGTAACGAAAAATGTGTTTTTCGTTATTGTGGAGGTTGGAAAGGGAGTTTTTTTGTTACAGACTTGTGAATGAACATTTTAACTACATTGGCCAGGGAAGTAAAATTTTTGCAACAAGGTGGGTAACGAAAATTATGTTTTTCGTTATTGGCTGGGTCACCATGGGAATAAATTTTTGGCAACAGGCTGGGTAACAAAAATTGTGATTTTTGCTACTGGACGAGGCACGAAAAAGTAGTTTTTCGTTACATATTTATGTGAAAATGGAGAAGTTAGAATAAGATTTGAAAGAAAATGAACAAATTCATATAAACCCATACCAAAAATATAAATCAAAAACCCAATACATACAAACAGTATACAAACTGCCATCACCAAAAAAAAAAAAAATTACATATCCCAGCTGCAAAATAATATACAAACAGTGTACAAAATGTAATTATAAATAGATTGTCTATACTAATATCTTGAACCACATCTTGTCGTCCAATGACTCCAAAGTAGATTCCTCACTAGACTCCCAACGACGGATCCTCTCTACTAATTTGATGGAGATTCACCATCGATCAATTCATTTACAATATCTTCCATGGCCGAGGATGTCACATTCTTAATTCATCTAAAATAACATTTAAGTTAGTTATTTAGCTATATTTTGGTTTTAGAAACCGTTATTCCGAAATAGCAATAACAAAATTATCATTTTCCATAACAGTTGGCTTCAGAATATACACTTTAGAAACTAATAGTTATGAAAATTAATTTTTTGATATTGCCACTAACGATAATGAGAATTCGTGTCACGACCCCACTTTACGGTTATCGATATTGTTCCCACTTAACCACTACGGATCTCCAATAGTATAGGATTTTTATTCCTAAGAAAGGCCTCGGTGACATGTAGAGTGAAATCTTAACTTAAGAACCATACACCTGGCAGGATCTTAAGCGATGTGGGACTAAACCATTGGTGCAACCATCATCGCTAATGGGCTAGGCGCCTTCCAATACCCGCTCAGCCGGGGTGTTACAATTCGAAACTAAAAGTTACAGAAATGAAAATTTGTATACATTCATGCACTTTGGTTACGAAAAATCATTTTTTTGAAACATTCATGTAGAGTCCAGGAAAAAAGTCCAAAAATAATAAGAATAATCATAATCATAAACTACCACATAAACATAGGTTTCCAAAAAAATTAACTGAAAAATTTAAACTACAAATCTATTTCGAAAATGAGATTTACTAAAATTGGTTTATACAAACTTGGGTGTACTTTCAACCCAAAAATAGGTTTTACCCCAAACACATAAGAGTACAACAACACCATTTAGGGAAAAAAAAAACACAGCAAATCCCAAATTTTAGGGTTCCCAAACAAAACACAGCAAACATACTTAAAATCAAAAAATAAATAAATAAGATTTTGGTTTCAAATGGTAGGAACCATAGATTCAAAATAAGTGGTCCTTACGTTATCCAGCAGAGTCGATTACATCCAAGCCAAAAGGAACCATAAAGATCACAATGGTGATGCGAGTGATTTAGGGTTTGGACCTAGGAAATTCGAGTGATTTAGGGTTCGGGTTGGTCTTCTCAACATTGAAAAGAAAGAGAGAGAGAGAGGTAGAGAGAAAAAATATAGTGGGTGGGTGAGGTACAATAATTGTACTCAGAGGAGAGAGATTGCCAACCAAATTAAAGTAATCTTCTGCCATGTCCCCAAGTCTAGTTGGCACTAAATGGGTCGTGTTGCAAAGGTTCCACCTCCTCTTTGTTCTCAACCACTCATCTATAGGAGATGTGTGGTAGTAGTTGGGTAGTTTAAAGGGTGTCTATAAGGGGGGTTGCCATGGATCCTCTCCCACGCTACTGGACGTCGTTACCAAAATGCCCTTACTTTTATTGCTATTTACATTCATAGTTTAAACTTTAAAATTCCCTGGCTTTTTCAAAATAACGTCCGATAAGCTAAGGAAAAAAAATTAGTATGGTTTTTTCATGATATTATCCTGACTTCTTAGAGTTTTAAATATGACAATAAACCACAAAAATATCGCGTATTTACCTAACTTATCAGTAAATTTCATGAATGTATCGTGGTATTTTAGGATTTTTGATATTATTGTGGCTTTTCTTTTTGTAATCATTTGGCGTTATGATTTTTTTAGATTGTTCCCGAACTCTCCAACATGATTCAAAAATGACAAAGCAGCATTATGTCATACTTAAGCATATATGAGTAATAGTTGTAAGTGGTTCCCCACCCTTGGGGATTATATCATTACCTAATCCAACAAAAGTACGAGAGCCACATAAGAAATTAGGGCCTTTATTTGAAGCATTTGACGTAGGAGGAATATTGCTAGAATGTTTCTAACACCAACTCACAGTCAGAAAATAATGATTTTGAGGATCCGCGTCACTCATATATGTATTAGACTATTAACATATTATTAACTTTGCGAGACAATTCCTATATATCAAGTTTTAATTTGTATTTTCTTGTAATAAACTTCACGATTCTCAATTTCCTTCTTGACATTTTTTTTTACCTTTCCATAATCATATTTCAAGTTAAAATATTTTTAGAGACTTCCTTCACATTTTCACATATTTTAAGTAATATTATCTATATATCGTAAAAATTATCTAAATACAAAGAAAAACATCGATATTTTGTGATAATTTGGCTTAAACTGACTTTTTACATTAAATGCCTAAAAAATGAAGTGACCAAAAAGCCGTGATAAATTGAAAATATCACGGTAAGCTGCCAATAGGCAGAGGTCGGTAATCCTTAATGGTTTGGTATTTTAATCCCTGTTTACATTCTTATATATCATACACGTTCTTTAGAGATAACATAATGCTCTTAGTCATAATAATACTTATTTGCAATTACAATATTACGCAGTTCAATGATGCTATATTACTAGTACTACCCGTGGCTCGCCACGATGAGCACGTCGGTGCGCCTTTGGCACTATAAAATTGTCTATTAACGCGCCTTCGGCGGTAAAACTTATGTGTCAAATAACAGTTTTCATAACATCTATCTGCGTGCCTTCGATACTACTAATCTATAAACTGCAAGTATACTTCCATGAGGTTCTTACGTTACTATCCTAGACATAATTATTACTTCTTTGGGGAATTTTTGGTGCAACAAATTCTAAGATTCTTTATTATTATTATTATTATTATTATTACCTATCTTCAGAAGGTTTCAAAGGCAAATAAATGTCGAAAACTTTATAAAGCTCAATCATATTTCAGGGAATCCAACTTTTCGTGATCCCAATCTTTTGACGCAAAAACTAATTTATTGTAGTTAATGGATTAACGTTCTTTTTAATAACAATACAATTTTTATATAAATGTGCCTTCACAACATTACAACCCATCAAAATAGTCTAGTATGAAGTATGCAAACAACATAAGAAAAAGAGAAGAAAAGATAAAGACAATGAGATAAAATATTATTTTGACGACCTCGTAAAGAGAAAAATAGCAAAATTCCTTTATAATCATGAAGGTTAACTTGAATTAAAATTAGAGATTTTTGGACTATAGTCCCACCTGCAGACTGAATATTTACAGTTAGTCCCCTATTTGATTAAATATGTAGTTTTGGTCCCTAAATTGCCTCTGACCACCGGTCAACCTTCGTTGAGCTCAAATTTTGACATGAACTGACTAAACTACGCTCACATTAGTTGCACGTGAATTTCTCTAGCAGGTGAACAAGTTCTCTTCAGCTCATCTCTTCCCCAAAACTGTCTCATACAAATTTGTCTTGGAGGGAAAATTTGGAAATAATTTAGAAGAATCCAAATTTAAAAAACTAGAGTACAACCTGATCTCATCAAGCCTTTGATCGCAATGTAAGTCTTTCTCTCTCTCCCTCTCTCTTTCTTTATTTTTGAACAGGTAAAATTGGTAAATCTTTCTCAGGTAAAATTGGTAAACCACAATATAAGCCTTTGATCACAAATCACAATGTAGGTCTCTTATGTTAAGAATTAAAGTTTGGGTTACAAAATTGAGGTTGTTAAAAGTGGTTTTGATTATAAAATAAAATTAGGGTTTTGGTTTTCTGTAATTAGGGTATGTTACAAAAATTAGGGCTTTTACAAGTGGTGTTTTTAAATTAGGTGTTTTGGGTATGTTACCATGATATTTGCCATAATTATATAGTATTTGGGGGTATGCTACAATGACAGGAATGACCTAAAAAATGTCATTATTCATTGGGGAGGTAGATGGCTTAAATCTGGGTAGATGGCTTAAATCTGAGGACATGCATATATTTAAAAGTGTAAATGGGCATTAGTTTTACTATCAAGGCCTACTGGAGTATATTATGTCTGATGTTGTTGGGATAAATGAAGCTATCTTACCTGGTTCTATGATAGTGGTGAAGACACTGTGTACAGGTGAAATAGTGGATGTTTGAGATGATACAAGTTTGCATAAG
The DNA here is from genome assembly GCA_014058105.1 of Kingdonia uniflora. NCBI lineage: Eukaryota > Viridiplantae > Streptophyta > Magnoliopsida > Ranunculales > Circaeasteraceae > Kingdonia > Kingdonia uniflora. The sequence continues at coordinate 1,169,726 of JACGCM010000003.1, forward strand.
ATGTGGCATTGTAGTGATGTGGATAGTATGTGGGATGCACATTTCTATAGAAGTTGTAGTGATGCGGATAGTATGTAGCATTGTAGTGATCTGGATAGTATACAGTGCCTATAAAAGTTGTTCCCCCACCTTTAATTCAACAGCTAGATGTAATTATGATGGAACCGGATGAAAGACCACCAATATGTCCTACTTCTCAAGTTAAGGTTGAGACTACCCAATTTGATCCACTGCAGCATGAAACTATTAGCTGGGGTAAACAAAAGGTTGTTGTGACTCAAACAAAAAAAGACTTGTATCAAAGCCAAAGAAAAAAAGCAATAGTTTACAAAGTGGTGAAGAGAATACTAAAAGAGTTAAGAAACCAAGGGCAAGTGAAGTACCTGAGGAAGAACTTGATGATTTGCCACATATGGACTTCAGTGATGGTGAACCTAATATTAAAACTGAAGGTGGAGTTGGATTGGGGGAAGATGCTCCAGTTAATGTAGAAACTGGGGCTAGAGTTGGATTGGGGGGAGAGGCTTCAAATGATGATGAAGAAGTTGATGAAGTTGATGTTTGGAATAGATGAGCAGAAACTAACCCAGATAGTTTAGATACAGAGGAAGGGTATTACTCAAATCACTCATTAGTTGATGGTGATGATGGTCCAACCCAAGCTGATATAGACAAATATAATGATGAGTTCAGAGATTTGGCTAAAGAATGTGATAACATTTTTACAACAGAAGAAGCTGAAGGGCATCATACTACATTACCTGTGCATAATCCTGGGTCAGAGATAGTTATTGGCATGGAGTGGCCCACAGTTGATGCTTGCAGAGCTTTTTTAAGGTAATAGGCCATTGTGAACAGGCACCAATTCCAACAAAAAAAGAATGACTATATGATGGTAAGATACATTTGTACTTAGGCTGAAACATTTAACTATCAATGGATGTACTATGCTAGGGTTAACCTAGATGGTACCACTTTCAGAATGAGGAAAAGTAGTAATCTTATTCACACATGTCCTAGAAAGAGTAGCTAATCTAATAAAAATGCAAATGCCCAGTGGGTGGCAAAAAAAGTTGAATAAACAATTAGGACAGTGAGAACCACTAGACCAGCAGGTGTGAAGGAGCTAATTTCAAGAAGGTATGGTGTTGATATTTCATATTATACTTCATGGAATGCTTAGACTATATGCATGGAGAAGATAGTTGGATCATATGAAGAGGGTTATATTCTACAACCTGAATTTATGAGACAAGTCTTATTGGCTAACCCTGGCAGTTTGGCTAAATGTAGTAAAGATCTTCCAAGTAACCAGTAGAAAAGTTCATTGGTGATGTTTAAGGCAAGTTTTGATGGATGGTTAAGTGGCTGTAGACCTTTATTTGATTTGGATTGTTTTTTCCTAAAGGGTAAATATGGGGGGGAGGGGGGTTTTTCTATCTATGATTGGCTTGGATGGCAACAATGGCCTATTCCCTATTGCAGTTTACTTATGCATATCAGATTGTAAAGAATCTTGGACCAACTTCCTTGAGGTTCTTCAGCCCTATTTCATTCTACATAATCAAAAACTAATATTTATATCAGACAGACAGAAGGGACTCATTGATGTTATGACTACCCTTTTTCCTAATATAAATCACAGATTCTGCTTTAGACATATGTACAAGAATATGAAGAAGTTTTACAAGGAAACCTAAATTGAGTGGTTAGTGTGGAGTACAGCAATGGCATTTAAGAAATCTGAAAAGAACAAGTACATGGACCAACTCAAACTGGAAAACCCAACTACTCATGACTGGTTACTTAAGCAGCTGTTTGAACACTGGGTTAGGTCCCACTTTGATTTCACTGCCAAGTATGAACACATCACAAACAACTTTAGTGAGTCCTTTAACATTTGGATTTTGAGGACTAGGGACAGGCCAATTCATAAGTTACTAGAAAAACTGAATATAATGTTGATGAAACTCATGTATGATAGGAGGCTCAAGGCAAAAAAGTGGGAAGAAGCAGGTAAGCTAAACAATACTTTTTCTTATTGTTTGAGATCCTTTCTTCTTTTCATTAACTACTATGTGACTATATGTATATCTTTTTTATAGGTTTGGTGTTGGTCCCTAGATCACAAACCCATACTGATAAGATGATCAAATGTTATGGTCAATATCAGGTGTAAGGGATCATATCAAGAACTTTTCTTCCAATTGGGATAAATGGCCAAAGATGAAGAGTGAACACCAACACACATGAATGTGACTGCCATGAATGGCAACTTTCTAGACTACTATGTGTGTGTATGTTGTTAATGTTATACTCCTTTATGGGTGGTCATGGGTTAAGTAAGTAAAGTATTTTTTGGATAATAATCTAAATGTTTACAAAGTAATTTCACAAAATATTTTTTGGTTAAGCAAATAAAGCTAACTTTTCATTTTATGGATGGCGAACAGCTATGTGTCTTGTTTTCACAAAGTTGCTTGATATGTCCAAACATATAAAAATGCCATATATCCTGTAGTTTATGGATCGGAATAGGAAAAAGTTTGTATTTGAACACAAGTGTATCTGAGCTGATATTTCATATATATACTTATTTTTGAATTATATGAAGCCTACAAACCATTTTCTACCTCCCCTATTGGTAAGAGGAGCTGGGAGACCTAGAAAACAAAGAATCCCTGATCCATATTAAGAAAAGAGGCAGAAGAGATGTGGAAAATATGTTGGCTATGGCATAATAAGAAAACTTGTAAGGGTGCACCAGCAACACCAAAACCAAGAGTGGCAAGATCACCTAAGAGGGTAGATACAAATGTTAGCATGGCAAGACATATGTGCAATGTTGGCTTACCGCCTGCAACACCAAATATAAAAGGGAGGGGAAGTGGTGGTATAGGTGGTGGTGGTGGTAGTGGGAGATCTGCTAGGGGTACAAAGCAAACTCAAGATACTGAAGCCCCAAGGTCAACACAAACAAGTCAAGCACCAATGAAAACTAGGGCTTCAGCACAACAAATTCAAGCCCCAAGGCAAACACAATCAAGGCAAACTCAAAGCCAAACTCAAGCTACAGATTCCCCAAGGAAAACTAGAGCAAGTCAAGCCCAATGGCAATATCAAGCTACTGATGCCCTAAGGCAAACTAGAGCAAGTCAAGCCCAATGGCAATATCAAGGTACTGATGCCCCAAGGCAAACTAGATCAAGTCAAGCCCAATGGTAGTCTCAAGCTACTGCAACACCAAGGTAAACTAGGGTAAGTAAATCTCGAATCCAGTCTCAAGTTACTCAAGCCCTAATGCAAAGTCAAGCAAGCCATACCCAAAGGCAATCTCAAGCTACTCAAGCCCCAAGGTAGAATCAAGCAAGTCAATCCCAAAGGCAGTCTCAAGCTACTCAAGCCCCAAGGTAGAGTCAAGCCCAAAGGCAGTCTCAACCTACTCAAGCCCCAAGCTAGAGTCAAGACCAAAGGTAGTCTCAACCTACTCAAAATCAAAGGCAAACTAGGGCATCAACATGGCAAGCTCAATCCCCAAGGCAAACTAGGGCATCAACACAGCAAGCTCAAGCCCCAAGCTCTAAACCTTACAAGAAAGGCTATCAATCTCCTAGCAACATTTGGAAAGTGTGACAGTGTAACTTAATTTAGAAACATTTAACTGCATGTTAAAAAGTATATTTGTTTGGCTATATAGACTGAAAATGTTTATTATTTGTAAGACTGAAAATGTTTGTTAGACTAAAAATGTTAACAGGTACTCTATTAACTGAATGTTTCTTTCATGATTTTAACAAGTACTCTATGTACTCTATCTGTTTTTGCCCCAGTTTTTTTCATGAATGTTTCTTGTTTATCTCACAGTGGTATATGTTTTTTGTTTGTCTATGCTTTTTTTATGAATATTGTTTGTCTAAAATGTGCACAAGGCAAATATTCAGGTCTGACTGGTCTAACTAGTACTCACACAGTCAAACTGAAATGTGCAGGTACTAGTGGTCTAAAATGTACAGGTATGAAAGTACTAGTGATCTAAAATGTGTAGGTGTGCAGGTAGCCTTTTTTGGTCTGAAATTGTCACCATACAAACAAGGGAAACTATGGCACGAAAATGGCAAGTTCATTATCTCTATGTACCTGTTAACAAAAAATGGCAAAAAAAAGGCAGCTTTACAAATGGCAGTTCCACAATAAAAAAAAAAGAGAAAGGCATTTCCATTAATTCACAGCAACCACCACAATACAAAAACTGAAAGAGAATCTAAACAAAAACAAAAACACTTTCTGGGATCCCAAACAAAACAAAAAAGCATTTTTACATCCCAAAAAGAGAAGGGATCCCAAAAGAGAACCTAGACAACAAGGCCATACCCACAGTCACAAACAAAATCTTCATCTTTCTCTTCTTCTTCCTCTTCTTCCTCTTCCTCTTCTTCCTCATCTGTCCCTTCTTTGTCTACCTCATCTATTTCTTCTTCTTCCTCGCCTGTTTCTTCTTCCTTCTCTTCTTCTGTCTACCCATATTCACTCTCCTCCTCTTCTGTCCAGCTAGACTCACTATTGGGGGATGAATCATAGCATTTTGCAAATCCAGTATAGAGTCACTCTCAGTTGCAGGGAAAATATGTATTTTTTTAAGGTTTTGAAGCGAAGAAAAGAAAAGAGAAGGGAAGAGGGTGGTGTTTTGAGTTCGGTATGAGGAAAGGCCTGGTTTTATGAAGAAAAAAATAGGGAAGTAAAGGCATTTGAGGGGTTTCACGATGTTGGTAGATGGGGGGATAATGGTTAGGGGATAATGGTTAGTATGTGCTATGTGTAGAGTGTGCACATATGATCAATAATGATTAAGACTATAAACATAACAAACTTGCATCACTTGAATTGCACATAACTTGGATCAGAAGAAACTTCAAAAATAATAAAACATTTTAATTAATATGGTAAACAAGGTACAATATCCCTAAGATTTATCCTCTTACATAATAACCATCTCTAACCACTACATTCCCAATCTCATCCCATTGAAGATTTCCCTATAAATTCTTTGCAAAATTCATCTAATCCCATAGTCGCACTCACCTTGACATTCAAATTAGTCGTAGTCTCAAATTCTGCATTCTTCTTTCCTTCATCATGCATATTGTCCTTTAGCCATATAAAGTGCTTGCATTAAACATTTTCACAAACTAAGAATTTCTTACCCTTACTTTTCTAAGCAGTAGATTTACTCAATTTCAAGAATCTACAACCACCTTTAAGGCAAACTACAGTCCTCCAAGGACATTCTTTCCACCAGTGCCCAGTTTTCTTACAACCAAAGCAATCACCTTTGAAAGAGGAGGTACTCATACATGGTGAATTTGAAGATTGCCCAATGGACTCACTCGACCATTGGAAAACACCACAAATAAAGAATTGGCATTTTAAGTACTTTCTACCAGGGTTCTCTATTAATTTAGAAACATGGAATTGCATTATTCCATTGTAATTTGGTTTCTTACACATACTATATAACCATGAACAATCCCCAATACCATGAAAAGCTTGATCATAGATAGGGCACAAATCATCCTACAACAAAAGTCATAAATCATAAATAAATTAGTATGGGTTAGTCCCAATTTATGATATCCAATACCATAAAAAGCTTAATCACAGATAGGACACAAATTATCCTGTAATTTGTCTTTACTCCCCATTTCTTACATTTATGCTTCAATGGTAATTTCTCAAAATTCATATAAAATGCCTTATTAATTAGAGAGATAGAGAGAAATAAAGTAATTTTACCTTCATATCATCACCACAACCTCCACCTTCACTTCCACCTCCCATATACATAGAGATAAACCAACACCAAAACTTAGAAATAAGATAGAGTGAGTGAGAGAGAGAGAGAGAGAGCTTTAATAGAGGTATTTGGGAAGGAAATAACCAACACCAAAAATTAGAAAAATTAAAGAAAATTGGGAAGGAGATGACCATTGGGGAATTTGGGGAAGGAAAAGACCGTTGGGGATTATTTTGGGAAATAGAAGACCTGAAGACAACTTGTTCACCTACTAGAGAAATTCACGTGCAACTTGCGTGAGGGTAGTTTAGTCAGTTCATTTAAAATTTGAGTTTAATGAAGGTTGACCGGTGGTCAGAGGCAATTTGGGGACCAAAACTACATATTTAAACAACTAGGGGACTAATTACAAATATTCAATCTGCAGGTGGGACTGTAGTCCAAAAAACTTTTAAAATTACCTCCAAATCCATGTTGCACACACACTCATGTTTTTTCCCCTTTCTTTTAGCCTCATTTCTGCTGTTACGATTGTCTTCAGGTATCGACAACAAGTTAGCCATGAAAGAAGCCTGCTGAAAATTTAATGAAACATCCATTATCAAGAGTATAAATAAGAAATCAAGTAGTTCATTTTAAAACATCAATATGGAAAAGATACTCAGTGGCATCACAAAATCAAGATGCAAAAGGCTAAAGAATTATGTGAAATATACAGCAACTATCACTACTATAACATTAACTATGATAATGTCAGTGTTTGAGAAGGGGGAAAAACACTATATACATATAGTTTAATAACTACTGGAATCCAAACACAATATACAGATTCCAATTGATAGATAGGCACAACAAGAAATATAGAGTTCATGATTATGTGGTACAGACATAATAATTCAAAAAATATCCAATTGTGGAATATGGAAATATAACCTAAGCACAATTGAGATAGATCAAGCTAAGTACATTGACTAATAATGTAATGTGACTTACCTCAGGAGTATCCATTATGAAGAATAGTTGCCTCAACCCTTTGACGGTATAGTAAAAGGAACTTTTTGCAAATTCAGCGAAACTTCCATTATTAAGAGTACATAGAATCATTATTTTTAAAATGATCCGCTTCGACTTCCACATTAAACAGGGCCATACAGTTATTGGCACTGAGAATAATTTTACCCGATCGGTTGTAACTCTACATGAATTTATGCAATACCAATGTGAACTAAAACGATAGTTTGTTTATTTTAGATATTTAGGTTCTTTTAGAAATTAGGGAGGAAATCATGTATCAATATGCCTTTTAGTATATTTACAATAATTTGTCTCTACCCTTCAGTTTTAGTCTGTCAGCTAAAATTGGTAGGCTATTTATACTATAATGGCTATTTATTATTTAGGTGGTAGAGGGAGGTTGGTTTGGACAAAACATCAGGGGAAATTGCCCGTAAACACGTCCGGGATTTAATTGGGAAAACATGGAAGAAATTAAACAAAGAGCGTATTACTTGATCTCCATTCCTATGGACCTTTGTAACTACTATTGTCCACGATGTCGAATGGATCAATGTGTGCAGTATGGAGATGGCCATGGTATTGCCGACGGAGAAACAAAAGATCGAGTACACGCATTGTTGATTGAAACCATGAGTGTACATGTTTTATACTAAGCAATTGATCCAAAATGCTAACAGCGTAGTCATGTAACCGTATAAGACGTCTAAAAGATCTTTGTCTACTCATGTCGATAATAAGAGTGTAAGCCGTGCAAGAGGTAGGAAATTAGAGTAAAATATCACTACTAGGTAGATTAGTTCACCTCCATAAGAGAGTCTGCAAATAGTGTTAGTTTTCTTGTAAGAAAATGCATCACACTCAAGTATATTAATAAGAAACATTAAAAGAGTAAACTTACCTTTCCGTAAATCCAAGCAGATGCATTGAGCCAAGTTGATCACCAATTGTAAACTTCAAATGTAGACGCCGTTCCAAACTTCACAAAAGGTGTACATAAATTGTTCACTAATTTCTACATTTGAACTCAACACGTCGTTGCTCCTAAAAAAGGGCACAAACTGAACTTTAACTTTTTACAGATCATGAAATGTTTAGTTGTTTCTTTAGAGTCATAAGCAGAGGATTCCAGGGATTAATGTCTAAAAATTTCTTTGCTTTGGGGGTTAATTTTTCCTTTTTGCTTTGCCCTTTGGGTTGTTTGTAACAACGTATGTGTGGTCTCAAGTACTTATGTATTTTGTGGGGCAGAAAATAGGCCTGATTGATTAGTTGATTGTAAAACTGTTTTAGTTTTACTAACAATCAAACAACTCCAATTTAATATAAGCAAAAAGCAATTACGTACAAAATACACTTACTGTCTTAAATTTTTTAACTGCTGCACCAGCGATGGCTAAGAATCTATGATCATTTCAAAGAAGCCTTCGGCGATGTTCCTCCGTAACCTCTACTTCAGAGTGTCTTAAAGGGCATGGCAACATTGAATATGTAGCCTTGATAGGGATACTGTCACGCCCCAAAATCCGGTAATCGATAACTTGACCAATTACTGAGATTCGAGGATGTGCAGGTCGGGGAATCCACAGATTCACACCACAAACAATCGAGCCGAAGAGAAATTCTGGACCAGTCATTCACAATAGTATCACAACAGAGCAATAAGGAAAACAGAAGCAGTGGAAGACAAATATAACAAAATCTAAATACAAGATTATAGAAACCTCTACGCAGCAAGCCAAACTGTAAATAACTAGAGATCAAGCCCCCAGCTCAGCTCCCCAAAGATCACCACAGCAGCAACTAAACCTGAAACAACCTGCCACTGAAAGGGGGATGCGAGAGTGAGTAAACAACGATCTCACTACTCTCAAGAATAGCTAAACGATTATACTAACCAATGAGATGGATATAAATATAATGATAATAGGGTATAATAAAATATCTAACGATAAACAATGTATATATATACAAACATAGAGGGTACATGATAAATATCTAATGGATATATAACTAGTCTAATGATTATATTTAGTTATACTATAATTATACTTACATATGTATCTCGAGAAAAGGAGTGCTAAGACTATAACTATACTCCAGTCCCAAGAGCCACTAACTACACTCTAATCACTGCCGTGGCTCTCAGCGTCATGCGCAACCAATCTACCTCAGAGATACAATCACACGCAAGGGTGAAGAACCCTTAGCCAACTACAAACCAACCGGGTTATCCAAACCCCAACCAGGCACCATCCCGAAGCTATCACAAGCTGAACGAGATCGCCCACAACCAGAATCCAGCCTGAAGCTCACAACAACCAACGAGACTAATCAACCTAATAACTTAAATGGATACAAAAGAGAGAGGAATAGATGCACAGAGGAGAGGAATATGCAGAAGGAAGAGGAATTTGAATAAGAGGAGAAGAATATGATGAACTAGGACAATCCCATAATTATCCCATTGCAATGATCTGTTATGATGATGATATGATGGAGTGAGATAATCCTATAATTATCCCGAGTGCAGAAGATTTTATATAAAACATAATGCAGAAAGGGTTAAGGATTTCTATCAGAAGAACCTACGATAAGGAAGTATGCAGAGATGCAATGATTTGCTTGATGATGATGATGTAGAATGATTTAGCGATGTCAACCCAAGGGCAAGCCCCCAAGAATAAAGTGGGCTCACAACCGCTGAAAAAGGATTTACCTTACCGGATATAGTTGGATACATGGGTACGATGTACTACACTAGCTCGACCAAACTATGGGGATATTGCTTTAATCTATCAAATCCCACGGAGCCAACGTCCGAACTATACATACATTCAGAGGCATTTCGACCCCCAGGATAAGCCCAGTACCGGATCGCAAATACTGTCTCATACCATCCCACACTCCTGAATGGGTGACTAGGTAAGATAGTATCCATCCTAGACCCACCTTCTATTTCAACCCAGTTTAAGGAATCCCCCTCAAGCTCTCGAGGGTCAGCCGATGCGAAGTTATTTATGTATCCAATCGCAGTAAGATAAGGTGAGAGTATTATCTATGGATGTGAGAAAAATCCTCGAGACTGAAACACAACTGTTGTAACACAGCCAGCACACAATAATATAACCGCCTGCCTGAGAGCGAGGCAACAAAAACCAACACAGATACCCTCTTATGACTCTGTTGCACCATCTAAACCAAGATGAAACAGCAACTTAACCGTCACGACATCTAAACAATATCAGTCTATAAGATTCCTCAAAGCAATATAATCACCATCAAGTACAACAGTACTCTAGCTGTCAACACAGACTAGTACTCATGGGGTGACCTACAAGTATCTAACAAGAGGTCAACAATCTCCAACCAGAACAGCTCACAATCCCTCTAGTCATGTACATAAGTCTCCAACACGAATGTACAGGAACTGGATTCAACAGGAGGTTTCGGCCGCATTCCAACATCTCGGGTGACGTACAACTTCATAAACCACCTGGCTCAGCCGCGGATCACACTGAGCTATGTTGTCTCACGTGCCTCCTAGATGATGGAAGGGAACACAACCCTAATAGCCTCATCCCAGGGAATGAAGGCTTACGGGTAAGCTCTATTAGCTCTAAGAATCATGAGGACAATAAGTGTCACATCACGATAAGCAAACAATCCTAAGGCAAACTATCGAAAGTTAGACATCCACAACCAACCACCATGGACAAGCCATTTACTCACCGCCAATCAATAACTGTCTAGGAGGTACCACACTCCCACATGGAATCCAACATTCCAAACAACCACCAATCAGAATGACAGTGCTCAAGGACCAGGCCTCGAGAACACAGAGTACACCTAGACTAGTCCTAAGACTGATCAAAATAATAACAGGCAAGAGGGCGAGCTCCGAATCGAAGACCATGTCTTACTGAAGCTATGTCGCCCCAATACTACCCTGGAACCAAGTCCAGCAACTCAAACTAACCAAGGTGCTATACTATAAGGTGAGAATTATAGTCTCAGAACTACACTATCTCTGAGAAATGGCGGCTAGGCCACAAGCCGGTCATAAGTCTCTACTAAAAGCCAAACCTAGTTACTAGTACCCTGAGACAAGCTGGGCACCCTAATAACTAACCAACAATACCATACTCAAATATTTATATCTGCATAAATATATAGTGACGCTGAGGCGTCACAACATACTGAGAAATGCCTTTGTTCTCTACCCTTACGAAGAAAGGATTCACGAGAACCACCCTCAAAGAAATCAGTCTAAGAGGAATCTCAGGAGTCATCGTTACATCAACGACAAGAGAGAATAACCTCCCCTGGAAAATCACAACCTACAGTTTCTATCTAATAACTAAACTCACCTTATTGCGGGCTTTACTAATATATCAAACCCTTAGGTACCCTCGTCTAAGGTATGCTAACGGATAATCACTAAAGTGCCCTAGGCAATTAATGATATCCTAACCTAATCACATATGTAATATACTACACTAGGCATTTCTATAACTCATAAATCAAATAATAATCTAGTTATTCAGGAAGATAAAAACTCGCCTGTAAATTGCTCGGCAAGCACGGCCACAATCAGCAACCCAGAGCGCACAAACCGCAATAAATCTAATCCACCACACTCACTGCACTACTCCGAACGCCCACAATCTACCAAGCCAAAACCACAGGGCAAGCCCAACCCTACACCACACATCAAACACCAAGACCAAACAATCACCACCACCACCGAAATCCAAACTCAACACCACCGACAATCCATCGGGAACAAACCAGCCTAAAACCTGCAAACAAACCAACATTCACTTCCTCAAAACCCCAATCATCACAATCAACCCAAAACCCTAAATCCAAGGGTTTCCACTGAAATTGAAATCGAACGAATCACACGAGAGAGGAATTACTCACTGGAGGAAACGGCGAGAATCACGGTGAGGAATCGCAACGGATTCGGGGAGCGAGGGGGGGGAGAGGAGCGAAGCTTACGACGAAGAATCCTCGATCGAAGGGGGAGATTAGATCACGATTTTGGAGGGGAGGGGAGGATTGGAGTTTGGGAGGATTTGGCTTGGTTTTGGGAGAGGAAAGTGAGAGAGAGAAGGTCTCAAAACAACCCAAAACTCAATTAAGAAAAAAAACAAAAAAACTATTTTTACTATTCAGGAAAAAAATTCTGGAAACACCCCGGACCACCCCGGTACCACACAAACACTTCTACAAGCCTAACCAAAGTTTCTTAAGGTGTAAACACCACCTCCACTGCCTCACGGTCACCAAAACACCTAGGCCCCCAAAAATGAATATTTTCCTCTAGCGACCCCGGAAATCTATTGGCCAATCCAACGGCTCACCGGAACCACACCAAACAATACACACAATACATAAACACCTATATCAAGTTTTCTAGGGGTTCCTAAGGGATAAACACCACCTCCACCGCCTAATGTCCACCGGAACTTCTAAAACCCAGAAAAAGGAATCCAACGGCTAGAAACTTATCCAAAAGGAATAAATGGATGCGGAATTGATAGAAAAGACTTATGAAGAATAATATTCAAATGTGTAACGTGTTGGAGTGTATACGGAAGATTAACGGAAGACAGAAGAATCTTTTCTGAAGAAATGGACAGAAAAAAAGAAAATGGACAGAAAGGAAGAAAATGGATAGAAGGAATAAAAATGGACGGGAGGAATCTGACAAGCCAGATAGGAGGGGAAAGCATTAGAGAAACCTAAACCCAACCTAGGATCCCCTGGGATCACACCACACCACCGCACAACAACATCACATAACGACCAAGCCACAACGAGCACCCAATACCAAAACACAACCGCCTCTGCCCCGAAACCACCATAACCACCGAAATGAAAAGCACAGAACCTGCAAACAGAATAATCATGCAGATGCATAACACACAATAATATCCAAATATCAATAATAATAATAATAATAATAAAAAATCCGGGTCATTACAGATACAGATCCTACCAATATAAACCTGCCCAAATGTTAGGAGGAAGGAAATGAAACCCAGAACCATTAGCTCTGCAAAATACAACACAAAAGAGTACTCATTAGACATTAGTTTATAGTTCCACAAAAGCAACAAAATTCAAAAAACAAAATAAAATATTTTAAGGATTTCCTCCTTTAACCTTCTCAAGGGCTTCAAAGAGAGAAAACTTTTGCTTGTCTGTAAACCACTAAAATTAAGCTGGCAATGTAAAATCTGTAGGTTGACAGTTATTAATGGGCACTTGCAATCTAAAAGTTGAAAATTTTAAAGGTTCCAAAAAATTAGTGATTAAAGAACTCATTAATCAAATTATGCAACTGTAGAGGAATTAGGTCCTTGATTTTTAGAATTACCACTTAAAAACCAATTCTTGAAAATTAAATTAGGTCTAGCATAAACAATAGGATTTCGGAAATTCGAGAGATAGAGAGAGATATATATATAGAGAGAGATCATACCTGAAAATCACCATAGAAAGGGGGAGAAACCCTAATTGAATAAGGTTTGAGAGGATCGTAGGAGAAGAGAAAGAGAATATGGGGATAGGGAAAACTAATTTTATAGTTTTGCGAAATTGAGGAGGAGAAATCGATGGATAAAAAGAACCACCTTCTATTAAAAATAATACAACCAAAAACCTAGAAATACAACCAACATTATCTAAGTACATAACATGTCTGACAATCTTTTCTTATTATGACCTCATTTCTCTTGTAATCACAAAGAAATGATATAACCCTAATTATTGGCGTAATTTTAAAATATGACAACATGAACAAAGAAAGATAATGTTGCCAGAACTTAAACTCTGGTAGGCAAAGCCCCATTCAAACCTTTTGTGGGCAACGAATCCCCATCCAAAGCCTCCAACTCAGGTCAACCTTAAAGGACAAAAACCCAATCAAGAGATTCAAAACTTAAATCCCCAATCCGTAAGAAATAATATAAAACCCTTGAACAAAATAAACCTGCAAGACATAAATGGACGCAACCACCACAATTCTTATCTATCTCTCAACTGTATGAGGAGTAGAACTATCGAGATAGTACTGAATCTTCCTAGAAAAATCATCCCTCCATTTTTCCACCAGTGCCATGGAAAATGCATCATCACCCCCTTCTTGTTCCATAACCGTGAAATCTTAACACTCCGGCAGCAGATGTAACACATATATTAACTAAACCTCAAATCAATTAAAAGCTAAAACTACTTCATACAACATTAAATTAAGGGAAATCACAAACCTCAACATCTAGATCAATGATAAATACTCATCTAAATAAACTTCTAGATCAATGGCAAATACTCATCTAACTAAACCCTAATTAAAACCTTTCTTTGCAGAGAGAGATGGAAGAGATGAAGAGTTGCTGCTTGGAGAGAGAGGCGAATTGGGAGAAAGGGAGTCGGGGATAAAAGGTAACTAAACTACCCATTTTCGGTGCTTTGTCCAAAATACCCCTAAGTATAAGAGTAAAATAAATCTAGGTCGTCCATCTCCCTCTTTCCCAGAAATCCCAGCCCCTTTATATCCGTGAAACAATGACGAATATGTCTATATGAAAAACACTATTCCCTAATGTATAATAGATAAGGAGGTCACGCATGATAGAACAAAGCTACCCCTAATCTCTTTTATATATGACTCAAATTACCTAGCTTTCTTTAAATATTATGGTTTCACATCATCTTTTCTTTCTTAACGCTTCCTCCAGGTCAAAACTAGAGTGCTCTAATAGCAGTCAAGTGAGATGAAGATTAGAGGAACACCCAAAATTTATGTTTGTAAGACTAAGTCTCTTTTCAATCTAATCAAACCCACCCCATTAGTTTCCATCTTTTACTTATCTCACTAACCCCTATTTGCATTTCCTTCGATTAAGGAAGAAAGAAGGCATTCTGAGATCTGGGTTTTGGTGAGGAGGGGGGAGGGGAGTTGCATGCGTGTAACTAAACTAGTTGTATATATATATATATATATATATATACCTATAAACCAAAATATAATGCATTATATATACAAAGAGAATAGTCAAAGTTAAAGATTTATTACACGTAACCAATAGGTATATACTTTGTTAATGGATCGGGTTTTTAAAGGATCGAGTCATGACAAATCCTAACACAATCCGTTAGGTAACGGATCGGGTCATAGAGGATCAATAATTTTCCGATCCAGATCCTTTCTAAACTGATCGGACCAGATCAGATACAGGGTGAAATCCAACCCATTGACAGCCCTAGTTTTGTACTATCCTGAGCTACTTTTTTCATAAAATAGCTAAACATGACTTATGTATAAACAATTTGCCTACTATACGGCCAACCTGATAGATACTCTTATAGAAACATATCTTAATTGAACCCATCATAATTAGGAAAACATAATCCAACCACATTGGCCGTACAACAACATAAAATATCAACAAGGATTATTAGTAGTTGAATGTCGGATGTCAATATAAGGGCTAACCTCTGTACCAGAAATCCTTTGCACAAGACCTGCCATGAAACAAAGTTCCAAACTTGTGTAGACAACTACCAGGGTCGGGGATTGCGCAAACCGAACAAAGGATATGCTTTGGGCCCCCACTACTTATGGAGCCTCCAATATATATATATATAATTGGTTTTTTTTATACTAAAACTCTTGTTTTCTGTTTCTTTACCTATGGGGCCTCCAAAAAAAAGTTTTTTTTAGTAAGTAAATAAAGCCTCATTTTATGGGACCACTTTTGGTCACCCAAAATCCTAGCCCCGGCCCTGACAACTACCTAGACATTCTAGTACACTTCTCGATGTACCATGTTCGAGATACATATCAAGTCATCAATACAAGTTTAGAGACTCGTCTACCAGTTTTTATGTGTTACGACAATTTATGTTGATAGAGAATTTTTTTTTCATATGCTACTAATGTTGCTCTAATCTTGATTTACAAGAATTCAAAGTAATGTTCTAGTCTTGCATTGGGTTACTTGGGGATAGTGGAGTTAACCTTTGAAGTTTATTATTGCTAATAATCCCTAGTAATGGGTGTCTTCATATATTTTTGTTTTGACCAAACACCCTCTTTTATTTGGGTCGAGACAGTGCATAGTCAACGAAATAGGACCTATGTTATGAGTGTGTTTTGCTTATGGAACTTGGGATAAATTATGGAATCCTATTATCTTCAAATTATCTGTCACGACCCCAAAATCTAATAATCAGTACCTGAACCGATTACTGAGACTCGAGGTTGCACAGGTTGGGAATCCAAAGATTTAACCCACAAACGATCGAGCCGTAGACAAATTCTGGCTCGATCATTCACTTAGCAAAATCATTAGAGCAAAATAAGAATGTACAACAATAGCGGAAGCAAAAGACATATATACATCAACTGATTATATACAAAGTCCTGAATAATATACAAAGCTAAGATCATATACAGGGATGTCTAAAACTATGGAGATCTGCAGCAACCCCAAAATCAGCTCCAAACCAGCCGGAATCCTCGGCAGAAAATAGCTACTCAACCTCTAAAATGTTAACAAATAGCGAGGGTGAGCAAAACCACAGCTCACCGAAACCCAACAAAGCTAAATAACCAACTAAGTGATCCAGTGCTGAAGAAGAGTGAGGAGTGAATAATAAAGGGAAAATCTTTAATGTAAAGTAACCAAAAACAACAACTACTACTACAGTTTAATTACGCTACAGTTACTCTATACGATCACTAACAAGATCTATAATGCTGCCAAGAGAAGAAGTGAGTGATTTAGAATAAGAAGAGAAGAATGGATGATAGGATTTAGAGTAAGAACAGAAAAATGAATGATAGGATTTAGAATAAGAGTTAGGAGGAATAGAGAGTATGCAGAATATGATATGATGCAATGCTATGATGATATGATGGTGGTAAATTTGGAATAATCCATACTTATTCCAAATTCTACAAGATGCGTTATGAGACATGCATTTCAACCTCGCCTGAGAAGTCTGGGCACCAGGAACTAGCATCGAACCATGTCTCCCCTTGTTGGATGAGACTGGGCACCAAGAGAACTATTCCAACCATGACTTTGCACGTAGAAGAAGATTGGGCACCAGGAAATAGTATCCAACTCTGTCTCTCTTTGCAGGACGAGACTGGGCACCAGGAAAAATAATCCAACCATATATTCACCTTGTTGGACAAGACTGGGCACCAGGAAATAGTATCCAACCATGTCTCTCTTCGTAGGACGAGACTGGGCACCAGGAAGACTAATCCAACCATATCTTGTCTCTGTATCTGAGACCCGATCATACTATGTTTTAGGTGAATTAAATACTATCCAAGGGGCAAGAGAATTCACAGACAAGCAGTGATTAATTACCCTATCATAGTGTTATGCTATAATTACGCTAAACGACGAAGGGGGGTCCAATCTGACATGTCTAACCACAAGACGTTCTAACGATACTAGAAGCTCATAACTTTTGGCAAACCAATACTAAGAGCAGCTAACTAAATTAACAGGTAATAAACTACAAGTATGCTAAGAACGGCTAACTAGTTTATAGTTAAAATTATCAACACCTCTCTAATGCAGGTAGTTCTCTAAATCAACACTAAGCAATTAGTATGGAAACTTAGCAAAGATGGGAAACTCGCCTGCTATAATGCTTAATTCCTAATGATGCCAAAACCAGAGTTCCAAGTCCTAGGAATCGCGAAACGGCAAGGGAACGACCTTACAACACCCAAAACTCTAATTGAAGCTCAATAATCACATACCTTATAAACCCTAAATAATACTCCAACATCAGTTATCGAAACGAATCTAACGGAAGAGAGAGAGGAATTACTTACCGAGTAATGGGGTGAAGATCACGGAGAGGAGATGCGACAATTTGGCGTGAGAGGAGAGGATCTGAAGAGAGAGGAGTGAAATGAATTGGGGGTTAAGTGTAGTTTATATAGGGGAAGACCAATGTGTATCACGAGGAAGAGCCAACGCTCTAAAAAAATAGCTCAAAACAGCCCAAAACAGTTTAAAAAAATAGTCCAGAAAATGGATAGAAAAGACGCCGAAAGAACGAAATGGATGTGTTAAGTCCTAACCCTTAACGGAACTGATAGGGGCTGTTGGAAATACCCACACGCACACAATAACATAACCAACCCATCTAGAAGAGCCAACGCTCGAAAAAAATATATCTCAAAACAGCCCAAAACAGTTCAAAAAAAATAGCCCAGAAAATGAACAGAAAAGACGCCGAAAGGACGAAATGGATTGGTTAAGTCCTAAGCCTTAACGGAACTGATAGGGGATGTCGGCAACACGCATACGCACATAATAACATAACCAACCCATCTAGGGGTTGCCCACGATAAAAAAAATTGCCAACTCCGGCCTAAAACCATCGGAACGCCTAAGTTGCCGAAAAGAAATCTTTTTACCTAAAAATTTCAGAACCTGGCGGCGAACCGAACGGGCTTCCGGAATCACCCCAAACCATACACACTCTATTACAACATCATGCCCGACCCGTCTAGGGGTCGCCAAGGTCATGATACGGCCTTCTCCCACCGAAACCACCAAAACCACTATAAGGGAATCTAATACCCAAAACTTAAAATATAGTACACTAATGTATGCATAACGGTTAGAATAAGCGTGGAATGAGTAACGTGAATGATTATATGCAGATGTTAATGAGTTGGAATATATAGAATGATCAAGAATTTGAAATATGCGAAATGGGAATAGTAAAAGAAATTAAAAAATTTCAGGGTCACTACATTCTACCCCCCTAAAAAGGAAATTTCGACCCGAAATTTAACACATACCTCAATTCGAGAATAAATGGGGATAGCGCCCCCTCATGTCAACCTCCAACTCCCACCTAGCCTCCTCCAGCCCATGGTGACCCCACTAGATCTTCACAAATGGAACAACCTTGCTACGCAAAATCTTTTCCTTACGGTCCAAAATACTCACTGGATGCTCTATATACGAAGCATCTGCCTGAACCTCGATGGGTTCCTAATCAATAACATGAGTCGGGTCCTGCTCATACTTCCTCAGCATGGAAACGTGAAACACGCTATGAACCCAGTCTAACTGCGGCGGTAATGCCAATCTGTAAGCTAACTCTCCGACTCTAGCAAGAATCTCAAATGGACCGATAAATCTCGGAGCTAACTTTCCCTTTTTGCTGAAAGGCATCACGCCCTTAATCGGAGAAACCTTCAATAGAACATGATCACCTGAAGCAAACTCTAGAGGTCTCCTGCGGACATCTGCATAACTCTTCTGCCGACTTTGTCTTGTACGCAACCGATCCCTGATGATAGTAACTGCCTCTGCAGTCTCGCAAACTAAGTCTGACCCCAGTAAACTCTGTTCCCCAACCTCTGTCCAACTGAGCGGTGATATGCACGGTCTACCATATAAGGCCTCATAAGGTGCCATCCCGATATTCGACTGAAAGCTGTTGTGTTGTTATACGCAAACTCCGCCCAAGGTAAGTACTCGTCCCAGCTACCCTTGAAGTCTAAAACACAAGCTTGAAGCATATCTTCAAGAATCTGGTTGACTCGCTCTGTCTGTCCATCGGTCTGAGGGTGGAATGTGGTGTTGAAATCTAATCTAGTATCCATAGCCCGCTAAAAACTTTTCCAAAATTTGCTGGTAAATTTGGCATCTCTATCTGACACTATAGACACCGGAACCCCGTGTAAGCGTACTATTTCCTTCACATAGATTCTGCTCAACTCATCGACCGTTAACGTCGTGCGAACCGGAACAAAATGTGTCGATTTAGTCAAACGGTCCACAGCCACCCAAATAGAGTCGTGTTTTCTCTTCGTCTGCGGCAAGCCCGAAATGAAGTCCATCATCACGTGCTCCTATTTCCACTCTGGAATAGGTAAAGGTCTGAGTTGCCCTGCTGGTCTTTGATGCTCTGCCTTTACTTGTTGACAAGTAAGGCATTTGGAAACAAATTCAGCTACCTCACGCTTCATATTGTTCCACCAATAATGCCTCTTCAGGTCCTGGTACATCTTCGTACAGCCTGGATGAATAGTGTATCTCAAACTGTGAGCCTCGCTCAACACCTCACGCTTCAGTGTCTCAGAGTCTGGTAAGCATAATCTGCCTCTATATCTGATGCTGCCATCTGAACTGACTGTCCAATCTAGTCTGCAGTCGTCTGCCGCCCAAGACTATAATATATCATCCTGCTGTTGTGCCTCTATAATCCGTGAAATCAAGGAGGGATGAACTCTCAAATTATAAATGAAACTACTCGTACTCCGTAAATGCAAACTCAGCCTGGAATCTGCTATGCCGCTAAGCATTGACCACTCACGAATCATTAGACGTGCTACAAATCCCCTAGGCAAACGGCTCAAAGCGTCAGCCACTACATTTTCTTTCCCTGCGTGATACTGTCAATCGATATCGTAGTCCTTCAGGAATTCCATCCATCTGCGCTACCTCATATTCAGCTCTTTCTGCGAGAAGAGGTACCGTAAACTCTTGTGATCCGAAAAGAGCCCGAACCTCTCTCCGTAAAGGTAATGTCGCCAAATCTTCAGTACATAAACCACTGCTGCCAACTCAAGGTCATGAGTAGGATAATTCCTTTCGTGTACCTTAAGTTGTCTGGAAGCATAGGCCACCACCTTGCCTTCCTGCATCAACACGCAACCTAGTCCGCTAAGCGAAGCGCCACTGTAAGCCATATACTTCAGCCCACTGGAAGGAACAATCAGTACTGGGGTTGTAGTCAATCTTTCCTTCAGCTTGGCAAAATTTGAAGCACATCTGTCGTCCCAAACAAACCTAACGTCCTTCTGCGTCAAGCGGGTCAAAGGAGCCGCAATCCGCGAAAACCCCTTAATGAATCTGCGATAATAACCCGACAAACCCAGAAAGTTGCGAATCTCGGTAACACTCGTCGGCTGTGCCCAATCTGAAACGGCTGCAACCTTGGAAGGATCAACCGCAATTCCATTCTTGGACACCACATACCCTAGGAAATTCACTTCATGTTGCCAAAAATCACACTTCTCGAACTTCGCGATCAACTCGTTCTTCCTCAAAGTCTGTAATGCGACCCTCAAGTGCTCCTCGTTCTCTGTCTCGGTTTGTGAGTAAATCAGAATGTCATCCACGAACATGATGACGAACCGGTCAAGAAAAGGGCTGAAAACACGGTTCATCAAATCCATAAAAACTACGGGCGCGTTCGTCAACCAGAACGGCATAACTAGAAACTCATAGTGCCCGTAACGAGTAATGTTATCTTCAAAACATCTGTTGTCCTTATCCTCAGGTGATGATAACCCGATCTGAGATCAATCTTCGAGAAGAACTGCGCTCCCCGAAGCTGGCCAAACAAGTCCTCGATACTAGGCAACGGATATTTGTTCTTGATCGTGACTTTGTTTAACTCGCGAAAATCAATACACAAGCGCATCGAACCGTCTTTCTTCTTTGCAAACAAAACTGGCGCTCCCCACGGAGAAGTACTAGGCCAAATGAATCCCTGATCCATCAACTCGAAAATCTGACCCCTCAATTCCTTTAGCTCAACAGGTGCCATACGATATGGAGCTTTAGAAATCGGTGTCGTACCCGGCAAAAGATCTATGCCAAAATCAATCTCTCTCGTCGGTGGTAAACCGGGAATCTGCAGGAAAACATCGGAATAATCACACACCACCGAAATAGAGCTAACGTCTACCCCCGATAACTCTAACTCTAAGAAAGCTAGTAAGCCGTCCCCTGACTGTGCAAGTTTCGAACTGGTGAACACGAATTGCCTCTCTCCAGGAATACTGAAGGTAGCCGTCTTCTCAAAATAGTCCAAGGTAACCCGATGAGTCGACAACCAATCCATACCCAGGATAACGTCGAACTCCTGCATCGGTAATACTAACAAGTCTGCTGATAGGACGCGACCACAAGTAAAAATTGAGCAATCTTTGCAAATATGTGAGATAGACGCCGAAGAACCAATAGGAGTACCCACAGAAATCTCATCTAGTAATAAAGAGGACTCAAAACTAATCGTGGAGAGGAAAATGTATGTTATGAATGAATGAGATGCACCAGAGTCAAAAAGAACATGAGCTGGAGTATAAGAAATATGTATCGTACCTTCCACCACTGGTGGAGCATCGCGAACACCTCACCTCCCCACTGCATACATCCTACCCCGCCCTAGTCCCTGACCCTACTGCTGACCTGGATGCTGCTGTCTCTGACCACCCTGCTGGCTCTAAACATACTGTCTTCCCTGAGGACCCTGGAACTGCTACTGCAGAACCTGCTGAAACTGAGGTCGCGGTTGATGAAACACGGGACCCTGAAATTATCGCAATGGCTGCTAGTCTTCACCAAGTTTAGGGCAAAATCTCCTAGCATGCCCTTTCTCCCCGCAGTTCCAACAACGACCAGAACTAAGCTGTGATCTCTCAAACTGCTTCCCCTCGACAACTCTGGTTGGTACACTACTATCAAAACCCAATCTCTGCCTCTTGGAACCCGAACCACCAAACTGCTCCTGAACGGCCTTGCCCTTATCAGGCCTCGAATCCTGTCTCTGCTGGCTCCTCAAGTCCTTGGACTTGCGATCCTCTAGGTCATTCTTCTCCAATGCCAATGCCTTAGACAATACATCTGCATATGTGCTGGCCTCTGAGGTGATCAAGAATCTCCTGAAGTACGGACATAGGCCCTTAAGAAACTTCATCTTCTTCTGTTCTTCATCATGGACAATGAACGGCACGTAACGGGAAAGCTCGTTAAACCGCTGATCGTACCTGGCAATACTCATATCACCCTGCTCAAGCGAGTAGAACTCTGAAATGCAGGCGTCTCTGTAACTCTGTGGCACATACAGTCTAAAGAACCGGTCCTCGAAAGAAGACCATAGAATAGGGGTCACGGAAATGGTCCTCTTGGCTGTATCCCACCACCGGTCTGCATCTCCCTGGAGTAGATAAGTAGCCAGTGTTACCTACTACTCGTCTGGACACTTCATCGTGTTCAAAGTCTTTTCAATAGACTTGAACCACGTCTCAGCCTCCGAAGGAACTAGAGTGCCAAAAAATGTCGGATGCCTATATTTCTGAAGCTGCTCTAGATAACTGTACTCTCTGACGGCTGGGCTCCTGGCCTCCTGAAAGGAAGCTGCAAAACTTTCCATGAACTGTCTCATCTCGGCTGAAACCCCTAGAACCACTGGAGTAGGCGAAACTCTAAGCTATTTTGGAACTACCGAAATAGGATGAACCTCCTGCTAAAACTGATCCCCTGGTAATGACTCCACATCAGCCCCAGCCCATAAAACTGTCTACTCTGCCTGACAAGCTGGAACTGATACCACACTCCCCTGGCTAAGTGCTGGCCTACCAGCTAAAGCACCGCCTCTACGGCCCCCACTCCCACGACCAACAGCGCGGCCTCTGCCTCTCCTGTCTCTAACCATCTGATACAAGATAGAAAGGCACACATCAAAACAGGAAAAGAACGGAAGAGATAAAATACATAAAACCGAAAGGAATCGATCCTAACTCCGTCTAAGATTACTCGTCATGAAATTGGAAGAACAGAGATAGGTGCTAACCTAGCGCTCTGATACCAAGTCTATCACGACCCCAAAATCTAATAATCAGTACCTGAACCAATTACTGAGACTCGAGGTTGCACAGGTTGGGAATCCAAAGATTTAACCCATGAACGATCGAGCCGTAGATAAATTCGGGCTCGATCATTCACTTAGCAAAATCATCAGAGCAAAATAAGAATGAACAACAATAGCGGAAGCAAAAGACATATATACATCAACTGAATATATACAAAGTCCTGAATAATATACAGAGTCAAAAGCTAAGATCATATTCAGAGATGTCTAAAACTATGGAGATCTGCAACTGCCCCAAAATCAGCTCCAAACCAGCTGGAATCCGCGGCAGAAAATAGCTACTCAACCTCTAAAATGTTAACAAATAGCGAGGGTGAGCAAAACCACAGCTCACCGAAACCCAACAAAGCTAAATAGCCAACTAAGCGATCCAATGCCGAAGAAGAGTGGGGAGTGAATAATAAAGGGAAAATCTTTAATGTAAAGTAACCAAAAACAACTACTACTACTGCAGTTTAATTACGCTACAGTTACTCTACACGATAACTAACAAGATCTATAATGCTGCCAAGAGAAGAAGTGAGTGATCTAGAATAAGAACAGAAGAATGGATGATAGGATTTAGAGTAAGAATAGAAGAATGGATGATAGGATTTGTAATAAGAGTTAGGAGGAATAGAGAGTATGCAGAATATGATATGATGCAATGCTATGATGATATGATGGTGGTAAATTTGGAATAATCCCATACTTATTCCAAATTCTACAAGATGTGTTGTTATGAGACATGCATTTCAACCTCGCCTGAGAAGTCTGAGCACCAGGAACTAGCATCGAACCGTGTCTCTCCTTGTTGGATGAGACTGGGCACCAGGAGAACTATTCCAACTATGACTTTGCACGTAGGAGAGGACTGGGAACCAAGAAATAGTATCCAACCATGTCTATCTTCGCAGGACGAGACTGGGTACCAGGAAAACTAATCCAACCATATCTTCACCTTGCTGGACAAGACTGGGCACCAGGAAATAGTATCCAACCATGTCTCTCTTCGTAGGACGAGACTGGGCACCAGGAAGACTAATCCAACCATATCTTGTCTCTGTATCTGAGACCCGATCATACTATGTTTTAGGTGAATTAAATACTATCCAAGGGGCAAGAGAATTCACAGACAAGCAGTGATTAATTACCCTATCATAGTGTTATGCTATAATTACGCTAAACGACGAAGGGGGGTCCAATCTGACATGTCTAACCACAAGACGTTCTAACGATACTAGAAGCTCATAACTTTTGGCAAACCAATACTAAGAGCAGCTAACTAAATTAACAGGTAATAAACTACAAGTATGCTAAGAACGGCTAACTAGTTTATAGTTAAAATTATCAACACCTCTCTAATGCAGGTAGTTCTCTAAATCAACACTAAGCAATTAGTATGGAAACTTAGCAAAGATGGGAAACTCGCCTGCTATAATGCTCAATTCCTGATGATGCCAAAACCAGAGTTCCAAGTCCTAGGAATCGCGAAACGGCAAGGGAACGACCTAACAACACCTAAAGCCCTAATTGAAGCTCAATAATTGCAAACCCTATAAATCCTAAATCATACTCCAACATTAGTAATCGAAACGAATCTAACGGAAGAGAGAGAGGAATTACTTACCGAGTAATGGGGTGAAGATCACGGAGAGGAGATGCGACAAATTTAGCGTAAGAGGAGAGGATCTGCAGAGAGAGGAGTGAAATAAATTTGGGGGTTAAGTGTTGCTTATATAGGGGAAGTCCAATGTGTACCACGAGAAAGATCCAACGCTCGATAAAAATAGCTCAAAACAGCCTAAAATAGTTTAAAAAAAACAGTCCAGAAAATGGACACAAAAGACGCCGAAAGGACAAAATGGATGGGTTAAGTCCTAAGCCTTAACGGAACTGATAGGGGCAGTTAGCAATACCCACACACACGCTATAACATAACCATCCCATCTAGAAGAGCCAACGCTAAAAATAAATATCTCAAAACAGCCCAAAACAGGTCAAAAAAACAGTCCAAAAATTGGACAGAAAAGACGCCGAAAGGACAAAATGGATGGGTTAAGTCCTAAGCCTTAACGGAACTGATTGAGGCTGTCGGCAACGCCCACTCACACACAATAACATAACCAACCCATCTAGGGGTTGCCCACAATCAAAAAAATAGCCTACTCCGCCCTAAAACCATCGAAACGCCTAAGTTGCCGAAAAGGAATCTATTTACCTAAATATTCCAGAACCTGGCGGCGAACCCAACGGGTTTCTGGAATCACCCCAAACCACACACACTCTATTACAACATCATACCCGACCCATCTAGGGGTCGCCAAGGTCATGATACGGCCTCCTCCCGCCGAAACCACCAAAACCACTATAAAGGAATCTAATACCCAAAACTGAAAATATAGTACACTAATGTATGCATAATGGTTAGAATAAGCGTGGAATGAGTAACGTTAATGATCATATGCAGACGTTAAGGAGTTAGAATATGTAGAATGATCAAGAATTTGAAATATGCGAAATGGGAATAGTAAAAGAAATTAAGAATTTTCAGGGTCACTACATTATCACAACTGATTTGACCTAACATAATCATAATATGATGGTTAGCAGAACTAATTCTAGAAAAAAACATAATCTATGGGGCTTAGGTCTGTGAATTAGAGCCAAGCCCTGAAGACATGATTCTTGGTTAAATAGCTGATACATTACATACGTAGATAAAGTGATTAAAAAAACTGTAATTTACCAAATAAATACCACTTAATGCAAATGTTCTATAATCGATACTCAAACAATTTAGTTCCCAAATGGATACTTTCCATCAAAAATCAATACTGGCCCCATCTATGATTCCCTATCTGCCAATAACTGCCAACCTATCGAGAAATAAATATTTTATTTGGGATGCATTAATGTTGATGAGTAGTCTCAATCATATACAATAAGAGATGAAAGTTCCCCCAAATTTTTTTTTTCCATTTTACTCTACTAAACCTTAAAAAGCCTCTTCTTCTTCTCCAAAAAAACTTCACTTGTTTGTCTCCATTACTCCATTATCATCCAACCATCGTACTAACAATCTCTTGTATGTAGTGTGCATCCACTGAAGTCCTCACATAGGTTATTCTCACTATTTATCTCCACTAAAATCATTTTTATTTTCTCATTGTTATCATTCACCGATCTTTGCATAGGTTATCTTATCTTTGAAGGAAATATCATCTCTAACTTTGTATCCGCATCACCATATGCAAATGATGCTTATTGATTATATCATTTATTATTTGTCACTTGCATAGTTATCATTTGTCCTCTCATCTTCATCATTTGTCTTGGCTACTATAACTTTTTATCTTTACTATTGTAGTTTTAATCTGCTCGTGTCTTTACTTATATCCTCTCTTAACATAGTTTTACTCTTGTCACTACTTATCATCCTCTCCCAACTTAGTTAGCTTTGAATTATTATATATTATTAGTCTTGGCATCTTTATCATTTGTCTTGTCAACTTTATCATTTGTCTTTTACATATTTATCATCTGTATTGTTTACACTTATCATATCTTTTTTATATTATTAGTTATAGGAATGGCTGGAGAGCTTTACACAATTATTTATTATAGTGGGAATATCATACCTCCATAAAATAGATCAATCGTTAGTTATAAAGGAGGAAGTACTAAACTTACCTCACTTAGAGAGAGGAGGAAGTACTAAACTTACCCCACTTAGAGAACAAACATTATTTGCAAATTTTGTTAGACTCCTTGAAGAAACAAGCAAAATTCATCATCAGAACTATAAGCTGTACAACTTCATTCATGGTTGTGTATGCAAAATTTTATCAGTCCAGGACTATTTTGTAATGATCAATATGCATAAAAGTAATCCTGGCACACCATTTCATATATGGATTGTTAATAAGCATACGGTACTTTCCCAAAACTTTGGTTCTAATTTTGACATAGGTAAAACACTGTCCACCAAAAATATTTGCTCAAAAAGTGTTTAAGGGTTGCTTCAAAATATTATTTAGGGATTTAACGTGAGGGGACCTTCGCATTATGACTCATTTCTTAAACTTAAGCCTAAATACAAGGACTAGCCTAAATGAAATGGCAGAGGACTTGATCCACGTAGGTTTGGACCTATGGTGGATGGTGTTCCCCAATCAAATGAAACATCAAAAACTATGGATACTGATATTCCTCTCTCAAATGAGCCTATTATTGTTAATTTCCCTCTTACAAATGAACATCCTGAACATATTATTCCAAATTTCCCTCTTACAAATGAACATCTTGAACCTATTATTGTTGATTACCATATTATAGATTACCAATTAACAGCTAATTTCCCAGCGTGAGGCTCTTTGCGATGTTGAGGAATCTTTTTGAGGACGAAATCATCGATTTGAAAGGTATGGTTTCTGACTTGGCTGTTGTACAATTTGGCTAGCATATGATGATATCGACCTAGGTTCGCGATAGCGCGTTCCTTGGTTTCATCAATCATATTAATATTGCAAGCAAATTCGAACTCATTTTCCTCGTCAGTCAGCTCGTGATCTTGAACTGGATAATGGTATTCAAAAGAAATGAAGGCATTTTTTCTGTGAGTGAAGCCATTTTTTGAGTCCATCCACGATGATTTTGTTAGTGATTTCGGCTTGGCCATTGCCTTGAGGATAGTAAGGATTGGATGGTGAGTGGATGATATTGTGTTGGTTGAGGAAGGTTATAATTTTTTCTCCAACAAATTGGGGACCGTTATCGATACAAATTAGGTGGGGGCACCCAAACCGAGTGATGATGTGTTCCCAGATAAAAGAGATGACCTCTTCTTCTTTAGTTCGACATACTCATTTTGTAAAAGAATCGGCAGCTACAAGTAGGTGACGGCGGTTACCTGGAGAATTAGGGAATGGCCAGAACACCTTACTTGCATGGAGTTTGAGGGAAGGGGCGCGTATCATGTATCCATGTCTTTGGCAGGCATTACATCTATGTGAGTACTCTTCTGCTTGCTTACGCATGCCAGGCCAGAATACTCCTTATGTAATAGCTTTGTTTGCTAGTAATCGACCTGCGACATAGGAGCCACAAGTCCTTTTATGTTATTCGCAGATCATTTCATCTACTTTTGGTTTAGAGAGGCACTTAAGGTAAGGCCCCATGATGGAAAGGCAGTATTGCATACCATTTTGATTTGTGCAGTACTTCGAGTTGTTGATCAGCTGTCGGCACTCTTTCAAATCTGTTGGAAGTGGTCTGTTGCAACTGTTGTCGATACCGAGGTAGGCTAAGAGAGGCTTTCGTCAATCGTCGTCTCCCCCTTCATTGCCCCCAGTGTTAATCGTGCATACAAAAATGCAATCAATGCTGGGGGTTGAAATGATTTTGATCTGGAGATATTGAGCTTCTCTACCCAAGACCCCGGCTAGATATGCCAAGGAATTGGCGTGTCTGCTTTAACTACGTGGTTGTAGGTTCGATTCCTACAAATGTAATGGCTAAATTCTGAATGCTCAAAATGGCTTAGATTTTGCTATCACACTAATGAACCTGCGACAATAGTCTAATGGAAAGCAAGAAATGACATAGGTGATTTTAGCGTGGAAAACCTCTAAATAGGTAAAAAAAAAAAAACTGCTACCATGAGTGGAGAATTTTTGTAAAAGTATTTTTATTGCTTGAGGTAGATTTCTTATTATAAGTGATCTCTAGATTTAGAAATGCTTGAACCTTGTAACTAAGAAGTTTGAATGTTTTTGAGAATCTAGAGCAAGTAATTTTCTTGGTGATTTCTTATGTAATTTTTTGGTTTCCGTCTATTCTAGAACTTCTTCCTTATATAGGCCTTCTCCACAGCTCTTCATCGTGTTGGAGCACATTCTATGAACAATGTGGTTAGTGGCGGTTGACTGAGTAACTGTTGAGTTCGTAAGAGACAGATATTTTTGACTGGTTTAGGTTTTTTGGTTTGAAGTTCGACCCACATTCTTCACCGGTTCATGGAGTATGTTAAAAGGTTGACTGAAGAAGTCATGTTGAAAATGTGTGAGTCAGAGATGGAGGTAATTTGAACTGGCGACAGCTCGATTTTAGGTGAGATCGAGGGATAGGTCCCTATACTGTCAAAGAAGCACAAATCAAAATAAACCCCATTAATGAAACTAAAATCGAAACAAACCTCATCATTGAAACTAAATTCAAAACAAACCCCATCAATAAAACCTAAATCAAAACAAACCCAACATTGAAACACAAACCCCATCAATCAAACATACTCTGAAATTCAAATCGATAAAGAGAGAGAGATGAGATTGCTATCCTGCGAATGTTTCTTCAGATGATCTTAGCATATGATATTATTTAAAGTGAATCAGACCATAAGATGGCTTGGTGTTCATGAGTTTGGGACAAAACCTCTGAAACTTCATCTTATGTCGAATGATGCCACTCGGTATACAAATCTCTTTAAATTGAAGCATGAAGAACTTACTTACCATGGTGACTCGTCAAGGTTTTACATCCATGGCTTGCCATGTTGTATAGATTTATCCTGATTATCGAAGTTCCCCAATCGATATAAAGAACCCCTTTATAACTTGGCCCACTCAATCATCGCGATTTCAATCAAAACATAGCAACCTCAGTTGTAGATAAAATGATGTACGACATTTTCTTTTAAGTTCATAACTGAAAATGATGTTGATGGACAAAAGAGACAATAATTAATATTATTTTATAATAAAACGACGTAGAAATACAAGACATTACATTGACAAGGATAAATTATAACTTTGGAACTATAACGTCATTTTCAAACAAAATGGTGTTGTTTAGATGACGTGAAAAATCATATTTGTTGTAGTAAGGATAAGAGATTCACAAGGTGTTTTTGGTATTTTGGTGCTCCCAAAAAAATGAATAAACTATTGAGACCCGTTGTAGTGATCAATGGAACATTTTTGAAGGGGAGATGCCGTGGAACTCTATTATCTACCCTCGGTACCATTGCCCAAATAATCATAGATTTCCCCTAGAGTTCCCAATAGTAGAGTCAGAGACCATAGAAAGTTGGAGATACTTCCTAGAGATGTTTGGGCCTAATTTCCATAGTTTTGACACTCGATTCGTCGTACTCTCTAACAGAACCTAGAAGTTATGAATGATGTATCGAAGGTGTTTCCACTTGTCGTCCATACATTTTGTACCTTCCACATATCGAATAACATTAAAACTATAACCTAAAAACCACGAGGATCGCATTTAGGTTGGTTTCGGATGCTCTAACCATCATTGATTTCGATAAACACATGAATTATATCTGAATAATGGATCCAGTAGGTCTCCAATACATACTAGGTACTCCCAAGGAAACTTGATCTAATATATATATTCCTTTGAGAAAATACGTTTGCTTATCATTTGTTTAGCCGATATTTGTCATCCGTTTATTGTAATATCTCATTTATTAAGACCATTTTGCCATTTGTTGGTTTTTGATATTTGTTATCTGTTTTAGGCATTTTACCATTTGTTATCAATATTTTGTCATTTATCGCGTATGGAGTTGCTTACACGAATCACATCGAGAATTGGAATAACGTTATTATAAAGTGGTAGATCTCCATATCCACATGTTTATAGAGGAATTACATAGAATATACTATGAATTATCCTACACGCATAGGAAGAAAGCTGATGACATGATCAAAGCTCACTTAACGCAATGGGCTATAGATCACTGCACGAGTAGAAAATTTGTGGCAGATTTACTAATATGCAGGGTTTGTACCACACGTCGCCATTTCCAAATGACTAGTTATAGCAACACTAATTCTGTAAATATTGAAGACTAGTTATAGCTCTTGTCGCTGGTGGAAAATGATGGGGATACCTTGTGAACATGGAGTACGCACTCTCGGTATTGCTAATGTTGATCCAATTATACATGTCTTTGATGACTACACAAATGATAGAAACAAGATAATTTATGAACTTATATGGATTCCTATAAGAAGAATGGAGCAGTATAAAATTTTAAAAACTGACCAACGTGTTCATGCTCCTATATCAAGAGTACAACCTAGTCGTCCTCGCATACAAAGGAAGAGAAGGGAAAAAATACAAGGTTTGGTCACTCGACTAAGATTTTGTAGTAAGTGCCAAAAAAATAGACATAACCATCGCTCCTGAAAGATTCTGCCAATCCCATCTGGCAATAATACATGTCCAACAATAGCCCTGGCTTTTACGATGAGCACTAAGTCACCTAAGATCCCAAATGATGATGTTCCAACCAGTTTACGTTGATGACATAACGTTCAGAGATGATGAACTATTGAACTACTTTTAAGTTCTTTTGGGTAACACAAAATTTTGGAAAAGAGATGATAGAATTTGAGTATTTTTGGGCAGCTGAATTTACGCTTGATTAACTACTATTCCTATCATTTGCTTGATCTACTTTTGTCATTTTTTTTGGTGAGATCTTATCATTTATTTGATCCAACAATATATAATAACAATAAATACATACCAAAGCGTTGTTAGAATGCTGATGAAGACACCTTCCATTGATAGGTACCTTTCCCTGGCTCGAGCAAAACAGAATATGAGAATATTGTAGTTAAGGTTGTTAAAGTTTATGTTGTAATTGAGATTGCTATATACAAAGTAAAATACTTCACTAAATAAGGAGACATTATCCAGTATTGTCAGAAATCTTCTATATAGGCTGGTATTGAATATGTCTACTCTACAGTCTTAAATGATTGAACTTGGATATATAATTAGCATTGGCTCTGCTATTGACGCCTGGAGGAAAATTGGACTGGTATGGGTGTCATTAATAATATCCATGCTCTTTCACATCTTCCCTGGAAATCATACAAAGCTCAAGTCTCAGATATTCGGATTAATAGGGTTTGGAATCCAAATCCTAAAGCTCTCTCTATTCTAAACTTACCTAGTATTAATTTGAACTCCATCTTCTTAAAAAAAATGCAGGGGTGATTACTTGCATATACAATCCTGACATACATGGTGTTTTTCATGTAAAAGTTACACATGAAAGCCTGAGAAACAAGTTCCCTGCATGTTGGTAGAAGAAATACATTTGGAGAAACTCTTATCATCCAAGACACTCTAACCTGACTTGGAGAATTATTTAGAATGTTGTTCCAAATGACGAGAAGCTTCAATCCAGATCTATTTTGTTGGTGTCTCAATGTAAATTGTGTAAATCTGATGTGGAGAATACTAATCATTTATTTTTTGACTGTACTATTTCTAGGAGAATCTGAAGTTGGTTAGGAGACTTATTTGGTATCAAATTTGATAAGTTGGAGCTGAAACATATCATTCAACTTGCAAACCACTATAGTTCTTATGTTGAGGATCTATGGGTGACTGGAGCTATGGCCTGTTTAAACTCAATTTGGTTTATCAGGAACAAAATTAATCATAATAATTCAGCTCCTTCTGCTACTTTCATCAAACAACTCATCCATACTGCTATACATGACTCTGCATTCAGATCTAAAGGTTTTATGAACAATAACCAGGTAGAAATGGCTCTCATGAACAATTTTTAAATTGGTTTTAAAAGAAGAAAGACACCCAAGATTAGATCCTGCATGTAGGAGCTCCCATTGTATGAGGAAGTCAAGATATACTGTGATAGATCAAGCCTTGGTAATCCAGGTATAGCTGGTATTGGTTATACTTTCCGAACTCACAATGGGGATTTCTTAGGGATCCTAATGGTGAACATTGGTGTTAAAATATCATACTACACTAAATGAAGTAGTATCCTATTTGCTCTTAATGTTGTATTAGACAATAATTGTCTAAAGGTATTCTTAGTATCTAACTCTAAAGCTACAATCAGAGCCTTTATTAATAGCAAAATTTCATGGGAACTCAGGGCTAGATGGGAACGCATCTCCTCCAAGCTTCAAATCAGGTTTAAACACAACTAGAGGGAGTATAATTTCCGTTTTAATAATGATGCAAACATAGCTGCTATAATGGATCCTCTTACTAAAGTTTAGCATATTGGCAGACTTATCTTCTTACACAAGATTGAAGTCCCTTGGGAGGAATATTTTAGATTTGATTAATTCTCTTACTAATGTAATGTTATAACCCTTTGCTATTATTTGGAGAATTACAGGAATTGTCTATAATATCTTATTATTTCTTCAACATATTTGTTTACCTTTTGCAAAAAAAAAAAAAAAAATTGCTATATACCAAAGTGTTGTGTTTCATTTGTTACTACCCCTTTTATCATTTATGAGTTTATTTTCTTGCCTTTTATTTCTCAAATTTTATCATTTGTTATTATTATATTTATCCTCTCTAAGCATTAACATTGCCATTTGTTAGTATTTCGTTTATCTTAAGATAACTTATTTGCAAATCAAAATTAACATAAGACAATAATGGGAAACGAAAATAAAACCATCATTACGAAGATAACTATTTTTACAACTCCTCGATTGATGATTTCTGATCGCGTTCCAAAGCTATGATCTTCTGTTGGAGAATACTAATTTTAGAGGCCGACTTTTCCCACCATTTCTTGTTCTCATCATGGTCCAATTGGAGAGCGTACACCTGATCTTCTAACGGATTTTAATATCGCATGCCTCATCTTTGGTAACATCCTCCTATTCCTCCTCCACTTCATCCAACTCTCCTAATTTTTCCTTGTACTATGCACAATGCTTCTTCAGCAGTTGGGACTTTTCCCCATTAAGTAATCCTTCTCCATGAGGCAAATTATGTTTAATTTGATGAGATGTTCATCATCTCTTTCTTCCTCAAGCCCGACTACTTCAAACCAATATTGAGTTATGTTTGAAGAGACGCGACTGAATCGAGTAGATAGTGACATTTCTAGGTTTTTCTCTCTCTCCTCTCTCTCCTCTCTCTTTCTCTCTCTTTCCCTCTCTCTTCTTGTATTGAAAAGAAAGTTGAGCACAATTACGTTGAGCACATATGAATATATATTAGTCCAAATCCCTTTGGAGAACTTGAAATTAGTATCCTTGCATGGGAAAGGGTTTTTAAATCACACGTAAACTATAATCATGTGTTCGGTATTAGGGGTTAGGATTTAGGGTTGTCACGTCGTTTCTTTTCCTGATCGACGTAAGTTCCTATTTACTTATTGTACACGTAATTAACATGTGTAACAATCATACTCAACCACCTTGTCATTTATCTTACCCAAGAGTGTCAGTTGTAACTACCAGTACTATCAGCTAGTTTTTTAGACTTTATTTAAAGTTTAAAGTTTAAATTTGA
The DNA here is from genome assembly GCA_014058105.1 of Kingdonia uniflora. Taxonomy (NCBI): domain Eukaryota; kingdom Viridiplantae; phylum Streptophyta; class Magnoliopsida; order Ranunculales; family Circaeasteraceae; genus Kingdonia; species Kingdonia uniflora. Next base: position 1,204,566 of record JACGCM010000003.1, read on the forward strand.
TTTGTCACATCGAATGCTATGATTACATTTACCAAAGAATCTTTCAAATGTGTCCAATTAAAAATAAGTACTTGGCCCTCATGCTTAAAAATTTAATAAGTCATTTATAATATATGATTTATTATTTGTCAGCCAATATTTGTCATTCATTGTAGTTCAGAGTATCATTTATTTTCATTGATTTGTCAATTCATTGCATTGATTATTTTGTTATCATTGGTCTTTGACACCCCGATAGTAAAGAATTTGTCAGTTATCATTGGTATTATATTTAAGGTTTCATCGTTATGCCATCCAATTCTACAACTTGTCATGTGTTAGTTAGACTCTTCATATCTGTTAGTAGATCTCTTGTCATTTGTTATTTTTCATTTAATGTCCGAATACATGGCCAGGAAAATTCATTTTGAATTGTTTCAATCCTTGACAAACGTCTAAGGAGACGAATGCGATTGTTATGTGAATTTATTCCCAAGAGGTGTGCTAAACAAATGCCCCTAAGTATACTTGAAGACCTAAATCAAGCAATTGCAAGGCAAGAGAGGGAGAATGCGAGGATGAAGTTTCAAGAAAATTGTTCAAAAGTAATGGCCTTTTATAAAGATATTGGTTAGGATGCTGGTTTTAATGAATACATTAGACTTGTTTCTAATGTTGTGATGTCCCCAGACATCATGAGCAACAATGACGAAGACGGAGGTATAATAGATTAACGGTTTGTCAGTTTTCTTGTGTCTTTTATCATCTATATGGATTTATCTGTCATTTTAAATATCTTGTCATGTATTTTTTTTTTCCCTTTGTAATGTTCCCCTTGTCATTTGTACGTTATATCAATAATTTTCTTTTCAATTTTACTACTTAACCGCGAGCTTCCCATTACAAACTCTCAACAATTTTCAATTTTACAAACTAACATACATTCCCATGTTTGTTGGTGAGGGAAAATTTATGATCTTCGTCTCTCGCGCACTAACCTGAAGCAAAATCCCTGATTCTGTCAATGCCCACATATTTTTCTGGGTGTAGCTTGTGGGCGTGGATAGATGAGGTGAAAGAGTACAATTGTGGCTTCATTTGAAGTATATCTAAACTGCCAAGTAAGAGATTCTACTATTGCCTAATATACCAATGTCAGTTCAAAATGTGATTTCGAGAAGCGTCTACGCCCGATGATTTTATGAACCTTCTAGTTCTAAGCAGGGGATAAACCAGATCCTGGAAACTATTGCAAATAAAACTTACACTCAGATATAAATCTCCGAGGTCAGAACGGAGATGCTGCATCAATCTATGAATAAGTTTAAATTACTAGATCTTAACAACTAGGGGTATGTATGTAATATTAGTAGTGAAATGTAATATGTAGTACTGATCAACTTTTAGGTCTTATCTAATGTAATTACCTATCATTTGTTTTGGTGAAAGTTTATTATTTGTTTGGAGTCATTTTATCATTTGATATCCTAAGGATTACAACATCCATATAGATTAATGCTCTACAAACAAATGACAAGAGCTGAATGAAAAATGACAAATTACAAATAAGTTCCAATAAATGGCAGAATAGGTGCTAAAATCAAATGACAGATTACATACTTACAAATAACAAGGGATCCCTAAAAAAATTCAAATATATACAAATAAATGACAATCTCTATGGAAAAGCACTATTAGACAAACTAATTTACAAATGATAAAAGATGAAACAAGAAATAACCGAGAGATAATGATAATGATATAGATCTACAAAATGCATAAGAGGTTACAAAGTACAGGGTTAAAGGATGTTACAACTATAAATGATTTAGAAACAAGGCAGACTACGACCAAAAGGTCACAATTCAACATCTTCCTCCACTTTTAGCCTCAACAATTCATTAACAACAGTGTAAAGAAATTTTTATCAATATCAATCTTTGCAGGTAATTTTTTCCCCTTAAGATGCTATCCAAAAAGACAAGTAAATAGACCCCGTAATCATGGAAATTTGGCTGCTGTGTACACGCCCCAAAATAAATTTTTTAGCTCATGTTACTACCATAACTACTTACCTCTAGACCTTTAGGAGGTCGGCAATCATCAAAATCAAGCCAAATCAACATCCTCGGGAGCATTATCGATATCTGATCATGGATAAGTTGGTGTCCAAGAGATAACTTTTTTTCATTCCCAGCTTTCTCTTTAACCAGTGAATCCCAGATACATATGTTCTTCTTTTTATAAGACACAACTACAAGTACCCAATAGTTTCCATTTACATTCTACGGCATGAGAATTAACCTAAAATTTTGCACTTTATAGTCTCGTTGATAGAAATAATATTGTACAATAGTATCCCAGTTCCTTGACTTAATTTGTATCCAATTTGACTTATCCTTCAATTCCTTAGCTTCTAGAGAAGGCATCATATCCATTCACTGTGTATAAGCCTGACCTATTATTTGATTTACATAAACATTCATCACAACAATCCTATCATTTAATAGGCGGGAATGGTGTTGTGAATCAAAAAAATATTTCAAAGCTTTGGTAAAAACATTAATGACCCAGGAGGATCAAGAAATGCAAATGAAAATAAACAATTAGACAAATGATAAATAAAATAGTAGCAAATGATAATGAATAGACAAATAAATGACAATATATCAAAACAAATGACATGATTGATGATCAGAACAACGTCAAAGATATAGCAAACAAAAGATAAATAGGCACTAACAAATGACAAATATAAAATAGAGAAGGAACATAAAATGGCGAGTTGGTTTACCTCGTTGTCCAACCATTACTTTGGCAGTAATGTGTGGAGATCGTTTAGGCAGACGGTTTCTTCATCGATCCTCCTATAAATGCTTGTATTAATTTTCTTATCTTTAATAGTTAAGGGTTCCTTCCTGAGTGACCAAACCAGATCATCTTTATTCTTCTCCTCCTTGGAGATCGGTCCAAGAATAAATGACTCATATAACACACTAGGAAGTAGTTTTTCAAGGTGGGCATGCAGTAAGTTTATTCTATAAGCATATGAGAATGATCTCTCATTAATCTCAACGTCAGTTAGTTTATGACGCTTCTAAATCGTCTCCACAACTTTTGCCTCTAGCAAAACTTGCTGGACTAGATGAACTACTGAATTATGCAATGACAAATGAAAAATCATACATGATAAATGATAAAAGTCACATAGATAAATGATAAAAAAAAAATCATGAATGACAAAATTGTATATTTAAAAGTACAATCATATCTTGGTCTGCCCAACAACTAATTCTTTAAAAGTTTTCTCAGGGTCTGGTTCTCTCTTTTCAATCTTATTTTCAACCAACTCTGTAGATACTCCTTTACTCTTTTCTTCATTAGTATGGTTAACCCTGAAATTACAAGAAGAAAAATAAATTACACACTATTAACATATAGTAGTTACTATGTACAAAAATTTATATAGTACGTACATTTTGAACTTCATCCCCTTTGATTTGCTTCCTTTTCATTCTCATTCTCATTCTTAATATAAACAAATGATAAAGAGTCAAGAAAAAATGGCAAAGTAGTCATAAACAAATGATAAGATAGGCACAATCAAATGGTAAGGTAGTCATAAACAAATGGTAAAGATAAACATTAACAAATGCTAGTTAATACCTCAACTTCTTTAGAAACATCTTTAATAGCAGTCGTCTGAGATTGAAATTCATCCACTTTTTTTACCATCTCATTCTCATTCTTAGTGTGAACAAATGATAAGGTTGTCACAACAAATGATAAGATAGACACAAATAAATGGTAAGGTAGCCACAAACAAATGATAAAGATAAACACAAACAAATACGAGTTAATACCTTAACTTCTTCATGAACATCTTTGACAGTCTCAGTCTGAACAAATGATAATATTTTCATAACAAATGATAAAATAGACATAAACAAATGGGAAGTTAGTCACGAACAAATTATAAAGATAAACACAAACTAATGTTAGTTAATACCTCCTTGGCATCTTCATGAACATCTTTAACATCTTGCTGAATATCTAAAATAGTTGTTGGATATGCATCCCTTTATAAGTACAAAGACTACAAATAATATGATATAGCCAAAGAAATGGCAAGATAGACACAAGCAAATGGTAATATTGTCAAAGATAGATGATACAAGAGAAAAAAAAAAAAAGCAATTGTTAGTTCAACACCTCTACTACAACTTCGCCTTCATGAACATTATCTTTTTCTTTAACATCTTGCTGAATATCTAAAACAGTTGTTGGGTCTGGACCCTTCTGTAATAAGTACAAAGACTACAAATGATAAGATAGACATAAATAAATGGTAATATTGTCAAAGAGACGTGATACAAGAGGGAAAAAAAACAATTATTAGTTCAATACCTCTACTACAGCTTCCTCATCATGAACATTATCTTTTTCTTTAGCATCTTTTCGAATATCTAAAGTGGTTGTTGGGTTTGTACCCTTATGTAAGTACAAAGGCTACTAATGATAAGATACAACTAAAAAAATGGCAAGCTAGTCAAAAACAAATGATAAGATAGACACAAACAAATTAATGGTAATATTTTCAAAGAGAGATGATACAAGAGAAGAAGAAAAAACAATTGTTAGTTCAATACCACTACTACAGCTTCCTCTTCATGAATATCCTTAACTTTCTTAACATTATCTTTTTTATTAGCTTCCTCCAGACCCTCTACTACAACTTCTAAGTCTGTATCTTTCTGTACATAAAAATAAATTATAAGAGAGAGAAAAAAAACAAATGATAGCAAAGTTAATAACAAATGTTACTTGAATACCACCTAAGGTCACCACCATAATCAGAAGATTTAGCATTCATATTTACCTCTTCTTCCCCTACCTCTACCTCCACCTTTTCATCTAAATCTTTCTTTGCCTCTCCTCCATCCAATTCTTCCTCTCTTTCCCCAAGATCCTGCTTCAGTTCAGTGGCAGTTTGGTCACCAGATTCCAAGGGAGCTTCTTTACTCTAATAATAACATAAACCAATGAAAATTACCATACTTACAAATGATAAAAACAACCAAAATAAATGACAAAAGATATCCAAAGTATTGGACCTATTCAAAAATTGCAATCTCATTTAACTTAATCTTTGTCGTCGACTTCCCCTCTGCCTTCTCGTACGCTTACTTTCCTTGAGAATTAAGGAATTTAAGAGGATCAGGGGGATATCATCAAGTTCTTCACTGAGAGCTTGTTTCTTGTTGTTGCCTTTGGTCTTTTTGATGTCTTTTTTTCCATCAACTTCTTCCCTTTCTCTCTTTCTTTTATGCTTCTCTTCAAGTTTGAGATTCCTTTTTTGTACCTTGTTTGCCATGATCTCAACACCTCCTTGCACTTTTTTTTGATCATTTTATCCACATTTCCTTCTCGCTTTCGTTTAGATATTTGTGGAGTATGAGGACTACTATCTTCAGGTCTACTACCTCCAAGTGTATTATTATCTCCAGGAATAGACATTGATATACGTTCTAAAATTGAACTTTGAGTTTATAATTAATCGCCTAGCAGAAACAAGTTTTTAAATAAGTGATACATTTATTCAAAGTACAAGTAAACTATTACCAGAAGCATACCTCAACCATTACTTCACATATAGCCGCTCCGATATCTACTTTGATTGAACTGTTACTGATATCATGATGTTACGGCTCAGGTACTTCAAGTTCATGTTTCTAGTATAAATAACACAACTAAAAAGTCATGAAAATGAAAACATCATTCATACCAATGACAAAATTTATTTGACAAATGACAAGAGAGTTTTTTTCTAAATAACAAGAACCAATTTGCAAATGATAAGTTTACTGTTGCCTCTTCACAAGTTCTTGCTGCATGTTAGTCTCAGACGGCTCCAAAGCTAATACCACCAATTTGGGATTAGAAAAAAACTTTTTAAACGTCACAATTTTATGAAGCTTAAAAGGATGTGATCCTCCATCCATATACCTTAGAGAACAAATGTTTGATTGCCTCAATTCTTGGGTACTCCAGGTCAGGAATACTGAGGAAAACCCATATCTTAAGTACCCATGTACATCCATATAGGGATAAAGTTTTATTTGATTTCTTGCATTCGTTCGATCGATAATCGGCAAACTTTTTTTTTTATCAAATTTTTGTTTTATTTATTTAGCAAAGCAATAGTACATGTGGAGGACATAAAGCCTGGCCACAAGTTTACTGTCTAATAGTAGTTGTTCCTATTTTATCCAAGAAGTAAGTTGCCCAAATTTTTCGTGGTAACATGGACGTATTCCAAAAAAGTTATGAATGTTGGGAACTACCAAGTTTTGATAGTTCATCAGCCGTTCTATTTCCTTCTCTATAAGTGTGTAGCATGATGATTTGAAGCTCCCTTCCTGGCAGACTAATGAGTTTCCAAGTTGTGTTGTAGCTAGCCGGACATGTGTGCTTACACCTATACCAGTTTAATAGATGTTCAGCATCCACCTCAACAATGAAAGGAAACCAGCCATGACTTTTGCAGAACAATAAACCATGGAGTAAGGTGAACATCTCTGCAGATGTGTTAGTGCCAGTACCCAGTGCTATGCAGTAGCCAAGCTAAAAATTATAGAGTTCCTGACCCCAGGGGAATTTGTTAAATTTCACCAGATCATCTACCAAATCAACATACTTGACCTCAACGTTTCTGCCCTTGTTCGAGAGGACAAAGGATTGTAGAATGTCTAACAAATTTAATCGTAAAACATCGTCTACATAACAAACCCAAAACAAAACACATCAAACAAAAGATAAAAAATAGCCTAACAAATGACAGAGAAAGTATAAACAAGTGAAAAGTGAACATCTAATTGAAATTAAAAAATTCCTGATAAGAATATAAAATACCAATGATAAAAATGTCCCAACAAATGACATCTTACCATGATTGTGTTCCAATCGTGCTTGTTCCCTCGCTTCATGGATTTCCTTGAAAGAGTATGTTTTTTTCTTCTTGGGGAATCGCATATTCCTGAAGTCCGTTACATGCCTAGGATCAACAAATGTGAAATCATTGTGAATATGAGAAACACGTAGCCCAAGAATTAGATAAACATGAATAGGTTTTATCTGAATAATCTTCCTACCAAATTTGAACTTCATATCACCGAGATGACGATCGAATATCTCCACAACCAATGTTGACATCATCGTTATTGGATCAATCAATAGTAAGGGTGCAAAACATGTGGCACGAAGAGTATCCTTCTCTACAGCAGGCATAATTTTTATCATTTTGCTTAGTCCCAAACCTGTACACCGAGAAGTATAATTTTTAGCATTGGTTGGCTTCTTTTATCCACCTTCCTACGTTTAGTTCTCCTTATCAGATTGCTCATTACCTACTTGTTTATCAGACTTCATCATTGAAAATCAAGTGACTAAGAAAAAAAGAAAAAAAGAAATAACTAGACTTTCACCAAATACTTAGTAGGCAGTAATAAGATAACAACGCGATTTTCCCAAAGTATAACCTGACTGAAATCACACACACAAGAGAGAGAGAGTGATAATAAAAGAGTTAAAAAGGGGGAGAAAGACAGAGGGAGAAAGAGAGACAGAGAGAAACCTACCTAAATCGTTGAGTAAGAAAGAAAACGAGATTGTCAAATCTTGAATCTAAATGAAAACGGTTCCTGAAGGTGTTTCTCAGGTGAAATGGTACCAGGATCGGGATGGACTTTTCATTTGTCAGTGTGTTTATATGAAACTTTATCGAGTTACGTGTTAAGCCCTTCATGGCCCTTAATTTTCCCCACATCTAATGATTTATGTCCTTTGGCAGCAAAAACCAATCGTCCATGATTTACACACGTGGAACTGAGAAACTCGAAGAAAAATAACAATGTTTCACCTAACAAATGATAAAGAGAGTCAAAACAAGAGACTTAGACTCTGTTTTACATATGATAAATTGTTTTAAGGTACTTACACGTGTAATTCAAATGTTGACGTCGTGAGAAAGTAATGACACGTGTATAGTTGAACAAATAAAATATTTACACGTGTTATTTACCAATTTTAAAATAAAAAGTTGTATTATTTATCATTTTTGTTCTCCTGAAGTGACATTCGTACTTCCTTGAGGGCCCATAGCCTGCAAAAGTTATTGGTTAACTACTATAATATAGCAACTTTAGTAGGGGTAAAACAGTATTTTTAATACTCGCAGTATCGGTTTTCGAATTTGTTGTTCCCTGGGCTTGATTTTGGAAAGTGTGCATTAAGTAGTATTTATTTGGTAAATTGTCGTTACAAAAATTTTTGGTAAGCATGTTTTTAGAGACATGATTCTAATGGTTAGCAGTAGACTAATCACGCAAATATTTGTGATCTGGGTGTACAAAGGGAGTTAGAGATACGATGGGTAGTCCGGATTATAGACAATGTCACGGGCGATTACCTAAGGAAGATGAACCATTTTGTCTGGCGTCTACAATGCTACCAACATACAACTAATAAAAACAAAATATAGAACCAAAAATACAAAACATAGATCTGCTGCGACTTTTGTTCGAAGTCGATTTCAGATCTAGCTGCCGTACCCTAATTTATTCTTCATATCAACCTAGCTTCTTCGTTACTCCCTTTAGATATCTTACACTCTCTACGATCATTCTGATTGATGCCCATGTGTTGCATATCGTGATTTGTGAGTCCTACTGCAGTCTATCTCTTCTTTCACTTGCCTCTTTCCTGCTCATGCTTCATATATCCGAAGAAATTGTGAAGAAACGGTCATCTTGGCAGCCAGCTCGGTGGTTTTTTGGATTTTTATGGAGGACGAAAATAGAGGCCAGTGGTATATGTGTATATATATATATGACAATCCATTCCTATAAACCAAAAAATGAGGCATTATATATACCAAAAGAATAGTCAAAGTTAGAGATTTATTATACGTAAGCAATAGGTATATATCTTATTAACGGATCGGGTTTTTAAAGGATCGGGTCATGGTAAATCCTAACATGATCTGTTAGGTAACAGATCGGGTCTTAGAGGATCTATGTTGCTGGAAAACGCGTTTCCCCTCTTCCCCAACGTTTCCTAGGAAGCCAGTTTGGGAAATGGGCACGATTCGATTTCCCCAAATTTCGGAAACGTCGTGGAAAGAAATATTATTCGTGTTTTGATTTGACTCTGATTTGGTCTAGGAAATGCTAATGATTCGGTTTTAGAAATGCCCAAAATTCAATTTTCGATTCGCGTGATTCATTTTATGAAGCGAATTTTGGCTAGATTTGGGAAACTTTTAAAAATTGTATATCAAAACGAAAGTGAAACAACACTCGTATATGTGATTTGATGTTCTTATACCCACAAAAAAGAATAAAAAGCATTCAAACCTAGATACTACTTTATAACAAAATCTCCTTGAGAAAGGAAGCCTTAAGCATACTTAACCTTCCATATTTTCTCCCTTCTTGACCTTTTATTTTTAAGGCAAAGCAGACATAAATAAAGCACGCCTAAGGGCAAGGCAATAAAGAGTATACAAAAATGGATACCTCAAAGGGCTCCGCACAAACAAAAGAAGGGGAAACAACACCCCTGGCTGCAAGTAAGTGTGCTACAGAGTTTCTAGAGCGTTCAACATAGTCAAAATGAAAATCCTGGAACTGGGCCGCAAGAGCGCACATATCAGGTGCTAATGTGAGAGCGCCCCAAGACAGGTCATCGTAACGATCTCGAAAAGCTCTAACAAGGCGATGGCAGTCTATGAGAAGAAGAACCTGGTCAAGCTCCAACCTGTGAGATGCCTCCATCCCTCAGATCACTGAGATTGCCTCAGCCTCTTCGGGGTCCACAGCTCTAGCTGAGTCATAACCTGCACAAACAATAGAGTCAAAATAAGATTTAATGATGAAACCAGTTCCCCCTGGGTTGTCCGGCTTGGTCCAGGCAGCATCCACATAAATGGCGTGCTATCCTTCTTGAGCGATAGGTGGGTCTATATGGAAGTAAGGCGAGGAGGCAGCCCTGGTATGAGGCAGGAGAAAATCTTCACCCGTTTGATAGCCTCAGCAGGCTGCGTACACTTCTGTTCGAAGATAAGCCCATTTCTAGTAGACCAAATCACGTACATAATGGAGCTAAGTCTGCTACATAAATCCGAAATGCCGGTCGTGCCACCTATGAGCTGGTAGCACTTTTGAATGATCTTGCTAACAGAGTCAGAATAGTTCCAGTTTCTAAAATCCAGATGGAGGTCAAATTGAAGCCAAAGATCATGGACATCAGAGCAGAGAAAGAGAGTGTGCGAGGAAGTTTCTGTCTTAATGCCACATCTAGGGCAGTTTATATCCCAGTTTTCCTCTCCGTTCCAAAGCCTATATTTTATTGGTATGCCGTCCTGGATGGCTTTCCAAAGAAATAGATGTAAGCGGAATGGCACTTTCATCTTCCAAATGTTATCCCAAATGAAGCCATCAGGGTCTGCAGTGGTAATGGGAGTCCCCGCCGTAGCCTGGTCCAGTAGAGAGTAGTTGTGAACAGATCGCACTGTAAGAATACAATTCTGCTCCTGTTTCCATCTGAGGACGTCCTTTGCGGGGCATCTGCTGAGGGGTATAGCCATGATGAGGTCGGCAATGTCTTGATGGAAAATGGATTGGACCACATGAGTTTTCCAGGTGCGGCTATTCAGGCAAATCAGATCAGCGACTCGATTGAATGGCCGGTGGAGCAAGGCAGTCCCTGCCGGCCTACCAAATCTAATGCTCGGGATCCAGGGTTTGAGCAAAAGGTTCACGTTAGCTCCATTACCTATGTACCAACATAGGTCTGGCCAAATGTTATTCCTGGCTTTGATAATCCCTTTCCAAATCCAGGAATCAGTCGGTTAGGCATTAGTAAGCATAGGGGACTCTTTGGGAGTGTATTTTGTACACATATTGTGAGCCAAGAGTTTATCAGGTTCTTTGATAAGATGCCAGAAAAGCTTGGCCAGCATAGCTTTATTATGGTGGAGAGCAGTGCGGATTCCTTGCCCCCCGAACTTTGGTGGCCTGGAAATTTGTTTCCAATTGATCAGCTGAGCTTTGGACTTGCCTTCCTTGTTAATACCTCAAAGGAACCAAGCGTTAAGCGAGTCCAGTTTGTTACAGATTTTCTTAGGGAAAGGGAACACGGCCATCTAATAAGATGGAATTGCTGAGTTAACAACTTTAATGAGAGTAAGCCTTCCCGCTTGGGACAGGTTCTTAGCTTTCCAACCCTCAATTCTACTAGAAACTTTGGATATTATGTCTTGAAAGTTAAGGCTTTTGGAGCGGTCAAAAGTGAGGGGGGCTCCGAGATATTTGTCGCCCGAAGTATCTTTTTTGATGTGTAGAATTTTCTGGATAAGCTTGTGATGGGGATGGTGGCAATTTTTGCTGAAAAGGATACATGATTTGTCTCAATTGATCTCTTGGCCCGAAACAAGATTGAAAGTATTGAGAGCATCTATGAGTGCCCCTGCCCCTGCAAGATTAGCTTTGCAAAAAACAAAGCTGTCTTAATCGAAAAGCAGGTGGGAGATGGGGGGGGCGTACTACCTCTAGCCGGTTTGATGCCATGTAGGGTACCAGTGCTCTCTTTATTGAGGATGATCCGAGAGAGGACCTCTGAGTAGATGAGAAAGAGGGAGGGGGAAAGGGGGTCGCCTTGTCTGAGGCCTCTCCCTTCTTGACTAAATTAACAAGTATTGTCTTTGTATCTTGATCTCTCTACTATCAAAAAGCATCACTCTTTGCTTATTTCGACATTTCTTACTGGTTTTCTAATTTAGATTTGTTTATGCTTCAATACTCGTTTCCCTTTTCGTTTCAAATTTCGCTTCAATTGTCGCATCTCTCCTGTATGATTTTCCCGTTTCCCGAACATGTATTAAAAAATATTGAACGTTTCATGTTTCCATTTCCCGTATCGTTTTCTGTACCCACTTCATTTTCAAGTAACATAGTAGAGGATCAATAATTTTTCGATCCAGATCCTTTCTTAACGGATTGGATACAGGGTGAAATCCAACCCATTGACAGCCTTAGTTGTGTAATGTCTTGAGCTACTATTTCCGTAAAATAGCTAAACATGACTAATGGATAAACAATTTGCCTACTATGCAGTCAGCCTGATAGATACTTTTATAGGACCCTATATTAATCGAACCCGTTATAATTTGGAAAAACATAATCCAACCATATTGGTTGTGCAACAACATAAAATATCAATAAGGATTAGTAATTGAATGTCGGATGTCAATATAAGTGTTGGCCTCTGTGTAATGACCTGTTTTCTAGGAGGTCGAAAACACGTCTTACACCAGTGAAATATAGAAAATGTAGATAGACTACCAGCTATAAACACAGAGTTTAGCATAGAAAACATTTAAATAGGTGACAAACCACGACCTCTTCCTGAAGATTTTGAAAGAGGGAGTTGTTTATAGAGTGCTAATCTATTACATAGAGAGAGATAGATGTGTGTCTGGTTCTGAGAGATCATCAGATCTGATCCCCTCTTTTTGTGTGTTCCTCTGCTCATTTATATAGGTCTCATAATACGGCCGTTATGAGTTTTAATGAGGGAGGTTACAAACGTTACAATATTGATGAGTCTTCATGTAGGTCGAGTAACTCTTGTAACTGCTCCATAATGTGTCTTGAATGTGCCACGTGTTTGCTGATGAGGTCGGACGCTGAGACCTAAGCTTGAGTTTCCGAACTGGCTTTGTATTCAGTCGAGCTAGAGCTCGAATATTGGCTTTAGGTCGAGTATTAGAAATAAGTCCATTACACTCTGTACCAGAAATCCTTTGCTCATGACCGGCCATGAAACAAAGTTCCGAACCTATGTAGACAACTACCTCGACATTCCAGCAACATTCCAGCACACATCTCGACATACCATGTTTGAGATACATATCAAGTCATCAACACAAGTTTCGAGGCTCATCTTCCGGTTTTTTATGTGTTGCGACGAATAATGTCTGCTGATAAAGAATATATTTTTCTGTATTCTGCTAATGTTGCTCTGATCTTGTTTTATAAGAATTCAAAGCACTATTCTTGTCGACCAAACACCCTCTTTATTTGGGTCGAGATAGTGCATAGTCGATGAAATAGGACCTATGTTATGAGTGTGGTTTGATTATCTTCGGATTATCACAGCTGATTTGACCTAACATTCATAATAAGATGGTTAGCAACAGCTAATTCTAAGAAAATAACAGAAACCGTGGGGATTAGGTCCGGGAATTAGGGCCAAGCCCTGAAGACATGATGCTTGGTCGAATAGCTGATACCTTACATAAGTAAATAATGCGATTCAAAAAATATTTGGTAAGCATGTTTTCAGGGACATGATTCTAATGGTTAACAGTGAACTAATCACCGCAAATATTTGTGATCTGGGTGTACAAAGGGAGTCAGAGCTTCGATGGGTAGTCTGGACTAGAGACAATGTAACAGACGATTACCCAAGGAAGATGAACCATTCTGTCTGGCGTCTGCAATGCTTCTACCAACATACAAGTAATAAAAACAGATTATAGAACCAAAATTGCAGAACATAGATCTGCTGCGACTTCTGCTCGAAGTTGATTTCAGATCTAGCTGCCTTACCCTGATTTGTTCTTCATATCAACCTAGCTTCTTCGTTTCTCCCTTTAGATATCTTGCACTCACTATGATCATTCAGATTGATGCCCATGTGTTGTGTTGCTTAACGTGATTTGTGAGTCCTACTGCAGTATATCTCCTTTCTCACTTTCCTCTTTCTTGCTCCTGCTTCACATATCTGAAGTTAATTAAGTCAGCTCCTGACCGTTCTACATATTCACTTGGTTGAAATCTGTGTTATCCAAATTCACCATATCCAAAAGCCTAAAAAGATCGACTATATACACCTGTATTGTTGTCAATTTTGACCCCAAAACTGAAGACTGCACTAACCTACAAGATCAATTTCTCTAGAGCTTATAAACTCTACATAAACGATGTGTGCTGCTATGTGTTTAAAAAGAATGCCACAAGAAGATAAGTATTGTAAACATGTTCTCTTTGTGACGTTTCATTTGTATAGTGTGTAGGAGATAAAAAATTCATTTCGATCCCATTACATTAACTGAGTATCATGAATCAGAAATGGCATCCGTCAATCAACTGTTAATTGGAAAACTTCTAATGGGGGAAAAACCAGCCTCAAAACATAAGCTGTACACCTGGCCTCCATTGCAATCACTATCACCAAACAATATCTGTTTGTCCGGATTATTCAAGAAAAAGAGAAAAATGAAATAAATAAAATGAAGAGCTTATAAACCAATCACATTGCTGTGTATTTGAAAGAGAACAGTAGAGCATAATCTTAACTGATATGTCATTTTGATGCCAATAGATATAAGACAAATAAAGCATTAACAAAATTGATCATAGTACAACCAGACCATGGCCGTTTTTGCCGTTTAAAGTACCTCAAGCATCCAAGCTCACCAAATTCAGGTTCCAATAACATTTGAATATGAGCCAGTTTCGAGTATTTTATGTAATCAAACTAACAAATATAGCATATAGACAGTGAGTTAACAACTTAAAGGCCATTACTAGACTTAGTTAAAGAGTTTTCACAGGATCAAATTGGCTTTGATCAGGCAGATCAAGCTATACAAGTCAAATGAAAATTGGTTTCTAATTGTAGTAGGACACACAAAAATAAAGTGCAAAGAACTAGACATATATATCATCACATAGTCTAGAGTTACTGCCACAATTAGCATATGATTACAAACCTTGGTCTTTGTTTACTTGGAATACATTATATTACCAATATCATTAATACTATAGTCAGCTTAATTAAAATATGTTTGTCAAAATAGGCACCTGAACTACAATAAGCAAAATCTTATCAGATCAGAAACCAGCTAGTGATGGAAGAAATGTTCAGAAACCACCTGAATTTCAAACACCCTCCTTCAAATCAATTTGAAATAAGAGATCTTGGAGACACAAAGCTTGGAACAAAAAAGATTGTTATGAATGAACTAGCAATTTCAGATGCCTCAACAATGCAAAACTCTTTTTTCTTTGGACAATAGAGAGCTAGCTGATCCTTGTTATTGGTCTCCTCCAAATTGTCCATGGGCGCACACTGAAATAGAAACACAATGGTACTTATCATGCAGTCATAACATCATCAAAATACACAAAAGTAAATAGAGGTAGTTTTTGTCTCTATTACCTCAAAAGAAATTTTTCATTACACAAAAAGCCTCTGCAGAATAAGTTCCATATGCCAGCAGTCCTTACAATAGGTATTTCATAAGAGTTTTTTGCGAATCTGGTAACCATCCTTGTTGTTACCCAAAATTTTGCATACACGAAATCGGTCCCAATCACTTTGTTCAACTAAAGCTAGAGAATAACTCGCAAGATGCAAGTCATCAGGATATCTAATTGTCACCGAGAAGTCTATAGTTTGAAACTTTTCAGTGCAAATGTCGAGAACAAGGGTTCTCTTTGAGCCAGATAGGTGAACCCTTTGGTCAATCATCCAATGAAAGGCTTCATTTGAGAAAACTGGATGAGTTTGAATGATAACTCTATAAGGGATATCTAGTGGTCTCCAGGAACTTTCACCAACTGTAATAATTGCGCCCTCCATGTAAAATGGCATGTTGTTGTCGTTATCTGGTTCACATTTGTACTTACAAAACCTAACCAGTTTATAATTTCCGGTTTTGCCGTCAAAACCAAAAGCAATGTATACACCAATAATCCAAGGTTTGGGATCTAATATGGGCAAGCGAACATGTTCTCTGGTAATTGGGTTATAAATAAGAAGAGGAACCTTGTTCGAATAAGATAATTGTTTCCTCAAAAGACTATTGTACACACAATAAACCATTGCAAGAACTTGAAATTCCCAAAAAACTATCTTCTTCAATTGAATTGGGATGTCTCTAGCTTTCCATGAACTCCCCTTCACTTTCATCAAGTAAACATAAATTGGTTAGGGGTTTTGGAGAGTAAAGCCCACCTTTCTTCGAGAATAATACTACGCTTTGCCTGCTAAGTTGCACAGTTTAAGAAGGCTGCATCTTTTCTGAGGCTGTAACAAGCCTTAGATAAACAAGTGAAGCGAGTTAGAGGTTGTACACACAATAAACCATCCCAAGGAAGCTGAGGGCACTACCATTCCGATGCTTGCGTGCTATCATAAGTGATCTCTGTTTCCATCTAACTTTATCATACCATCATAACACAACTAAATTAAGAGATGACAATGTAGCACTAAGTGCCTAAAGGTAATAAAAATTAAAAGTAGCTGAAGTTCAATGTAGATTTTGTAAACCCCTTCAAATGCACTGAAAACCCTAAATTCTAGGGTTTATTCCCGCGAAGCTCAAAGTAGAAAAACCCCAAACAAATACGACCGTTGATCAAATGGTAAGAACAAGATGAATATAGACCATCTCCAGCCGCTCTGCACCCAATGGGTTCAAGTAGGTAGTATAACCTCAAGTGGGGTTCACGGGTTCCCGGGTCGCTTCTGACCACTGAAGTTGTTTGAGATGAGTCTCGAGCTCAAAATTGAAATCCGATGAAACACATCTAACGGTTAAAACACCATTTTTGTTGCTTGAGATACATCTTGAGGAGATACTGTTGGATTTTCCATCTATACCAACACTACTCAATGTTCATTTTCCCGTTCACGAGGACATATGTTAATAGGTCGATAGGTGTTATTGATTGTGTCTAATTGTTGCATCAAGTTAAGGTTGGTGTGACCTAGTGTTATCCTTTATTAGGGGTTTGAGCGTATGATGGAAAGACTACTCAAACCCTATCAGGTTAAATAGAGGGGAAATCCCTCTTGAACGCCACACATAGAAAGTCATCCAATTAAGGTCTGCAGCCAATCCAAGGGAAGACTCCACTCAAGCTCAAGAGGATTTGCTAAAGCAGGAGAAGAGGTTAGTAAGATTCTCTTCATCTTCACATTATTGATCATAATAATTGTATTATGTTCCAATAATTGGTATCAGTCGCTAGGTTACAATTATTATGGTTTAATTTACGCCAAATGCTCAGACTTAATTATCAGAGCATTGATTAATATTTTTATTGATGTAAAAAGTAGAAAAGCAACAAAAACTGGCAGCCAAAAAGTTTTTTGGTACTTTAAAGGTATTAAGTCCAATCTATATTTATCTATCTATCTCTCTCTCCCTCTCATGGACCACTAGTCAAATCCACCTCTCCCCAAATACTAGGGTTTAACTCTCCCTCCAATTTCAAAATCAAACTCAAGAAATACATCAATGGTGATTGTTGTTGGCGTATTGTGTATTCTAGGGTAGCTTTCGAATTGGAACTGTTTCGCCTAATAATTGATCGATTTGAATTGTTTGGTACTCAGATCAAGGGTTTCGAGTCTGATTTGAAATAAATCTAAGGGGTTTAGGGATCTGTAAGAGCCTAATTAGTATCTGAAACTTAGTATCATATACCAAATAAGATAAGAACGTAAGAAATATCAACTAACAATACACAGAAGAATTAGCGTGGAAACCTCTAAATAGATAAAAATCATGACCTTTCTTGAGGATTTAGAAAGGTTAATCTAATTGATTAAGTGACTAATTATTACAATGAGCGCATTTTGTATAGATTTTGTAGATAAAATTCTTCATCCTAATCTGTTATTCTTCGATCCTATTTATAGGTCTCATATTATGACCATTATCTTCTTTAATTACAAACGTTACAACAAGACCGTGATGGACCTACATAATGGTTGCATAACGGTCTGACTCTTCTTACTTGTAACGGGTTCTTTTGATGACCTCGTGTGGCTGTGAACTTGAGCTATTTATGCAGAGGTTGACATTAAAACTTTTGTGAGATCGAGTGTAGGAATAGGTCCTTACAATAACCTCCTTCTCAACCAAGAGCACGAGTGGTGTTGGTTGAGAAGGCTCATTAGTGATGTATTAAATGTGTTGGGATCATTCCCAAAGTCATTCTTGAATATCTATTATGATTGTACCAGATATTCAAATTATCAAAACGCATTGATGCTACTCCCTGTTGACTGTTGATTTACAACTGGAACTTTGGAGGCCATAAATACCTGGTCGTGAAGGAAATGTTTATCCCATTCTTTCTGCATCATGGTGAAGACAAGATCCCAAACTCGCCACTAAGCATTTGTAAGGCGCGTGGAGGCCAAATATGAAGAACTAAAAATATGATATTTTAGCTAGCAGTCTCTATTAGACCCCACGCCCATACATGTAGAGCCGACCTACCAGGGGATGAGCGAGTTAAAAATTGAGGTTACAGAATTAGACTTATTTTGGCTCTGTCAGTATCATTATATTTTACTGACAAAAGTGGAGCATAGGA